>OX940959.1:30899069-32130776 GCA_954870475.1 Euphrasia confusa | reverse complement strand
GTCGGTGTGTCTTGTTTACAGGGAGGCATCCGAGACTAGCATGAAGGGGATTCTAGGATACACGGAAGATGATGTTGTATCCACTGACTTCATCGGTGATTGCAGGTGAGGATTTGTTGATGTGATGTTGTATCCAACTATCACTCAAATTACATTTATGCCCTCATACTTTTTCCAATTACTAATTCCCCTCTACAGGAGGGATGCTTATTTAAAAAATGTGAACATGTTTCTAGTTTACAAATTGCCCCTCAACTTGATTCGTTTCTAATCTAATGGTAATTCTTGTTTCGTTGCTTTGGCAGGTCTAGCATTTTTGATGCCAAGGCAGGAATTGCCCTTAACGGCAACTTTGTGAAGGTTGTCTCTTGGTATGACAACGAATGGGGTTACAGGTAATATATCTTATGTTTCTGTACTGTACGTTTTTACAGGTTTGCGGAGTTGTTTTCCTGAATGTGACTTTTATGTGACTGCAGTAACCGAGTCGTCGACTTGATCCGCCACATGGCATCAGCGTAAGCTGCTTCAAGGAAAACCATTCGCTTGCTTATTGTCCTTCTCCACAACCTTGGAGTCGTCGTTATGGAATAACTGAGTGGAATAAATTTTGTCGCTTTTTTTTTTTGTTGTCGACTTTTCTTTTTAGCGAGAGTTTGTGTTCAATATAAGGAACAGAATAGGTTAATAAATTTTGAATTGTATTCATACTTTCAGCTTCTTTTACCGATATTATTGCTTGATATAACAATATGAGAGTTTAGGTTCAATATGAGTAACAAAATAGGCAATAAATTTTGCATTGTGTTCTTACTTTCAACTTCTTTTACCAATATTATTGTTTGTAGCTTCTTTTACCAATATTATTGTTTGATATAGACGATATGCAGAGGGATATCTTCATTGCAGTAATATAAACTTCATTAAGAAAAAGTGATTCACAAACCTTCATTAAGAAAAAGTGATTCATGTATGTATATGTAAGAGAAATCGATATAAATAGAACATTTATGTTTTTTGGTGATTCACAGACTACATGTATCATGTATGTATATGTAAGAGAAATCAATATAAATAGAACATTTTATACTTTTTTTTCCGTTATTTAAGACAAAAACATAAGTAGATAGGTGTTAACTAACACGTACTAAAAAGTTAAGCACAACTCAGCCTTCAAATGTTGAATATGAGAAATACTAATATCCACAAGAACAAAACACAAGAGAGAAAAGTTCACATTCATCTGTATAAGATATTAAGATTACCCTTAAAATGCAGAAATAACAGAAAATAATCAAAACCCAAGTACTACCGCATTAAATCATATTACTGCAAGTCTGCAACAACATTTCTCAACGAAAATTATTTTAGTTTCTCCAGCATCCAAAGGATGTGAGAGAATATTTAGCCATTCCATAAAAATCTTTCAGAAATAGTTGCTACTAACAAGGTTCATACTACTAATTTAAAGAAAACGTTGCAGAGAATTAACAAAATATCCTGATAGTAATCCATTGAACTGCCACAAACATCCAAGCTCTCGTGTGCATCTCAAACACCCTAAAAACAAGAGAAACATACAAAGTACAATTAAACACGGGGTTATTAGGATAAGGGGCGATTTGGTTTTCAAAATTATAGAAAATGACACGTATGTTTAGATATCGTGTAAATAACTACTGTGTAACAATGTGCCCTTTTTCAAAATGTCCCAATAGAGATATAATAATATTCAAACACCCTAAAACAAAAGAAATCATAGCCAAACATAGAATATTTGTCTAACAAATTAACACAGAATGACCGAATGAGTGAAATAACTGTAAATATGTTGCTAGTATTTCCAGAATTTCTTGCTGAGATTTACCTAAACTAACCAAAGAACCTAGGTTTGCTAGACATGGACATGTTATCTATTCATAAGTGAACCAGCTGAATGAGCTGATAGAGTAAAATATGATAATTCTATCTCAGGTTTAGCCTAATTACAAACAACCCCAGAACATCCGGAAGAGAGGTAAAAGAAAGTGCTGTTTGTAAGTAAAATACAAAACACAGAGGTTATTAGTATTTTTGAAATATAACCCAACATTTTTGTAACTGGAGATTAAGTACTCATAATCAACACTTCAAAATACATAACCAAGAATCCTATATCTAAAACCCCTTGAATATAATAAGTGCAAACACTATCAACAACAATACCTCAATAAAATCAACGTCCAGGATTGAGCCCAAGAAGCATGTTGTTGTTGCTCGGCAAGTACATCACGTTCCCACTCCTGGACAAGGTCGCCGCATTATCCTTTGCGGCCTCGATCTTCCTCAGCTCAATCAGCCCGTTTCCGGCAGCAGCAGTCGCATCCGAGATAAGCTTCGCAGACTCGCTCTCACCCTCAGCTCTGATAATGGCAGCCCTCCTCTCCTGCTCGGCCTTTGCCACCACAAACTTGGACCTCTCGGCCTCCTGCTGGGCCACCTGTTTCTGCTCGACGGCCTTCGAGAACTCAGCACCATAGGATAAATGAGTGATTGCCACGTCATCGAGCTCGATGTTGAAGTCCCTGGCCCTGCGGACGAGGCTCTCACGCACGAGGGCAGAAACGCGGGGACGGTCAGTGAGGAGCTCAGAAGCTTCGAACTGAGCAACCACAGACTTCAGGACCTCATTTCCAATGGAGGGGAGGACTTTTTCGTCATATTCCAGGCCTAGTGTTTTGAAGATTTCAGGGAGGCGGGTCACCTCGGGGCGGGAGAGGACACGGAGGGTGAGGTTCACCATCTGAAGATCCTTTGTGCCTGATAATCAATTCGGAAAATTAATACTATGGCTAAAGCTAAAAGATTTGTATCTAATTAAAATGTCATGTGCACACAGAAATCAAAGATGACATCTTTTTATGAGATAAAATTGCCCAGAAAAAAAAAATATTGGAAACTATCTGTACCTGAGACGGAGGAAAATGTGTGAGGGCGAGTGCGGATGTCGAAGATGAAGGGTTTTTGGAGCCCCGGGATCAGAAAGTGGGTCCCTTCGCCGACGGTGTCATCGAGAACTCCACGGAAACGGTCGAAGATGACGGCGCGCTGGCCGCCGTCGACGGTGTAGAGCGTGGAATTGAGGGCGGTGGCGCCGATACCGAGGCCGAAGGCGGCGCGTGCGATGTTCGTGAGGAAGGAAGCTGCAGCTTGACTACCCATTTTCTGGTTGATTACTGATTATCTAACGAGATCGAAGAATGAAAGTAGAGAGAAACGAGGGTTTTGAAGAAGGGGGTAGATTTTTGCTCAAGCAAGCTAGAGAGAGAGAAAGCTCTTGGACCGTTAAACCCTAAACTAAAACCCGGTAGCGATCGTGGGCCTGGTGTTCCATAATTGGGCTCGACTTACCTACTACATTTCACGACCCATTTGTTTGAGCCCAAATACACAGCCCTAACTTCGATTCCACCAAAGCTCATTCTTGCGAACCGCCATTACAGACAAGACAACAGCTCTGTTCGCAGCGATACAGGTAATCATCAATCTCAATTTCTCGCTCTTTCATTTTTCGAATTCTTGTAGCTTATTCTCTGAAACTATATTTGGAATTAATTTTTTTATAACAAAAATTCGAAATTAGTTTTTTTAATCGATCTGTTGGATGATTTTGCTGTTAACTCCATGATCAAGATCCAATATTTGTTTTTTTTTGGTTTCTCGAATATTGGGGGATTTGTTTTAGGATGCAATGATTTTGCTTGCTTTCATCTATAACCTAAATCACACTGTAAAACTTATTATAGTATGTGGTAGTAAGAAAATTGCTGTATAGATTATGCATTAGATTTCATTTGGCCATTCTGGTTGTGCTATGAAAAATGAGAATTGAGAAGAGGCCGCTCCTGCGTCCCCACTTGTCCCCACTTCCCCGTGACTGAATTTTAGTTTTAGGTTTCGAGTTCTCACTCAACGCTGCCCCTGCCTGTGACGATAGAAAAATAAAAAATCTATACTAATTATTTAAGTAATTTCGATCCAATTAATATTTGCTTACGAAATAATTATATCGTCCACATTAGAATCGACATTCTATGCAATTCATTGATTGAGACATTTCATGTATGTTTGCATTAAGCTTAGAACCATTTATATTTAAAATCCACTCTTGAGATTTCATGTTGCATTGCATTTTAAGCAGGCCTAATTCTATTGGGCTACATTCGTACATATCATTCTCGTAGGCCCAATGTCACACGTGGAAATCCTCAAAATATAGCCTAATTTGGTGGTAAAGAACCTACTTTTACTTGCCTTTTCTTCCCGTGGCTTCACTTTCTTCTCTTAAAGTGTTTGATTTCTGCAAGCATCAATTTCTTTGGAGGTGAGTTTGCCTTTTAATTGTTTGGTTGATACTTTTTTTTAATATCCAAATCTTCAGAATTATAGTAGTATATTATAAGCTTGTTTGAATATCTTTCCAACCCACCCATCGTCCAGCTCGTTTAATTTGTGACGTTAGGGACTGATTTATTTTCTTTGGGTTTCAAATGAAATATAATCAGACCTTGTAGTCATCTTTCATTCTGTTGTTGGATACCTAAACTAATATTCTATTAATTATTTCACATTTACTAATTTAACTTTAATCTGAAGACAGAAGGAATATATGTTAATCTAGAATTATTTTGTCGTAGGATTTATGGGTTTGGAGGATTAGAATTGCACGAGCATTCATCCGAGCATATTTTTCTTCGAGGTTTCCGCATTGTCAAGGTAGAGATTACTAAAACTTTTTCTTCCACAGTTCATTCAATTTCCGGTATGTGTGTACTATCTGTGTGGTGATTTATGATGTATGATCTATTTATGTTATGTGCACATATTAGTTGCACGACGCACGGTTATGTTAGGTCCGCTGTATCATTTAAGGTGCCGATGTAGAAATGCCTTTGGGTCGTCATTTAAGTTAAGACCAGGTGCATCATTTAAGGCGTTGTGATTTTAAATATAATGAGAAGAGGCAGTGCCTGCGTCACCTCTCCCAATGCTGAATTTTAGTTTTAGGTTTCGAGTTCTCACTCAACGCTTACCCTGCCACCCTACCAAAACATTCAGAATCAGTCCTCAATAGCACTTCTTGTACTCTTACTTGGAAACAAATCTCATTTAAGTGTCGATGATTTCTGGTTTCCATGGCCAGTTGTTTCATTAACAGGTCCAACAGAAGTAGGCAACTTATCGTCTCCAAACAATTTGCTAATAATCACTCTCAGAACAATTGAATTTGAAAGCCAGAAAGTTAATCTGCAACACAATGAAAACAGTCAAAACTACTGGCAATGAAAGATGTTAAAGAAAATGTTTCCAGTCAATCAAGTTATGGTCAGCAATCAAAAGTCAAACGCCAATTTTACAAACTTCTATTTACTTAGACTGTACCCCTTCTGCCCCATTTGAATAGTCCTATTTCTCCCATTTTAATATTTGTCCTAAAATGATAATCTCTTTTGGTTTGAGGTGTGTTTATTTATTTTTTCCTTGCACCTCTGTTCAATGAGACAATTACCAATCTATATCACTATAATTGGTCAACATAGATTATAATGAGTCAAGAAATTTCAAGTAATAGAAATTTGGATATTATTTTTATAATACAATATACTGTATGCTAAATGTATTTCTTAATGTGTGAATGAAAAAGTGGACTATTAAAATGAGACAGGGGGAGTAATGAAAGTATATTGCCTCGGCAATAATTAGAATGTCATGATTAATCAATGGTATCCGGATAAACAAGATTTTTTATCAAAAAAGAAGAAAAAAGTAAGCGACGTGTCTAACACGACCGAATACAGCAGTTATAATTAATCAGATCGGTCACAAAGCGTGTTAGGAAGTGTCATTAGAAGATCATATAAGCAAAAAACACCGGAGTCTAATAAGATCTTTTTAGAGCTTATAAGATCTTGATCATATTCTAAAAATGTTAATGTGTTTTTTATAAGATAAGATGACGGAGGTTTTAAGATGTCAGTAAAGTAGTAATGACCATTTTGTATATATTTATATATATACACACACTACTAGTCTACTACATCTTAATCTAATCACATAAAAAAGTTCTTGTACCAGAGGCTCCACCAAATCAATAATCACACACACAAAAACAATACGAAAATCACACCAGAAATTTGATTAAATGTTAGAACTATTAAAGAGGGATACATGTAAGATAAAACTAAAACTCATGGGTGTGTTTATATAATTTCGAGAGTAAGCTCTTTTGTTTTTTGTAATTAGGTTAAACATCAAGGATACTTCTGTAATAAGTAAATATAAAAAAAGATTAAAAAGAGCTATTAAGCTTTTATCTAAACATCTTCTTAAAAGTTAGAATGATGTGCACAAGTCATACCTAGGTACATCATTTCCACACGCTTTGGAAACCAACACCAACCCGGATACAATACTCTTAGCTGCACTCCCTTGCCTTGATTTTGAATTCTGTTTGCTGGTGTGAAAATAGAGCCTCGAAAGGCGCCTAGCTGGAGCATGCACTTTATTCACAGAACTTATGTGTTCGGCAATAACAGAATAAAGGCTAACCTCTATAGCAGCAGCCTCCCTCAACTCCCCCTCTAGAATTCTCATTCTACGTTCCAAAAGCTCTACCCTATTGTCAGAAAGCCCATGTTTTGGTTCCTTTAAATATGTCTTTGCATCTTTATTCCGGCTTGATTCCAACGAGGACCTAACCGATTTAGCGTTTTTCGATGTGTCGATATTTGAAAATGTGCCATTGACTTTGAAATTTTCCTCTGTACCATTTTCCAACATGGCTCGGTTTCGCACATTGGCTTGAGAAAATCCATTTGAAGGATCCGCTTCGGATTTTGCGTGCTTGGAATATTTTTCGATTTCCTGGTTTTTCTGATAATTGGTTGTATCATCATTTACGTCATTTTCATGAATATCACCTTCATTGACTTTAGTCACTTGATCCTCATCTGATTTTGACTCTCCAGTGCTACCGTTTATAGCAACTGTCCCATTCTGCAATTAATCACCATCAAGCCGTTATTAGAAGTGACGGCCATAGCAACAACAGAAACTGAAATGTAAATTCTAGTACAAGTAGCTTTTAGTGTTTTAAAAATTCAATTTCATCTTTTGACAACGCATAATTTAATGAGAATCCATATTCAGAACTTAGTTTGACTTAAACAAGCAATAAAAACTTTTAATAATTCAACTGTGGGATTCAATTTTTCAATCACTACCAAAAAAAATAAAATCTCACCTCTTTATTTTGAGGTGAAAACTCTCATTCAAAAAGTTTCCAGACATGAGTCCATTATCGTTATGTATCTTTCCATCCGATTTTTGAATGTGTGTTTCAATTTATTCTTTACTTTTTTTTTGTGTGTGAAACATTATGGTTGCTATGTTCTAATTTTTTTGAAAACTATTGATTTAGGTAACACGTTTTAGTCCATTTACATAAAAGGTCATTTATAAAACATCCTCAAAACCCTACGCTACTGGTATAAATATAAAAACTTCCGCCACTTCCTCTTTCCACCACTCTCATCGAACTCGTTCCTTCCATACATACTACACCAAGAACTTGAGTAAGTGAATCTCTCTTTAAGATAATTTTTATTATAAATAACCTTTCTACTTTTCATATTTATGATTCCTTTTTTTTATATATGCTCCTATTTGATAAAAATAGCTAAATATCATGGCTGAAACTAGTATCATGGCTGAAATTGTTGCTTCAAACTCTTCTCCATTGGAATTGTAGTGAGGATTGAGGAAACTAGAGGCGTGATTTTTTAATAGAAAATATAAGGTGAATGACACTCGTGTAATTTATTTATTTTGAGTAAGTCAAGATTGGATTTGGTATACAGTATACTGCTCGTTTGTTAGTGTCTTTAGTTACAGTAAGGAATTTCAAACGAACCGTAAATTTAATCATCCTCGGGTTTTAAAATAAACAAATTAGTGGTGTTAAATTATTGTGTTATATACCGGCTACCTAGCTCTATTAGTTCTAAGTTTATGCTAATAATGGTGTTTTGGTCATCTCAACATGTCAAAAATGGGTGAATTTCTAATTTCTTGAAATCGACTAATTTTGCAATCCAACTCTCAACTTTACATAATAATCTGGCTGAGTTTTTGGTTATTAATCTTTCAACTAACTGTCAGTTTCATGCTGCAGACAAGAAGACATGCCACTCACTTTCGTCCGATCGCTTAAACACACTACCCCACTTAAGGGGGCACTTAGGGTGGTGGCAAGCAGGACATTTGCAGCCGGTGGAGCTAAAAAGAAAGGCTCTAAAGGCGGGGCCTCAGATGCTCCGAAAGCCTCGCTACTGACCAAAGAAGTAAAATCCACTACCGTTTTTGGTGGCAATATCCTGAAAGACGGGCAAGACCCAAAAATTCTGCCGGATTCCGAGTACCCTGATTGGTTGTGGCACTTGCTGGATAAACGCCCGGCTCTGAGTGAGCTTAGGAGGAAAGAGACTGCGACTCTTCCGTTTGATGATCTTAAGCGTTTCGTGAAGCTGGATAATCGAGCGAGGATCAAGGAGAATAATTCTCTAAAGGCCAAGAATTAGAAGGGGATTCGTTGTTGGAAGTTGATCTTTTTTTACGTTTTTCTTTTTAGTGACATGTTTCTGGAGTTGATGCATGAGTAATTGTGAAGACAAGTAGGGATCAGGAACAGCTCGATGGCTCCCGTTCTTACGGCTGATGATATTTTTTTTCCGTCATCGTTCGATGAACAATAATATTGTAGCTTCTGAATGGTTGAATTTGAATATGCTTGTCCTGATTGGTATGAATAATATCTCCGATGTATCATCGTCTCTATTTATAGTAACTCAGAATTTGTTTCAAAATTGTACAAATCGAAAAGTTTATTCTAATGTCATTGTTCCAAATTTCCATTCTAATTAGAGAGTTTAAATCATGAATACTCTATGGACCATAATCTAGGCCCACAAGCTTGTTTATCATTACTCATTAGAGCCTATAAGCCCAAATCACGACCCAAATTATAAGCCCCCTTCCTTCACACAATAAAAAGAGAGAGAGAGAGGGAGTATATTAATTTCTGAAAACACGCCGTATTTTCCCTCGCGAACACCTCCTTCACCGGAACACCTCCCTCGACCAAATAGAAAGGCATGGCATTTTGAGCAGGTGATTTATTTCATTAATTTTAGTAGCAGATCCATGCGAAATATAAGTTCAAGATCGTTTTTTTTTGTAATGATAACGTATGGTTTTTTTTTTGGTTTTTTTTAAGGTTAGGGTACTGGGTATATGACAATTGCTTTCCGTTCCCCAGTTTTGCAGGCTATGTAAGTTCAATCATTAGAGAGAGTATTTTGATACAGATCTTAATTTTGCTGTAGTATGAAGTGGAGTCTTAAGTGCTCACAACATGTTTGATAAAATGCCTGTGTTAAGGGTTTTTCTACTTTTTTAAGTTTTTTATGTTTTGTGCCTCATAAATCGTTCCAAGCCCAAACGATTCAATGCAGTGTTGTGGGCTGTGGAACTACAAATTATTTTGTAGAGAACTGGCCACACTGGAGTCGTTCGGCCTCGTGCCTGGAACGACTCGAGGCATGCTAAGTCCGACTTAAATGATTGAGGCCGAGTTGTCGAATGTTTTCATTTTTCTAGTTATAAATTGTTTATCTCTAAGTTGCTGTTCTTTTAAACTACAGAGCCCTAGGCCCTTCATTTAAATAAACTTTCTTGTATATTAGTCCTGACCAGTTAGTGGGCTCTCTGTTTCTCTTCTCCATCTTCTCTTTCTATTCTAAGTGCATCTCCCGTTCTCCGAGCGACTGTTTTTTTCTTGACAAGTCACTACTTTTTCTAATTTGATAGTTTTGTAAATGGGCCACTGCTCATTAACCTTTTTCCAGAAATTTAGCATCAATAACCGTTCGGAAGTCACTAAGTTCGCGCTGCAATCTAGCATACCGGCCCAAGTGCTCATTCAGAAATATTCACATGGCAAGCAGTGACAAAAGTGACTCGAGGGGTGCCTTAATTGTTCTAGAAGGTTTGGACCGTTGTGGAAAGACCTCTCAGTGTGGCAGATTGCACACTTACCTAGAAGAGACGGGAAATGCAGTTGAGTTGTGGAGATTTCCCGATAGAAATACCGGTGTTGGACAAATGATTTCCTCTTATCTAACGAATGATTCAAATTTGGATGATCGTGCAATACATCTGCTCTTCAGTGCAAATCGTTGGGAGAAAAGGTGATCTTTTTTTCTTATTTGTGGGCGTGCTTTAATGTTTACCAACATTTTGTCCGTATTGTCTGCTTTTTACATAGTGCATTTCTCATATTTGTAAATGAAATATGGCATTGAGTTTTCTTCCAGAAAATGGAAAAAAAATCGTGTACATTCAAAACACATGTTACGACATTAGAGATAACAAAAAATACCCCTGAGATTATTTATTTTTTTTACAAAAAATGAATGTCATAAGTAGTACTCCGTATAATTTATGTCTATGAATAGAGGCAATGATCAAAGTCGATTTCTCGCTAATTTCTTTTTATAAATTCCAACTTATTCTATGTCTGGCAAATAAAAAATCTGCTTAAGAAAAAAATATGATTTAGTTTGAATGTTTATCTATATAATGACCTCAGATCATTGATGGAGTCTAAGCTGAGGAGTGGAACCACACTTATTGTCGACCGATATTCCTTTTCTGGGGTTGCTTTCTCATCTGCAAAAGGACTTGATGTGGATTGGTGCAAGGTGTACTGTGGAACTCTCATGATTTGTTTTTGTTCCAGAAACTACTGATATATTTGTGTGCTGTGGAACTCATGATGCTTTGGTTATACCCATCGTGTATTTGCAGGCTCCAGAAGTAGGATTACTAGCTCCAGATGTAGTTGTCTACCTTGACATATTACCAGAGGTAAATAAAATTATATATGGTGTTTAATGAAATTTTATTTTTGTTATCTTGATTCTTGGTTGTACTGAGTATTTTCAACTTTCCAAAGTTATATGATGATTTATGTACATAAACTTGTAATAAGTGCATGTGCAGTCTTCCCAAACATATGATTATCTTATAAAAGCCTCTTATACTTGAGAATCTGGATTTGTGCTGATATTTTTCTGTTGCACCAGTTATTCTTTCTAAAAGGATGCCTTTACTCTATTCCGGGTTGAATTATTTTGAAGCTGATTATGAACATTTTTTATATAAATATCTCAGAAAGCTGCCGAAAGAGGAGGTTATGGAGGTGAGAGGTATGAGAAGCTTGAGTTTCAGAAAGCAGTTGCTCAATCATATAAGATGCTCCGCGATTCCACATGGCAGGTAGTGATCTTATTACACAGCTTTTTTTTAATGTCAAGACAAAATGATGCTGTTTTATCAGAGGTGAATCGTAATTTGGAAACTGTCGAGAGATTACAGCGTTTCACGCTCAGTCATGGATAGCTTTAGCCTAAATTTTCTGTTTTTAGGTGGATTGTGAGTGGGGGGCTGGGAATACTTTTGTACTGGGATGAGAATAACAAACTTTGGGTATAAAAGTACAACACAGTTTATTGAATTTTTCTTAACACCTACGCAATGTAGTACGAGTATTGAATATTGAACGATTACACTTTCTTTTTTTTAGTTTTTTTTTTTTTTTATAATTTTCATTTACATGATGTAATTGCAGATAGTAGATGCTGCTCTTCCGATCGAAGATGTTGAGAAAGAACTGAGACAAATTGTTATGGAATCCATGAGGGCTTGCAAACAAGGGAAGTCCTTTTCAAAGCTGTGGCAAAACTGATTACATTTAATAACTACTACTGTATATTCATGTTTATCTTCATGTTTTATTATTATTATTATTATTATTGTTATTATTATTATTATTAGAATATTTCATGTACTGATTTGACAAGCTTTTGGAACCAATTAATTAAATGGAGTTCAGACAAACTATATAGTACTACTACGAACTAGTATTTGTTATAAGTTCAAACTATTGGAATAAATTTTACAATTGATATATACATGCTCTCTATTTCTCAAACTAATAGTCACAAGATTTTTATAATTTGTAAAGGTATGATCATTGGTTTAAGAAAGAAGAAGTATATATGAAATACATTATAATATTCTAAAAAAAACTATTACAACTGACATACTCCGATTTTTCATACAAATTAATTAAATGATTTTTTTTTTCAATATCTATTAATCTATAATTGTATATTTTCATAAGTACTAGTTAATATTCTCCAATGGCATGAATCACCGTGATCAATATATTAGTAAATTTTTTCTCTGAAAAATCCTAAGTTTCGCTAGCATTTGTTCAAAAAAGACGATATATATAAGAATACATCAAAGTCCATAGGATGCGATATACAAATACAACAAATAAATTGTGATTGATCATAACGAGTTCCACACACTCTATTAACGAGCGTACGAGCATGCACCTAGCTATGTATACCATGAGAAATAGTAGAATACATGGCGACTTACATTTGCAGATCGAGCACATCTTCGACTTCGCTCCACAAGAAGTTACAGAAGCATCAAATAGACTGAAGAAGCATCAAATAAGAGAAAAAAAAGAAGAAGAAGAATTAATATATAGACACTGTTAATTAATTAATTTTTTAATCACATAATAATACACAGTAAAAGAGATGATTAAATATTAAGTAATCACCTGATATTATTATTATTATGGAAAAGTTGTTACAGGCTTAAACTGAGCGCAGTATTTACGTCCAATTTCCATGCAAAGCCACCAAACTCCATCCGCCACCCATCGCACGCCATTGTGTTGTTCCACTTTTGCCCCTGCCCTGTCAGCAGGACAACCCTCGCCCTGCATGCAAACGAAGGGTAAAATCGGGATATCACATCCTCGACCACCAACCTCACCAGAAACCCCTTCTCCCTCCCAACCATCCGTTTGAACGCCCCGTTCACCCAAATCACGCTGTTCGCCACGTCAGACACGAATCCCGGACACGTGTCCTTCTCCAGGCCGTAGATCTTTTCCTCATCAGAAAACCCTACCCCTACCTCATCCTGAGCGTACATATCCGTCACGCGCTCCACCACAATCACCGTCTCCACAACCTCCGATCTCTCCTCCAACACCTCGGGGCTGACGCCGCCGCCGCCGCCGCCGCCGCAGCCAAATCTCGTCCGATCCGTATTATCTTCAGAGCTCCTGTCCTCGGTCTCAGATCTCTCCGGCAGAAGCTGTAGCGTGACCGCCGATTTCTCCGTCGGCGGATCTCCGGCGTTTTCCGGCGGCGGCGGCGGGGGAGATTTTTTCTTCCTGGCGCACTGGCCGCGGCCGCGCACCCTGACGTACTTCCTCTTCTCTCTCCTCCACGCGCCGCATCCTCTCTCCGGCGGCGGCGCGGCGGCGTCGGATTCTCCGGAGGCCGCGGGCTTCGGCGCGATCGGGCGGAATCTGAGCATTATGTGGTTCATCAGCGACCGATGATCCGACGGTTCACGATCTACAGCGGTGCAAATCAACGATCCAGATTATTTGACCGGTGAATTAAAAAAAAAAAAAAAAGGAAAAGAGCACATTAAAGGGTGTTGAGAAGTACAGCTACAATACTCAGAAAAGAAGGAGGAGCAGCAATAACAACAACAACAAATAAAAGTGAAAGGAGAGAGGGGGAATCGTACGAAATGGCGACACATGTATCCGTATGATGTGATTGGGTGTTTGAGAGAACGGACCAATGAGAGCGCGCGACGTGTGCGCTGGTGCAGTGGTTTATGGCGCACCGTAGCCGAACCGAGGAATAATGGAAATGGAAAGTAGCTTCCAGAACATGGACACGCGTAGGGTACGTAGCTCAATCGCTACGTACGTAGCAACAAGGAAAATTATAATTTTACAGTAATTACGACTAATTAATTAGTACTGTTAATTAATTAGGTTTTAGTAGTAAGTTAATTAGTTGCAAGGAGCTTGTGTGTGTATATATATTCTCTTTGTCAAGTCACATTTCTTTGAATTTTTACAAAAAAAAATGCCTATTAAATTTGTTATTTACCTTTTTCCTAATTTTGATATTCAATATTACTGCGAGATGAGATGTACTATGAAATAAGATCAATGATTAATCATATTAATATAGGAATTGCAGACACGTACGATTATGATATACCATGCGAGACTGAGATTAATGACATCATGACCTCCTCATAAATAACAATGTTTAAGAAAATTGATTGTGAATAAATGAGAAGAAAATTGTATTTCCTTTGTCCCAAACTAGCTTAATTATGGTCCATTTTAAAAAAAAAAAAATATATGATCATTAATTTCTTAGACAGACGTGGTGTGTATATATATATATGATCATACCTATGTTGTGTAGAGCGAATCAAAATATGTCTCATCGTTTTGTAGCAACATATATACCTAAAATTCCTAATGTAAATGGACTTCTTCTCTCACTCACTTTTTATATTTGTATCATTATTTTTTTCTTTTGAATTTGATGTCCACGAATTGTGAGTGAGAGTGGTGAGATGTATATTTGCATTAATTATTCCAATCAAAGAATGGTATACGTGAAAGACCTTGGAAGGTAGTTCGGTTTTTGGGCAAATTAAAGATACTGCGTTCATTTCTAATTGGTTGCGGTTGGGAGCATTAACTCATTTGGTAGATGAGGATGATCATCACTTGTCATTAATAAAACAACCTTTATCCTTAGATAATTAAATTCGATTTTGATAAGAAAATAAATGTTTGAATATCCATTAGCCGGGCTAGGATCGGAAGGAAAGAGTATATTGCTCCATGTTCTCGAGCTTTATCTTTTTGTTCTCACATATCAATATTACCTTTTTTTCTTTTTCTTTTTTACATTTTACACACAATAAATTTATATTTCACTAAAGTGGAAATGAACAAAATATAACTAAATTTGTACTATAAAGTAAAAAAATAAAATAATTATTTTATATTTAAAAATGTACTCCATCTATGTACATACATATAGTACATTATAACTACATGTAATCATAAGTCATAACATAAAAACACATTTTTTTTTAATTTTGTGTCAAAACATTGTTAGATTCCATTCGGATGAAGAAAATATAGAAAATATAACGTATTTTATTATATTGTATATAGGTAACAAAATTAAAGTATTGATATAGTATTTATTATATAAACATTTCATTAGTTGCTTTTACAAAATCCTATATTAAATTATTTATTTTTCTGTTTGATTAGATCAACGTAAATTCTTATTTGAAATTACTTTTTTTTTGTTTTAAAATAATGAATTTTCTTTTGTAAAATATAGATTATTTTTTTTATGGAATAGATAAATTAATATATTATCGAATGTAAAATGAAAAAGACGCTCCTTCCTGATTTGATGTGAAAATTGTCTCAATTATTGCTCACATACATAATTGATTACCCTAATCAATTTTGTACACGTATAATACGATACCATGAGTCTGTAATACAGTATTATATAATCTTACTCACCATCTTACTGATGCAGGCGGAAGCGTAAACAAAGAATTAAGACTCGTTGATTCTATGAATACCCGAGAATTAATACATCAAATATCGTTGATTCCGAAGAATACCGAAATTCGACAAAACAAGAGAAAACTCTTTTATTTCATATCAATAATCAACTGAGTAACATAATATCAAGAACAGAATATAAATAGTATTAAAAACCCTAATAAAATAAATAAATAAAATAATGATAGCTTGGGGAGTAAGACACCATCTTTTCCTTATCCACATCATTCTCCCCCTCTAGGAGAAGGTTCGACCGCGAACCTGAAAGATCGAGCACATCCGCCGGGATCAAACACCATCCAACTATCCTTAGTAGGGGTGACCTTGTACACTGTTGTGAAAGCAACCAACTGATCATGTTCAACACGGTAGGAACTATAGAAGGCCGCAACATGACAATAAGGCGTTGGGGCAGCAACTTCATGATTCAACTTCGGGGCAGCGACTTGATGAAGCGACGTAGGGGTAGCTACAACAGGGAGGGTCGGCTCATGAGTAGTGGATTGATAAAGTGGCTCGACGTCCCAAATCAGCTCAACGGGCTTGGCGTCCCAGATCAGCTCGACGGGCATAAGGAAATGATGTGGATAAGGAAAAGATGGTGTCTTACTCCCCAAGCTATCATTATTTTATTTATTTATTTTATTAGGGTTTTTAATACTATTTATATTCTGTTCTTGATATTATGTTACTCAGTTGATTATTGATATGAAATAAAAGAGTTTTCTCTTGTTTTGTCGAATTTCGGTATTCTTCGGAATCAACGATATTTGATGTATTAATTCTCGGGTATTCATAGAATCAACGAGTCTTAATTCTTTGTTTACGCTTCCGCCTGCGTCAGTTGGTATCAGAGCCGAAACGATGCCTCCCCGTCGCCAGTATGCTTGCGAAACCGCCGTTGAGGCCGCAACCCGTCACGATGCCGACCTCGCTGCCTTAAGCCGCCAGATCGCAACCCTTGCCGTCGAACTCGAGGAACTTCGCCTTGTTATCACCAACAGACTACCGGTGTCCCTGCTGCCCTCGTCATCTTCTTACGACGACTCGCCTCGTTTTGATTACGATGGCCCTCCTCGTTTTGATGAAGTTGATCTCTTGGCCATGCCTGAAGAGCACATGGTCGGAGGCGTAGGTGACCTACTCTACCACCTCCGGAACAATATACCTCTTTTGTCCCCGCTGCCTGACTCGGAGATCTTTGCGTATGATGGTCCCCCTAAATTTGACGAAGAGCTCTTTTCAGAAATTCCCGTGGCACTTGTGCTGAATCCTGATGTCGTTGCTTCTGCACCACATCAACATGTTGTTGCCCTTGCGATCAAAGGAGATGATCCTACCCCTGCACCACATCTGCATGCTATTGTCCTTGCGCTTCATCCCGATGTCGTTGCCGCTGCCCTTGCGTCGCTTGTTCAAGTTGATGCCCCTACGATGGTTCTTCTTGCCATTGTCCGTGCGCCATATCAACGTGTCGCTGCCCTTGCGCTGTGGCTTCAAGGTTACCGACGATTGGTGTTTGATCCCGGCATCTTCGTGGTCGATTTTCAGGTTCGCGGTCGAACCTATTCCTAGAGGGGGAGAATGATGCAGATATATATTTAAATAAGGCAAAGATTGTTTCTTATTGCCCAAGTTATTTAATTTATTTTATTTTATTTTATTAGGGTTTTAGTACTATTTATATGTCTAGTATTTTGATTTATTCGATAGTTGTTTATGATGAAATAAAGTTCGTTCCTCAGTTGAGGTTTTATCAGATTTCGGTATTCTTAGGAATCAACGAAAGTTTGATGTATTAATTCTCGGGTATTCTCAGAATCAACGAGTTTTAATTGTGTTTATTGTTTCCCTGCATCACTTACTGTTAAGAAAATATTGATGTAAAACTGAAAAAATTACTCTTTTTGTCTGACAGTTAACTCTACCTCACAACTAAATTATTTATCAGTTTTATTCGTGAAGAAAACTGATAAACTTTTGTTTGAGTGAGGTAGAATATTAGTATTACATCTATTTCAATCAATTAACTATCTTTATGTAAATTATAAAACAAAAATGTTTAGATTGCAAAAAACTATACAGGACATAAAATAGTCAAAAGCTATGGCTATCAACATTATTATATTTGAAAAAAAACAAGAACTCGTACTACGTGTTTGATAGCAAACTCATCACACCAGATGTTTCCCTCAGATGCGATGCAAATGCTCGATTCCTATTGGTAGATAGAGATATCCGTGGGCCCCATGACAAAAGCAGCGTATCTTACGGAAGGGAAAAGAGACCGGAGTTGTTGTAGCTGACCAATGAGAGAGAGGACATATGTCCGAGCACTCCATCACATCGTGGGGACCACTAAGGGACGCGTGGCGGATTACTTTATTTATGTAGTTTGAGAATTTTGAAATTCCTTCTAAAGATATATGACGACGCATTGTGCTTCCGATTGGAGACACGTGGATGGCCAGATCATGTCTTGTCAGGCATATGTATAACAAGTTTGAATCTCTTATTTATTTATTTATTTATTTATATATTATTATGAAAAATAACTGCACTACATCATACACTTTTCAATTGAAATAAAGAGTCAAATTCACACAAATGCGGGGAAAAAACAGCGCTAAGAGTTTATTATTCTCCGATGAAAACAAAAATTGTTGTGCTCACCTCCACACAAAAGAAAAAAAAAAAATTCACGAGCTGGTTTATCGGGATTATCGGGACAGATATAACTAATACACGATACTTATGATCCTCAGGGACGCGTTATAACATTAAGAGGATGTTTAATTAAGGCGAACCTAGTTGACAACATCAAGCACCAGCTTCCGAGACTTGAGAACGGACCACCTCAACCTCCTGTAATAACCAGCTTGAAGAAGTGCCAGTGACAGAACAAATATCCACTTGAACCCCATCTGTGATTGTCATGTAGTAGAACCGTTATTGTGTCATATTGCAATGGAAATTGGAAAAGAAATCGTAATTTTATTCTAAACCATGTTGTGAAAATTTACCAGTTTTCTCTCTTCCATTTCAGGCTCAGCCGCCCACGATAAAAATGACACGACGTCTTTTCCCATCTGGAGATAAACAGTAAATACTCCATTAACAAATTGACATGAATGAATATAACGAGACAAGAAATAAACATATATACTACTTAACATGTGTTACTTATTACAACCATACAATATGTAAAATAGACACACATCAATGGACTTCTTTGTGAGTTTGAGAGAAACTATTTTTTCTTAGTCCAAGTTAAAGATAAAAATTCAGAATCAGGTGAGCGTTAAATGACCAGATGAGAATTGAGTATAATCAAGTTAAAATTTTGGCATAATTTTCATCAGAAAATTAAGGTTTTACGTATAATCAATCGAGGAAATAAAACAATTTATTTTATTGGGAGTACGAGACGAATAGAGCTTGCTGGACTGGACTAGGTAACTTGTAATTTGTATTTGTTTTACAAAGTGATCCCTCGTACGTATACAATGTAATTTGTCGAATAGAATAGACACATAAATCGTAGGGAAGTATATGTGATTAGTGATTTTACCTGTGCTTCTGTTGCAGGAGTACCGTCTTCATACTCAACAGCACCATCATTAAGCATTTTTGGCATGGCAATAGCTCCACCAGGGAAGTAAGGGTTATAGTGAAGTCCTTCACGAATCTAAAAAAGGGTCATACTTTGTCTAGTTAGCAAATCAAATAAAATAATACCCAAGATTTTACTTGAAAGAAAGCAAAGGCATTGTATCAATAAAGTGAATAAATCACAGATTAACAATGGGTTAAAAAATAGTACAGAACAAATTACCTTAATTTGAACCCAAAAATAAAATAAAATTACATAATAGTGCCAATAATAGAGAAGTCCCATCATGATTCTAGATGTAGTGACGTACAATATTTTCTTCAAGAATCTAGATAGTGTATAAAATTAGCACCTACTCGACCGAATCTCATTTAACCACAGGGAGACGGTTTTTATATTATCTGACCAAAATCTAGGATTTCACTAAAAAAACTAATTCTGTACAAAGATGATCAATAACAAATTCTTTCACCCCTAAGTTTAATAACAAAAACCGCAACAACAACTTAGCAAGTTATGCTGCGACTCGCGAGAAAGTGAGGGCTGGAAAAATGAGCACAGGAAAAGCCTCGCCACCTAATCCGTTAAAGCAGACAAAAATGCAGGGAAAAAGAAGAAACCTAGAAGAAACAGATTAGGAAAGAAATTCATAACAACTTACTGTGACACCAGCAGGAGGATCGCGGTATCCAGTCAGAAGAGCAAAAACATAATTTTGACCATTGTGACGAGCCTAAAATGCAAAAATTGAATATTAGACTAGGCAGACAAGATATAAAGAAATGCAAATAGAACAAAACAAAAGAAATGGAAAAGTTGGTTATACTTTGGTAATAAGACTTAAATCGGGAGGATAGGCACCACCGTTAGCAAACCTAGCTGCTTGTTCATTCGAATATGGCTCGGGCAGACGGTCACTCAGTTTCCCAGGGCGATTAAACATCTCTCCCTCATCATTGGGCCCGTCAACTACCTCAATCTCAGCTGCCATAGCCTTAGTTTCCTCCTCAGTATAAGCCACACCTACCAAGTCACGATATGAAATCAAGGACATGGAATGGCAGGAGGCACAGACTTGGGTATAAACCTGGTGACCCCGACGAATCCTGTTTGGAAATGATAACACGTGAATAAATGCCTGTCGTGGAAAGAGACTCAAATTTTCAGAATTGTATGGATTTACATAAGGGTAAGAGAAAGCAAAGGCTGTGCCTGGAACTGAGGGTTTTTTAAAATTTTCATTATACTTCAGAATATTTTTTAGTCCAAAATTCATGATATTCTCTTACAATATTCAGAAAAAACCTATTCACCAATCTTCATTTCACTCATCAATCACCACTGTCCACCATATCTCAAAAGAAAAAAATCATTTGTACGCATTTCCCTACAAATTCAACTATTCACTCATTCAAAAATTTCTAACAACCTTACAAATTATTTCTATATCACTGTCAGGTTAAAGTTAGACACCAATATCCAATATATGGAACCTTCAATGATTAAAGAGGCAACAAAACAAGTTGAGAATGCCCCAAAGATATTTACTTGTTATTATTTCTTGGAGAATATTTGCATGAGAAACAAACATAACAGCATATGGAAATAGGCACATGGCGTTTAATTCCAGAAAGTCTCCAACTTAATAAATCACTACTTGAAAAAGAAATTAGTATGTATCTGAAGATCAGCTCCGAAATACAGGTGTGTTTGGAAACCCTAGATGAGTAACAGATAAACTCACGAGGCATGATCATATGAACTTAGAATGCCTTTGTGGGGCCACGGATAGTCAGGGGCGTCCAAACCATGTTCGGCTTCATCACAAGATGCTACTGTTGCAAAACTTAAAAGCCCAGTGACACCTGATCCAACTAATGCCAATCCCCTCCAGGACTTTGAAGTGGCAGACCCAACTTTAGAAACCTGAAAGTTGACAACATTAATATAGGCGTCATTCGTTTTTATTTCTAAGGAACCTCCAACATAGCATAATGACTCAGGATTTGATTTAAGGCAAAAGATGTGAATGGTTTTCCATTCACCCACCAGGCATTATAACTTGACGGATTTAGCAAGACATAGATCGTTGCATGAGATCTTATCTGGGCCCGATAATCACTCAATCAGCACATGTTTTCATATTTTGTTTCCAACACATTATATATTAATCGAATGACAGGCAAATACAGAAGTTCACACACACACACACACCTACACCTAGATAAAGAGAAATCAATTTACAGTGTTTCGTGACTGAAGTCTCTCTCGCAGCAACCGATGGATTGCTCTTCCTCCAAACATCTTGACCAAGCACCCTGATAAAACAGAACAAAATAAGAAGCATTCAAATACTGATTATTACTCCAACAGGGAGTTGCTTAAAATGTTCAAGCTAATTTTTAAATTTGTCACTACAGAAGATGAGCAGAAATTAGTAGGCCACTTAGAAAACAAACGAAATAAAAAACCTATTTATAACTCTGCATCAAAACAAGTGAAACTACAAAACATATACACTGTATCATTTTCACAAGATCGACTTATAAGCTATAAACAAAAGAACACAACACATTCCATCTCCACACAGCATACAACATTCAGGTTGCGCTCGGATATCATTTCATTTTTTATTCATCTTTTGCTTAGATAAAAATTTACCCTAAATCAAGATTAAAAAAACATTAAAAAAGCATTATACACTCTTTCAGATTAAATTGTTAATCACGGTTAAACATCTTTCGACAGATTTCCCCAGATTATAATTTTACCATTTCTATATCAAATCAAATTGCAACACTCGTTCACATCTCGCATCAATCAAACTCTCAAATCATCTTTCTTCATTCAAGTTTTCGTAATGGGAAAAAGATCCAAAATGAAAGGGCATCCAAAGTGCTAAACGAAAACAAAAAAAATCATCTACAACATATTGAATGAATTAAATTCGAAACATCACAATACCGAACGAGGATATGTAAACGGTGTTGTAATAATAATGGAAGATTAAGAATCGCAGCGATGTCTATACTCTGTTGAGCAGATCGAGACGAAAAGATCACCTGAAACCGACGAGGAAAACTGACCCAGCGGCGGAGGTAGGGAGATCCAAACAAAGAGCAGGACAAGTTTAGTGAGATTTAATTGGAAATGGTAAATATATATTAAAAGGGCCGGGCCTTCGAGCACTCTGACTGGGCCGATTATCTGTGGACGAGGTAGAAATGAATAAACAAAGGCCTAGACTATTTACACCTCCTCTTTTACTTTCCACACCCTCGTGATTTATATACCTCCAAACTTTTAAGTATAAGATTAACACACCCCTTATGTATTACCTATGTTACCCTTTTACACAAAATAATACTTTACTAAGTACACCCCCACCAAATCAACTCTTTATCATTCTTCTTTTTTCATGCATCCCTCCCTCCCGTAATACAAACTACTCACCTACGAAGCGCGCCATTGATGGAGCAGCAAAGAAAGAACAACAACACGAAGACGCATAAGACGTTCAAGACAGACCTTCCATAATCGAGCAACTCCAGGTCAATTTTATCTTCACCGAGTTCTCCAATTTAGCGTACTGCAATTCGAGAAAAACTTAGTCTATCCATAATTTTGAAATTGTTGATAAAATCATATAATAAATCGAAGAGATTTACCTTGGGAACATGATTATTTGCAGGATTGGGGTGATTCAAAAATAAATTTTCAAGAAATTCGTCAAGTTGTTGAGTGCACACAAGGTGTTCGACGAAATTCCTGAGTGAAAATTTTCAGAAAAAGTTATAATTTCAACATGTTCACAAGAAGGGAGTCAAAAGAGGAAACAAAGAGAAGATGTTTTGAAGCTTCTAATGCTAACCAAGCTCCGGTTAACCTTCCGAACTTTGTCGACCAATATGGGGCTCCGTTTCCTATACACGACATGTGAGAGAGGTAGTGTGTACTAAGGTCCATCTTTCAATTGCACTCTGGTCCAAATGTGATGTACATAATTTGAAATGTAACATATCTTGTACCTCATTCTTCTAGTGACCTAATTAGTTCAGAACTATTTGTCACCAAGTATATTACATCTTTTCTCAACTAACAACCTTTTGTAGTTCGAATGAAGGGTCTCTGAAAGACCTGCATGAGCTGGCAGCTCAGATATTTGGAAAGGGGAAAATGAAAGTACCACCTACAATTCCAGAAGCTAATAGTAAGAAAAAACAACAAGGTAAGGAGTATAATTCGAACTCCAATATGAGCCCACTGGCAAGATTCTTGCTCTCAAGGTTGGTTGAAACATATTGTATGAATTGATTCAAACTTTGTTTGCATCATATTTGAGTGCTGACCTCTTCGTTTATTTATGTAGATGGCAAGGCCATGCCTCACGAGATCTAAATGAATAGTAGGAGCACTAAAGACACTACAGAAACAAACAAAGTCACGTGCGCGTCCCAAATGGATATAACTGTATGTTCTCAACCCAATGGATGCGGCTTCACTTGCTGTCAAAGTTCGGCATCGCAAGAAGAGAATGATGGTTTTGAATCTACTATACTAGAAAGAACCTCAAGAAAAAGGTCATTGGAGATAATAGTAGGAATTGACAATATCGTTTAAATCGTTTGATTGTTCTTGAACTTGTACGATTGATAATCAATTTTAATATTAATATTAGCACATTTTTTTTATGATACAAAAAATGCACTATAATAATATAAACATGTAAAAATATTATACGAGGGACAAAATGTTTGAAAGTTCATGTTCAAATTAATAAAAGCATAACAATATCTGTGTAAAAAATTTATAAGAGGGATAAAATATTTGAAAGTTCATGTTCAAATTACTAAAAGTAAAAAATCAATGTGAATAAGACCAAATAGATTTATCTAATACGGTCTTTTAGATAAGCTTCCAACCATCCTTCAGCCGTTGGAAATTTTGATTGGTGCCATGAAAGTGCAACTGGTGGCAATGGACGATCACTTGTTAAGAATACCTACAAGAAAGTAAATAGTAATTATCATATGGAGTTTTCCAACAAATACAATTATAAAGTTAATATCGATACCTGAATAAAGTGATTCCCATTAACGTGTCCGAGACAAATTAATTTAGGATTATCTGGTGGAGCTGTTCGTAAAGGCAAGAATGTAAGTGGCATCGGATCAGTCAACGTGATAAGTGCTACGTTGTACATTGATGAGACCAAAAATCCCATGTACGGCAATTGAAACCAATTTTGAAGTGGTGCCGACTTTGTAAAACAATTTAGGGCATTCGATATTTCTTCTACCATTGAGTCTTCTTTATACACTCGCATGTACAACTTTATGTTATGACTCAATTCGTTCATCATACCTCGACGAACATCAATCCAGTTCTCCTCGCCAATTCCCATCAAAGCCGCAACAGCTCTAAAACCACAATGCCCGTCTGATTCTACATTTTTGCATTCTACTATAAATGGTTGGAAATCTATAGGCAATAAATCTTTGAAACCACACGCATTGGAGCGAGAACCTCTACGAATCACCTGTTCACACACTCAGTAACAAACAACATATATAAACATCTAATAAGGTAAAACATGAAATATTCAAAATAAAAGTACCTGTAATTTTTTCGGCAGCTTTTCCGTGGCACTACATTTATCCGGCACAAATACAGAAATAGTGTTATCAGGTACTAAGGATCCTCGAAAGGGCAGTGACTCCTTGTACTCAAAAAAACTTGGATCACGCTTAGTAGATGTTGATTCTTTCTTCTTCGATACTTTCACTTTAGGTCGACCACGTGTGTTAGTCTTCTCTTCTGGTTCAACCATTGAAGTGGTACTTGGATTATTAAGCTCTATCAATTGTCTCAACATTACTCTTTTTCGAGACATGTCACCTTCATGATAACGCCTTTTAAGTTCTTGTAGTTTATCTTCAAATCGAGAGTCAATATCTTCAACAACACCTTCTTTGAAATTGTAGTCATTTTTTAGCGTCGGCTTCAAGTCAAGTTTCCTCCAAAATTTGTCAATGGCTTCCAATGGAATCGATTTTCCAAGTCTTTTATACTCGTAAAGTTCATGAGTGCATGGTAAACCACATACGTTTCTCATGAAATGGTCGCACGTCCCAAGATCAAATTCACCTTTAGGAATTTCACGCAATTCATTATTAATTTTTTCCAAAGCACAAATCGACACAAGGCCTCGTATATCTTTATAGATCACCCCGTTCAACTTATGCATTGTGACATTGACGCTCTTTTCGAATGATGCTTTCACAGCATTATGAGATGCTTGATATAGAGTATCTACTCTGTTCCAACAACTTTCTAAATTTCCCATGCTGTTACCAAGTGATTTTTTCAAAGCCGAATGATGACTCTCAACCCTGAAATAATATTTATAAATTTAAATTAATTATATAAATTAACTACAAATTTATATAAAAAATTAATTTAATTTTTTTTAAAAAAATACCTGTTTGTCGTTCGATTTTCATAATGCATTACTTTATCAGTCCACGCATGTACAAATTTCTCTTTATACGGCTTCACCCATTGATTCATGCAATAATTGTACGCTTCACATTCATTAGCTACACCTGCATAATCATCGTGAAAAGATTGGAGAACATTTTCGAACTCTTCCTCTGACGATGCCTTCATCACACTCTTCCATGAATAGTAGTAGAATTTATTCCACTTCTCTTTACTATCAATTTTTTCTTTGCATTTGGCCAACACGTTCTTATCTATGTGCCATGTGCATAAGAAATGCTTTGCTTGTGGAAATATTGAGGCAACAGCATTCATTAAAGACAACTCTCGATCAGTTAGTATTACTCTAGGGAGATCAACATCATTCAATACGTCACAAAGTACGGCTAATGCCCATGTATAATTTTCTTCTTTCTCTGCTTGAAGAAACGTCGAAGCAACTGAAAATGTCATGCCCGTGGATGTGATTCCAACCATTTCCAAATAAGGCAACTTATACCTATTTGTTTTGTACGTGCAATCCATTAACAATATGCTAGGAAAGGCACGAAACAACTCAATACCGGTTGGGTGTGCAAAGAAGAGATCTTGTAAAGTATTAGTCATCGGGCAAGTTCTCTCGTGATGAAAATATTTATTATCAATCAATAATTGCATCAAATGTTGCAATTGGGTTCTCCCATTACGATCATTCAACATATGCTTTGTTCGAGCATTGTAAATAGTACGAATAGTTGAACAATTGTTGGGATTGTTTTCCTTAAGCATCTTCAATACATCTTTTGCTGCAGTATTGTACTTAGACATATTAATGACCATCTCCTCTTCATCCCGTGTTAGCCTCCCAACAAAAGAATGACCTTCGAGATAAACGGCTAAGGGATGATTATGGGTTCCGCACTTTACGTCCAATGTCCATTCTGTGGAAGATAATTTTTTGCCTTTCAACAAAAAAGGGCAAGCACATTTTTTGGACCCAGTATCTCTCTTCTTACGTTTATAACCCTCTTCCTCTTCATCACCATTCAAATTCCTAGAACAGGCTGATCTCTTCACCCCACTCTTAGTAGTGTCACGATACTCACCACCTCGTTCACATGCCAACAAAACTTGTGCTTTTTTCTTTCCGAACCCATTTTCCGAACGCTTAACAACAATGACCATATTGTGTTTTTTTGCAACAAAATTCACCCAGTCTTGTAGCGCCTCTCTACTAACGAAGTACTCAAAATTTGTGAAGACAGATGTATAATCCATCACAATTTCTTGGTATTGTCGGCCATCATCACTGTGGTTTGAGAGATCCAATGGTTCTCCTTTATCTTCATCACCTAAATTCTGTAATGAAAACAAAGTATGTTCCATTCAAATGATAATTGAAATTTAAAAAAATCAAGTTTATGATTTACATCATTAATTGTTCAAAACCTAGTTTACTTGTGCAGTACGACAGGACCGACAACACGATGGATAATTCCACATCGAGCGACGAGTCAAGAAGGCCTTGTAGGCACTAGACGAAGGCGAACGCAAGACCTAAGGCGCTATAGACAAAAATTTAATAATTCTACGAAACACGACCTTCGAAAATCGACATAAATTAAGTTGTGCACGTAGCTAATTTATGTCGATTTTCGAGGGTCGTGTTTGCACGTAGCTACAGACCTGGAGGAATGAGGTAAAATTTGGCAAATTTGATTGTGCACGTAGCTAAAAATTTGGCAAATTCTACCTACAGACCTGGACGAATGAGGTTGAGTTCCTCAAATCTCACAACCAAAAGCCACGTGCACTGTATATATAATTTCATTGGGGATAATTAGAGCTACGTAGTTAAATATATAAATTAATCGTTTTCATGAGCTATTTACGATTCATACTTTAACCATGCACTCACCTAACCAATTAGCACCTCAAAAGGATTATCCTACACTACTCAATTCTCGAAAAATATTGTAAATTTACTTTGAATTTAGGGTTTATAAGAATAACAAATATTTATTCAACTATTTATGTATTAAAATTAACAAACTAACAATAAAAAAAAAATAACTTACCATCTCAGATTTTTTCATCTTTAGTTTTCGATCTTCAACTAAGTATATGCGTTCTGCAACTATTGTTTTCTGCAACTATTGTTCTGTAGGTTATAATAATATGATAATACATATTAATATTATTAGATTTATAATATATAACTATTATTACGAGAGGGGTGTTCTTAGTAATAGAAAGGGTAGTATAGATATTTCTTAAGTGTATTAAAAAAGAAAAAAACTAAGAGTGGTGCGTAAAGTAAAAATGGAGGTGTAAATAGTCTGAGCCATAAACAAAGGCACTCTTTAATCTATAATATATTTAATTTTAAAAATTACTCATATATTTTCACTTGTTCACTTGTTGGACTATGTTCTGAAACCAACAAAATTAAATTGATTTTCTTATAAAAATAATAATAATTTTATAAATTGTTAAATATTTAAAAAAAAATATTAATACTCTAACACTAAAACTGAATTAATTTTCTTATATAAATAAATAATAATTTTTATAAAATGTTAAATATTTTTTAAAAATATTAATAATATTCTAACATTAACTAGATTTTATACGTAAAATTATTGATTCGATTTTTTTTTTAATTTTGAAATGAAATGAACTGAAATGATGTGAACTGAAATTAAGTTCAAAAGAATATACTTACTCTCTCCCACAAAAAATGCAACACTTTCCTTTTTGAGGTGTCTCACCACAATAGTAGTTGATACACCACAAAAAAAGAAATAAATATTCTAATTTTTTTACTTTAAAATACTATTTTATCCTTACTTTATCCATTTACTTTTTAAATTTGACTCTCAACTACTTTATTTTCCAATTTAAAAGTATATTTTTACCTTTTATTTTTAATCCAAAATTCAAAAAATAATATTTTTCTTAATCTCCGTACGAGTACCCACAAAAGATTGTATGTATTGTGATTTAGAGGGAGTAGGTTTTAGTATACCTTTTAATTATTAATATTATATTTTTTCGAGATAATTTCACAAATCGTCCCGTAACTTAGGCTGTTTTCACATATAGTCCTTTTTCTATTGCAAATATCAAAAGTGGTCTTTACCGGTCATTTATGACCGGATGAGTCACGTGCACCGCACGAGTTGTCCAAATGGCACACTACGGTTGGTCGTTTTTCCACGTCAGCTGGGCGCCGAATTTTGGTGGGAAAACCCGATGGCAATCAATGTAATTTGCGGACATTACATGGGCTGAATGAAAAAACAGAAATAAATTATGTTTAAACCTAATAAAATCGATTAAATCAGTTCATTACACAAATCTCTCTCTGCTGAAATCGTCTCCCCCAATTTTTTTCACAAAAACCCTAATTTTTCTTAGCTGAAATTCCCAAAATTGATACCCATAATTGAAACCACTGAAACCATAAACTAACCTTCGTCAATTCTCCTCCAACATGAACGGCAGTGAAGACTCCGAAGCAGTGAAAACGATAAAGAAGGTGAAAATGGAAGTGGGCAAAGCCAATGAAACGATCAAGTACAAGAACTCGCCGTTATTAAGGGTCTACACTGGACTCAACAATCCAAGGAAACCAGGTGTTCCTCCTCCTAAATACCCGTCACATTCTTGTTACTTTACTCTGTTCTTGAAGCACGGCGGCAAATTTGTGAAACGCCCAGTGGTGATGTATTATGGTGGGAAGGTGGTAGCTTTTGATTATTTCACTCGGCCAGACCTCACTGTTGAAAGGCTGAAACGACGGTGTTTTCAAGAAAAAGTGGTTGGCACACTTAGGTTTTTTGGGGTGAAGGGTGATGGTTTTAAACCTCTACTGAATGATTCAGACTTGCAGGAGTGGCTCAAAATTTTCCACCACACTCATGAACTTCAGATTTGTGTTGAAGTTGTAAGGGAAGAGAGTGTGCAGAGGGAAGAATCTGATCTTGAACAACAGAGTGTGAACCCACATGAAAGTGTGCAACAACAACAGAAAGAGAAAGAGGTTCAGAATGAGAAAGAGGTTCAGAATGAGAAAGAGAAAGAGGTTCAGAATGAGAAAGAGAATGAGGTTGTTCAGAATGAGGTTCAGCATGAGGTTCAGAATGAGGTTCAGCATGAGGTTCAAAATGAGGTTCAGAATGAGGTTCATAATGAGAGTATTCCAGAAGAGAATGAGGTTCATAATGAGAGTATTCCAGAAGAGAATGAGGTTCATAATGAGAGTATTCCAGAAGATGACTTTATGGATACTTTTGCCAAAGAGATTGATGAAGATGAGTTTGTGGATTCTGTTGCCAAAGAGATTGATGCAGATGAATATGATGATAGCAGTGATAGTGATTTTGTTCTTCCATCTGGGGAGGACAACAATGCCAGTGACAGTGACTTTGATAAGCATGTTGATGACAGTGGAGATGATAGTGGAGATGACAGTGGAGATGAAGACATTGTTGATGAAGGAGATGACTTTGATGAAAGGAGGATTTCAGATGATGAGAGGGCTGAATTTCCCACAACCAGATTCAACAAAGAACAAGTCTACAATCCTGTTTTCTCTGTTGGGCAAACCTTTAAAAGTAAGGATTTGTTTAAAAAGGCTATCACCTCACATGCTATCAACACAAAAAGATCATTGAAGTTCCTGAAGAATGATAACATCAGAGTCTATGCTAGGTGCAAGGATGAGAGTTGTGATTGGGCTTGCCATGCTCTCAAGAAGACTGATGAAGCCACATTTCAGATTAGGTTGTATAAGTCCACTCATAAGTGTGCAGCTTCATTCCATGTGTCAAATATGTCCAGTACATGGTTAGGAGAGAAGCATGTCCCAGATTTCCAGTGTGATCCTAAAAGGAATACTAAGGCTTGGAGAACTGAAGTAATGAGGCAACTTAAGGTGAATGTATCAAGCCAGCAAGCCTACAGAGCAAAGTCAAAGGCACTGGGCATAATTGAAGGTGTCCCTGAGCTGCAGTACTCTAAATTGTGGGATTATGCTGAGGAAATTAGGAGGTCCAATCCTGGTTCTACAGTTGTTCTGGACATGGATGAAGAACAGAGATTCAGTAAATTGTATTTATGTTTTGAGGCAGTGAAGCAAGGGTTCAGAAATGGATGCAGGCCATTCATAGGAGTGGATGGATGTTTCCTGAAGGGGCCAAAAGGAGGTATTCTGTTGAGTGCTGTGGGTGTGGATCCTGCAAATGCTATATATCCTATAGCTTATGCAGTGGTGTCTGGAGAGAACAGAGAAACTTGGGACTGGTTTTTGGTGATGTTGAAGCATGATTTGGGTATAGGTAATGATGGATCAGGGTACACCTTCATGTCAGACAAACAAAAGGGTCTGATATTGGCCATGAATGAAGTCTTCCCTGCAGCTGAACACAGGCATTGTGTAAGGCACCTCATCAACAATTTTGGTCTAGCTGGCTTCAGAGGAGAGAAGTATCAAGATGCCCTATGGGAAGCTGCCAGAGCCTCAACCATTGGGACATTCCAGGAGAAGATGACAAAGATGGAGAAGTTAAAACCTAATCCAATTAAATGGTTTGATGACAAAGATCCAAGACACTGGTCAAAGTCTCATTTCAGCACCATTTCTAAGTGTGATATGCTGTTAAATAATGTATGTGAGAGTTTTAATGCTGCAATTCTGGATGCTAGAGAGAAGCCCATCATTACTATGTTGGAGTGGTTGAGACTGTGGCAAATGGAGAGATTTCAACAGAACAGGGATAAGGCCAATCTGGTTTGGAAGGGCAGATTGCCACCTAAAATTCAAACTGTGTTGAAGAAACAGTTGAACAGGATTGGTGATTGCATTCCAATGAGATCCAATAGTAGGTACTACCAAGTTCAGAGTTCTGATGTAAGCTTATATGTTGTTGACTTGGAGCAGTGGACTTGCAGCTGCAGAATGTGGCAATTGAGTGGAATACCTTGCAACCATGCCATATCTGCCATATGTCATCAGAGAGGGGATCCAGAGCTATATGTTGATCCATGCTACAGTTTGGATACATATAGAAGAGTGTATGAGTCTGCCTTACTCCCCATTGTTGGGCAAGTGGAATGGGCTGAGTCTATGTACATCCCTCCACTGCCACCTACATTTGGAAGAGGTGTTGGTAGGCCAAAGAAGAACAGGAAGATTGATCCCCAAGAGAAGTTGATGAAGAAAGCCATCAAAATGAAAAGACAACAGAAAACATTGAAGTGTAGAAACTGTGGAGGACTTGGACACAACAGTAGGACATGTAAATCCCCACCAACTGAAGCTGCAACAGAAGTGGCCCCACCAACTGAAGTTCCAGTGGCTGCAGATCCAACTGTGATGACTGATGATCCAATTCATGAACCTGTTCTAAATGATGATGCAATGGTTGAGGACTCAATATTCACAGCTGACAAACTGATTCCTGTAAGATTTTCAACTTAACAGGATGCACTACACTATGATATTTTTCTCATATTAATTTCTAATTAACAGGTTAGAGGCAGGGGAAGGGGAAGGGGAAGTACTTCTGTCAGAGGGAGGGGGAGAGGAAAGAATCCACAACCTGCTAGATCCAATAGAAAAGGAAAGGGCAAGATGCACATTGAAGGCACTGGGAGCAACCTACATACATCTCAGGTAATTAAATCATGTGTTTCAAACCTGTGGCTTCATTGTAGTTCAAATGACTAATTTAAAAAAAATGTTTTCATGTAGCCCATAAGTAGAGGCCTGTTGGATGAGGATGACACAGAGTTTGAGGCACTCTTGAGTCAAGCTAACAACAATGGGATGATTCCAGGACCTACCCCATGGGAGCAACTTAAGATGAACTCCACAATTCCAGAACAAGTGCTCATAGGTACAGAATCAATTGGAGGCTCCAGGGCAATGTTCAGTACCATGACCAGGGCTGCATCATCAAAGAATAAGTTCAAAATGGCTGGCAGCTCTAGTGGATGTTAGAAGTGGTTGCTTATGGTTTTAAGTGGATGATGGTGAAGTGTTTTTTGGTACATTGTTGATGGTTTAATGTAGATGATGCTGGTTTGTCTTTTGGTACATTGTAGACAGTTTGTTATGTCTCATTTTGTTCACTTGGTTAGGTTGTGTGTATTGGTACATTGCAGACAATTGTTTTGTCTCTTTTGGTTAATATCTCATTTGGTTAGGTTATGTCTCATTTGGTACATTGCAGTAAGATTTTATGCACTATTTTGGTTGAATCACAGATTGTTATGCTCAATTAGATACACGTGATTCAATTATGCTTGAACTGTAGTGATTTAATAATCATTCAGTGCCAACAGATTCATTACAATGTCACCAAAACAATTCAACCAAAACACAAACTGAAAACAACATTACAGATCAGAAGCAACACATACACTTCAATTAAGCAACAACACAAGGACTATGATTACAAGCATCATAGTGATGAACATGAAAACAGCCAAGAATCTCATAAACATTTCCACACCCGCATTGCACTTCAATAGATTTTTCAGCTCCGTCTTCAAATTCATCTCTGCAGCTTTGTATTCCCAACCGACCGACTGCACTTCTTCCTCATTCTTAGAATGGCACCATGCCTGGAACCTGTGCTCATTACAGAAGTAATAGAGCTTCTCATAGTTGGGGGTGCTCGAAGAAACAACACGGATCTGAAGCTTCCTCTCGCAATGCACACAGAATTTATCCTCGTACCTGAGGTAGCTAGGGCGACCAAAACCTTCGAATTTGTTTGAATTCGTCGACATTGTAGAAAGATTTGGGAAAATCGAGAGAAAAAAAATTAGGGTTCTACCAAAGGAAATTGGGGATTATCGTAGCTGTGAAATGAAAACCGTTTTCATGTTTTAATGATATAACATTTTGAATCCAACCCTCAAGTGTAGGTTATTTACACTGAATGTCATCGTTTATTTCCCCCCAAAACTGACGTGGAAAAACTGACCAACCACAATTTTCCACGCAATTACGGTCGCAGACTTCACCGCCACGTGGACACTCATCCGGTCATAAATGACCGGTAAAGACCACTTTTGATATTTGCAATAGAAAAAGGACTATATGTGGAAACAGCCTAAGTTACGGGACGATTTGTGAAATTACCTCTATTTTTTCAAAAAACATTATTTTATGGTGTCATTGGCGTTGTTAACCGTCACATAAAAAATCGAAAACTATCATGAATTTGTCACGTCGCAGCATAATATAGAACTGGATCTCTATGGGATATCTTATTTACAAAATTTCATCAAAGATTTAACACGAATAACCCCTTTAATTTCACAATTAAAGTTCAAGTAATTTATTAACAAGTGTACAATGTTCAAGTAATATATTAATAAGTACAGTACATTTAGCAACCCAGTTGTGTTTGTTTGATCACAAAGCATTGAGACCAAAGTCTTGGAATCTCATTCATTTCATTTTAATAAAAAATATATCCTACATTGAATCATATCCTCAAATGTTACATTAGACAAGTGACAAACAAACAAATGAATACAATCAAAATCTCACTCACACAAATAGGAGAAAAAAAGGAAGAAAAAAAAACTAATCCACTTTGGTCCTCCTGTCCTTGCACAGTACATGCCACTCCTGCAACACAGCTGCCTGAAGAGCACGATGTTCGACTTCCACCGGAGTCAATTTAGACAACGTAGTGGGTCCCTTAGTTTTCCCACCCCCTTCTTTTTCCTTACCATCAGTATCCTTATTCTCTCCATCCTCTTCCTTCTCTTCTTTTTCTTCATCATCATCGGATTCCGGAGACTTCTTACGAGGCCGTGCTGCCTTTAGCAACGCTATACGTTCCATCGAGATCCGAAACCGTTCGGCGGCAGTCTCTTTGACTTCTTCCTCAGGCATGTAATCTATGCTGCCGTCAGTAAGGTCATCCATCCAGCCTTGGAGATCGGAACCAATCTCTTTTGTTATGGATGCATCTGAAGCTCGGACCACGAATTTGCAAATCATGGTGGTGGTCTCGTCTCCGAGGTCCACATTTCTGCTCACCTCACTAGCGCCAAATATCATCATGCCCACGAAGCCTCCGTACCAAGTTTTAGCAGCATAACATAGCTGTTTCAGATGTGGGGGTGGGGGCTCATTAGGATGTAGGTTACTTTAAAACAAAGTTAAGACAGAAAAAATCGTGGAAATATTATGATTCTTTTTTTGTTTTAATCTTTTTGTGAAACTTTGGTGATGAAAGAAAAACTTGTAGCCTGAATATTTCAACTTGAAACTTCATTGAGATTTTATTTTCTAAATATCCTCATATAATATGACCATCAAGAGGTAAAAGAAAAATACAATCTGCTATGTACTCACGAAAAAAGTACTTAATAAATCAAAATCCTTCTCTAGATTACAATATTTGTCAAGTATTTGAAGTTACTCCCTATAATTTTCCTAACCACATTTTGATACCAAAAGAATGATTTAGGAAAACTATTTTTATATTAAAAAAACATTTTGATTGAATATTATAAATTTTGAATAGAAATGAAATTCCTAACAAGTTCCTCTCACCAAACGAAATAGGCACACAAAAATTTTGGTTAGTATAGGAATGGTAGTAATAAAAGAGTAAAACGCACCTGAAATCCAGCAACTGTTCGAATGATATGTGAGCAAACTTTATGGAAAGGCTTAGAAGACAGAGATTTTAAGCCGCTGAGAAAAGGTGATTCCCCATACTGCTGAGCTGCAGTAGCCCTAAAACCACTACCTTCATATGTATATGTACCAGTACACTCCACTATAGCAGGTAAACTAGGCCAGAGACGGAAGTATTCGACAGGTGAGATTTTATGCGGCAAGAGGAGTTCGGTAAGGGGGATTTTGTATGGCTGACATCTCAGAATAACAGGCTCGCCTGTTTCAGGCCTTAGAGATCTCTTTTGTCTCATGATTTGTGGATCTTCATCGGGATAATCCCCATCGTAATCAGATTGAGCACCACTACCAAGAAATGGATAGTAAAGGACTTGGACCCAGAGGGAACATCGTTCAAACTGGGAAACACCAACAGTCACGCTGCATAGAACCGGTTCCTGGATAAATAGAAGTAAAATGTATTTCTAAGTATCATTAGTACATTAAGGAATGTGAGAAAACGGGGAAAAAAGGAAAGAAGAAAAATACATTACAAAAGGACAGTTTTTTGTCAATTGTAGGACAAATAGTCCAGCCTATTTATTCCATTGGCATGTCGTCCAAATTAAACTATTAAAGATAAATGGCAGAATTGCCTTGGGGGGTATTTTCATCATAATTTTAGGGTGCAAATAATCAATTGAGGATATTCCATTCCATTCCATTCTATTCCAAGTGTAGAGTTTCAGGCAAGTAATATTGCGGGAGTGGATGGAAATTACCCATCCACCCACCCGCCACCCCCTAGTACTATTTAAGATCATAACATATTTATTGCTTGAATGATCTGATAATTTTATTAGGAAGACTAGAATATGTTCAGTAATGACAAAACTTCTTCAAATTTGAATAATATAAGCACGGTTTAGAAAAAGAGAAATTTTGTCACAATAAATGTAACAAATAAGGAAAAATGTCTCAATTCAATATTATGAATACGGAAGTCTGAAACAGTGTACAAGCTCATTCATTATCAGTTGAAACAAATAACTAAGCAACCATGTTCAACAAGCATGATTGTAGTTATCTTGGAGGATTAAACTACATAAGGTGAAATGAAACTGCTGCAGCAATAAAGATGGTAGTATGTCCAATTTTACCTGTGAGTTAAGATCACGCAACTGACGCACTGCTTGAGGAGACCCATCCATGAAGTATAAACCACCAGATAGACCAATTCGAATGTCAACTCGATTTAATTCAATCTCAGTAAGATTTAGAACCTGCAATCAGTTTTACCTGTTGAATCAGATTTGATACATCCAATAAAATGCTGATAATGAAAACTTGAAAGGCATTTGCAACAGAGTTGGACATTCTGTTTATAGTTTGCATTTGGTAGTATTTCCTCTTTAGGAGTCATCATGAGACTCTAAATTGAAGACTCAAAGAAGCTGCAGTTTAGGCTTTCATGTATAGAAATTACTACCACCTACAGTTGACTATTAGATTTAACAATAATCATTCGGACAACCACTGTTTGCTCACTACCTCACAAAAGGAAATAAAAAAATTCACTTGATCATGTCCAAGGCAACAGAAAGCTTGATTCAACATAATGCAATATTGCAATTAAATTTATGACTGAAGAACAAGCTGTCAACGAATGCAATTGTTCACTTGAACCCTACTTAGAGCAGCACCATAGGTATCTAAGACAAGCTTACCTTCAAATGAAGAGTAATCCTTCCATCATTTGGATCTGCCAAGTGATATCCTTCAACATAGCAAGGATCACTACTACCACTCAAAGTTAATGCACTGGGAGGAACCTTCATCAAACTTGAGTCAATCCCTTTTGTCAATAATTGAGTTAATTCATTGGGATCTGGTCTCCACAGCTCTAAGACAGCCTTATGAATCAATCCTTCTAGCTTCCGGTCCTGAGCTGCAGAAGCATCGTAGAACTGAACGGTTAGCTTGTGGTGGCTAAATGGGTAGTCTCCCCTGGTTTCACTAACCCCAGCCCATCTGAAATGACAAAAAAAAACTTTATCACGTAACCAAAAGTGAAGAAAGAAAAAGAATAGAAAAAAACAATATTATAGATTTTATACTCTAAGCTCTATGCCATTTCATTGGGTAAACCTTCAGCAACAACAAAGGAGGTTTCTAGTTCTATGATGAACTTGATTTTGCAAGGCACCAAAACAACATTGAGAGAAACGAGGGTAGAAAGATTAGTATATATGGCAGATGGGCTTAAATTAATTGCCTTAGGCAAATCTCCTACAAAACAATGGCTTGTAGATTTCACAATGAGCAAAAGAAATGAGAAAATAGCATGCAATATATATAACATTAAGCATTGCAGTCTGGCCAGTCTGGCTTGGTCTAAATTATATGTTCTATAGGGTGAGATGCAGTTAAGTCACTCTTCGGTGCTTACAGGGATTTTAAGTATGACATATAGGTAGTGGAGAAGACATAGTATATTCACATGCTTTACAATAAATTGTCAGATAGATTTCAAGGTGAAGTAGCATTAACAAAACATGTTCCCTTGTTTTCAATGTACTTATACATTAATTTGTAGTTTTATATCACAACATAAAATGCACAGATGCCTTTTGGGCATGCATGAGAATAATTTATTTACTATTTCACTGATAATAAAATGCTCACTTATCATCTGGATGACTTGAAACATATTTAATTCTCTGTAGTATTAAACGGCATTGGTGCTTGTTCACTGAATCAGCAGTGGTATTGGTTCTGAATTCTTCAAGCTCCTTAATCAGCAGTTGCCCAGCCCTAACATTACGTGATCCCAGACGCTGTGCGCATAGAAGAACTGCTTGAACATCTTGAAGCCTATTTGTTGTGCTTGCAGATGAGTCAATGTTGAATAGAACTTTATGGATATTTGTAACAATTATGTTCAATGGGTCATCAGGGTCATCAGCAAGAAGGGGGTCCAGTCCCTCCAAATTAATGTGCTCCGATATAGCCCAGAGTAGACGAGCACTGATTCTAGGTGTGTTAACCTGCCAGTAAATATAAGATATGTAATGAGTAGACAATATAAAACTATTACAACAACTATATTTTAGATGCAAAAAATAGCAAGCCATATCCAGGATCACAACAGCATATATTTAATTAATTTAAACAGAGAAGTATACAGCCACAAGTCTGGAACACTAATGTTCCAGGTTTTCAGAATATAATCTCATAATACAAACCTCAAGGAGATCCTTGACAAGTACTCGCTGCAGATTTTGCAACCGTGTTTCATTCAGTATCTGGTCTTGAGAAGCCCCGTCTTTGACTCTTTTGACACCACCACGGGTGTCATAAATGTGGCATAATCTGACGAGCAACTTTAGATAACAATCAATGGCATATGTCCGGCCATCACAATCCCATTTCACACACGGTCTACACACTTCCACCACTTCCAAAGCCGGTTCTGTCCAATTCAGTGCACCATAACCAGTTCCGTAAGCTAAGGCTCCAATCACCCGGCTTTCCATACCTGAACTCTTTTGTTCAGGCAGTGGCAAGGACAACTGAAAGCAGCTCTCCACCAGCATCGCTACTAATTCTTCTCTAAACAAGCTCTTACTAGTGACACTGTTGAGGTCATCCTTTATCCTCGCATCTTCAAATAGAGAAGCAATATCTGTTCCTGTAACTGGTTTTTGACCTCGACGAATGCTCTCCTTTGAAAAAAGATCGACACAGAGAGCAGTTCGACAGATGCATGCCAAGGCATGCATTCGATCTGATTCCGCCCTCAAGTTTCTCACCATATGAAGCAGCTTTTTAAATAGTGACACCTGTAACAGTGAACAAAGCCAAACCAAAATATTGTTTATTGTGGAATCAGTTCAAAATGGCACACATACACAAATTAGAAATATTCAAGACATAAAAACTAATGTATATAATGAACGGTTGGAAAACAGTACTCTCTAACACCACACAAAACATAACTTCACAATCACAACAAATGATAAGTCCCCAATTTTAAATAAATAAATAAAAGAACATTAGTCTCTGACATCAGGCCTCGTATGAAGTGGTAAGTAGGGCACACTCATCAGGTTTCACTTCCATTCTCATTGATGATCTAAGTGTTACTATATAGGATTAATTCTCTCACTTTCAGTTCAACAATTAATCATAGACATTTAAATTCCGTAATAGAGAAATAGTAATGGAAACCAAAGCTTTTGCCTGAAAATCTTCTCTAAGGAACAATTTAGGTGTGTTGCTTCACAAGCATATGATAATCATTAGCCAAAACAAGAAAGCATGCCGTGTATTTAATAAACAGAAATTGCATTACAAAAAAGGACAAATATTTATACTTAGGAATTAGGATTGAATTAACAAGAATGCCAACATACCTGCATACTAAGGTCTAGGAGATGGAGATTAGTAACAACAGCTCTAACTATGCTCTCACGTGCAGAGGAATACTCCTGTCTGTCCCAAAGTGTGAGAATTGCAATAATTGATACAGAGGCCCACTCAGGCTTTCCTCCAGGAACATCCGCCAAGTATAACATATTAATCCCTACCTCAAAGATCAGTGCAGGGTCCAACGACGATACCAAAAACGGTGCTAAATGAGACACCACATCAGACACTCCCACAAAGCTCTCTGCATTCCCAATGTCTGTAGTTGTCTTATTCCTACTATTTGTAGACCACGATAGCTTCTTGATTGACTCTATTGAGCCTGAAGCCACTGCTTTCACTGCATAAACCAATGGAAAGATAGTAGCTCTAAAACTTTCTACCGGCAAAATTAACGATCGTGACATCAGTGCATTTCTCTTTTTCCACACAAAATCAACCATAGATGAAACCCATTTTGATCGAATTGCGACAGAATTTTCAGTATCAATTAACTTATCTCCAGCTAGTCGACTCATTCTCTTGGTTTCAAATTCCTGAAAAAGTTTACCGATGGACTCAAACGCCACCTTCGAAACCACATCAGATTTATCAAGCATGTTTTGAGCAACACGATTCCACCAATTAGAAACACGATCGAGCAAGTTGATACTGTTTTCACACAATGTCACGAGATCGTCTCGTGCGAGGATGCAACCTAGGGTTTCCGTAATTGAAAATCGGAGATTGTCACTCGCCGAATCGAAGCAAGCAGAGATTTCTTTGTTGCAGTCATTAATGAGTTTTCCCAGGCGGTAGGAGGGTATGGCGGCGAGGATTGAGATGGCGGCCGCGGTCACGTCAGGGTCTGGGAAATCGAGATCGTTGCGAATGCCGGTGCACACATTTTCCCAGAGATCGGCCGTGAGACGAGTGGAGCGGATGAGGTCGAAGGCTAGTTTTTTGGAAACCGCGGAGGCTGGGGAAGCAACGATTTCTTCAACGGCGGATTTCGCGATTACAGATATATCTCGTCCGGCGGCGGACTGTTGCAGCGCCTGAAGTAACGCGCCGGACTGCCGGAGCGCGTCGTTGGAACGGAGATCCGCTTGGATCTGAGCAAACAGTATGTCCATTGCTGAGGCTCCGCTGGGAACTGAAATTCAAAGTGCGATTTGCAGGAAACGAATCTTAGCCGGGAAACGAATCTTATCTGGGATTCTTACGGAGGTTGAAGCATCATCTCAGATGGTCAGCTACGAAGTAAGAATTTTCACTTCGGAAATGCTTTTGGAAATAGTTGATTGGCTTACCGGAGATTCGATCCAAAGTGGTTGATAGAGATTTGGAAAACTAAAGTAAAAACGCTTGTTGTGTTAAATCGAGTTAGGAAAAAATAAAATAAATTTAACTAATAAATTTATGCTAGTTATCAATCAAATATACATCAAAATACGTAATTTTCATAAAATTATGCAATCAAAATACAATACACGTAATTTTCATAAAATTATGCAATCAAAATACAATACGTAATTTTCAGAAAATTATGCAATCAAAATACGTAATGTAATTTTCATAAAATTATGCAATCAAAATACAATACGTAATTTTCAGAAAATTATGCAATCAAAATACGTAATTTTTCAGAAAATTATGCACACCCTTCGTAATTTATTTTTTGTTTTTATATTTTCAATTGGTATTTTGTTATATTAATATTATTATTAAACCAAAAGGTAAACTAAAAAAATATGAAAAATAAAAAAAATAAAACGTAGGTGCAATTTCTAGATTAAGACACAATCCATTGGAGATCATTATTTGATCAGTCAATGTCTTTAATAATCCATCAAAATATCAGTGTGCTCATATATTGAATTTTGACGGAACCGTGTCGAAGTCATCAAAATCAAGTCTCTGGCGCTCCCTCTCTCTTCCAACCTGAAAAGACCAAAGATAAACCGATTGACCAATAGATTAGAAGTTAGAAATAAAACAAAGGTTGAAGGTTACGAAAATTGAAGGATGACAAATCTTTGTACCTTTCCCAGATAAGCAGGGTCACAGGACATCACATCATTCATGGCCGTTAGCTTTTTCGAAAGCATCATAATTCTGAAACAAAGATTAACAGTCCTAGTTAGCGGTGTTGGAGCTTAATGATACTTGGGAGGTGCTACGATGTGTATAAAACAACAAATATAATACTAATTCACAAGTGCCCCTTGACATTTGATTTTATAGCAAGGATTACACTCAAATGGGGGTGTTTATTAAGCATATACAGACTCATGGGGGGTGAATTTATATATATAACTGGATTTTTTTGCAATTAAGTAAACCTAGGGGTACTTTAGCATAACAAAAGAAATTAATTACTATAGCATAATTAATACTCATATGTATAATTTTTCCTAGAAATGTGTAATAGAACAAATGTATGAAAAGTTAAAAAATAGTCCCTTTTTTAAATTTTAAATTTCATAAATATAGTACACCCACCTTTGGATTGAGAAGTCAACGCGTTCAATCATCCCACAGGTTTTGTACTGTTCGGGATCCTCGAGGAACCTAACCATCCCATCCTTCTGATTAATTGTGGCATAAATCTCGCCCTCTTGAATCTACACCAAATACAAAAATAAGATCAGCAGTTTCCAGGGTGGGGTTTATAAACAGAGTGATCCTATCGTATGCTTAACCTACCATCTGAAGGACATGCATCTCAGCCTCATTGGGGCTATTTAGTTGGACAGTATTAGCAATATCTTGGAGGGAGAGAGTCAAGTAAGTCTGGGTCAACCTCTGGATATTGCGTTTATACATGGAAGCCACTACTTGTTTGACTAACCCAAGATTCTTGTCCTGGAAGTAGAAGAAAGGTTGGTAACTATCAAGAACTGACGTGTGAATATTTTAATTGCAGTGCTATTATTTTCTCATTGAGTAGTAAGGCTTACACTTTCAAACTTATCCCTGTTTGACCGAACAATCGCCTCAAGATCTGCTACTTTTCCATGACCATAACTATTTACCAACTCCAGGTAGGGCTGCTCAAGAGATAGTATAACATATAATACACTTAAATTAGATAAGCATCACATGCGTAATATATAGAGTAATATAGAAAATCATCAAGTAGATTAATATACAGCGAAAATCAAATGCTTAGTTAGGGTTTCATGGGTCCGTTTGGCATATCTTGAATGACAATTCAATTCTAATTAGTTGACAGACTAATTCCTCATATAATGGTAAGTTGTCAAATACATCAAATTATACACTCTGGCTTTCAGAATGCCCCTCAAACAATTCAGGGACAAAAGTAAGGAAATTTGTGTTCTTTTCTCTTTTTCTTGTTTTGGGATTTGGTGGGGTGGGGGGTCTTCATCTATAGTAAAAGAGATACTATTGGTAAATTATTACAGTATTTAATTTAAATATAAAATAAAAGAATGATTTTAGAAAATTGAGGAAAAAAGTAGGGATAGTTCTTTGAAAAGTTAGGCAAGTTTTTTTTTTACTTGTTTTAGTGTGAACTTAGCAAATTTCAAAATGAGGTTTTATATTTAATACATGTGTTACATACATAAAATTACCAATGGGTTGAATCATAATTCATAATTGTGGGGGAGGGGGTGAAAATCATACTGCTTACGGGAGGAAAAAGTTAAGGATTTTGCTATAATAAAATTGGTGGTGGTGGGGTGGAGTGCAGGGTCCCTGATATAAACACCTGGTTCTGTCACTGCACATGTGGATTACCAACAAGAACACAAAAGAAATTTGGTAGCAGAAATATACCTGCGAAAAGTTTTTCAGATTCCTTTGAGCAGCTGACGAAGTATACTTGGGGAAACTGGTCGTGAACTGCCATCAGAAAAAGAAAGGTGTAGTTATACGATAATATCACTTGTGGAATATCAGAAGTTGAGTTTTAATAAACAACTTCAATGAGGTCGGTTACAGGGACAACACTACAACATAGTGTATCAAAAACAGAGTACTAATGACTACACCACATCACATTCACACATACCTGTCCAAGATGAATGAGAGAGACCAGAATGTACTTTTTGTAAGCTTCAACTGCAATAGCACTGATAATAGACATAGGAGCGGTTACAACCTAAAGTCAATGCAAGAAGAAAGGTTAGAAGTATGAATGATAAGATTCAAGCCACAGAATTAGCATGTTGCACGAATAAGATCTTAGCATAAATAGTAGTAATGCAATAATAACGAGGATAAGTTTCACATACATTGTGTAGGAGCTCCAAAGCTTTGCTGTACTGCTTTTGTCCGATGCAAATCATACCTCTACAGTTTGCATTAGATATCAAACTATGTATTAGGAAAAAATCATTGTGAAGAAAACTAACAAGCTTTTATGAAGTACTATGCAATAAATTCAGATTCAAGAACCATGTCCTTTGACCAAAACGAGCAGATACCATTTCAAACAGTGACCACGTGCCAATTAAGCGAATCATGAACGAACTTACATTCAAACATTAGGAACATAGAGCTGTAACATGGATTCCAAGTAAAAAAACCTAAATAAAAATATGATATAAGTCTACATTTCCAATTCCAAGAAGCCAGTAGTAGACTCAGCATCTTATTCTAAACAAATATTCACTGGTGATATAGAAGGAAAATACAATAACAGCAGGAAACGACAATCATAGAACAAACTCCCTATTTCTTTTTTTTAAATATTAAAAATAAAATAGCTTTATTTGATGCCAGGGATTCAAAAACAATATCTGACACTGTATCATATTACATTATCTAAAACATGAATAGACTAGTTTGAAGATCTCAAACAACTTACCCATAATAACAATACAGAAAAAGATCACGCGGCTGGTCAACCTCAAATACTTCATCTTCCAAAATGGAAAGACCTGTTTTGTAGCACTTTGACAATAAACAGAGGAGAAGAAAATCGGGATGCAAAGTTGTTAATTGTTCAGTGGACAACTGAAGCTTGCGCGTGGCTGTCAGTAATGGAGCGACACCACGCATGGGGTCTTCCAGCATCAAAACAAGGTCCTTCAGCCTTTTGCAAACTGATATAACTGCAAGTCCATAGGGCCACATAATTTTTTTGAAGTCAGTAAGAGAACATACAGAAAATTCAAAATGGATTTTAAAAGAGAGTGGTGGTTACATTTTTCGGGCGCCAAACGAACTTGCTCGGCAGCACATACATTGATAAACCTGGCTACAGAGAGCACTATGTTTTTCGCTTGGTCCTTCGAAACAGGCCTTGATGTTCGTGCCTCCCTGGCATGAACAATACATCAATACAAATATAATAAAGGTAATACACCTTGTGCATATCTAAGTGAACTAGCTTCTAGTACACACATCATACTGAAGAAATAAATAACCCTAGAATCACGAGAAACAAGCCCGAGAGATTCTAATAAATACTTCTAGCTCTAACGACAGATCCTCGGTGAATGATGCAACAACGTACTCGGAAGCAAAACAAATAAACCGAAGTAGTATTTCCAACAGTCAAATAAACCCTAGTTTTTGTAGTTCATCAATAATTTAAATAATTATAAACCTAGAGATAATGTACACGCGATAAGAATACTACTTACAAAACGTAGAGGTAGCCGAGGGACTGTACGGATGGATCGAGTTCGTCGAGCAGAGGAGCGAGCAGCGCCGAGTCGGAGTGGAGCGTGTCATCGATCTGTTTTAAGTAGTTGTGGAGCTGAGTTAAATCTCCGCCGGAAAGCCCTATGATTTGAGCCACTACCGCTTCAGTTGAGCTTATATTCAGATTCATGGCGTCGAGGTTTTTCGCTTTCACCCCTTTCGTTTACTAATATGAAAATTGAGAGTTATTTACTCGCAGTGGAGATTAGGGAGCTTTTATACAATAGTGGGTGGTGACATGTCCATTAGTTTGGGCCGTACTTCGAGTAGTATTGGGCTGATTGGATTGGTAGGGGGCTTTAAGAGCATTGAGCAATTCTGGTTTTTTTTTGATGTTTAAAGTTGAATTGAACTTAAATAATGAAATCTGAATATATTTAAAATTTAAATTGAACTTAACTTAATTATTTAAAATATTAATAATAAAATACTTATTTTGTTTTTGATTTATAGACACATTTACTTTATATTAAATAAAAATATGTTTATAAGTATTATATCTAAGTTTTTTTTTTTCAAATAAATGAATAAGATTTTAAGAATGAACTAAATTATTTACATAAAATTATTTATTTTAATTTTATTTTTATTTTAATTTTTTTTCCACAATGACCTGATAAAAAAATATCAAGGTCTAAGAAGACAAACACTCTGAAACTAAAACAACATTTTCCAGTCTGTTATTCGAAATCATCCCTAATATAATTTCTAAGGAAACGAATCATCCAAAACACGGACGGATTTCATCGATCACTAAAGTGAAAGCACAATGTGATTGAATTAAGATCATTGTCGCATAAACAAAGCTGAGTATCTTGAAAACACACGCAACCATCAGGCATTAATTTCTGGTTCGACCTCTTCCCTCTTTTTGCCCTTTCTCGTATTTGAGGTACCCTGTTCTTGCTGTTCTGCTTTCTTTTGTGCGCGAATCATAGCCCGTCTTGCCCGGGGTCGCATTTCACGCACTTGCCTTTCAGGCATGACATAAGGGTCGAGCAACTTATCACCAAATGGATGCTCGTTGCCAGCAAAGATCCTCAGCTTCCTGTCTCTGTCCTGAACCAAAAAAAAAAGTACGCAAGGATAAAATTACAAAAACAGCCCATCAGGTTTGGCGTAATTACAAGTAACTTCAGTTATCTTTCAGAACTGCGGATATACCTATTACCTCCCTCAAGGCTTGTATTGAACTCTTAACAAATACGCCCCTCTAGAGGATGCAAATAGTGCAATAAAAAAATGTGAAGGGGTAATTGAAATTTTGAAAGACCTAAGAGTTTAGTAAAATTAGGCTAAACTTGAGGGGTTTACCCAATGACATTAGAGATCTTACGAATCCACAAATAATACACGCCATGTCAATATGTTGTGATTTGACTTTAGAAAATTGAGACGTGCTGAACACGAATTCAAACTTTTAATACTTTGCTACATCAAGAAAGTAAAGCTACAGTGCTGCACATCTCCCAATTATTACTACCAGTTTAAAAATAAAATTCGTTTGAGTTACTAATCCAACACAGTATATCGAGTCTTAAAGAACTCAAAATTTTCAAAGTCTCAGACACATGGACCTTCGAAGTTTCCAGTTTCCCGTGAAAGTAGTTTACATCATTTAACTTGTACTCCATGTTCCAATATATCAATTAACTTCAAACCGGTCAATTCACAGCCAAACAGAGGAGACTAACAATACACACCCCATTAACAAATGTTGTAGATATATGAATTTCATAATCGAAGAGAAAAAAACTCGTATTAAATACAATGGACATACTCACATCGCGTAATTTGTTTCTAGGAAGCATCCGCATGATGGCTTTGCGAATGACTTCCGTGGGATCTTTAGCCATCTGGTCTTTCAAACTCCTTTCCTTGAGGTGGCCTATGTACCTAACGGCAAACATAAGATAAAAGCGACAGAAAATTACATGGGCTAATTATGCCACCGTTTAAGAACATGAAACTCTAGGAACAAAAGCAATACTTGCCCTGTATGCCAACGGTAAAACTTATCGGTCATTTTTCTCCCAGTGACACACACATCCTTTGCGTTAATTATAATACACATATCGCCCTCCTCCCGGTGGGGCGTGTAAGTAGGCTTGTCCTTGCCCTGAACCACAGTGGATACATGCGATGCCAGCCTCCCCAAGACCTGCATCGAAAAACACGAATTCCTTCTGTAAAGAAAGCCCATTCATAATCAAGACTCCAAATGGGAGATGATTCAAACCTGTCCCTTTGCGTCGAAAACTCTCCATCTCAGTCCTTCCAAATCGATCCGTCTCAATCCAGCAAGTGCTTTCTGTGAGATATTATTATTATTGATCTTATTCTTAGTTTTGGTAAAATACCCAATTAAAAAAAAAAAAAAAAAAAAACGACTAAGAACATCATTCGAAAAATTAAAGCTGATGAATCCATACACATTCTGTAAGAGACGAAGTGAGACTAGGCGAACGTATACATTATCGATTACTTACATTCGCATTTCGATTATTTATTTATTTCTGTAAAATCCGCAAGCACCGCACAACAATCGAATCAAGCAAGTGCTAAATAACTAGAAACGAGCACCTGCCTTAAGATTTCCACTGAAAGACTGAGCTGCGGCGGCGGTTGCTGCTGTCGCCATGGTTGATTTTCCTCCGATGACTCAATTAGGAAATCGCAGGGAAAGGATTTTTGGCTTGTAAAAACCCTTGCTGAGAAGAGGAAGAGCGAATGAGTGCTGCAATTTTTTGGGCCTGGGTTTTATTATAATTGGGCCTGGAAATTATTACTTCATCCAGCCCGCTGTAGGGATGCCGAAATGTCTACATATTACTAGGGAGGTTCAAAAATTGGATCGACCGGAAAATGGACACACTTTCATCCATATTATCTTATCGATCTTATATATCAATTTCAAAAAATAATTATTCATATTTTTCATTTAAAAAAATATATATATACTTTTACCTTTTCAGATATCTTTTTAATCTCTACTCTCAACTACTTTATTAATTTAAAATTATAATTTTACTCTTACTTTTTCATTTATTTTGTTTAAACACTACTTTTAACTACTTATTTTATTAATTTTAAAATAAATTTTTATACTCAATTTTTTAATAAAAAAATCAATAACACAGTATTTTTTTTATTTTTAACAAGCAGCCTTTACTTTTTTCAATGAGTCAACTAATTATGCATACTATTAAAAATTATATAATTAATATTTTTTAAAAATATATAATTGCATACTATTAAAAATTATATAATTAATTTATTTATTTTTTTAAAAATATAATTTTAACTTTTTTTTTTTTACTTACCTTTAAAACTTTATTTACAATTATTATAGTAATACTACCTTTTAGCCCTTACTTTATTATTAAAAATTCAAAAACTATCATTTTTCCTTTTATCAAAAGGAAAGATGAATGAAGGACGGAGTGTTAATTTTCTTTTTACAAATAAAAACACCAAATCTTGAATTGTTTGATTTATCATTTATTATGTGTACAACAAAAGTTCACCACAATCCAAGTTTAGCTAGAAGCTCAACCAACAGCCTGCCTCTCTTCAACTAACCACCCCTACATAACAATCCCACCATCAGAGCAGTAAAAAACACCTGCAAACAAAGTAAAAATATCTGCAAGAATCACACTCATAATAATCAACTTTTATTTTTCTGCATCTTCTTCTTCAAAAGCTTTTGAAAATCATCCTCAGAAAGAGACAGCATCTGGTTCAGCAGTATCTTAGCCCCACACTGCCTCAAAATCTTATACCTAGGCTTAATCCTATCGTCCAAACTATACCCAAAATACTGCGGGAACTTGACAAGATCCGACTTCGGATAAACCATGGTCAGGAAAAAATCCCACTTGGGCACCAAATTGTCCGGCAGGCTAAAAGTATACAGAGTCCCATACCTAGAGATCATAGTCGACAATTCTCCCAGAGTGTACCCTTTCTCCAAGAAGAAATTAGTCACTGGCTTCAAATTAGCCTCCATGCTCAGTCCGAAAGTCTGGGGCGATCGGTAGAGGAGAACCCCGACATTCACATCCATCGACCGGAAATAATCGGCCGTGGGCCTCAGCTTATCCTCCACGCTGTAGCTTACAATGTTCGGGCACCTAGTCAGAACCTTACTCACGTTCTCAGCCGATAGACCCATCTCGTAAAGAAAGTCGACAGTCGATTTGAGCTTTTGGTGGCTGTACGTTAGAAGTGGAGGGAAGCGGGAGATCACTTTCGCCCATTGCCTTTTATCGACACCTAACTCCTCGAGAAATGTCATCGTGGGGATCAGATTCTCCGTGAGACTAATCCCGCAAAGCTGAGGCCTCTTGCTTAGAATCGAGGGGATGTCTCCTTTGGGGACGCCTAGATCGAGTAGAAATTCTACGACCGGTTTTATTTTACCCTCCAAGCTATAATATGCGAAGGCGGGAAATTTCCGTATGATCTCTCTAATGGCTTCGAGTTCCATTCCGAGTTCCAAGAGGTAGGTAATGTGAGAAGGGAGTTTTTTCGTTGGGCTGATGTCACTAACACGGGACATTGCGTTTATCTTCTTGGAGTCGACTGTAGTAGGTGAGACCGACTGGAGCGATTGTTCCATCATCAAAGGTGGATTTTGAACTGGTTCGTCAGTTTTTTCCTTAATGGGTGGATCTGGAAAGTTTTCGACTACATCTAGCAAGATGGATCGGTACTCGTCGTGGAGAGAGTCGAGGTACGGATTGAGAGCGTCTCTAATCTCGAGGGTTGTTAGTTCACGACCTGCGAATTCGACCATTAGATTAATCTCCTGTAATTTTGAAACTTCGTTAGATTAATTTTAATCTACCTAACTTTACCTACTAGGTACCGAGCCTTATGAACCGAGTGAAGCCTAGACACGAGGTGATCGATAAAAGCATCCGACTTGTTGATAGTTCTCGAGGCCACTGCATTGCTCAAGCCTTGCTTCTTCAAGAATAAGGTCAGCACAGCCTTGGCTTCTTCCTTTTCCGCTGCTAGCAAGTTCGGGGGCACTAGCCGTAAGCTAAACGATCCATCTGCACCAGATTTTTACCTTTTCTCAAATCACGAATCCAATCATGTCGTTTCGCGAAACAAAAAAAAGAACACACATTAATCACCTTGCTTAGCTCGAGGAAAGAAAGCCCTCTGAGGATACGCTGCGTCACTTCTGCAATCGATCGATGACATAAACTAATCGTGAGGTTCAGCCTCATTACAAAACAACACCTCCATTACTATATTACGATAACAATTTTAAGCACCCACAAACTAAATTTCGATAACACATCATTTTTAATGTATCGGCACTCCATATCTTCAAACTGAAATTCAAGAAATGTTTTTTTTCCAAGATTGAAACTTTACACATAGATCAACAGTGAAAATGATTTACACACATTACAGGGGTAAAATCAGGAAATCATCCATCCCAGTATCAAATTAAATTAGTGGACAGTAAAGCACGACCAAGAATTAAAAATAAAATAAAATACAAAGCCCAGAAATGGAAGGCGGAGAAGAAAGATATTACCTTGAGTGGAGAAAGGATGTTCTTAAGAATGAAGGACCCGAGGCCTTAAAGGATATTGAAGCTCCCATTTTCCCCAAAAAAACTGGGGGAGAATTTCTGAGGTGAGGAAGAAATGGGGCGAGAGGGTTTAAGCACCCGTGAATAGATAAATGGGTTTGTCTTCTTGCTGGTCATCGGTGTGTTGTTTTTTTAATTGGTCTTTGGTTCAACTCTTTGATAGAGTATTTTTAGTGATTTATTTTTAAAATACATGATGTATCACATAGGAAGTGGAAAATAATATATACAAAGTATTTTATATTAAATATATTGGGTAACAAATCAAATGTTTTATTAATTCGTCTTTGTTTTAACCCTTTGATTAAGTATATATTTTTATTGATTTATTTTTAAAATACATGATGTGTCACATATGAGGTGGAAAATAAAGTATACATTTTAATTTTCTTACAAAAAACTAAATTCGATCAAAATTGAATTTTCTACAAAAAAAAATTAAGGGGGAATCATGGACCGGGGCATCTATAAGAGTAGAATTATAAACGGTACCTATATTTTTTCCTAATTTTGATATAGGGCATTATTCCATTATTAACCTTTTCAAGTATATACTACATATCTAATATCATCCGCTGAGATTTTAAACAACTACGCTAGACACCTAGTATTATAACATATCTAAACATGAAATACATATCTAAACATGAAATATTAACCGATCCATATTTGCATATTTGTTAGAATTAGTTGTGTTAAATATCTAAACATGAAATACATATCTAAACATGAAATATTAACATGTCCATATTTGCATATTTGTTAGAATTAGGTGTGTTAAATTTCTAGATATTTTATTTCACATTTTGCATTTTAATCAATTTGGGAAAATTTTAGTTGAATTTGGATTTAGACTATTTAAAAAGGTTGCTCATCTCTAATATTGATTTACCACATAGCAATAGCCAATAAATATCTATTTATATGACATATCTATATCTATGATAGATATCTATACATCTATGATAGATATTAGTATGACATATCTATAATAGATATTAGTGATATGTAGTAAATCTATAATAGATATCTATTCATATATATATATAATGTTGCGCAAATATATTTTACGCGCAAATATATTTATATCAAATATTTTTATGCAAATATATTTATATATATAATTTAATGATTCTTGCGCAAATATATTTATATTCTTACGCAAATATATTTATATATGTATATAGTAAATAAATTAATATGTTACGGTGTAGGGATATTTACGACTTTATACATTTTAAAAAATGCCCCTACTTAGTATTTAAAAAATACAAATTCCCTAATAAATAAAAAAGTAAAAAATATACAACCCCTAAAAATGAGGTGAAAAAAATATAGGTGTTCAAAATAATATCAAAAAGCAATCTGCCCCATAGCCTAATATTACCAAAAATTAAATTGACACGATTTTTAAATTATTTGAGATTAAATTAAAAAATTGTATCTAAATTATACTAAATAAAAAATGAACTGTTTTTATGTGACTAAGGCTATGTTCTTTTGAACTGAAACTAACTAATTTTACTGAACTGAACTGAATAGATCTGAACTGAACTGAACTGAACTGAACTGAACTAAATGTACCTGAACTGAACTGAACTTAAATTAAGTTCAAAATAAGAAACTTAAAATAATGAAAAACTAAGATTAGTATTGTTAAAATTTCAATATTTTGTATATTATAAACAATTTTATTAAATTTCTTATTTTTTTATTAGGTTAAAAAAATTAAAAAATGATTTACCGTCTATAACTTTTCTAATTTATCGATAAATTCAAATAAATTGTTCAAGTGAATACTTAAACAAAGTATACATATTTACGACACTATTTTTTTTGTTAGAAGTTTCATTTATCGATAAATTCAAATAAATTGTTCATGTGAATACTTAAACAAAGTATACGTATTTACGACACTATTTTTTGTTAGAAGTTTCAATATTACACAAAATTACTATATAATTTACATAACCATTACAAATAATAAATAATACAAAATAAATAATAATATAAGATTATTTTGAGATTTGAACAAATCTGGCAACGAATAGTAATAAATAAATAAATTAAACTTAAACCTATGAAATTAAATTAAATATTTATAAAATCTCAAACAAAGTTCATTAAGAATGAAAGTTGAATTTGCTTTTGGTCAGTTGAAAAAAAGGTGTAAGGTGTTGAAAATTATGCCTCAAATATCACAAAAGTATCAAATGTCAATTATTTAAATTTTGTAACTTTTGTGATTTTTTTCAATATTACAAAAATTTAATATTTATTGACATTAATTTTTATTTTATTTTTATTATAATAATAATAATAATTATTATTATTATTATTGTTGTTATTATTATTATTATTAAAAAATCGAACTGAATCTGAACTGAACTCAACTGAACTGAACGAACTTGAACTGAATAGAACTGAACTGAACTGAATTGAAATAAACTGAAACTAAGTCCAAAAGAACAGGGCCTAAATAAATTTCCCTCTCCTTTATAGTACTAAATTGATAGTAATAATTTTCTCTATAAATTACAAAAAGACCTGTGCATAAAATAAATTAAAATAAAAAACAATCAACATCAATAATTTTAAGTATACCATTTAATAAATGTTATAATTTTTTTCATATTTAAAAAAAAAAATATTTAACAATGTAAAATTTATTACTATTATTTTTATAAAAAAATTAATTCAAACCCATAAATATATTCATTTTGTTATAAACTAAAGAGAAATTGAAAGAGAATAATAGAATAGACAAAGAGAGAACATGAGAGGAAGATAGAATTGTTATGAATTGTTATTTGATTCATATGGGGAGACCCCGTTATATAGGATACAAAGTAAGGTTTCTGTCTTGTTCACCAAGAAAAGGTAAACTAGTCATTTACTAATTAATATATTCATAACACTCCCCCTTGAATGACTATTTACAGGATTGTTGACTATTTACAGGATTGTTGCCGCGTTAAAATCTTGTCAGGAAAACCCAGTGGGACAAAACCTGAGCGAAGGAAAAAGAGTACAACTTGCTCCCCCTGATTGTAATCACCGAAGATCTTTGACTTCTTGAAAGTAAATATTTGTGATCAATCATTCTCGTTAAAATTTGTAACTAATAAAACCATATAGAAAAAAAAATATTTATAAATTTGGTCTTCAGGACCCAACCTTTGAATTGTCAAGTTTCACATTCATTTGTATTATTGTATATTTTTCGTCTTTCTGGGACATGTCTTTACCAGACATCTATATTGACTAGAGCATTCGCAATTGCTATAACCGGCCGATAACTCTTCAGGAGTATATTAGATGCGTCTAATGTCGAATATACAATTCTTGACAAATGAATAATGTGAACTTCAATTCACAATCATCTAGAAGATTATATTCTCTTTTGAACTTCAGGTTCAATTTCTCAGTTTATTTCGAAAACAAACTCATATCGAGTGATGTACATGTCTCGTTAAAAACCTCGTTATAAAACCTTATAGGAAAAAATAGTCGAGGAAAAGAGTACATGACATTCACATTTATATTGTGGTGATTGTCTCGTTAAAAACCTTTAACTAAGAAAACCCCGTGGTAAAAACTTAGTAGAGGGAAAAAGAGTGCAATCACTAGTCTTCGGGACCTTATATTCAATATCATTTGTGTCCATATGTAATATGATATTTTACATGGTCAGATCATACATTCGATGCATATATCTATCGTTGTTGTTGCCATAAATATTAAGTAGCGGAACTTAATGTCATCTTTCAAAATATTTGATTAACATCGAGTTTCTGCGAAAAACTCTTGAGAAACTAATCTCGCTTTTATATCTCACCACATCATTACTCGTTTTTCGTACGAACACCCATGTATATCCTTCTGGGATAATATTTTGAGTTGTGTTCTATAGAGTTAAAATATATCTTTATTCAGCGAGTCATGCTCAACCTCAATTGCTCGATTCTTATTTCTTTGAGTGCTGCCGGCACACTATTATTGATTTAAGTTTTGGGTCCAGTTTTCTAGAACAAATCTTGAGGCAAATATGTCGTTGACGACTTTTTCCATGTTGATGACAATTCATTCTATCAACCAAATCTTTCATCATTTCCCAAAATATTTAATTTGGTTGTTTCGCAATCCGACGATTTTCTATTATCATGTGCACATGCTTTTTCAATGGGATTTCCATCTAACTCTCTTCAGGAGTATTTTATATCTTAAGATCGATCTACTACACTTCAGCGTATATTAGAATCAACATTTGAGTTGATCTCTTTGGTATTTGAACTCTTATAGTTCATTCACAAATATATGTGTTTTTGTCACACCTTCATTAATTTGGCAGATTACTTGCTGAATATTGCAAGTCACTTATTTTAATGAACTTCGGGTTTAATTGATTGGTGCATGGATCAAGAATTAAAGATCGTTTTCATTCAATTAAATTTCTCGGCATTTATATCTTTTATATTCTTATCTCCCCTTAATTCCGGGAAATGATCTTCGTTAAATATGCAAATCAGCATTATTGCTGTAAACCGATCTTCAGGATCGCGAGCTCAAGATATTTAATATTTTTTTATTTTTTACTATGCCCGTTCATAAAAATACACTTTAATGGTGAATATAATGATGGAGTTGTATTCTAAATGTCTAGTTTAGTGCAAATACGGAACTCCTTATCTATACCTTAATTCGAGATATGATTCAAGCATGATTGCATTTAATGCAATAGTCCTTGATGTATACGTTGTAGACAGTATGGCGTGAGGAGACACGCGGAAGATCATACTGTCGGTTACTCGTATACTATCGAACAGTAGCTCACGACTTAGATGGACAGGGACAATCCATCGGTACGTCGTAGTGTGACTGGTAGATAGTCGGTCTTGACTATCATGTTACACTCGTACACGTGGTGTATTGAGCAGGACCACGGGAGGGCGTTCGATTTGTACTAATCACAGTAATCGAACTAGACCTCAGAAATTACGGATATACGAATTCTTAATCCCTATATAATTATAGGTGCGTGTGTCCAATTCTCGGTTCTTTAATATGCCAATGAGTGAGACTAAATGATTGGTCGAGATTCTCGGTAAATTGGGGATCGTAATTGTACGCACGACATGCTATAGATTATAGACAGGAAACCGTGTCCCGTTTATCGGGTTGATGACGTCCCCGAGATGAGCTCATAAAGTTTATCATGTAAACCCTCTGCAGGTGAATTCGTTCCACATGATAATAAGGATGAGTGGTACTAGTCTCGGATAATAAGAAACGAATTAATTTAATTATTAGTAATTAAATAAATTCGTGGACGTTCGATATCTTAAACACGGGGAAAGTCATATATGTAATTTCGGCGGAATTATTATTGTTGAAATAATATTAAATTAATTTCGGGGATTCAATTATAATTTTATAGTGGAATTAATTATAATTAAAATTGTGGAATTTAATTAAAGGTTTTCTTTTAAGGACACCGGTTTAATTAAATTGCAATTTAGCCCGGGATTTATTTACCTAAGAGGTCCCTAGTGTAACTCTATATATACCCCCCTTGCTTCTCTTAAACCTACAGAACGCCGCATTTATTTTTGTAGAGAAAATTAATAGCGTTAGCGCAATTATATTTTTCTCTGTAAAAATTAATAAAGCTTGCGTTAATATTTTTCTCTCAGAGAGAAAAAGAAGTATTACGCTGGTAGTGGAGGAGAGAGCAGACAAGGAGAATCCAGCAGATCGTTGCCCACACAACGGATGGAATCGGGGAAGAGGCATACGCTAGAAACGTCTAAGGTTTCAACAATTCGGCTCCTCCGAATCACGCGACAAAGGTATGAGATCGAACCCTATTTCCGCAATATTCGATCTCTTATTTCGTTGAAAATACATCGGATCTAAGATCGGGTTTCGGGTGTCGTGGATCGTGTTCCTCGACTACTGGGGTGTCAAAGACCTCCGGATCGGTAGTCGGAAGAGGAAAATCGACCCGGAAACGCGCTCGGAACAGCAGGTCGCGCTGCTGTTCGCGGACGAACAGTGCCCGCTGAAAGGCAAACGGCGACCGCCGTTTGGGGCCTAATCAGCGGCCGCTGATTGACTAGCAGCGCTCGCTGTTTGAGTCAGGTCAGCGGCTGATTCGCGCGGTTGTCCTTCGGGGCGATGGCTGGGCGTGAATCGGCACGAGGGCTGTTACGTGAACGGAGCAGTGCTACCTGGAGGTCGACTGGGAGTGTTCGGATGTTCGAGTGATCGAACGAACGCGCCCCGGGTAGTCGATTTCCAACAAATGGTATCAGAGCCGGTTTTGTCGATTCGTTGTATTTTTGCGAGATTTGTTTTGCAGGTTCGAACCCGATTATTATGGCCATGTGTTTGTGCTGTATGTTTTGTGGTTTGTTAAACTCTCGGGTTTGTCGAGATTTTTTGTTTTGAATCGTTGCTTGAATGTAATAGTTAAAACGACGGGTTGAGTCGTTTAGGTTTTTCTATTTCGTTTTTCGTTTTATCCGGATGTATAGGATCGATCAATCTGTATAGGATCGATGCCGGAAGTAGTATGTTTTACCTTTGTAATGTTACTGCTACTTGGTGGATCGAGAGAAGATCGAAGGCCGGACGAACGAGGGTCGAGGAGTCGAACCCGCAGCAGGCTATGCACAAACGGCGCCCGCTGGAGGGCAAACGGCGGTCGCCGTTTGCGGATCTTCCAGCGAGCGCTGGATATAGGGCAGCGCCCGCTGACCAAGGTTTGGCAGCAGCGCCGCGGGGGTTCGACGGACACCACGGATCGCTCGTCGAGGCCTGGGATGATACTCCAGTGGGAGGGGTTCGTCTCTTGGCACTTAGACGAGTCAGTGGTGGATCGAGACCGAGACGAGCAACGATACGAAGATCCGAGAAGACGTGCATCGAAGATATTTAAAGGCCATAATAATCGGGATCACGTTAAATGCTTTTTGTGTGTTTCCGTGCTTTTATTTATGCTTTATTTATCGTGCATGTTATCCCTTTCGTAAAATACTAAGTGGGAGAGGGATTGGAAACAATCCCGCGGTCTCCATTCTCTGTTTTGATGGTGATGTGTGTCGCTTACGAGTTGGCTTTAGTGTCATCCTCCCTATCGGATAAAGTGGACACACGGATATCACTGGATCAAAATTCGAATTCAATTCCATTTATAGAATTGAACACTTAAGTTTTTCAAAGCAATGTCTAATATGTTTTTCAAAGACTAAGTTCAACTCGACTCATTCTCACCCCGGGGAGTGGAATGGAGCCAAAGCGCTTGCTTATGTCGATGACACAGATTAGAGACATTCGAGTCATTTGATGACTAGATCGATTGTCTGGTTGGCTCCCTCACCTAGTGAGAGATAGGGCTCAATTGCATGATTGATCGCTGGTTAGAAACTTCGAGTTTCACTTACGAGATATCAAGCTTTGATTAATAAATTGTGAAATTTAATAAATGTAAGAGTCAATTAACAAAGTTGTTTGTTTTAGTAAACGTCCACACTATCGTGGCTTGCTAAATGGAAACGGTACTTTGGGTTAATTGAGACTTTATGACATTTAAATAAATGGGGTTCAATTAATAAAGTTGTTTGTTTTAGTAAACGTCCACACTAACGTGGCTTGCTAGATGGGAACGGAACTTTAGGATTAATTGAGGCTCGACAGTTATAGAAAGTCGTGGAGGACCGCATGTCAACGTAAACGTCCACATGAACGTGGCTTGCGGTGGGCATGTAGTTCCCGAGCGGTGGACTTAGTACTGAGAAATGGTATACACTTAGGTACGCTTTATAGTATCCTCCCCATCGGAGTCACTGCTATAATGATGTACGACCGAAGTAAAAATCCAATTATAAAATCGTTTGGATTAGTATACGTCCACAAGAACGTGGCATGCTAGTCTGATGGGATTTTGGAAATGATTGATAGTTTAATGATATCACTTGAGGGAAATGATATCGAATTAAACTCATTGTTTGTTTTATATGGTATTATTCCCATTAAAAGTCAATAAACTCACTGAACCTGATTGTATGGATAAGAGAGGTAACTTGGACATTGTCCTAACTGCAGAGGAGTACAAATATGTACTCAAAGTCAATTGACCTGCTGAACCAAATGATGCTTCCACTACTGAGGAAAGGAAGCTCATTGGAAATGGATCAAGGCTAATGAGATGACGCGGAGCAACATTATGACTATCATGTCAAAAGTGCTGCGACATTAGGATCATGCCATGACCATTACCTATGATATGATGCTTAACCTCAAGAAGTTTTTGGTTATCAGGACAGTGTTGGAGTTGTGTACTTAATGTCTAGATTTAAGTAACAGAAACTCACGATCCATTGCCATTAATCTATTTAATTAAATAAACAATTATTTGCGTTTAATTATTTATAATTAAATATATGCAAATTATAGTCCTGGATTTTATACGTTGTAGTTAGTATGGTGTGCATGGGCGCACAGAAGATCATACTATCGGTTACTCGTATTTAATCGAACAGTTGCTCACGACCTAGATGGACACGGACCAATCCATCGGTATAGTCGTTGTGTGAGAGAGAAAATAATTTATCTTAATTATTTTATCACACTTGTACACTTGGTGTATTGGGCGGATCGCTTGAGACTTATCAATTAAGATTGCTCTGTGATAATTGATTCAAGTCTCGGAGTATTTTATTCTTAATCCCTGAAACAATTGCGGGTGTGTATATTTAATATAAGTGACTTTGATTTTCCAAAGGAATTAACCGATTTAATTATTGGGTTAATTACCGGTTAAGTTGGGTCACTATATTTTATATATGGCATGCCGTGAATTCTTGAAGGGACAGTGTATCCCGAAAGGGTTGATAATATCCCCGAGATGAGCTCATAAGGATTTATTATGTAAACCTCGCGAGTGGATTTGTTCCGCATAATAAATAAGGTTGAGTGATACTATTCTCGGATATAAGAGATGAATAAATTTATTAAGCAATAAATAAATTTTATTCATGGATATTTAAATCTTAAATACACGGAATAAATAATACTAACCGGAGAAATATTATTTGATATAATATGGATAAATATTGGGAGTGCAATTTTATTTATATAGTGGAAAATAAATAAAATTAATATTGATAAGAATTAATGGATTTGGGTTTGGACCCAATTTAATTTTCAATATTAGAAGCCCAATATTTAATCTCCTTTTGATCCCCTACGTAGCCTATAAAAGCACTACATGGTCTTCACAATTCATTAACCTAAGATACGCCAATCATAAAGTCTTGAAGAGTGAAGAAGATCCATAGGAGTTCGATAGATCGTCGCCCACCCGACGTTCGAACGGAGTGCAAGGAATACGCGGGAAGATCACGAGGTCATCTTGATTTCGTTTCTCCGAACAACGAATCGTAGGTATGATATCTAAACTAACTTGATATTATTCGATTTTGTTTATTGAAAATACCGTAGAACGCAAGATCCGAAGTTCGGACCCGGAGTAGACGGACGATCACGCGGTGGTGGCGAAGCCACTGGACCGCGTGGATCGACCCGCCTAGGGTTCGGCGGGCGCGGAGGATGCGACCCTCGGCTGGGCCGAGGGCGCGCGGTCGATCGCGGCGATCGACCGTCGGGGCGCGGGCTGGTGCCGCACCCCACCCCACCTCGACGGTGGGGACCTCCAGGCGGCGGCGAGTCGCCGGACTCGCCGCGGGGGCTGCTGGGCAGCCCCACCCGATCGCGTGAGACGCGATCCTTCGATCGCGCGAACCCCGGCTCGCGGGGGTTCGGCTGGGGGCGGGCTACGCGTCTTCGGGCGCGTGGTCTCCAAAGGCCGGACTCCGGCGGATGAGTCGGCGTTCGTGTGATCTCCGGCGAAGGGTTCGTTCGGGTTATCGGTTCCGCAAATTTAAATAACCCGGGATATCGAATTCCAACAGACAGGACAGTCAGGCAAAGTGAAATGAGACAACTCATGACGACCATCATGTCGGAAAGAACGCCCGTGAGGGATCACGTTTTAGAATGATGGGCTATCTTAATGAGACAGAGATTCTGGGAACAATTATCAATGGGGTAACCCAGGTTGATTTTGTGCTCCAGTCTCTGCCGAGAAGTTTTAAGCAGTTCCGCCTGAACTAAAATATGAATAAGAGGTCTTATTCATTGGCGGAGCTCCTGGTTGAACTTCAAGCGGCTGGGGAATCTTTAAGGGCTCTCAAAACACTTCTGGCTGAGAAATTGGCTCTTCCTAGGCCTTCGGGTGGCAAAAGGAAGAAGAAACAAATACGGAAACCTAGTGGGCCTAATATATCTGGACCACGGAATGGGACAAGCAAGCCCAAGGGGCAAGTGCTTCCGTTGTAAGCAGTCTGGATACTGGGAGTTTTGATTGTCCTCTCAAAGCAACTAGAAGTTAACTTCTCCTTAGTCACCGAAACATGTTTAGTGGTGTTATCTACCAGTACCTGGTGTGTGGATACAAAAACCACTAATCATGTCTGCACTTAAATGCGGGGGTTCCAGAAAACCCGGAGACTTAGAAAGGAAGAAGTAATAACCTACATGGGCAATACTGTTGAGGTAACAGTCGTTGCAGTGGGAGATGTTAAATGGTTTTAAACCGTAGGATTTTAGTTCTAATAAATTGTCCTTATGTGCCGGCATTTAGAAAGAAATTTCATTTCAGATTTCTAAATTGGCTTAGAATGGATATTCCGTTTCCTCTGATAGTTTCATACTTTTCAGAGTAGGAAACGGGGATATTATCTATTCTGGTACATTGATAGACAATTTAATACTAAATCCGTGTTCTTCCACGATGCAACAGACCGGAGCTAATAACACATTGTCGAACCCCAATAAGAGTAAAGATCCTTCCAGATGAATCAAATGTACTTATGGAATCTTAGGGTAAATCATTTTAACTTGAGTACGATTCAAAGGGTGAAAGCTGATGGACTTCTCAGCTAGGTTGAAGGAAGGGACTTTCCGACCTTCGAATCATACTTGGAAGTTTAATGACCAAGAAACCCTTACGGTTAAAGGGAAAAGATCCAAGAAAGTACTAGAGTTGATTCGCTCTGATATATGCAGACCTCTTTGAGGAGTAAGGCATACTTATCAGAAAATGGGATTAACTCCCAACAGACTACACCATTTATGCCTCGGCAAAATAATGTGTTGTAAAGAAGGAATAGGACTCTTATAGATATGGGAAAGTAGACAATGAGTTATTCGGAATTACCTAATTCGTTTTCGGATATGGCTTGGAAACAGCGGCGTTTATCCTGTACTTGATTTCTTTGGAAACTTGTAACAGATATTCGACTGTTTATAAGATACCCTAAGAAAACGAATTGAGATATGTAACATAGTCCAAAGGACCAGATGTTCGTTGATTGCATCAACGTTCGGTTCTTAGACATGGACTATATATATACAAGATCACAAGCCCAAGAGTAGAGTAATACTTAATGTGCTTAGAGGGACTGATCAAGACTTAGAACCAGCCTAACTGAGTAGTTCACTACTGTAATCTTTAGTCACTAAAGATACACCGGAGCGTCGTCGTAGTGGGAGGGTTGTTAGACAACCCGACAGGTTCATGTTTATGGGAGAGTCTTCGGACTTGTCACCTGGAGAACATGAATCCGACCCCTGGATCTATGACGAGACGCTGAAAGATCAAGATGCTCAGTCTTGGTAAAAGACGATGAAATATGAGATTGAATCTTTGGATTCAAATCATGTCTGGGATCTTGTAGCACCGCCCAAAGGTGTAAAAGCCATTGGTTGCAAGTAGGTGTACAAGAGGAAAAGAGGGTCTGACAGGAAGGTGTAAACCTTGAGGCTAGACTTGTTGCGAAAGGGTGCACTCAGAAAGAAAAGGATCGATTATGAGTAAACTTTTTCGCCGGTAGCTATGCTAAAGTCGATCCGGATTCTTTTGTCTTCACATGGAAGATGGAAGTCAAGACGGATTTCCTAAATGGAAGTCTTGACGGGACCATCTGTGTGGAACAGCCAGAGGGATTCATCGAAAAGAGCCAAGAGCATTTGGTAAGCAAGCTTTATCAATCTTAGGATTGAAAGAAGCTTCAAGATCTTGGACACATGCGGACCTGTGAGAAAATTCATTTCATGGATTCTTCAAGGCATGTTTAGATCCTGTGTGTAATAAAGAAGTGACAGAAAAGATGTGGTGTTTTCTCATTCTTATGTAGACGACATCCTTCTAAATTGGCAACAATATGAAAGATGTTATCAGACATAAAGGGATGGTTGTCCCAGTAATTCAATGTAAGAGACTTAGGAGAAGTCGGGAATGTTCTTGGGATCAAAGTATTAAATGATCGCCAGAAAAGAACATAGAACTTATCTCGAGTCTCATACATAAATACAATTCTTACTCGTTGCAGCATACAGAATTCCAAGAAAGGTCTTCACCTTTTAGATGTGGAATTCATCTATCTAAAAGTTTTGTGTCCGACACAATAAAGGAGATAGATAAAGAGTAAGCAGTTCTCTGTACCTTAATGGTGGGAAGCTTAATGTATGTAATGCTATGCACGAGACTGATATCTGCTATGCCGTGGGCATGGTGGTGAGATATCATAGTAATCCTGGAAAGGATCACTCGACTGATGTAAAGAACATGTTTAGGCTCCTGCAGAGGACCAGGAATTATGTTCTGAGTTACAAAGCAGTCAAGTTGTTTCCTTTGGATTACATAGAATTGGATTTCCAATCAAATAGGGACAGTCGAAAGTCGAAGTCAGGCTGTGTGTTCTCACTGTGAAGTGGAGCAGTCACATGGAAGAATGTAAAGCAGCGATGCATTACGGACTCTACCATGGAAACTGAAAGGATAACGGCCTCTGAGGCAGTTAAAAGGTCAGTGTGGCTCCAGAACTTCCTAAGGAACTTAGATGTGGTTTTAGTTTACCCAAAGCTATTCTGAATAGTGGTATTGGCAAACTTGAAATGCCACGAGTCCACAGTGGGAGATAACACGTAGAGCGCAAGTACCACCTGATTCGAGAGATCGTCTAGTAAGACGATGCAGTTGTCACCTAGACAGCATCGAGAGGGTTGCCTGGTAAAACCATTCACAGAAGCTCTTCCAGCGGAAGCGTTGGGTAGGCGTGATAAGGTTATGGGAATCTGATGTTTGGTAGAGGGCGACTAGACTTTTAGTATAAGTGGGAGATTGATGGAGTTGTATTCTAAATGTCTAGTTTAGTGCAAATACGGAACTCCTTATCTATAGCTTAATTCGAGATATGATTCAAGCATGATTGCATTTAATGCAATAGTCCTTGATGTATACGTTGTAGACAGTATGGCGTGAGGAGACACGCGGAAGATCATACTGTCGGTTACTCGTATACTATCGAACAGTAGCTCACGACTTAGATGGACAGGGACAATCCATCGGTACGTCGTAGTGTGACTGGTAGATAGTCGGTCTTGACTATCATGTTACACTCGTACACGTGGTGTATTGAGCAGGACCACGGGAGGGCGTTCGATTTGTACTAATCGCAGTAATCGAACTAGACCTCAGAAATTACGGATATACGAATTCTTAATCCCTATATAATTATAGGTGCGTGTGTCCAATTCTCGGTTCTTTAATATGCCAATGAGTGAGACTAAATGATTGGTCGAGATTCTCGGTAAATTGGGGATCGTAATTGTACGCACGGCATGCTATAGATTATAGACAAGAAACCGTGTCCCGTTTATCGGGTTGATGATGTCCCCGAGATGAGCTCATAAAGTTTATCATGTAAACCCTGCAGGTGGATTCGTTCCACATGATAATAAGGATGAGTGGTACTAGTCTCGGATAATAAGAAACGAATTAATTTAATTATTAGTAATTAAATAAATTCGTGGACGTTCGATATCTTAAACACGGGGAAAGTCATATATGTAATTTCGGCGGAATTATTATTGTTGAAATAATATTAAATTAATTTCGGGGATTGAATTATAATTTTATAGTGGAATTAATTATAATTAAAATTGTGGAATTTAATTAAAGGTTTTCTTTTAAGGACACCGATTTAATTAAATTGCAATTTAGCCCGGGATTTATTTACCTAAGAGGTCCCTAGTGTAACTCTATATATACCCCCCTTGCTTCTCTTAAACCTACAGAACGCCGCATTTATTTTTGCAGAGAAAATTAATAGCGTTAGCGCAATTATATTTTTCTCTGTAAAAATTAATAAAGCTTGCGCTAATATTTTTCTCTCAGAGAGAAAAAGAAATATTACGCTGGTAGTGGAGGAGAGAGCAGACAAGGAGAATCCAGCAGATCGTTTCCCACAGAACGGCTGGAATCGGGGAAGAGGCATACGCTAGAAACGTCTAAGGTTTCAACAATTCGGCTCCTCCGAATCACGCGACAAATGTATGAGATCGATCCCTATTTCCGCAATATTCGATCTCTTATTTCGTTGAAAATACATCGGATCTAAGATCGGGTTTCGGGTGTCGTGGATCGTGTTCCTCGACTACTGGGGGGTCAAGGACCTCCGGATCGGTAGTCGGAAGAGGAAAATCGACCCGAAAACCCGCTCGGAACAGCAGGTCGCGCTGCTTTTCGCGGACGAACAGCGCCCGCTGAAAGGCAAACGGCGACCGCCGTTTGGGGCCTAATCAGCGGCCGCTGATTGACTAGCAGCGCCCGCTGTTTGAGTCAGGTCAGCTGCTGATTCGCGCGGTTGTCCTTCGGGGCGATGGCTGGGCGTTAATCGGCACGAGGGCTGTTACGTGAACGGAGCAGTGCTACCTGGAGGTTGACTGGGAGTGTTCGGATGTTCGAGTGATCGAACGAACGCGCCCCGGGTAGTCGATTTCCAACATTAATTAGGTCTCTCCCCTATATAAAGAGAGCTTCTCCATAGGCATAAACACACCGATTATTCTAGCTATAACTATTACGTGAGAATTGAGGGTTTAGAGCGTATATCATCCTTGTAATCGTGAAGTAATATTATAGTGAATTGTTCGTCGTTCCTCCCGTGGCTTTTCCCAGTTGGGTTTCCACGTAAATTCTTGTCTTCTCTATTTTTCGTTGATTTCTTTTCTTCGGTATCTCTTTATTATCATACTATACATCGTCCGATCTTATAACAGATGAGATATTCGATGTAATGCAATACTTAAATTTATTGTTTATGTAGTATTTACGTAATTTTTTATTGAAATTATTATTTTTGCATTTATTACAGCTTTGTAGTGACTTAGACGTGTGCGAAAAGTATCCATGGGGACTGAAGGTATGGAAGAGTGTTGGTATTGACTCCTTCGAACAAATGGGTGACATCAATTTGTCCACGAATAGCGCGAAGGATCGATACTGGAATTCATATGGATTTATATTTGTTGTCGAGGTATGTATAAAGAATTGTTTTATTATTTTCGTTGACATTATTCAAATGGGTGAAAAATGCATGTTTTATTTTTGTTATGTAGTTCTGGATGATCGAGGCATTGGAAGATGCGCAGTCAAAACTGGCAAAATACGTGCGGACCGAGTACGCGAGTTCGTACCCTAGGATGCTACGATGGTCTCTCAAAGAGAACCCACAGGGCAACAACAAATTTTCTGACTTTCTTAATAATGTGAAAGTAATTTTTTGAACAAGTTCATTTTTTCATTTTTTTAGTTAAAATTGTTTATATTATTATTTTGAATCTTTATTTGTTTTATGTTTTTATATAGAATGTGTATCCGCGCTTGAAGCCGGACATTTTGGAGTTGCAGTCTGGATATTTTTACAAGACCTTGTGCTACCTCCAGCAAAAAGAGTTCAGTGGTCCCGACTGTCTCCGCTTTGGTTCTGACAATCGCGTCTTCTCTGATTATGTCCAGTTTCATTATGATTCTGTGCGGACTAAGGATGCTCAGACCAATGCTGACGGCTCACTCCCACCCCAGATGTCTTACCAGGCTGGTCTGTCTTCTAATCAAGCTGGTCCGTCATTCCCTTCCGGAGGTCCAGAGGACTGGCTGGCAAGCCTTCAGCAGACAATTCAAAAAAATCACGATATGCAGTCAGGGCTAGAATGGAGGAGACATATAGGCTGCAGGTGGAGATGAATAAGCATCAGGGGGAGATGCAGAAGTCTCAGCTTGAGAGTCAGAAGACTTTGATTGAGAAGCAGAGTGTTCAGATAAAGGATCTTGGAGTTCAAATTGATGGGTTGGGTCGCCGAATTCAATCAGTGGAAGAAATTTTGAGGGATTTCTCTTTAGGCAATAGGAGAGACGAGGTTCCCTAGTATCTTAGTGTAACTGTATTTTCTTACAAAATGGATTTTTAGAATTATATTAATATTGTAGTATTATTTTATTATTTGAAGTTTTGTGCTTCTTATTGTATGATTTTTGTACGTTTTCAGTTCCCTCAAATGGAGTTTCATCCTACTCTGATGACGGTCGAGTATCCTACAACGCCCCAGTCCATGGTGATCGAGCATTCCACTCATGTACAGCCTCGAGCTGACGCTGAATTTAGTATGAAATCTCTGATTTCGGGTAAGGCTGGAACAAGTGGAATTAAAAACGTTCGAGATCGTCGTCCATCACATTACACTAAATCACCGTTCCACGCCATTTCTATTGGACAATGACGAACTTATAACGCACAATAACGCGAATTTGATGAGTATTTGAACATGGACAAGCTCTGCATTGGGTAAGTTTAAAAAAATAAATATAATGCTACTATTAATGTAATCAACTGTTATATTGGTCAACAATATGTGCAGGCGCGATCTTGGTATGGGGTGTGTGATATATCCTGGTTTTTTCCGTGAGATGATTTCGCCTAAGGTTGATATGGATCTTTACGTAAGTACATTTTAAATGTAGTATTTTTTATACTACAATTATTTTTGCAATGATTGAATTTTGTTTTTTTCTTTCAGCAAGTAAACGTGGTGTTGGAGTTGTTGCACCATGACTTCAAGTTCATTGGAGAAGAACCACATCCCTCAATGAAGGATCAATACACCATCGTTCCTTGCACATTTTTTGTAAGCACTGAAATTAATGTAACAATTGAATTGATTAACGTTTATTAGTTTTTATCTTTTCGATTACAGCAAACACTTAATTATATATGGGACAAGGGAAATCACCATACGGACAGTATAGAACCCGTTCCCTTAGAAGATTTGCAGAAATGCCTTGAAATGATGGGTAACGGTGTGGAAACATGGAAGCCAAAACCATGGTCAAGCATCAGATATGTAAGTTAATTTAATTTTAACGAACTATTAGTTATAATTTTAAAATAATACTATCATAATAATTTATTTATTTGATGGACATTACATTGCTCTGTGTATTGATTTGAATGAGGAGAAAATTAACATTTATGACTCGTTTCGACACAAGTACACAGATGAAATCGCTATGTTGAGATTCAAAGCTTTGCTTCTGCTCATTTATTGGCTTCATCACATGGTAAATAAAGTTGGATTGCCGACAAATAAAGAGGTGTGGGATTTTGAGTTTAAAAATCAGCGTAGCTGCTATACACAAACGGATAACAACAACTGTGGTGCATTTGCTCTGGGACAGATTATTGCTATAATAACTAAAAAAATGTCTAGAAGTCATCTAGAGAGTGACATGGGGAACTTTAGATATGTTTTGGCCAAGTCAGTTTTCCAGTACAGTACCATTTGGACCGAGTAAACATATTTATTTTTAATGTATGTCAAAATACTATTTTTATTTTATTTGGTATTTTAGACTCTTGTATTTGAATTGTTGCTCCAAGTTCAATCGTTACAAAAAAAGTGTCGAACCGTGCGGTAGATAAGCTCAAGTATGCATCGAAAAATATAATCTCAAAGTAAAACAAAGGAAGTTGGTGCGGACCGTGCGGTCTAAGGCTTTGAGTCGTGGGGCGCCAACCACTCTGGGGCCCCGCGCCCTTCACACTTTCGAGCCGCGGGGCGCTAGGCCCCCGAGGCGACAGACTACTCTGGGGCCCTGGGCCATTCACAGTTTCGTTCATGAATTTTAAATGTTTATACGTATTTTGATATGCGTAATAAGATATTTTTGAACCGTTTGATATTTTAGAAATATTGTGTTACATGTTCAATTCAATTTTCGTTAAAAACAAATACCCGAAAGTGCTCAATCCGATGAACTCCTAAACTCGTACTTTTTCTTAGTTTCTTGGATCAAGTACTTTCGAGTATTTTTTTTACGAAAACCGAACTTTTTATAAAAAAACAACATTTTAAGAACATCCAACGGTTCAAAAATATCAAATCAAATGCAGATAGTAGTGTGTAGTGTAAACGTATTATGTGACCTCAATGGTTGAAGTGTTTCAATGTAAAGAGTTAGGGTTTAAGGTAAGGTTTGAAGTTTAAAGGTATAATATATCGTACATTTACACTAAAAATGACTATCCGCACACAATTTATTAATTTTCAACCGTTAGATGTTTTTAAAATGTTGTTTTCCATGATAAGTTCAATTTTTGTAAAAAACAAATACTCATAAGTACTTGATCCGAGAAACTAAGAAAAGCTACGAGTTTAGAGGATTTTCGGATCGAGCACTTCTGAGTATTTGTTTTTAACGAAAATTTGATTGAAAATTTAATACAATATTTTAAAAACATCAAACGGTTCAAAAATATTAAATAACACGTATCAAATTACGTATTAACATTTAAAATTTACTAACGAAATTGTGAAGGGCTCGGGGGCCCATAGTGGTCTGGCGCCTCGCGCCTCGGGGCCCAAGAGAGGTCTGGCGTGTTGGAGTTGTGTACTTAATGTCTAGATTTAAGTAACGGAAACTCACGATCCATTGCCACTAATCTATTTAATTAAATAAACAATTATTTGCGTTTAATTATTGTTAATTAAATATATGCAAATTATAGTCCTGGATTTTATACGTTGTAGTTAGTATGGTGTGCATGGGCACACAGAAGATCATACTATCGGTTACTCGTATTTAATCGAACAGTTGCTCACGACCTAGATGGACACGGACCAATCCATCGGTATAGTCGTTGTGTGAGAGATAAAATAATTTATCTTAATTATTTTATCACACTTGTACACTTGGTGTATTGAGCGGATCGCTTGAGATTAATCGATTAGGATTGCCTTGGATAATCGATTTAAATCTCAGAGTATTTTATTCTTAATCCCCGATACTATTGCGGGTGTGTATATTTAATATAAGTGACTTTGTTTTTCCAAAGGAATTAACCGATTTAATTATTGGGTTAATTACCGGTTAAGTTGGGTCACTATATTTTATATACGACATGCCGTGAATACTTGACGGGAAAGTGTATCCCGTAAGGTTGATAATATCCCCGAGATGAGTTCATAAGGAATTATTATGTAAACCCTGCAGGTGAATTTGTTCCGCATAATAATTAAGGTTGAATGGTACTAGTCTCGGATATAAGAGATGAATAAATTAATTAGCAATAAATTAATTTTATTCATGGATATTTATATCTTAAATACACGGAATAAATAATACTACCGGAGAAATATTATTTGATATAATATGGTTTAATATTGGGAGTGCAATTAATTTTATATAGTGGAAAATAGAATTAATTAATATTAATGGATTAATAGATTTGGGTTTGGACTCAATTTAATCATTAATATTGGAAGCCCAATATTCCACCTCCTTAAGATCCCCTACGTAGCCTATAAAAGCACTACATGGTCTTCTCTATTCTCATACTTGAAGAACACAATTCTAGAGAGAGAAAGGAGAGAAGGAGATCCATAGAGTTCGGAGGATCGTCGCCCACCCGACGTTCGAACGAGTGCAAGGAATACGTGGGAAGATCTCAAGGTCATCATAAGATCTCGTTTCTCCGCACAACGAATCGAAAGGTGAATTAAATTTCCACAATTTAATTCTAGTTTATTGATCAATTATCGAAGAACAAAGATCCAAAAAGTTAGAACCCGGATTAGACGGACGATCGCGTGGTGGTGGCGAAGCCACCGGACCACGCACGATCGCCCGAACTAGGGTTCGCGGCGCGCGGAGGAAAGAACCCTCGGCTGGGCCGAGGGCTTGCGATCGATCCAAGAATCGATCGCTGGGGGCGCGGGCTGGTGCCGCACCCCACCCGCCGTGAAGGCGGGGCTCCTCCAGGCGGCGGCGAGTCGCCGGACTCGCCGCGGGGGGGCTGCTGGGCAGCCCCATCGATCGCGAAGATCGAACGCGATCTTCGATCGCGTGAACCCCGGCTCGCGGGGGTTCGGCTGGGGGCGGCCGCGTGCCTTCGGGTGCGTGGTCTCCAAAGGCTGGACTCCGGCGGATGAATCGGCGTTCATGTGATCTCCGGCGAAGGGTTTGATCGGGTTATTGGTTTCCGCAAATTTAAATAACCCGGGATATCGAATTCCAACAATTGGTATCAGAGAGTATGGTTACGTTTTTTCGTTAATTGTTTCGATAATCGATTATCGTTGTTTATATCCATAGATTAATTTAAATTGTTAAAGTATTGTGCTATATTGTTCTACGTCTTTGTTTTTTTCTCTCTCGTATGAATCGTGTTGGTCGGAAAAATTAAATATTAAAAATCGAGGGTTTTTCGGAATATCGAACCGGAGGAGATCGAACGCGCGCTCGGTGCGGGCTGCCGGAGAGGTGGCTGGAAGCACTGGCGTATGAGCTGCGGCTGGTCGATGGCTGGACGTCGAGGGCGTCGTCAGGCCGGGAGTCGGCTGCTCCGGCGATCGATCGATCAACCCGGCTGCTTCGGTGAGGTGGCTGGTCGCACAAGCTGGGATGTTGGCGGTGATCGCTAACAAGCCTCCCGTGGCACACCTGTTGTGCGAGCTGCTTGTGAAAGACGATCGATTGCGTAGTTGGCCGTGGACTAATTTTGCTTCATGCAAATTGCATGGCTAATGCACATGCGTGGGTTATATTGCATGTTGAATAGCTACGCTGAATGAATTTAATTCATTCTTGATTGATGCATGGCCTAGTGCGCATGTTGATGTGCATGTCCACATGCATGATGCATGGCTTCGATGGGTTCGATTGGGCACGAACCTAGTTGATACGAGCGAGTCTCGTTTTTTGGTTCGTCCCGGTAATCCGATCTTTCCGGAAATAATTTAATCTTTCTAATATTATTTTATTTAATTTTGGATTTAATTCAAATTCTATTTGGATTAAATTTCTTAATTATGGAATTAAATAATGGAATTAGATGGAGAGTTAAATTAGGAAAGAAAATCCTAGTTTCTCTAGATATCCTATACCTACTTGGATTAGAAGTCTTAAGAAGAATCAAAATTCGATTTTGATTAGGATTCTTGAGATCTAATTTAAATAGGATTGAGAAATTATTAAAATATTGATTTTATTTAATTTAGGTATTTTATTTAAAATCATTAGATTAATTCAAAATTTATTTTGAATTGGAAAATCTTGGATTTTATTTACAATAGAATTAAATATGGAAATCAATGGATTTTAATAATATTGATTTTATTTAATTTAAGTATTTTATTTAAAATCATTAGATTAATTCAAAATTTATTTTGGATTGGAAAATCTTGGATTTTATTTAGAATAGAATTAAATATGGAAATCAATGGATTTTAATAATATTGATTTTATTTAATTTAAGTATTTTATTTAAAATCATTAGATTAATTCAAAATTTTATTTTGGATTGGAAAATCTTGAATTTTATTTAAAATAGAATTAAATATGGAAATCAATGGAATTGATTTTATTTAATTGGAGTAAAATTAAATATGAGAATCAAAGAATTTTTCCGTCGTTCGGCAAAGTATTCAAGACGTAGAATGAAGACTCAAGGCAAGCATGCTGGAATTCATCAAGGTACGAATAGTCGAGAAATAATTTTGTTTGAGTAATTATTTGATTATTTGTGAACGTACTTGCATGAAATGTATGTTTGTTATTATGCTTATGTGTATTTAATTATGCATTAGATAGCGTATCCCTTTGTTATAAAAAGCTAAGTGGGAGAGGGAATGGAAACATTGCCATGGTCTCCATTGCTGTTCTCTTGGTGACTTTTATGGACTTTTGAAGTTCGTATAGACAAGTCATTGGAGGAGAATTCTTGTAATTCCTTTTACGAGAAACATTGATTAAGTTTATCAAACAATGCCTAATTTGTCTTTCTGAAACTGATTTCAAGTCGACTCATTCTCACCCCGGGGAGTGGAATGGAGCCAAAGCCACTTGGTCATGTGGATGACACAAATTAGAGACCTTCGTACCATTTCTAGAAATGGATCGATTGTCTGCTCGGCTCCCTCATCTAATGAGAGATAGGGTTGTTTGCATGGTGAATCACTGGTTAGAAACTTTGAGTTTCACTTATGATTCTCCGCGTCCCGATTTAAGAAAATCGAATGGATCAAGTAATTGGGAGTCACTTATAAAAATCTTTTGGTGTAGTAAACGTCCACACGAACGTGGCTTGCTATACTGAATGGGATTTTGGATTAAGTGATGTAGACAGTTATAGAGGGGAGTAAAGGAGCGTATGTTAACGTAAACGTCCACACTAACGTGGCTTGCGGTGAATATGCGTGTCCCAAACAACCTTCTTAGATACTGAGTAATGGTTTACACTTAGGTACGCTTTATAGTATTCTTCCCAACGAAGTAACGCTATAATGATGTATGACCGAAGTAAATCTAATCGCGAAATCGTTTGGATAGGTAAACGTCCACACTAACGTGGCTTGCCATATCTGATGGGATTTTAGATGTGATTAGTGGTTTAATGATATTATTTGAGGGAGATAATATCGGAGATTAAATCGATTGTTTGTTGTTATATGTGCTCATAGATTAGGAAATGGCCTTGAACCCACTTTATGTGATACGTAAGGATTTTAACTCACTGGTCCCTAAATGTAATGATTGGAATAGAGATCTAGACATTACCCAAACTGTTAAAGAGTGCAAGGTTGTACTCAGTGAGCTTTGTCCTCCCGAGCCTATTGACATAGGCGGCTAGACAAGAAGCGATACTCATAAAGGCCAGTCCTTCGAGGAAACGCTTAAACACGTTTTCGAGATGATTGACTTTTTGGAAGAGTTGAGACGGAAATCGCAAGCTCTTGTAACCAATGCCAAAGGTTTCGAACCTAAGGGCAAGATCGGGGAAAAAGGAAAAGCAAGCAAAGAAACCCAGTGGTCCTAAGCTACTTGGACCACTAGATGGGACGAGAAAGCCATGAGGCAAGTGTTCTCGATGCAAACAGTCTGAGTACTGGAAGTCTGATTATCCTCTCAAAAGTACGAAAATTTTCTTTAGTCGTGAAACATAGTCAGTGGTATTATCTACCGGAACCTGGTGTGTAGATATGGAACCACTGACGGTATGTGCATTTTAAATGCAAGGGTTCCAGGAAACCCGACGACTTAGAAAAGAAGAAATCGTAGTCTACATGGACAATGCTGTGGAGGAGGCAGCAGTTGCAGTGGAGGACATTTTATAGGATTTCATTTTGAGTTATTGCTTTTATGTACCTTTCATATTAGAAAGAACTTTGTTCTGGATTTCTAATGAATGGATATTTTATTTCTTTTAATCATTTGATGGTTATAAGAAGAAATAATGATGTTATCTATTTTGGTACATTAGCTAGCAATATATAAATGATGAATCCTGAGTCCACCACAATGCAACGAACCGTAGTATATAACTCGTTTTACTAATAAGAGATTTCTTTGTTAAATCATTTTTACTTGTGGATTCTTATGCTAAGTCATATTTATTCAAATAAGAAGTTCAAAGGTCGAAAATTGATTGTAAGATCAATTAAGTTGAAGGAGTGGACCTTCCGACCTAAGAATCAAATTTGGAAGATAATACGACTAAGCAATCCTTTATGGATATAAGATATAAGATCCGGACAAGTATAAGAATTGATTGACTCTGATGTATGCAGACCTATGTCTACTCAGACAATAAGGTATGAGTACTGTTGGGATATGTCCTTCGATCCTACGTGTGCAATCGATAAAGTCATAAGGTCGTCTATGGATGTTAAATGATTATTTGATAATATTAATTGTTGGGAACAATATAATATTGATCAATTAAATCATACCTACAGGGTCACACACGGACTCGAAGATAATGTACGATGATTGATATATATATTGATTTAGAATCAATATTTACGTGGATTTAATTCCCATGCATGGGATGCATGGCTTGCATGGATGCATGTCACATAGTGTGACATGGCATGCCACACAAGCAAGTGGGACCACATACAATGCATAGTGGCATGTGTATGTGGCATGACCTTTCACCTCCTTTGTAACCTCTTTTGTGTGTTAATGGTGCATCTTTATGCACATTAAGATGGAGGTTACATAGAGGTGTAATGGTGTGAATAATGGTGTGTTTATATAGATGAAAATCTGATTTTCATTACACACAAGCATCAGCCACGAAAATCCACACAAAATAGAGAGAAAAGAGGTGATCTTGGAGATCCATTCTCAAGCAATCAAAGGTGTTCATTATCCGGGTTCGTGTGCAACACGTAGAGGCCGGGCCATTTGTGCGGCTTCAACATCCGGACGATCCAAAGGAGTGAAGAGTTCATTCACAAGGAGATCTTTGAGTTGCTGATCCATTAAGGTGGTTCAATCGACTCAACACCACCTTAACCGAAATCAACGAACACAAAAGTAAGTAATCGTTGAACCTTATATATATATATATTGGATGTGTATATATATATATGTTTATATGTGTTCTTATACACATTAAGTGTGCACTAAGATCATGGCATAGTAGATCTATTGCTTTACACGCTTCCGCACACACGGTATATCGATCGGATCGGTATATCGGTACTTACAATTGGTATCAGAGCCTAGGGCTCGTGCACACTTTTGTGTTGGACACGAAGGTTAAATCAACATAATTGGATTATTTGTTTTATTGTGATTATGTGATTAGATGTAAGGCCGGCCACCGTTAGTGGTCGGGTGAATGATTTCGTCGTTTTTTACGTTTCGATTGGCCGTAGTATTTGAGGGCTGCGTCCCTTGGAATCATTTGTAATAGATAGGTTTTTCTATTATATTTGTATTGTACTACATGTAAGCGATGGACTTAGTCCATGGTTCGATGGAGGATCTCGGCTCTCCGGCGAAAACGAGAAGAAACGAAGCAAAACGAAGCAAACCGGGCTGCTGGAGCTAAACGGCGGTCGCCGTTTGAGCTCCGGCGGGCGCCGTTTTGATTCGGCGGGCGCCGTTTTGAAAACGGCGACCGCCGAAAGCCATGTTTTTGGGCAGATTTTTTCCGAACCCTTTCGGCGGGCGCCGTTTTGGAAATGGCGACCGCCGGTGGTGTTCGGCGACCGCTGATTGTGAAACGGCGGGCGCCGTTTGTGGTTTTTTGGGTATGGAATAGATTTGACCAAAATCGGAGGGCACGGAACTGATATGGCGGGCGAGGACCAGTCCAGAAGATGTTCAAGGCTTTTGTTGTTACTTTAAGTCTTTTCTTTTGAGAGTTGTGAGGTTCTAGGGGCCTTTCGATTTCGTATTTATTTGCTTTGCTAGTTATAGGTTGTTTTATGTTATAAATGTTCAACTTACATATAAACAAACCTATGCATGCCAGTTCCCAAAATAATGAGTATAATGTCTTGTCCAAAACATCACACCCATAAAGCCCTCGATCATAAGTTGGTAGGTCCGCCTCAGCGGGGTACTACTTGTTATCTTGGGATAAGTGGGAGTAAGGGTTAGACCCTTACAAGTGAGTTTGGTTTTCTCATCGATAGATCCACTGCAGGCGTGGCTATCGAGACATGAGATGAGAATGGGACTCTCATCGACCGAGAGTGACATTGGATGTCATTGACATGGGATGTCTACCTATCTTGGAATTCTTAAGTGCGGACTCAGTCGGCTTAAGGATTCACAAGATGAGGGTCTTGGGATCTTTTTGTTCTAATTTATTAAAATGTCAAAAACCAATGCCTAATTTGTTTTTCAAAGACTAAGTTCAACTCGACTCATTCTCACCCCGGGGAGTGGAATGGAGCCAAAGCGCTTGCTTATGTCGATGACACAGATTAGAGACATTCGAGCCATTGGATGGCGTGAATCGATTGTCTGGTTGGCTCCCTCATTTTAATGAGAGATAGGGCTTCAATTGCATGATAAGATCGCTGGTTAGAAAACCTCGAGTTTTCACTTACGATTTATCACGGTTTTTGATATTAAGATAATTGGGAACGACGATATTGGATATCGAATGAACAAAATGAAACAAATAAAGTAGTTATGCGAGACAACCTTATTTGTTTAAACGCTTTGTGGATGTTTACTTACTTAATTTATCTTTCTTCTGTAGTTTAATATGTCTGTATCAACTCAATTCAAGTTCAGCTCTATCTTGGATAGAGAAAAGTTGAACAACACCAATTTCCTTGATTGGCAACGTAACTTGAGGATAGTCCTCAAATACGAAGAAAAGGAAAGTGTGTTGGACAAACCCCTTCCCGTGCTTCCCGATGATGGGGGCACGGATGCCCAAAAGGCATCATATGCCCTTGCTAAGAAAGCCTCGAATGAGGTGACATGTTTGATGTTGGCATCCATGGTACCCGAGTTGCAAAAACAATTCGAGTTCATGGAAGCCTATGACATCATAGAAGAGCTCAAGAGCATGTTCGGGGAACAGGCTAGGATTGAGCGCTTCGGTGTCACCCGGGCTATAGCAACAGCTAGGCTGGAAAAGGGTAAACCCGTGGGACCACATGTGCAGCAAATGATTGGATTATTTGCTTCAAGTGCTCGCCTCGGTTTTGCATATGATGACGAGTTGGCTACCGATTTCATTCTTCATTCTCTTCATGATGGATATGACGCCTTTAGGCTGAATTTCCACATGAATGGACTGAAGAAATCGCTTCATGAGCTCCATGGGATGCTTAAGGCTGCTGAGCCGGCGATTAAGAAGGACCCTAGGAGGGAAGTTCTTATGATTCGGGAAGGAGGTACCAAAAAGTTCAAGGGGATTAAGAAACCGGAAGTGAAAGGCAAAGGAAAAGGGAAAGTTGTGGCAACTCCTTCCAAAAGGTTCTTGAAAGCTTCTAAGGTTCATGGGGAATCTGAGTGTTTCTACTGCAAGCGTGTTGGACACTACAAGCGGGATTGCCCCAAGTTCCAGGAGGATGTAAAGAACGGTGTCGTTCCTTCATCTTCAGGTATTTATGTCATAGACATAAACTTTACAAATTCTTCTTCTTGGGTATTGGATACCGGATGCGGTGCTCACATTGTTTCACATGTGCAGGGACTGCAAAGAAGTAGAAGTTTGGTAAAGGGAGATGTCGATCTGCGGGTTGGAAATGGAGCGAGGGTCGCTGCATTAGCCGTAGGATCTTATGATTTGTGTTTGCCTTCGGGCCTTGTTTTAGTATTGAATAATGTTTATTTCGTACCAAGTATTACCAAGAACATCATTTCTATTTCAGTATTGGATACTGAAGGATTTTCCTTCACTATAATAAATGGTTTATTTACTATTTCAAAAGGTGGAGTGTTCTATGGTTCGGCACGATTAGAACATGGTTTATATATACTTCAACTTGACAATCATATATATAACATTGATACCAAAAAGGCCAAATCGAATGAATTCAATGAAACATACCTTTGGCATTGTCGATTAGGCCATGTCAACATTAAACGTGTAGAGAAACTTCTTAAAGAAGGTATTCTCAAATCTTTTGACTTAGAGTCATTTGATACATGTGAAGGATGTTTGATGGACAAAATGACAAAGTCACCTTTTCTAGGAAAAGGAGAACGTGCAAATGATCTATTGGGTTTAATCCATACTGATGTATGTGGTCCAATGAGCTCACAAGCACGTGGAGGTTATTTCTACATCATAACTTTTACCGATGACTTAAGTAGATATGGTTATGTCTATTTAATGAGGCATAAGTCGGAAGCCTTTGAAAAGTTCAAAGAATTCCAAAATGAAGTTGAGAATCAACTTGGTAAGAAGATAAAAGCCATTCGATCGGATCGAGGTGGTGAATATCTTAGCCAAGAGTTCGATGATCATCTTATGAGTTGTGGTATTCTATATCAACTCACTCCTCCTGGAACACCCCAGATGAATGGTGTTTCCGAAAGGAGGAATAGAACCTTATTGGATATGGTTCGATCGATGATGAGCCTTAGTGAACTACCGAAATCTTTTTGGGGACACGCACTTTTAACAGCGGCCTATACACTGAATAGGACACCGTCAAAAGCTGTTGATAAGACACCATACGAGTTATGGAAAGGGAAGGTCCCTAACTTGTCTTATATCAAGGTTTGGGGATGTGAAGCTTATGTGAAGAGAAATATCTCTACAAAGCTTGAACCCAAATCGGATAAATGTTTCTTTGTGGGTTATCCAAAAGAAACACGAGGGTACCACTTTTACAACCAATCTGAGAACAAAGTCTTTGTTGCTCGAGATGGTGTATTTCTTGAAAAGGAATATCTTTCCAAGAAAGTAAGTGGGAGCTCAGTTGAATTGAACGAAGTTCAAGAAAACTTGAACGAGGTTCAAGAAGATCAAACTGAGATGGACACTCAAGACCAAGTCGAGAGTACTCCAGTGGTTTTGGAAACCACACCTAACCCTCGAAGGTCCGGAAGGATTAGATCTCAACCTAACAGATACTTAGGTATTCTGAAAAACGAGGGCTATGAAGTCATGCTTTTAGAAAGCAATGAACCTTCGACCTATATCCAAGCTATGACGAGTCCAGATTCCGAGAAATGGCAGGGTGCCATGAAATCCGAAATGGAATCAATGTCTGAAAATCAAGTTTGGAACTTGGTCGATTTGCCTAAAGGGGCTAAGCCCATTGGATGCAAATGGATTTACAAAATAAAAACAGACATGAATGGAAAACCTAGTGTTTTCAAAGCAAGGTTGGTAGCAAAAGGATATAAACAAATTCACGGGGTGGATTATGATGAAACCTTTTCACCAGTTGCTATGATTAAATCCATTCGGATTCTCTTATCCATTGCTGCTCATTATGATTATGAGATATGGCAAATGGACGTTAAAACCGCCTTCTTGAATGGGATTCTAGTAGAGGAAGTGTTTATGACACAACCAGAGGGTTTTATCGATCCTAATCAGGCTGAGAGAGTATGCAAGCTTAATAGATCCATTTATGGATTAAAGCAAGCATCTCGGAGCTAGAATCTTCGGTTCGATGAATCCATACAAGAGTTTGGATTTCAAAATAACATGGAAGACTCTTGTGTTTACAAGAAAGTCAGTGGGAGTTACGTTGTATTCATTGTGTTGTATGTCGATGACATACTCCTCATTGGAAACAATATTCCTATGCTTAATTCTGTTAAAGAATGGCTGGGAAGATGGTTTTCAATGAAGGATCTTGGAGAAGCACAGTACATATTGGGCATCAAGATCTGTCGGAACAGATCACAAAGGATGCTTGGACTTAGTCAAGCAACCTATATTGATAAGGTGCTTGACAGGTTCAGAATGAAAGATGCCAAGAAGGGTCTCATTCCAATGACTCATGGTACATCTCTGAGCAAGAGGCAGTGCCCTTCGGGACCTGATGAGCAAATGAGGATGGCAAATATTCCTTATGCTTCGGCAATAGGGTCTATTATGTACGCCATGATATGTACACGACCGGATGTATCGTATGCTTTGAGCATGACGAGTCGGTATCAAGGAAACCCAGGTGAGGCGCATTGGACTGCGGCCAAGAATATTCTTAAGTACCTTAGAAGGACTAAAGATTATTTTCTTGTCTTTGGAGGACAAGAAGAGTTGGTTATGACAGGCTATACGGATGCAAGCTTCCAAACAGACAGAGATGATCTCCGGTCTCAGTCCGGTTTTATCTTTTGTCTGAATGGAGGTGCGGTGAGCTGGAAGAGTTCCAAGCAACCCACCGTAGCTGATTCTACTACAGAGGCTGAGTACATTGCTGCATCTGAAGCAGCAAAGGAGGCCGTTTGGATAAGAAAGTTCTTAGATGAGCTTGGTGTCGTACCTAGTTCGGCCCATCCGATATCTCTCTATTGTGATAATAGTGGAGCTATCGCGCAAGCCAAGGAGCCTAGGGAGCACCACAAATCCAAACATGTGCTCAGGAAGTTCCACATTCTCAGGGAGATAGTTAGTCGTGGAGACATCGGGATAAATAAAGTTGCAACTGATGATAATGTTGCAGATCCGTTAACTAAACCACTCCAGCAGTCAAAGCATGATGCTCATACGACTGCAATAGGGATACGATATCTTAGAGATGGATTGTGATTCCTATTATTGTATTGTCTACTTTTGGAGTTTATGTAAACATTCAAGTATCTTTTATGATATTCAATAATTTCGTCATATAATTGTGGTTTAAATTGTATGAATTGTCCAAATGATTAAATTATATTAATTGGGTTATGAGGTCGATTTACCACATAATGAAGTCCCAATTGTTGAACTAATATAATTAAGTCATAAATTGTTCCTAGTTCGTATCATCGAATATGGACAAACTGACGATACAAAGAACTAGATTGTAATGTGTACTATGGCGCCGCTTCATGGGCTAGTAATGTGGGACATCAAGTACAATTACATAGATATTAGCTGGGAGCTAATGATCGAACAGACCCGACTGGAATAGTATTTAAGATTTCGAGTCATAATACTATTTCATTGACTGTCGAGCAATTTCCTCTGACCTGAGTAGTCCAGAGTGATTCCATTGTGAAATGGTGTACTTTGATACAAGTAAACGCCTTTCGTAAAAGGAGGTTATAAAACTTGTTATTGGGTATATCAGGAAGCAAGTGGGAGAGCTTGGATTGACAAGATGGGATTGTCCTCCATTTTATAATGGGATACATGTCTTACCGGCCACTTGGAGAGTCGAGACTGTGGAAAATACGTGGCCACGTCCAGATTCGTATCATAGTGATAAATCTGGTTTTACAGTCTGTCTTAAAGTCCAAGAAAGGTTTGAATCGATTGAGGATGACTCGAGTCTTGCCTCAAGTTCAAACTTAGACATAAAGTGACAACAGGAAGTTGGCAGCACACTGGCTCTGAAGGCCAAGTGGGAGATTGTTGGGATATGTCCTTCGATCCTACGTGTGCAATCGATAAAGTCATAAGGTCGTCTATGGATGTTAAATGATTATTTGATAATATTAATTGTTGGGAACAATATAATATTGATCAATTAAATCATACCTACAGGGTCACACACGGACTCGAAGATAATGTACGATGATTGATATATATATTGATTTAGAATCAATATTTACGTGGATTTAATTCCCATGCATGGGATGCATGGCTTGCATGGATGCATGTCACATAGTGTGACATGGCATGCCACACAAGCAAGTGGGACCACATACAATGCATAGTGGCATGTGTATGTGGCATGACCTTTCACCTCCTTTGTAACCTCTTTTGTGTGTTAATGGTGCATCTTTATGCACATTAAGATGGAGGTTACATAGAGGTGTAATGGTGTGAATAATGGTAAGTTTATATAGATGAAAATCTGATTTTCATTACACACAAGCATCAGCCACGAAAATCCACACAAAATAGAGAGAAAAGAGGTGATCTTGGAGATCCATTCTCAAGCAATCAAAGGTGTTCATTATCCGGGTTCGTGTGCAACACGTAGAGGCCGGGCCATTTGTGCGGCTTCAACATCCGGACGATCCAAAGGAGTGAAGAGTTCATTCACAAGGAGATCTTTGAGTTGCTGATCCATTAAGGTGGTTCAATCGACTCAACACCACCTTAACCGAAATCAACGAACACAAAAGTAAGTAATCGTTGAACCTTATATATATATATATATTGGATGTGTATATATATATGTTTATATGTGTTCTTATACACATTAAGTGTGCACTAAGATCATGGCATAGTAGATCTATTGCTTTACACGCTTCCGCACACACGGTATATCGATCGGATCGGTATATCGGTACTTACAAGTACTTCATTTGATGATTACTCGAGAAATGGATTAGAATACCTGATGTGCCACAAAAGCAAGTGTTTTGACAAGTCAATGGACACTAAGAAATTGTGGAGAACCATCAAGGTATATCCATTTGTAGCCTGCGATTTGATCGCGGAGGCAAGTACCTGTCTGAGGAATGCATGGCATAATGATCAGAGCTTGGGATTGGATCCCAAGTGACTACACCATACAGTCCTCTGTAGGAATGGTGTGTCGCAAACAAGAAATGGAACTCTTATAGAAATAGTAAAAGCATGAGTTATACGGAACTACCTATGTTCTATGGATATGTCTGGAAACAACAGCGCATTCAAATGCGGTTGTAGAATATCCTAGACGAACAAAAGATGTGTGTTCAATAGTACTATGAACCAGAAGGACGTTATAAGTTCTAACGCCCGGTTCTTAGAGTAAGACTATTAGATGAACCACAAGCCCAAAATGACGTGATACTTCTGAAAAGAGAGAAAACGATTAAGACTTAGAACCAGCCGAACCGAGTAGCGGTACACCACTAACTGCACCTACTGTTATTACTATTTATACACTGGAACGCCGTTGTAGTGGGAGGTTGTATAAGAACCGGAGATATTCATAAAACTAGGTGAGTCTTCGGACTCTGGACCTAGTATACGTGAAATCGATCCCTAGATCTACATAGAGGCGGTACTAGATCTAAATGTGCCTTTTTAGAAAGCAATAAGGATTATTGTTAAGAGGCGAGATCATTTAGAGTACAAGCTTAGTTGATCCATTTATGGATTGTAACAAAGCTAGAGTTCGTGGAACTTGCGCATTTATGAGATAGTCCATTTGATGGATTCATCAAAAGGCATTGACGAATCGTGTGTATGGGAAACGTGATGGAAACAAGGTGGTGTTTCTCGGAGGTTTTATGTAGATAACATTTTATCATTGGTAACAATGTAAAGATGTTGTCAGACATAAAATAATGGTTGTCTAGAAAAATCGATATATGAGATAAAGAAGAAGTTAGAGCATGTTCTTAAGATCTAGGATCTCAAGAAAAGAACATTGTACTTGTCTAGATATCTTATACGATTATGGTTCGTTTTAACATGCAAGATTCCGAGAAAGGTTCGTTACCTTTAAGAGACGGAATGCATCTATCTAAGGATATGTGTTTTGGAACACAAAAGGAGATAGAAGCAATGAAAGCGGATTCCTACACTTCGAGTGTGGAAAGCTTAATAAATGCGATGTTAAAAACAAGAACCTGATATCGGCTATGCGGTTAGCATAGTGGGAGGATATCAAGGTAATCCTGGAAAGGAATACTTGACTGCTGTAATGAACATTTTAAGTACTTTCGAAGTACTGGAAACTATGTTCTGGATTACGGAGCAAGCAAGCATTTCCTTTGGATTACATTCTCTTAGATTTCTAATCGAATGAGGACCGGTGTAAGTCGATATCAGGCTATGTGTTTCACTATTAAAGGAGAAGGAGTTTTAACATGGAAGAGTGATAAGCACGATGCTTTTCGGACTCTGCCATGGGTAACCAAATAAACGACCTCAGAGGCAGCGGAAGTTTTGGTATAACTCCGGGATAATCTCTGGGACTTAGATGTGATTCTTAATTTGCCAAAGGCTATGTAAATAGCGGTGCGATGGGAAATGGTAAGATCGCAAGTCCATAAGTGTAAGATAACACATAGTGCAAGTACCACCTGATACGAGTCATCGTCGAGGGAGACGACGCTGTAGTCACCAAGATAACTTCAGAGCGGCAACCTAGATTGCTCATTCACATAGTACTTCTTGGAAGTACAACTTAAGCACGTGATGAGTATGGGAGTCGGGAGTTTGGAGGAAATGACTAGACCTTAGTACAAGTGGGAGATTGTTGGAGTTGTGTACTTAATGTCTAGATTTAAGTAACGGAAACTAACGATCCATTGCCACTAATCTATTTAATTAAATAAACAATTATTTGCGTTTAATTATTGTTAATTAAATATATGCAAATTATAGTCCTGGATTTTATACGTTGTAGTTAGTATGGTGTGCATGGGCACACAGAAGATCATACTATCGGTTACTCGTATTTAATCGAACAGTTGCTCACGACCTAGATGGACACGGACCAATCCATCGGTATAGTCGTTGTGTGAGAGATAAAATAATTTATCTTAATTATTTTATCACACTTGTACACTTGGTGTATTGAGCGGATCGCTTGAGATTTATCGATTAGGATTGCCTTGGATAATCGATTTAAATCTCAGAGTATTTTATTCTTAATCCCCGATACTATTGCGGGTGTGTATATTTAATATAAGTGACTTTGATTTTCCAAAGGAATTAACCGATTTAATTATTGGGTTAATTACCGGTTAAGTTGGGTCACTATATTTTATATACGACATGCCGTGAATACTTGACGGGAAAGTGTATCCCGTAAGGGTTGATAATATCCCCGAGATGAGTTCATAAGGAATTATTATGTAAACCATGCAGGTGGATTTGTTCCGCATAATAATTAAAGTTGAATGTACTAGTCTCGGATATAAGAGATGAATAAATTAATTAGCAATAAATTAATTTTATTTATGGATATTTATATCTTAAATACACGGAATAAATAATACTACCGGAGAAATATTATTTGATATAATATGGTTTAATATTGGGAGTGCAATTAATTTTATATAGTGGAAAATAGAATTAATTAATATTAATGGATTAATAGATTTGGGCTTGGACTCAATTTAATCATTAATATTGGAAGCCCAATATTCCACCTCCTTAAGATCCCCTACGTAGCCTATAAAAGCACTACATGGTCTTCTCTATTCTCATACTTGAAGAACACAATTCTAGAGAGAGAAAGGAGAGAAGGAGATCCATAGAGTTCGGAGGATCGTCGCCCACCCGACGTTCGAACGAGTGCAAGGAATACGTGGGAAGATCTCAAGGTCATCATAAGATCTCGTTTCTCCGCACAACGAATCGAAAGGTGAATTAAATTTCCACAATTTAATTCTAGTTTATTGATCAATTATCGAAGAACAAAGATCCAAAAAGTTCGAACCCGGATTAGACGGACGATCGCGTGGTGGTGGCGAAGCCACCGGACCACGCACGATCGCCCGAACTAGGGTTCGCGGCGCGCGGAGGAAAGAACCCTCGGCTGGGCCGAGGGCTTGCGATCGATCCAAGAATCGATCGCTGGGGGCGCGGGCTGGTGCCGCACCCCACCCGCTGTGAAAGCGGGGCTCCTCCAGGCGGCGGCGAGTCGCCGGACTCGCCGCGGGGGGGCTGCTGGGCAGCCCCATCGATCGCGAAGATCGAACGCGATCCTCGATCGCGTGAACCCCGGCTCGCGGGGGTTCGGCTGGGGGCGGGCCGCGTGCCTTCGGGTGCGTGGTCTCCAAAGGCTGGACTCCGGCGGATGAGTCGGCGTTCATGTGATCTTCGGCGAAGGGTTTGATCGGGTTATTGGTTTCCGCAAATTTAAATAACCCGGGATATCGAATTCCAACATGGCGCCCCGCGCCTCAAAGACCCTAGAGGGCACCAGCACCTCGAAAGTGTGAAGGGCGCGGGCCCCAGAATGGTTGGCGCCTCGCGCCTCAAGGCCTTAGACAGAGAGCACCAGTTCTACACTTGTTTTGCTACAATTTTTTTTTCTACAGTAACAATTGAGATTGGAGCAACAATTCAAATAACAAAAAATTCACAAATAGGATTCTAAAATGCAAATAATATTTTGCCATACATTGAAAATAAATATGTTTATTCAGTCAAAATGCTACTGTAAAACGACTTAGCCAAAACATATCTAAACATATCCATGCCACTTTCTATTCGTCATGGCCCTCTTCAAGACACTAAGAAACTGAGGTTTTTTCACATCCTGCATAGTGAATTTATCAAAGTCAAATTATACGAAAACATAATATTTAAATAAAAATAAAAAAACATACACAAACACATAATAATTTTACAAAGATTTATTCTCGTCGAATTGGACAAGTTTGTGCATTGTGGCCCTTTCCTTGACATTTGCCACATCGGTATGTCTTCTCCGATGACCTTTCAGTTCGACTCGGGAAGCGATTCAATCTCGGTCGTCCTCGAGTTCGTTTCTCCTGTTGGGGAAGCACGATCATGTTTTGGATATCTTCTGGAATGTCCGTCCATTGGTCGTCTGAAGGAACGGGTATAATATTCTCGGCATATGCTTGTTTCATATACTCAACGGTAAAATAAGGAGAAGTAAGAAAATAAGCATATTCTCCTGTCCGTTTTTGTTTTTTACACCTCGCTGCGGCCAAAGCATGCTCACACGGCATCATCTCAATCTAAAACACACCACACCCACACGTCCTTGCATCCAAATCCACAATTCCACACCATTCAGTCGACTGCACTTTATACATCCAATCACTTATTCGTTTGGTAACCCATTTTGGAGCTCTTTCAAAACGCTCAATCAACTTGGTTTCCCTTTTCGGTGTCAACACACCGGTGAACGCTCTACCTTCTTCACGATGTTTGCAAAACCATTCTACCATCTTATCGACAATAAACTCGATCATGGAACATATGGGATAGTCTTTAGCTATTTTCATCACGGCATTTATAACTTCCACCGAGTTAGATGTCATCACCTCGTATCTATTTACACAGTGGTGGGCTCTTGACCATTTCTCAAACGTGATCGTCTCTTCTAACCACTTCGCACATTCAACACTCCTTTGTTTGAGCTCCGAAAAATGTCGATTGAACTCAGGAATAGTGTATGAGCATGTAGCCATGTGAAAAAGACCAACCAAATCTTTTACTTTGTAACGACTCTTGATGTTTTGCGTGATGTGCCAATAGCAGTGTCCATGTTCCGCCAACGGATAAACAGTAGATACAACATTTATACTTGGTTGGCCTCTATTAGAAACAAAAACCAAATCAGATCTATCCGGAATCAAATTCTGCAAGCACTGAAGGAACCAAGTCCAACAATTGGTGTCCTCTGTATTGCCCACACCCCACGCAAGAGGGTAACTATGATGCTCACTGTCCGAAGCAGAAGCAATAAAAAGCGTTCCCTTGTATTTATTGGTCATGAACGATGCATCAATGATAATAAAATGCCTCATGCACCGAAATCCCCGAATAGACTCTCCTATAGCCATGAAGAAGTAGCGGAATTCATTATTCGCATCTTTCAGAATACGAGTGCACGTACCGGGATTCTGCTTCTCAAGCATGTAACAATATGAAGGAAGTTTAGAAAAATTATCTTCATATGTTCCACGAACCGATGCTTGAGCCTTCTGCTTAGATCTCCATGCTTTGCCATAAATAATAGTAATATTTTCCTCATTACGCATAAACTGCTGCACTCCAGCTGGTGTTAGAGGTTTTTTTGCATTAAAAAACTGATCTTGAACTCGATTACCAATAAGACGGCTAGAGGCTTGTCTATGTAAACCACTTCTATCAATCAAAGAACAAGTGTGGATATTTTTGTAGGTCCGAATCACAAATTCGTCACTCGTCTTCCTCTTCGTTGCACGAATTTTCCATTTGCAATGTTTTTTAACGCATTTGACCACCTTTAGATTCCGATCAGATTTGTCCACGACGAATTCAAACTTACCGGATAAGGCAATCCGACCGACAACATAGCTGAACTCGTCTTTGTTCTTGAAAGTCTGACCAACTTCCAAATTCGAACCATCATACCGACCACCCCCGTCTCGATCGCAAAGGCCTATAGCAGGAGCACCAATACCGTCTCTAATAAGATTATTATCATAATTACCACCGTCATCCCTATCACCATTGTCACCACCACCACCATCACCACCACCACCATCGTCATCAACAACATCATCGTTATGATCATCGACATCAACATCGACACCAACAACACCATCATAATTATCATTAACAACACGATTTTCCCAACTACTAGTATTGCATAAATCAATGGTATACCAAAAAGATATAGACTGATCATATGTAGATGGCACTATTACTTCACCGTAGTATTGTGACGTTTCACCTGAAGTTCTCCGAGTTGGAAGTTTTTCTTGGCGAATTGGACTTTGGCGCAGTGGACTTTGACGTGTTGGACTTTGGAGTACGCATGGAGTGTAGGTCACAAACAACTCCATTTCATCTCGGTTTCTATGAACCCACACAGCCGTATTCCAATCATCTTCTTCATTAAGAAATATCGGATGATTCGACCGATCAATTGGGCAACGAGAGATCACAACTTCATTGGTTGATGAATCAATGCCGATTTTTTCACATACTTTGTCAATAAGTGTATTCAACGAAGTGTTCCTATCAATCAATGTTGTATTCGCGTGTTTCATATCGATCATTTTCCATCTCCAATATCCCTCTACTTGCTTCCATTCTCCACCATAATATACTCTGATGCATATCTTTTCCATTTCTGTAATTAAAATTAAACAAAAACATTGTATTTTAGAATTTTTTAACAGCAAAGGTCCCCGGTCTCTAGACTATATTAGCGCCCCAGAGCCGTTGCAATTAAGAAATGGCCCCAGGCGCAACTCCTATACTAGCGCCTCGGAGCCGCTGGAATTAACAAAGGCCTCGGGCCCTAGTCCTGTACTTAGCGCCCTGGAGCCGCTGGAATTAAGAAATGGCCCCGGGCGCTAGTGCCTAGTGTGTGACGCCTTCCCAGACCCTTTAATATGCTGATTTTCAGCGATTTTTAGATTGCTAAAAATTGTTTAATTCACGAATTCAAATTAGAGCACACGAGTAATGTAAAAGTAATCGCTAACCTTTTTATACGTCGAATTATTGGTACGAAAATTTCTGATTTCCAACCTCAATCTATTGGGCGATTTCTGGAGTTACGGGAAGAATCGAATATAGGAGAAAAAAATGATTTCCAGGGTTTTATGGGAATATTGAATGGGTTGATGTGCAAATAATTAATTGGGGTTAATGTGTGAATATGTTCTTTTTTTATTTTTTATATTTAATTAATAAGGATAAAAATATTTGTGAAATAAAATTTTGCCAAACAGTATTTTTAAAAATTAGATTTTTTATAAAGGCAATTTTAAAATTTCCTCTACATTTTGCACTGTAGAACTATATATATATATATATATATATATATCATATTTACACAATATATTTTTTAATAAAATTAATTGAACTATCAAATGCTTAATTGATCTCATAAAATATATTAAATAATTTATTTTTAATAATAGTTCAAATAAAAATGTACGTGTAGTTAAATAGAAAACGGATAAAATATATAAAAAATTAGTCTAATAGTAATAATACAAAAATATAAAAACTACTCCTTATAATATCCTTATAATAGTTACACTTCCTTCACAAAATATAAAGGAAATGTGACTATTTCTAAAGTTGGGAGGAAATAGTTAATTTTCAATACTACCAGCTGCTCAAACCAAACCAGGCCTTAATACGAATGGGCTTCTTGCGTGCTTAGCTGCATATGACCAACCCAATATACTTCAATAAGGGATATATCTATTAATATATAAATCCAGAACAATTATCTATCAAGCAGACCAATAAAAAGCCTCAATTTTGCCACCTAGATTTAATTGAAAGCTATTGACCAATCAAAATGCTCAATTTCACATATTGAGAAACATTTCTCCTTCAATTTCAATTTCTATTGTCCAATACAATCTCTCAATTTTGCCACGTCAATTTATATTTTCTTATTAAATCTTAAATCATATCAATATCAATAATTGAAACATTAATGTCGGTCAAATATTCCATAATTAAATCATTAACTTTGGAAGTAATTTTGGTGTCTTTTCTTCTTCCCATCTTTTCTTCTCCTTCTCCCGGATTTCATTCTCATAAGTTTGAATCCATATTTTATGTTAATTTTTTTCATATTATCGCAACAAATTAAATTTTACTGTATTCCTTTATTTTTTGATATCACTTTTTTTTTCTCTCAATTTGCAGGTTCTAACCTAATAACGATTTCTTTTTTTCAGATTGAACTACCACTTTCCATGGGCGGGCTTTAAAAAGTCTCCCTTTGGACGGCTGCACTCAAAGAGTTCATTCGTTTCTTCAAATCTGATATAAGTCCCCGGTAGTGATTCTCGATTCTCAATTCAAGATACTGAAAATCTTTTCCCCGATTTCTCCTCTTATAATAATTTGGCTAACATACTGTAATTAGTTTTTTTTTTCAGATTCGGAATTAATCAAACTGATCTCATCGATCATCTTCTTCATAATTCCTATTCGGCCGGACGATCCCGTTCCATCCTCTTCTGCAAATCCGCATCTCATCTTCGCTTTACAGGTTTGTTGCTCTTATTTTTTTTCCCATCTTATTACGCATCTTAGATGAGTCTCTGTGCTCTAATTTTTGTTGGATTTAATTTTGTTCCTTTAATACAGGCAAGAGAACCCTTTGCCCCTCGAAATGCTACTACCATCGTCTGTTTGCGATGATGTGGCATGGTAAATGCGCGGGGCTGATTTTTCATTTGTATTTATTCAGAGTTTATTACTTTTCATTATTCATTTGTCCTGTATTTCATATAGTTAAACGAGCTTTCAATTTGATTATCATTTTATGCAGGGCGGGGTATACTCTGGTGGAAGTGTTCAGATGGTTGAAAATTCACCTGGTATTCATGGTGACGAGATTCTGTATGTTGGCGATCATATATATACTGATGTTAGCATGTTTATGATGACCATCTCTAGAAATTATTTAATAAGATACACATGGTTTTCTTTGCTTCTATTCAAGACCAGGAATCTCATCGAATAAAAAATTTGCAGCACACATTATGCTTAAGTTGATTAACTTCAGAAAATAATTTTACAATGAGATGCATAGCTATCTTGATCTTCAGTTTATTTTCTCAGTTTTGAATCCTATAATACTCTTTCAAATATTTTCATGGTCAAAATGTTTATGTATAATTTAAAAACTTAACAATAAATAACTGCATTGTTTATCGCCACCATATATGATTTTGACCAGTTTTTTCCACTTATGTTGCAGTATAGTGCTTTAATTCAAAGCCGAGGTCATCATGCCACTTTGATAGATCTTATAAATCAGAAGGAGGTTTTTGGAGACCTCTTTAAGCAGCTCCGCCTCGCCTTGCAAAGACGAAGTAAAGGACGTCCTGCTCAGGTAATTTGATAAGAACCCCTTTTACTTTTTATCAAGTGTTTCTCTTGGAACACATGCATGTTTTTTCTTTCAAAGATGCTTCTAATGTGTTCTTGGTATAAAATCAATATATGCACTCTTATAACTTTTAACTAGAGGACATTCTTTCCCTTTAGACTCTTTCTGCCTCTCATATGGATGACAAGGAACTTACTGAAAGCATTCAAAAGCTACTGATTGTAATGCAAAGGCTAGACCGAAAAATTGCTCCGATGATGGAATCAGATGGAGAGCTCTTTAATGAAAGGTGCTTTAGAGTTTGTAGTAAAACACTTCTATCTGTGTGTCTGTGGGCAAGTCTTGGCATGCATCAAGTTTGTTCTAAAGTTTAAACTATGGCTCTGTACTTTCAGGTGGGGTTTTATATCACGAGCAGGCATGTGGGACAAAAGCCACATAATGAGGCAAATTGAAAAGTAGGTGGACCAACCAAGCCACCTCTTATAAAATACATGGTTAAAGATGATAGTTTCCGTTTAATGATTTCACTTCTCATACTGCAGGTATGCTGATATTCAGTTTAAGATTTATTTTTAATGTGTTTCTTCTTTTTTGATGTGTACCAAACGATCGATTACAGAACATGATTTTATTTCTTAGGATATGTTTCCTATTTTCTGTATCTTACTACCCCTGTTAACTAATTGAGTCCACTCTCGGGTATTTTTATATAATTATTTTACTGATTCTGGTGAAGATTATGACGGCGAAAGTGATGTAGGTGACTTCGTTAATTTCATAAATGAGAAGCGTGGAACTAGCAAAGATGCGAAGGGACAATTGAGTTCCAAGGTTTGTATCGAAGTAGGATATTCCTCCTCTTTGTGTATCTGTTTCCAACTCTAAGTTGAGATTTTTTCCTTCCTTTTACAGGCTGGTATTATTGAGGCACTTGATACCTTGGTGAAGGAATTCAAAAGTGCAACAAATGAGGAGAAAAAGACTGTATTGAAACGATTGGAGGAGGAAGCTGATAAACTCGAGGGTTTAACTGCCAAGTTTTCAATTCGAATTTTTATTTCTTAAACCATTTTAATTTTTGTTAAATATTTTGTTAATTTTTTCTGATGATTTTATCATATGTTTGGGGCTTTATCCTTTTCTATTACATTTCACCATCCCTATCTTTCTTAATAATCTTTGTTTATCCATCTATTAAGATGAAATCAGAGGTCAACCAATTTGATGGTCAAGAACTGTAAGTTATTTTAACTAATTTTGGCATCATGATTTTGTTATCTCAAATACAAGTATAGAATGTGAATCTCAGCCTCACTGCTCTCATTTGCTTTGTAGTTACAAAAATGACCCTGAGATTCTAGCAATGACAAACCTAATCGCAGCATATCAGATGAATGAGATTTTGGAGTTTGAAAAAATCCTTATGGTATTATTTATATTTCTTAAAACATTTATTGTTTAATATGTATTCATGTCTGATGTCCCTTGATCCAATCTTCATATACCCTGACCTACCGGGGAGGACTATGTTTCTGATAGCCTCAAGTTATGTTAGTATAGCCTTGGATGTATTGTTGATTATTTTCAACACAGAACATGTTTTTTTTAATTAATTCCAGGCTTAATTAATTCCACATTATTTGAGCATCTCCTTCCCTTATTTTTTGGGTTGATTATAATTGATGATTTACTGTTCAGTGACTTTAATGCTCTTACTTGCATATTTGTTTCTCTCGCAAATTTCATTCGTAGCCATCCCAGCGTGATGTCATAAATCTACTTGCAGCAGCTGTTCAGGCCGCCTGCAATGACATTGTATCTTATGTTTGTTTATATTGACTAAATATCTCATTACTTTCCATTCTTCTAAATTCATTATTAATCAGTCAGTCCTTGAATCACGTGTAATAGGTACCACCTGAGCAGTTGAACCATTGTTTAAGCAAATAGTTAACCAATTTGTGCATGATAAGTCCCGCCCTGAGGTAATGGTTGTGTTTGCTAATAAATTTCTTTTATGTGTATTGTATTTTGGTTATCTCAATCATGTCTTCAGGCCATCACTGCTGGACTCAACACTGTTCGAGAAATATGCCTATGAATGCCATTGGTAAGCTCCATAATGGTTTTGTAGCGTGTCTTCTAATATATAGGTGTGCTACATTACGTACCTATCAAATTGATAGTTCATGTTCACCAATGCTCTATGTTTTTATACGTGTACAGATGGGAATTTTCCAACTTCGCGACTCAAGTTTATTTTTGTCATGGTTGTTTGTTATACATTATATAATTTAATTTTTATGAGGTTGTTTATATTTGCCCTATATCCTTGGTGTGTGCTCTTGCCGCGACTTCGGATAAATAGATCATTTAAACAACTTATTGTTCATCTGAGATCAATAGGTGATAATTGGACTTGATTTTCAATAATTTAATTTTATTGGCTATACAATAATTCAAATATGTTATATGCTTTAAAAAATTAAAGGTTCTTAAATATTATTTGAAAATGTTTTAAGTTTTTTTTGTGAATTATTATAAAATAACAGAGTCAAGACCTTGCATTTTAATAAAAATTGAGTTATTTTATTAACTATTTAAACATTTTACATTTATAATTCACAAAATTATATGTTTAAGAAGGCTAATGAAACCATTAAATTATTATTCAAAAAAGAATTCATATTTTCTTTTTCTTTATTTTTTAAAATAAAAATAAATTAATAAAATAAAGTGAGAGGGAAGATAGTTGAATTACAAAATAAAAAATAACAATAATTAAAAATTTTATTTTATTAATTATACAACAGTTCATCCTTAATAATTCACATGTGTTATATATTTAAAGTAACCAATAAAATTGCTTATTGTTTTTATTGAGACACAATTTCAATTAATATTTTTTATAATTTTCTATATCATTAATTAAGAATACAAATAAAGAGAATATTGAAAACATTTTAAATTATTATTGAATTTTTTTCTCAATTCATTCCAAATTATAAAATAGCTCACTCTGGAGAACCTTTTAATTGACTATAGGGGAACCTTTTAATTATTCATTTAAGATATATGCCCCTTTTGTTTCACATATATCCAATAATTTTGTTTAAAAAACTCTTAATATAATTTGGAATATTTTAGAGTATTTTAAAAATAAATTTTGAATTGATTTAAAATATATTTTGTTTAAAAAAACTCTTAAAATAATTTGGAGTAATTTTTATTTATAAAAAATTTAGAAATAAATAGTTAATTATATTGTAACTAATAACTGTAAATAAAATTTATATGCATATATATTTATTTATAGACTTTATTATATTAGTCCAGGGTTGTTAACTCAATTGGTTGAGCACTCGAATTAATAACTCAATTGGTTGAGCACTCGAATTAAGTTCAAGTTTTGAACTCGAGACACTACAATTCACCTAGAAAAAAACTCTATTAATTATACTATCTCAAAGCAATAATCACACTTTTTTCAGAAATAACAAATGAAGTATGACTATTAATATGGAACAAAGGTAGTAACTTAATTTAAAAAAAATTTATTCTTTTTATTATTTAAAGTAGTTTGATTGTTATATTTATAAAAAAATATATATTTTAAATTTGAAATGTCTTTCTTACCCTTAATTTACATATACTTATTAATTAAATGAAAATGTTAAATATAGAAATATTTCATATTTATAAGTACTTTCTTAATTATATTAATTGTATACTTATTTATTTATTAATTATTAACGAGTTTGAAAAAGTTGATTCCTTTTATAAAAAGATTTCGTTGCCGGGACTTGAACCCGGGTCATGAAGATATAAAATTGAAAAGGTTGATTGAGTAAAATACATCTAAATCTTTCTAGAAAGATGCATTAGGTTTTGAGAAGCATTGAGGAATGCATTAGGTTTGGACCGGAAAATGCGAAGGATATAATTGCCTGCGGGTTCGACGTTAATAAGATGTTCATTTTCTCCAATATTCAATACATTAGATGGTATGTGTATTTCTCTTTTCTATTCTTCTCTTGGTTGTGTCATATTTTGTGAAATAATGGTGTAGACATTTAGTTATAGGATTTCGATATGAATATGATCTTTCGTTCCTTTTTGCTTATGATACAGTAGAGACTTCTATATGAACATATTGAGGGTTGAAATTTTGATCACAAGAAAGTAATTAGTAATTTCATAATACCGACGATATTGGTATTCAGCCATTATAATTTACAGTCAAAATATGATGAATAATTGGTTTTGCAGGTTCTAACTTTTTTCAGATCTTACTTATTTTTGTCTGTAACATATGCACATCTACTGCAAAATATTTGTAAGTATCTATTTATTGGTAACAATAGATTCTTTCCGGGAGCGATTGTGTGAATCATTTGGAGATAACAATAGATTCTTTCCGGGAGCGATTGTGTGAAACATTTTGATGACCATTCAATGCTATTTTTCGCATAATGTTTCAACTTTTAAAAACTATATATTTATTAATAATATTATTCAATTTCATATATCAAATATGATTTAAGTTTATAAGTTTTATTATACAATTTTAAATTGCTTGAAATAAAAATAATTTTGCTGCAGGTTGCTTCCAAGAATCAAACCCTTAAAAATGTTACGAACTACCTTTCTAATGTCATCTGCAAACGTGTCGGTTACAACTACGTGTCTGGCTACAGCATTGGCTGGTATTTTTTTTTCCTTTTTCTTTAAGAAGTCAAAATTATTTATGTGGATTGAATTCCATCATCTTCCCAAATGTCGATTTTCGATGTGTTTCAATGTGAATCTGCTTTACACTGAGTTGTTGTACGAGACTTCGTTCGTAGTATATATAGCGAAAACAATAACAGATTATTTTTCCTGAGCTCAATACTATTTTTCCTCATTATTTTTGCTGTGATTTTATCAATTTAATCTCCTGAAGCTATCTATGATATTCGGATGTGATTTGCAGTATCACGTATGTAATTGTTTCTAATTTATAACTAAATTATGTTTTTTTAATGTTTTTCCCCATTCACAATTTTTATTTTTTTGCTGATATTTGGAATTCGCACTCCTGATTCTCTTACAATTTAAGACCTTTTTTTTTTCAAAACATCTAATGATAGCGCCTCTCGATCAAATGGGTTGGAGATATCAATACATTTGGAGAATTTGGATTAGGAGAAGTTATTAGTTTCTTATTAAGATTTGTCAGTTTCACTTTTTTTTAAGATCACTCCATGTAATGGTAATGTCCAGGGTGGGAATGTCTCCGAGGATAGCTTAGACGTCGATTGGAATACGGACGATGAACTAGAGGTGGCATCTTTTTCTCAGCCCATTCAAGCCGTTGTACGAGAAAATGGGGTTGTAAAAGGCAACCTTTATTTGGATTTATTATTGATTCAAGTTTTTCCTTATTCTGTCAAAGGCAAGCTCATCCTCGGGAGGGCTGCATTTCCAGTTGATTAGTCATTTTGTTGGGATGGAGTTTAGAAGCTGGTCTCGATAGCCATTGTGGAAAATTGTAGGCACTGTTATTTACCCATTTATGAGCCTTATTATGTTTATGAAGAATGATTGTGTTTAGATACTAATACCAGTGTCTAATTTATTCGATTATTATGCAGAAGATGGAGCTACCGAGGCCATTCTTAATGCCATTTTGACATACTCGGTGCGTAGTGTTGGTCTACCAATTACTCACACATGCTTATGAATGCCATATTTTATTTTATAATGAGGATTTTTTTGAAGATGTTTAATCCAATTATGCTTTTTGAAGGAGAAGGGAGAAACATTAAATTGAAATTAAATCCTCAAATTAAACTCCACTCATAAGTCATACATTAGTGTATGGTCATTAAAAATTATTTGTCTATTACAGAAACATCTGTACTTTAGAAGGATCAAAAAATTTGTTCATACTAAAATATATCACAAATTCTCAGTACATAGTCATTCGGTTTCCAATGCACTGATTGAGTATCTCTGCTTCAGTCATGGTTAAATGGACTGTTATTACAGATTTTGAAATTGCCTTTTAGATTCTTATGGTCCAATATCAGCTTTCGGTGTTATTGCTACGAACCTATAATGACAAACTATCATCTCATATAGTTGCATTATTTTTTTTTTCTTTGGATCTATTACTATTCGATATATATATACATGCTCCCATGTGTTTTTAATTTGTGTTTTGAGGCTTCAAATAACTTTTTTATTTGTTATGATTCGATGAGATAATTTGCCCAACTGCCTTTCTAATAAATGACTAAAGGGCTAAAGTCTGAGGAAGAGTTTCGACTTTCGAGGTGGTAATAAATAAGAGAATACTAAAGATCCAAGCTGTTTTGTGGTTTTATAATTCTGACAACAAAAAATGGCAGCTATATTGTTTCTGTTTGAGATTTTGAGATAGTTTGGGATGTACCATACATAGATCATAATAACTCGACTTAATAAATTAGTATTATAGTATTATTAATAATTATAAGGACTAAGGAGTTAATTTTTATTGTTCTGATCACATGTAGCTATCATCTATTCGAATGTATTTTTTTTATTTTTTTTTATATTCAGGTAATATAATTTTTTCTAAAAGCCTGAAATTATTGATTGATGATTGAGCTAGATTGTTATTTTTTTTTAAGGATATATCGGTTCATTGTTTTGGGAAATTTTCAGAGAACCTTGAATTGGAATCGTATCCTATAGTCCTCTTGGAAGGGGATTATTTTCAGTAGGTGCAAAATTGATACAAGTTTGGACAAACGACGACTATGGAAAGTTTTGCATATGTATTCAAGTTTCAAAAATCGCTTCTAACGAACCAAAAATGCAACGGTCACCAAATCAAATTGATTATCAGGTATTTTCTAAAAAAACAGATTGTATTGTTTTTATCTATGAGGGCAAGTTTTCTAACGTTATTTTTTTATTTTTGTAGAAATATTAATATATATTAGTATTATAAGTTTTCTAACGTGTTTTTTTTTATAATTTTTTTTGTTTGTATTTTGTTTGTTTTTATTTATCTGAATAGTGAATATTTCAGGACCAACAAACTACTTGCTTGCATGCCTGCACCCATGTAAGTAAGATTATGAATGAATTGTATATTAACTCTATGGATTAAGATATCCTAATTTTTGCTTTGATGCTCTATATCATAGAGTTGCTTTATTGACTAATCTTCTTTAATATCATGATCCAAAGGTGAAAATAGATATTATTGCTTGATATCACCTTCATTAAATCTACGGCTACTCGACATATTAGGCTTAGGAAAATCACTCCAACTTAAGGAGTATTAATTTTTATTGTTCTGATCACATGGAGCTATCATCTATTCTGATGTGTTTTTTTTTTTTTTGCATATTAAAGTAATATAATTTTTTCTAAAAGCAAGAAATTATTGATTGATGATTGAGTTAGATTGTTATTTTTTTTGAATGATATATCGGTTCATTGTTTTGGGAAATTTTCAGAGAACTTGGAATTGGAATCACTCCAAAACGAGATCATATCAGATGAGATTTATTTTTCGCTCATCTTACGTTTTGTAACAGGGATTTAATTTATTGTGACAATTTTTGATAAGAGATATCAAGATTAAATACCATATTTTTTAAAAAAATAGTTAATTTAGAATTTTTAAATTATTTTGTTTTATGTAATAAATAAATTTCATTTTATTTCTTCGATGATAAATTTTATTTTCATTGTTTTGGTTTGGTTTATAATAATATAATTTTGTTTCAATATTTAATATGAAATACATAAACCAATAAAAAAAAATGAGATCTTGGTTTATGAAAGAACATACTTTAAGAGACAAAAATACTTGGCATTAGAGAGAAAAAAAAATTGATTCAATTTTTTTTAATGATCAATAGAAGTATACTTATTAATTTATTTATTAGTTTATGTATTAATTTGATTAAAAAAATACCTGGTATTAGAGAGAAAATAATGATTTTGCAATTCAAACATAAATTTATAAAGCTCTATTTTAATGTATAATGTTTATTTTAATGTTGCTACGTTTTTTACTTTACTTATCATAGCTATTGATAAAATATTTTAAAATAATATTTTTATTAAATTATAGCTAATGGGTAATTTTTCATTTAATTGCCGAGGTTTGTTTCCACATTTTATCTCACTAATGTTTTTAATCGTTTGGATTATGTTTTTTCAATTTTTTTCAATTTTCAAAATATTAATTTTATTATCTGTATAATCATTTTATCTTTATAAATATTCATGTTTTAAGACATCAATAAAAATATTGAAAAATTGAGTAGACAGATAATAGAAACACAATCAAAACAAATATTCAAATAATTAATATTATCAATAAGAAATAAATAATTTAATAATAAGTTCATTTATTTCTCTCTATTTTAATAAACATTTCATGTTTGATATAACAATTAATAATAAGATTCGATACGAGTTTACAAATATGATCGAAATTTCATTTGAGAGTTTTATATTAATTCTTAACTACTTACTATCACTTACTATTATCGCTTACTATCGATGAAATACGTTACTGTTTTTATTATTAAATTAATCATACAAAACACTTTTAAGAAATAATCTCAGTGTATCTAAAGCACGATGTTTAAAATAATAAACATAAATCGTGTTGTTTAGGGTTTAATTATTTTTTGTGAATTTATTTTAGATATTTAACTATAAATAATTTTTATTTTTCATTTTCTGAAGGTTATAGTGTCAATCATGTTGTTAGGAAATATTAATTATACTGTCGGTTTATGTAATGATACTCGATTTGTAATAACAAAACTTGGAACTTACGTTATTGAGGCGAATGTATTAATAGGCGAAAACAAATATAAGATTGTTTATATTCCGAGGTTGACACCCATTTCATGTAATTCAAGTTTGTCATTTTACTTTCAACGTCGACAATCTTAAATTATGATATCGTATGCTATGAGCATTAACAAAAGTCATTATCGAGCAATCATTGTCAGAAGTGGAGATTATGTTGAGAGGGCCGGTATTTAAACACGAGCAATTTTTTTTTCAGTTTCAAGTGTCACTAAAGCGGGATTGAAATTGTTATGTTGTGATGAGAATAGGAACCTCTCGAATAGGAACATTAATGTGGTTTAAAAATATATATACAACCAATTAATTTGGTCAAAGGAGTTTACCAAAATCACTCCAAAAGGAGATCATATCAGATTACATTCACTTTTCGCTCATCTTCCCTCCGGTCGATACCGAGACTCTTGGTTTTCTGGAAGGTAAAAGATCTCATTTTATTTTAACAATTAAACCATTTGTAGATAGAGTTTAATCTTTTTCTTTTGCATATCTATGAGTAAGTTTTTATTGTTTTATAATAAAAAGTATTTGTTGCTTATTTGTCCTTTGTTTTGTATTGATCAGAAGTGATATATCATACAATGTTGGTATTTAATTTTAACACTTTAAAAAACTTTTGAAATGTACATTAATGGTACGAAAGAAGAATTTTGAAGATTATCCATATGATGACCTTGATGTGTGGGTGTAATTATTCTAAAAATTGTTGTTAAAAGTTTGGAATGTCTTATGTTTTGTAACATGATTTTAATTTATTGTGACAAATTTTGCTGAGAGATGTTAAGATTGAATACCCCGTGTTTTTTAAGAATAGTTAATTTATAATTTGTTTTTGTTAGATTGTACAATGTAAATTATTATGTTTATGTAATAAAGAAGTTTCATTTTATTTCTTTGATAATAAATTTTATTTTCATTGTTTTGGTTTGATTTATAATGGTATAACTTTGTTTTAATATTTAATTTGAAATTCAGAAACTAATAAATAAATAAAAATCTTGAGATCTTGCAAAATGAAATAACATAATTAATTTGAGACAAAAATACTTGATATTAGAGAGAAATAAAAATTTTATTCAAAATTTATTAGTGACCAATATTAGTATATGTATAAATTTATTTATTAGTTTATTTATTAATTTGATTCAAAAAAAATTATTTCCAAATTTTTATTAATATTAATTTATAAAAATACGTTATTGAAGCAAAGGTTTTAGGAGGGCAAGACGAAATCGTATACATTCCAAGGATGACGCTTTCTCCTTCAGATTCAAAATTACCTTTTCGATTTCAACGTCGACAATTCTCAATTATGATTTCGTATGGTATGACCATAAACAAAAGTCAAGGGCAGTCTTTGATCAAAAGTGGGAATTTTGTTGAAAAGGTCTGTTTTCACACACGGACAATTGTATGTTGCAGTTTCAAGGGTCACTAACCGAGCATGATTGAAATTCTTAATATGTGACGAAGATGGAAACTTGACGAATAAGACTACAAATGTTGTGTACAAGGAGGTTTTCAGAAATTTGCAGTAAATTTAATTAATTGTATTTATATATATTTTTCTATGTTTTGGAACTCGAAATGTTTCTTTAATTTTTAATTTTATTTTTTTCAAAACATGTATACAAATAAAAATATTGTACAAAAGTTTAAACATATTTACTTATATTAAAATTCAAATAAACCGGGTAAAACTTTGAGTTGTACTCTCAGTGCAACGCACAGGCCGAATTGATTGACTAAGTGTTTTGAATCCAAGTGTTTTGAATCGATTGATTGACTAAATATTTAGATTCGAGATTCGCCTTCGTTGACTTTTTAATATGTATTTTCGAAAATGAAAATTAAACTTTTGATTTTTCAAAAGTCATGATATAAGAAGTTATTCATCTTCACCTACTCTATTATTTTTTTGTCCGATTTATTTATTTACAATATTAAAGTTAATTTATTTATAATAAATATACTAAATCTTATACTACTAGATCATATGTTGATTCACATTTCTTTTATTTAAAAAAAATATTAGCGTTCCATATTAACAAAATTGCCATTTACGCATTCTTATCCAAAATTGCCACTTACGCTTTCTAATTCAAAAGTGTCACTTACACCTTCTGATTCAAAATTGTCCTTTCGATTCCAACGTCCGTAATATTGAATTATGATATCTTATGCTATGAAAATTAACCAAAACCAAGGACAATCTTTGTCAAAAGTGTGGATTCTGTTGAGAAGACCGGTGTTCACACACGAACAATTATATGTTGCAGTTTCAAGAGTCACTAATCGAGCGGGATTGAAATTCTTAATTTGTGATTCGAATGGTAGTCTCACGAATAAAGTTACCAATGTCGTTTACAAGGAGGTGTTCCGAAATGTGAATTGACCTTTTATCATTTCAGGTTCTTTTTATTTATTATCAACTAAGATTTTTTGCCGATCGTAGTCATTAATTTATATAACATCACTATATCAATTTCTCCTAAATTTAGTTTTCTTTTAAACATGAATTAAAATAATAGCCGGAGAAGCTGAAGAAAGATAATCCCGGGAATTTCCCGGGTAGAAAGATACTAGTATACTTCAATACGGGATATGCGTCATGAAACATAAATAAGAACATCCATGCCTGATTTGGAAACAAAATCAATCAGGTAGTTTGTATAGCCAACTAATTAAATTTGATTGCGACAAATTGTGTCATAGCAAAAAAACATTTTCATGTAAAATGTGATCGATTTCTTGTAATGTATAATGAATTATAAACAAACCAAGGTCATTCGTTCTATATTTCATAAATGATACAAAGTATAATCTAAATATTTTAGCTAGCATATTAATATACAGTATTAATTTAATGATATAAGATGAGAAAATCTTGACCCTGCACAAAAAAAAACTTTTGTATACCAACTTAAATCATCCTGTTGAAAAAATATCGACTGTGTTACCGTCTGTAAAAACAATCAGTACAAAAACAGTAGGTCCAGCAATCGGTGCAAGTGCGGGAAAACTTTTCGACTTTATACTCAAGGAATCACCGACTACTTGACCAGTCCATATAAAAAAAAAACTTATACCCCAAAAACAGTAGGTCCAGCAATCGGTGCAAGTGCGGGAAAACTTTTCGACTTTATACTCAAGGAATCACCGACTACTTGACCAGTCCATATAAAAAAAAACTTATACCAATTGCATGTCGTAGTCGGTATTCTTAAAAAACCTACATCAACTGCACGTGACAGTCGGTATTTTATTAAAATCCACAAAGTGATGTAATGCATGTTTCTTTTAGAACAATTTATTTAATTTTTAAATATTTAGTGAAATATTTCTAAAAAATATTTAGTGAATAATTTTTATAAGCATTTCGTAGATGAGCTGGCAGGAACCACAACTTCATAAGAATCATGCATTTTGGTGAAGAATCGAGTGAGAAATCACTTGCCTTAGACTGCTGCACCCGCGCCCAGTCACCAGGCCAAACGACGTCGTTTCGTCGTGTGGGATTCAAATTTTCAGGAAAAATACCAAAATGGTCATGTGCTCAGTTTTTGTAGAATTTTCACCCAAAGTTAAATTTTGTCTACATTTTCAACAAATTGAGTAGAAAGAACGATATATTCTTGTAATAAATTCTTTCAAATTTTGTTTTTCAAATGTTGGCAAATCAAATACTATTAAAGAAGAAAGTCGTGTAAATTCTATTTTGATTTAACATTTTTTCTTAGTCTTTAAAATTACTTAGTTTTGGTAGGCCAGTCCCTCTCCGCGTGTATCTTGAAAATTTGTCATTTTAAGAATTAAATAAAAATAAGAAGTTAAAAACGTCATGCACTGCATAATACCAGTATAACATTTTTAAAATGAAAAAAGAGTAGTTGTTCAAAACGGCATGCATGAAAGTATAACATTTGTCAAAAAAAGTAAGTTGATTGTTGATCAAAAGAAAAAAAAATATTGATTGTTCAAACTATAAACATTTTTCAAAAAAAATATATCAACACATATCTTTTATAATTTAAAAAATTGCGAAACTATAGTTCAAAAGGAAAAACATTTTTCAAAAGAAAAAAAAAACAATTAAAAAACGTTGATTTGTTCAAAATTTCATAAAAATACAACATTTGTCAAAAGAAAAAAAATGATTGCTGAAAATATAATGCATAAAATATAACATTTGTCAAAAGAAAAAAGATAAAAAGAAAAGTAGTTGTTCAAAGCTTCGTGAAACATATTTGTCAAAAAGAAAAAAATAGTATTATTATTCAAACTTTCGTACTTCGAATATACCCCGATAATTTATGCACACGTACATTAATATATATATATATATATATATATATATATATATATATATATATATATATATATATATATATATTTGATTAAAAAATAAAAAGTAAAATACATTTTAATTTAAATTAAAATTTGAAATAAAAATTTTTAAATAAAATTTAAAAATATGTTAAAAATGCAAAAATAAATAATATTTTAAAATATGAAATATATATTGAAATTACGTCTTCGACGTATGATACCAACTTTTCGCGAAGTTGGCCTTAAACTCACAGTCAGCAGCTTCAGTCGACGAACTCACAGTCAGCAGCTTCAGTCGTCGAACTCACAGTCAGCAGCTTCAGTCGACGAACTCACAGTCAGCAGCTTCAGTTGCCAAACTCACAGTCAGGAGCTTCAGTCGACGAACTCACAGTCAGCAGCTTCAGTCGACGAACTCACAGTCAGCAGCTTCAGTCGAAGAACTCACAGTCAGCAGCTTCAGTCGACGAACTCACAGTCAGCAGCTTCAGTCGACGAACTCACGCACTCTCTCAACTATCGCTTGCTTGTGTGTATAGTTCAAACTCAATGTAAGTAAAGTAAAGTAAAGTGCAGAAGACAAAGTTATGTAATAGTTTTCATTTCATTGATCGACGGAACTAAACTATTACACGGGTAGAGAAAGGTAGACGGAATGATCAAAGGTCGTATCCCAAGTGACGCAGCACTCCAACGAACCAGAGACCTAGTACTACTACACCTAGAGCTAAATCACATAACCCTACTAGTGGTGCACAGCACAAAACAACTACCAAAACTCTAAGGCTCAGCGCCAACAAACAACGATAGCGATACTCGAATATCAGATTTCGTTCTCCCAAAATCGTCAAGTGATGAAATCGAAATCCATGGGTTTATATAGGCAGCCCGCACATGTGAGATGATGACATGGCATATTCTCATTCGTTACATGCTTGGCTGATGTCACTTCTCCATGGATGACATCACTATTGTTGAACTTGGATTCTTGAATCTTGGAATCTTGAATCTTTGATTCTTGAATCTTCGAATCTTGAATCTTCAATTTCAAAATCAGAACTTCAATTCAATCTTGACTCCATCGATCTCAATTCTTCATCTTCAATTTCTCGTGAAAATCTCTAAGTGTTGAAGCCATAGAATTTCATCGTCTTCATGGTCGTCGATATCATTGAAGTAGTAAACACAAAGTCTCCGAATCCAATACATGAAGACAGTCGCCAGTTGCTGGGTTGGACAGTCGCCAGTCGCTGGGTTGGACAGTCGCCAGTCGCTGGGTTGGACAGTCGCCAGTCGCTGGGTTGGACAGTCGACAGTCGCTGGGTTGGACAGTCGACAGTCTCTGGGTTGGACAGTCGACAGTCGCTGGGTTGGACAGTTGGAGTCTCCGGTTTTTGAGTCTCCGGATTTTGAGTCTCCGTTTTTGGAGTCTCCACTTTTGTGTAGTCTCCACTTTTGTGTAGTCTCCACTTTTGTGAAGTCTCCACTTTTGCGTAGTCTCCACTTTTGCGTAGTCTCCACTTTTGCGTAGTCTCCACTTTTGTGTAGTCTCCACTTTTGTGTAGTCTCCACTTTTGTGAAGTCTCCACTTTTGCGTAGTCTCCACTTTTGCGTAGTCTCCACTTTTGTGAAGTCTCCACTTTTGTGTAGTCTCCACTTTTGTGAAGTCTCTGTTGGAAATCGACTACCCGGGACGAGTCCGTTCGACTACTCGAACTTCCGGACAAGCCCAGTCGACCTCCGGTCTGCCCAAGGTGTTCACGACGAAGCCCCTGACCCGAAATGCACCCAGCCATCGCACCCGAGGCACGACCGCGCAAAACGAGAGGCTTCTGGCCTCTCTGTCGTCCGACACCAGAAGGTGTCGTCCGACAAGACCGTCCAATGTCGTCCGACACCAGAAGGTGTCGTCCGACAAGCCTGTCGGCCGACAGTAAACCCTGTCGTCCGACACCCGTCGCGAACAGCGGCGGGATTCGCCCGTTCTGGCTGTTCCGATGTGATTTTCTCGATCCGACTGCCATGCCGGAGGTCAGAAACCTCCCAGCAGTCCGAGAATGTCACATCCAAGCCACGGGATCCGATCTACGTTCAAAATATGATCAACGAAATATGAGATCGAATAAATGCGGAAAAAGTGAATCGATCTCATACCTTCTCGGTCGATTGTTGAGACCTTAGATGCTTCTAACGTATGCCTCAGATCCTTTGACTCCAACCGTTGTGTGGGCAACGATCCGTTGGGTCTCCTTTTCTGCTTTCTCCTTTTTCTACCAGCGTTATATTTTCTATTCTCTGATGAGAGAAAAATAATTGCGCTACACTGTATTATTTTTGCAGAGAAAAAATTAATTGCGCTAACGCAATAATGTTTTTCTCAGAAAAATAAAAAGCTGCGGAATGTAGGTTTAGGATATGCAAGGTAGGATATTTATAGAGTTACGTTAGGGACCTTAGGATAAATTAATTAAGGGCTAAATTGAAATATTAATTAACTTGGAATACGTAAAATCAATTCCTTAATTAATCGATTTCAATTTTAATTATTATTAACTCCACTATAAAATAATAATTGAATTCCCGAAATTAATTTTAATATTATTTCAACAATAATAATTCCGCCGAAATTACATATACGACTTTCCCCGTGTTTAAGATATCGAACGTCCACGAATTTTTTTAATTACTAATAATTAAATTAATTCGTTTCTTATTATCCGAGACTAGTACCACTCATCCTTATTATCATGTGGAGCAAATCCACCTGCAGGGTTTACATGATAAACTTTATGAGCTCATCTCGGGGACGTAATCAACCCAATAAACGGGACACGGTTTCCTGTCTATAATCTATAGCATGCCGTGCGTACAATTACGATTCCCAATTTACCGAGGATCTCGACTAATCAATTAGTCTCACTCATTGGTAAGTTAAAGAACCGAGAATTGGACACACGCACCTATAATTATATAGGGATTAGGAATTCGTATATCCGTAATATCTGAGGTCTAGTTCGATTACTGCGATTAGTATAAATCGAACGCCCTCCCGTGGTCCTGCTCAATACACCAAGTGTACGAGTGTAACATGATAGTCAAGACCGACTATCTACCAGTTACACTACGACGTACCGATGGATTGTCCCTGTCCATCTAAGTCGTGAGCTACTGTTCGATAGTATACGAGTAACCGACAATATGATCTTCCGCGTGTCTCCTCACGCCATACTGTCTACAACGTATACATCAAGGACTATTGCATTAAATGCAATCATGCTTGAATCATATTTCGAATTAAGGTATAGATAAGGAGTTCCGTATTTGCACTAAACTAGACATTTAGAATACAACTCCATCAGTCTCCACTTTTGCGTAGTCTCCGGAAAAGTTGACAGGAGTCTCCGTTTTTGGCGTTCTCTGGAAAAGTTGACAGGAGTCTCCGTTTTTGGCGTTCTCTGGAAAAGTTGACAGGAGTCTCCGTTTTTGGCGTTCTCTGGAAAAGTTGACAGGAGTCTCCATTTTTTGGCGTTCTCTGGAAAAGTTGACAGGAGTCTCCATTTTTTTGGCGTTCTCTGGAAAAGTTGACAGGAGTCTCCGTTTTTGGCGTTCTCTGGAAAAGTTGACAGGAGTCTCCGTTTTTTGAGAAAAATGAGTCTCCGGTTTTGGAGACGTGAGTCTCCGCTTTTTCAGCGACTCCAGTCGCTGGTTCCAAAAGCGGCGACTCCAGTAGCTGGATCCATGTTGTAGCTATTGAAGTGTAGATTCCAAAGAATTTTGAATCAAGTCAATCGGAGCTCGCACGAAGGAGATATGGCCAAAATCGACGGACTGCACGCTTTCAGCCGTGGCGTGCGACTCCTGTCGCCTGCGACTCCAGTCGCATGGTTTTGACATTACTTGTCATATATGGATACGTAGCTCTTTAAGTGTGGATTCCATAGCATTTTGAATCAACACAATCGGAGCTCGCACGAAGAAGATATGACAATAGTCGACGGACATCGCACACCTACCCAACCACTCCTTATAGTAGTCCTTACTAATATATGGGTAGTGACAGCAGTAGACATCAGCCACCCTGATTTTTACACACACCCTGCTAGAGTTCTAGTTCTAGTTGGCACTCATGTTGACGTGATGCATTGGACATCACTGATTCCATATCACCATGTTATATGCTATTCATCCATTCATTCAACACCTGAAACAAAACACAAACACCCAAAACATATGTTGTCGCCAAAACCAACATTTACAATCTCCCCCTTTTTGGCACAACTCATATGATCAAGAGTTAGCATAAGGAGATATACAAAATCTCAAAAACCAAGCAACCAAAACATATGTTGTTGCCAAAACCAACATCTACAATCTTCACCTTTTTGGCACAACTCATATGACGAAGAGTTAGCACAAGGAGATACAAAACATTCTCCCCCTCAAGAGATACACATCAAAAATATGACTAAGTTAAAACAAAGGCAATCAATTAATCAACAATGAAGAACTAGCATTGATAAGATATGAAAAACCAAACACACTTAGTCAAAACATCAATATATCAAGACATATGCATGCAAACGGAATAGTTCAAGAGTTTCAAGAGTTATTCAAAATAGAGAAACCATGCATTACGCAGTCCTTTGCCAGATGAACCAGCATCATCACCTAAACCTCCCCCTTGATGGGTCATCTGGTGAAGATAGGCAAACGTAGTACTGAGTGACACCGGATGCTGCTGCACTCATCTTACGCCATAAAGATTGAACTCCACGAGATGCTGAATATGAACTACAAGAGTACCAAATCAAAACAACACATCCCGAGTTAGTATTCAAGCGTTCAACACACTGCAAACATTCAAACACATTTTAGTGGAGATTCGAGGGGTGATATTAGGCAATGAAGAGCAAATATTTTCCCAGAAAATAGTCCACTTTTCATCATTTTCCAAAACAAAAAATTTCACACAAGGTGATAGAAACTTTGAGGTAATGAAAATCTCTCATATTAAAAACCGGTGAAAGGGACCGAAGTATGTTGATAGAAGTTTTACTTGTCCTTCGTCACAATCACAAGGATGCTGTCGTGTTTCGTCGAAACATATTTGATGAGTTAGCACCGCACAAGAGATTTTAATTCATAAGTGCAAGGTGAACACTTAAGGCACTCCAATCAGGAACTAGCATTACTTCAATCAGAGGGGAGTCGGGGGAACCGACGTCCTCCAGACGAGTTTTTAGCTTTAAATGAAATGCCACAGACATTCCTCCCATATTACATCAGTCAAAGGGGAGCAAGGTTCACTTGCGTCCTCCGAAGTGTTTTTGGAGATCGTCTTAAAGTTCAGCGTCCATGTACGACCTTTCGAAGAGGGGAGCCGGGGGTACCGGCGTCCTCCGTTACTTGGCTTTATGGATCTATGCAAGATGAAGCGAGGAGTTATGAGCCATGTTCACATGTTTGCACTCAGAGGAATAAATACTCTTGGGTCCGAAGACTAAAGCGGCCTCGAATCCATGTTCAACTGATTAGACTAATCCACGACGAAGCCAAGTGCATATTCAGAAGTAAAGAAAATAATCTTTCAGACTTCAAAATTTTCGTGAACTCTTAGAGAGAACACATGCAGAGAGAATTTCTTAGAGTTTTAAATCTCTCAAAGTCAAGAGGTTTGGTAAAGATGTCAGCAAGCTGTTTTTCTGTTGAAATATGCTGTAGACTGACTATATCACGATCAACCAAATCTCTAATGAAATGATGTCGAATGGCGATGTGTTTAGTGCGAGAATGCTGTACAGGATTTTCGCTGATTTTGATAGCACTTTGGTTATCACAATACAACACCAAGGGAGCACTCTCAATAAGATAGTCACCCAACATCTGCTTTAACCAAAGCAATTGAGTGCAACAACTCCCGGCTGCAACATACTCAGATTCATTGGTAAAGTGGATAAAGTTTCCAATCATGGAACTGAAAGGTGTTCGAACAACTCCTTGATTCTTAGTGAATTCAAAAAATCGCTCAGTTGTGGTAATGAGGGTCGTTGTCGATTCAACTTCATGCTTGTCAAACTTCTCTTCCATATTTTCCGCGGCCTTTTGAGATACAAAGATAGAAGAACTTTCATAAGTACGAATCTCAAGAGTTAGCTTAGGAGAAGAAGTCTTCGAAGTAAATGTCAAGTTTTGAGGCAAGTCAGATGTAACTTCAGAGATTTTGGGCATTAGAGCCTTAGGTAGTACTGCCTGCGCAAGAGTGTCCGTGATGGAATCCAAAGCTTCTCTCTCAGTTGAGTCCTCTGATTCTTGATTGACATTTTGACAGTTTCCATAGACGTAGCAATTGTTCTTAGCACGTGGACACTTCAAAATGCACTTCCCTTCACTATCAAAAACATTGCAAGAGTCTTTGTCAAAACTGACATTCATCTGGTCATCACAAAGTTGGCTTATACTTATCAGATTGGCCACTAGTCCTTCAACATGGACAACATTCTTGAGTGGTGGCAATCCTTTGAGATGGATAGTTCCTTTTCCCAACACGATACCTTTTTCTCCCCCTCCAAACATGACGGGGGTGTCAGTCACAAGTTCGTAATCTTTCAGAAATTTCTTCGTTCCAGTCATGTGTTGGGAACAGCCACTATCAAGGTACCACACTCCTTGCGAGTCTTTCTCATAAGCGTTTAGCACAACATTGCAGAGAATCACTTGTCTCGGTAGCCAAATTTTTCTTGGAGTGGAGTCGGGAATAACTTCACTCTTTTTCACTTTTGGCACCCATTGAGTAGTGCTCTTAATTTTTGGTTTCCAGATTTTTTGATTTTTCACTTTAGGCAACCATTGCTTCTTTACTTGCTTCGCAGAGCCATTCTTCTTTTTCACAGTCACCAAGCCACGATTCACATCATCCTTCATTTTGTAACAATATGGCCTAATATGCCCAGGCTTGTTGCAATAGTGGCAAACATTCTTTTTCTTGTGCTTTACTTCCTTTTGTTTGATGCTTTCAACATTAGTAGAGATAGGAGCAAGAATTTTGGGTGTCGACCTTGAAGATGAGGACTCCGTCAAATTTTTCATCGAAGCATCTTCATGAAACGGAGTTTGAAGTCGGACTCTCTTGGAATATACGTTCATTTTCTCAGTCACTATCCCTCGGTTCACATCATCTCTCAACTTGTAGCAATAAGGTTTGATGTGTCCGGGTTTGTTACAGTAGTGACAAACATACTTCTTCTTGAGCTTAGCTTCCTTTAGCTTTGGCTTTTCAATCTTAGTAGAAGAAGAAGTGGACCTTTCTTTCATAGAGACACTTGGAGCCAATTTCTTTAGCTTATTCATGAAGGCGTCCTCATAAGATAGAGTGTTTCTAGGTTTCTTCATGATAGTCTTTGGAGGCTGATATAACTTGGCATTGAAACATTTTGAGGAGCTAGCTTCAGGAATCTCAACCTTGGACTCTAAAGTCATAATTTTCTTTCCCTCTACAATCTCCTTTCGCTTAGATGTTTCATTTTCGATTTTTCCATCAGTCTCAACTTTGGAATGTTCATCAGAGGAAGCCTTGACAAACTTCATTTGCTTATTCTCAGGAGTTGAGTATATGGAGTTGAATACTTTTTGGAATCCTAGACCATATCGATTTGGATTCACTAAGGAGGTAGCATTATAAAAAACTGAAGAATTTGTGTTCATCTTCTTCAAAAGCTCATCTGTCATGTGCAATTTAGCTTTCAGGTTGAAGCAATCTTTGACACTCATAGCAAGATCTGCCTGAGTCTGTGTCAAAGTCGTTTTTAATTCATCATTCTCATCATCGGAAGTTTTGAACAAATTTTGAAGCATTTTGACTTCAGCAATTTCCTTTTTCAAGGATGCTTTCAACTTGGAATTTTCAGTATTAGACTTTTCAAATAGTGATCTCAACTCAACTGCTTCCTTGAAGAATTTGTGCTTCTCTTCAAAGAGATCATCAAACTTTTGTTCCAGATTTTTACGAGAAGCTTTCAACTTTAAATTTTCAGAGTTAGACTCTTCAACCAAGTTTCTCAACTCAATAGCTTCTTCGGAGAGTTTTTGTTTTGCTTTAGAGAAGTCATCAACGCACTCCTTCAAACATTTTAGAGACACTTCAAGTGTTCCTTTCTCAGTGATTGCTGCTTCATAAAGTTTTTGCAATTCAAAGAGATTCACCTTCACTGCAAGCACTTCATCAGACACTACTTCATTCTGAGACACTATTGGAGTTTGAGACACAACTTCATTTTGCTTCATAACGTTGACAGTCGTCGTGTCCTTCATACTTTCATCAATTTTGTGATCATCATCAAATGATCCTTCCAATATATTGTGATACACATGAAGTGCTCCTTTTTCAGTATTAGCTGTTTCAAGCTCCCTTTGGAGTGCTATGATGCTTTCTTTCAAGTCCAACATTTTCGTAGACTCAACTTCAGCTTGAGGTGTTTTAGGAGCATTCTCTGTTGATTCTGATTCACACTCAGAATCGGTGTTTGAAGTAGATTCATCATTATAAAGATTTTGAAGCTTTGGAACAACTTCCTTTAGATTCACAATTTCTTTTGAGTCGACTTTTGCATGAGACGTTATAGGAGTAGCCTCTGTCGATTCTGATTCATACTCAGATTCACGATCTGAAGAATTTCTTCCAGAATATGTTTCACTATTTTTGTTGTCTTCATACTCTCCCATCTGAGGTTTATGAACTAGAGTAGTGAGAGTGCAACTCTTAGATTGGTTGACATGTTTGTGTCCTCCACAAGTTCTCTGGAGAGTATCCCAAGCTTCTTTGGCTGAGGTACAATTTTTGACAAGTCGATACATGTTGAGCTCCAGCCATTCACAGATGAAACGTAAAGCTTTGTTGTTGGCAGTAGAAGCTTCAAGCTCTTCATTAGACCAATGTCGTTCAAGTTTGAGAATTTTGTTGCCTTTAGCATCAATAGTAAATGGGCGTTCCCAGCCTTCTAACACTGATCTCCAAGCACGAGAGTCATGTCCTTTAATTCTAGCTGATACTTTGGCTTTCCAATTCGAATAGTTTTGATGAGTAAGCATGATCGGTTGATGTGCGAACATAGGAGACTCCATTGTAGCGGAAAATATGAAGTCAAGATTCGGATCACGTCTTATACGTATGACGTCCCTCTCTGATACCAATTGAAATTACGTCTTCGACGTATGATACCAACTTTTCGCGAAGTTGGCCTTAAACTCACAGTCAGCAGCTTCAGTCGACGAACTCACAGTCAGCAGCTTCAGTCGTCGAACTCACAGTCAGCAGCTTCAGTCGACGAACTCACAGTCAGCAGCTTCAGTTGCCAAACTCACAGTCAGGAGCTTCAGTCGACGAACTCACAGTCAGCAGCTTCAGTCGACGAACTCACAGTCAGCAGCTTCAGTCGAAGAACTCACAGTCAGCAGCTTCAGTCGACGAACTCACAGTCAGCAGCTTCAGTCGACGAACTCACGCACTCTCTCAACTATCGCTTGCTTGTGTGTATAGTTCAAACTCAATGTAAGTAAAGTAAAGTAAAGTGCAGAAGACAAAGTTATGTAATATTTTTCATTTCATTGATCGACGAAACTAAACTATTACACGGGTAGAGAAAGGTAGACGGAATGATCAAAGGTCGTATCCCAAGTGACGCAGCACTCCAACGAACCAGAGACCTAGTACTACTACACCTAGAGCTAAATCACATAACCCTACTAGTGGTGCACAGCACAAAACAACTACCAAAACTCTAAGGCTCAGCGCCAACAAACAACGATAGCGATACTCGAATATCAGATTTCGTTCTCCCAAAATCGTCAAGTGATGAAATCGAAATCCATGGGTTTATATAGGCAGCCCGCACATGTGAGATGATGACATGGCATATTCTCATTCGTTACATGCTTGGCTGATGTCACTTCTCCATGGATGACATCACTATTGTTGAACTTGGATTCTTGAATCTTGGAATCTTGAATCTTTGATTCTTGAATCTTCGAATCTTGAATCTTCAATTTCAAAATCAGAACTTCAATTCAATCTTGACTCCATCGATCTCAATTCTTCATCTTCAATTTCTCGTGAAAATCTCTAAGTGTTGAAGCCATAGAATTTCATCGTCTTCATGGTCGTCGATATCATTGAAGTAGTAAACACAAAGTCTCCGAATCCAATACATGAAGACAGTCGCCAGTTGCTGGGTTGGACAGTCGCCAGTCGCTGGGTTGGACAGTCGCCAGTCGCTGGGTTGGACAGTCGACAGTCGCTGGGTTGGACAGTCGACAGTCTCTGGGTTGGACAGTCGACAGTCGCTGGGTTGGACAGTTGGAGTCTCCGGTTTTTGAGTCTCCGGATTTTGAGTCTCCGTTTTTGGAGTCTCCACTTTTGTGTAGTCTCCACTTTTGTGTAGTCTCCACTTTTGTGTAGTCTCCACTTTTGTGAAGTCTCCACTTTTGCGTAGTCTCCACTTTTGCGTAGTCTCCACTTTTGCGTAGTCTCCACTTTTGCGTAGTCTCCACTTTTGTGTAGTCTCCACTTTTGTGTAGTCTCCACTTTTGTGAAGTCTCCACTTTTGTGAAGTCTCCACTTTTGCGTAGTCTCCACTTTTGCGTAGTCTCCACTTTTGTGAAGTCTCCACTTTTGTGTAGTCTCCACTTTTGTGAAGTATCCACTTTTGCGTAGTCTCCGGAAAAGTTGACAGGAGTCTCTGTTTTTGGCGTTCTCTGGAAAAGTTGACAGGAGTCTCCGTTTTTGGCGTTCTCTGGAAAAGTTGACAGGAGTCTCCGTTTTTGGCGTTCTCTGGAAAAGTTGACAGGAGTCTCCATTTTTTGGCGTTCTCTGGAAAAGTTGACAGGAGTCTCCATTTTTTTGGCGTTCTCTGGAAAAGTTGACAGGAGTCTCCGTTTTTGGCGTTCTCTGGAAAAGTTGACAGGAGTCTCCGTTTTTTGAGAAAAATGAGTCTCCGGTTTTGGAGACGTGAGTCTCCGCTTTTTCAGCGACTCCAGTCGCTGGTTCCAAAAGCGGCGACTCCAGTAGCTGGATCCATGTTGTAGCTATTGAAGTGTAGATTCCAAAGAATTTTGAATCAAGTCAATCGGAGCTCGCACGAAGGAGATATGGCCAAAATCGACGGACTGCACGCTTTCAGCCGTGGCGTGCGACTCCTGTCGCCTGCGACTCCAGTCGCATGGTTTTGACATTACTTGTCATATATGGATACGTAGCTCTTTAAGTGTGGATTCCATAGCATTTTGAATCAACACAATCGGAGCTCGCACGAAGAAGATATGACAATAGTCGACGGACATCGCACACCTACCCAACCACTCCTTATAGTAGTCCTTACTAATATATGGGTAGTGACAGCAGTAGACATCAGCCACCCTGATTTTTACACACACCCTGCTAGAGTTCTAGTTCTAGTTGACACTCATGTTGACGTGATGCATTGGACATCACTGATTCCATATCACCATGTTATATGCTATTCATCCATTCATTCAACACCTGAAACAAAACACAAACACCCAAAACATATGTTGTCGCCAAAACCAACATTTACATATATACTATCTCTTTTTTTTCACAAAAATAAAATCATTTACTTTGTAAAGAAAACAAAACAAAAAAAAAAAAAGTGTGATTCTATGGAATATTATTCAAGGTACATATTACATTTTACTCGACAAATTTATTATTTTTATATTAATATTTTATATATTTATCAAAAAATTAAATTCCAAATTAATCGATTTAAAATTTAGTTATGCATAACACTATTTGCACCCTTAAAAACGGTAAGTTCGGAAGGAAGGAGAAACTTTTGTCAAAAGAAAAAAGAAATTATTGCTCAAAATATAACATTTGTCAAAATAAAAAAAGAAAAGTAGTTGTTCAAAATTTCATGAAACATAATATTTGTCAAAAAGAAAAAAAATATTGTTCAAAACTTTTTTCATAAAATATACATATTTGACCCGATAATTTATGAGAACTCAAATATGAAAACGTAGATTAAGAAAAATATTTTTTTGATTTTTTTAATCAAAAAATAAAAAGTAAAAGACGTCTTAATTTAAATTAAAATTTGAAATAATTAATTATTAATAAAAATTTGAAAATATGTAAAAAAAAAAGTAAAAGTAAAATTGTATTTTAAAGTGAAATATATATACTAGCTCTTTGTTTTATCAAAATAAAATCATTTACTTTGTAAAAAAAACTTTAAAAACTTGAAGGAAGGAGAAACATTTGTCAAAAGAAAAAAGAAAAATAAAAAAACGTTGTTTTGTTCAAAATTTCATGAAAATACAACATTTGTAAAAAAAAAAAATGATTTCTCAAATTAAATATAATGTATGAAATATAACATTTTTCAAAAGAAAAAAGAAAAAAAAAAGTAGTTGTTTAAAGCTTCATGAAACATAACATTTGTCAAAAAAAAAAAGTTTATTGTTCAAAACTTTGTGCATGAAATATACATACTTGATCTGATGATTTATGCACTCGAATATAAGCACGTAGATTATGAAAAATATTTTTTTGATTTTTTAATTAAAAAATAAAAAGTAAAATATATTTTAATTCAAATTAAAATTTGAAATAATTAATTATAAATAAAATTTAAAAAATATATGAAAAAAGTAAAAGTAAATTATGGAAACAAAATAAAAGAAAAGTGTGATTTTATGGAATATTATACAAAATACATGTCGCATTTTTGTGGACAAATTTAATATTTTTATATTACTATTATAAATATTTATTCAAAAATTCAAAATTAATCGACTTAAAATTTAGTTATGGATAGTTCTATTTGGACTCTTAAAAACTCTAAGCACGCCTTATTTTTATATTACATTTATGCCAGTAATTTACAAAGTCTAATTTAACTTTATGAACCCTAAAAACTCTAAATACACTTCTTTTTTGTATTATAATTATAATATTAATATTAAAAGTATAAGATAACATACTTAAACTAGACGATATACAAATAATCTGTATTAGTCGTTTTTTTTTGTTTAAAAAAATCATTATTACAATAATTTTTTTTAATTTTTTTTAAAGTAATCTTAAATTTATGTACCAGTTTTCTATGCACTATATGTACCAATTAATTATTCATCTTAAATTGATCTTATATTTTTTTTTAGTATAATTATTATTTTTGCTTTAGTTAATTTTTTATATTTTATTTATTTATTGGATTTTGTATTTTTCCCTTAGTTTTTTTTCTTTTTCTTTTTGTTTGTGTTTTGTTTTATTTTATTTTTCTATATTTTTTTAATAACATAAATATTTAAAACAAAAAAGAATAAATTTTGCTACTTCCCTTCTTTCTTTCTAGATAAGTTTAGATTATAATATGTTAATTAAATAAAATTTAATATTATTTTTTTTGATATTATTAGTGCATAATAATTATTTTTTGCACTATAAATTGGGTACAACTTGGAAACTTTAAACAACCACAAAATCAAAACACACCCTCAAAAAGCTTCCATATAAATGGGTTATTACAACCTGATGATCATCTCATTGATCTTTCTCTTCATTTTGATATCTTTTTCCAACTATGTTCACCCGAATCAAACTGCATATCCACCTCCGGAAACTATACTCAAAACAGCTCTTATTCCATAAACCTTCACAACCTCTTGAATGATCTCGCTAACAACACAAAAGCAACGAATCGAGGGTTCATAAATACATCCCGAGGCCAAGACCCTGATCGGGTATATGTCCTCGCCCTCTGTCATGGTGAAAACACCAGCGATAGTGACTGTAAGGAATGCATTTTCAACTCAACTCGGTCTATCATCCAAGATTGTAATAGTCTATTACCTCGTGGAGCAATCTCTTGGCTCGAAAAATGCGTGGTGAAATACTCGGACTATGGTTTCTTCGGCCAGATAGATTACGAGGACGAAGTCAAACTCATTAACGATACTAAAATGGTGAATGTCACCAAAATATCAGCGTTTGACACGATGAAACACATGAGCGACCTAAACACGATCGCTGTCGCTCAGGGGAACTCGTCTTATGATTATATGTTCGCGAATGGGAACACAACAACTTCGGACAATTCTACCGCGGTTAGCGGATTCGCCCAGTGCACTAGAGATGTTTCTGGAGATAACTGCACTACTTGTGTTGCAAGTGCTATCAATCATATTCCAGTGTCGGTAGATAATGATACTGTTAGTTTACACAGATGGATGACATTTTTAGGTGGGTTGAATTGCCGAGTAGGTTATAAATTGGATGCACCTAAAGTATAATTCTACCTGATGGAGTACTATATATATATATATATATATATATACTAGTATGCTTAATTTAAATTAATAAAAGCAATATTGTCTTTGATATTAATATAATTATCTGCCTTTTGAGTTTTATGTGTTTTGATTTTCTGTATTTTATGGTTGAATCTTAATTATAGTAATTAATAAAAAAATAAAAATTCTTAGGTAATTCTAAACAAAAACTTTTTTTTAGTGACAAACAATTCCTTAATAATTACCTTCAAACAGAAAAAAAAATCAACTCTCTTTTTAAAAAAACTATTCTAGGAAAGTTCGCCGGTTATTACCGAGGGACAGCTGAGGTTAACTAATAAGGTCAAAGAAAAGAAAATTAGACAGTCATTTAAAGGACTTTTACTTGCATTTTTAGGTCCCTTAAAAGTACTCGAGTCTCAATTTGGTTCATTTAAAGGGTTCGGTTTCAATTTAATCCCTTAAAATATCAAACTGTAGTCAATTTCATTCAATTTCACATGAAAATTCAAATTTCTTTTGGAAATAATCACATGACAGTCACGTGGAACTCAATTTGAGGCTTTCCGACAAAAAATCGATGACTAGGATGACACGTGTAATTTTGTCATTGGCTCAATTGATAAAAAATTAATAAATCCAAATGTCATTTTTAGACTGATTTTCTGCAATAAAATAAAAGTACAGTAGAAACTTTATATAGTAATACTCTATATAGGAATAAACTCCATATAGTAATAAAAAATGCAAGTCCCAACTTGAGACCAGTTATAAATATGAATAAACTCCACATTGTCATAAGTCATACATTTTTTAGGTCCCGTCTTAAGGATTTATACCTAATAAATGATTAATATATAATAATTTTTTTTATTAATAATCTTTTTATTTATTAAAATCAATAACATATTTAAGATGACTTGAAATATTTATAAAAATCAATAACATATAGTATATGATCAAAGTTTATAGTGATTCATTAACATTTTATTTAATTTGTATGTTAAACACAATTTTTACACATATATATTCAAAATTTATTATTCAAAACTATTAAATTGATTTTGTGAATTTAAAGATAGTGATGCGGATACTAAAAAGGAAAAGATTGTGTCTTGTTGAACAAGACATTATTATTATTTTATTTATTTATTTTAATTTATTTAATTAGGGTTTTAGTACTATTTATATTCTGTTTTTACATTCATTTACGCAGTTGTTTTTGATATGAAATAAAAGGTTCCTCTATGAAGTTTTTATCAGGTTTCGGTATTCTTCGGAATCAACGAAAGTTTGATGTATTAATTCTCGGGTATTCTCAGAATCAACGATTTTTAATTGTATGTTATTGCTTCCCTACGTCAGTTGGTATCAGGTTCCAGGCACGATGCCTCCTCGTCGCCAGTATGCTCGCGAATCCGCCGTTGAGGCCGCAGCCCGTCGCGACGCCGACGTCGCCGCCTTAAGCCGCCAAATCGCAGCCCTCGCCGTCGATCTCGAGGAGCTCCGTCTTGCTGTTTCCAACAAGCTATCGTCACCTCCACGTCGACCGATCCACGCGCTTGAGCGCACCCTTGTTGATGAACTCGATCCATACGATGATTCGGAAGACGAATCGGCCTCGATCTGGGATGACGAGCCAATTTGGGATGCCGAGCCGATCTGGGACACCGAGCCCGACGAGCCGATCTGGGACGCCGAGCCCGACGAGCCGATCTGGGATGTCGAGTCCGCCGAGCCGATCTTGGATGCCGAGCCAATTTGGGTTGCCGAGCCGATTTGGGACGACGAGCCGCTTCACCACGGCGTTGCCCCGATGCCGCATCCCGATGAAGTTGCCTTTGTCTCGCATGTTACTGTTCTTGCGCGGCATCTCGATGTCGTTGACGATGCCCTTGCGTCGCCTTCTCAAGTTACTGCCGTTCTTCCATCCATTGCCCTTGCGCCACGTCAACGTGTCGCTGCTCTTGCGTCGTGCCCTCAGGATCGCCAACGATTGGTGTTTGATCCCGGTATCTCCTTGCTCGGTCTTTTAGGTTCGCGGTCGAACCTTCTCTTAGAGGGGGAGAATGATGCGGATACTAAAAAGGAAAAGATTGTGTCTTGTTGAACAAGACATTATTATTATTTTATTTATTTATTTTAATTTATTTAATTAGGGTTTTAGTACTATTTATATTCTGTTTTTACATTCATTTACGCAGTTGTTTATGATGAAATAAAGTTCGTTCCTCAGTTGAGGTTTTTATCAGGTTTCGGTATTCTTAGGAATCAACGAAAGTCTTGATGTTTTAATTCTCGGGTATTCTTAGAATCAACGAGTTTTAATCTGTGTGTTATCGCTTCCCTACGTCAGATAGATAATATTATATGTATATTATTTTTATATTTATATTATTTTTTATAGATTTTTTTTTTATAAAACTCTATATAAGAATAACTCTATAGTAATATTTTTTTTCGATCCCAATGATATGACTGTACGAAGTTTATACTGTATAAAAAAATATTATTTTCTTTTCTATTATTAAGCTTTCTATTATTAAGGGTGAGTTTAGTAATGTTGAAAGTCTAAATAAATTTAATTTTTTTTAAATTCCACTCAAATTAATTTGCGGCCCAGTAGAGTCCGGTTTGGCCCGCACGGAACACAGCCCGTGTGCATGTCTAAGTACGGGGAGAGTGATAATATTATGAATTTAATTTTAAAATTTCTTATTTTTTGGTATAAATTATTTAAAAAAATATAAATAAAAATAAATTGAGTATTATTGGTGTTTTGAGTTTTTGTTTCTTTGTTTTTTTTTTTTGAACTATTGGTTGAATACTACCTATCTTAATTCATATATTTTTTTTAAATTGAATAATTCATCAATTAAAAAACAAGTATTCATTTGAAATACTTTTAAAATATTTTTAAAACAAATTAAAATAATTTTTAAATAAAATTAAATTTTTTTAAAGTATCATTATATAATTTTCAAATAATTTAAAATATTTATTGTTCATTTTTAAAGTGTATTATAATATATTTTTTTAACATTGGAATGTGTCTTTAAATAAATTTTAAATACTTTTTCAATATTTGAAGTGTCTTAAAATAGTTTTTATTTAATTTGAATTACCATTTTATAGTATTCAAATGGTAATACTATAAAATTGCCATTTTAAGTGCATTTTGAGCGTGATATTGTAAAATTTACCTTAAAAATTGTTAATTTACCTAAAATACCCTTAATTTGATATCAGGAATACCCGAGTAGACGAGTGGAGTATATATTAGGGAAAATATAGGGGTGCGCACTAACCCACGAACAATCCCTATATGGACGCGCTTCCCGGCACGTTCACTTGCCGTTTCATTTTATTTGCATGTCTTAACTTAATAACTTTTTTTTTTTATAAGGAGGAGAGACGAGAAACTACACCCCCACCCGATCGGAGGTCCCTCGATCGGGTAGGATGTAAATCGAGGAACGAGTTTCCAAACTTGGTTTCTTTCGAACTCGTTCATTTCCTCTTGTATTGCCATAATCCAAAAATCATCCTTTAATGCTTCTTTGATATTTTTGGGTTCTACCTCAGATAGGTATGCGACAATGCCTATCTCAATGCATGTAGCTGACATGCTCACATTTCTTGTCATATTTTTGTAATGAATTTGCGGATGGTTCCTTGTGCGTTTTGGCAGAATTTGACTTGATGGGTGATTTCGTCGAACATGCCCTGGTGGATCTCGTCGTGGTTCTTCCAATGCCTCTTATACATCTGATGAATCAGATTCTTGAGGTGTTGTATTGTTATTGGACTGATCCAAGGATGCTTCAGAGGTTCGAAAATCGACATTGGGAGCAGTAGGTAAGGCAGTCGGGTTCGTAGTGCCTTCTGTTGTTCCTGCTGCGGCAGGGTGTTCGAGTAGTTCTTGAATACCATCTTCTCGAGGTTTCTTGAGAATGCTTAGATCATCGAACTGCACATTCACTGATTCAATAATGGTTTTGGTTAGTGGAATAAATATTCGATAGACATGACTATTTCTAGAGTATTCAACAAATAATCCTTTGAATGCCTTTGGTTCAAACTTTGTTCTTGCTACTCTATCATTCAAAACATAACATACAGAGCCAAACACATGAAAATATTTCAAATTTGGTTTCCTATTATTTAAAATTTCATAGGCTGTCTTCGATGTGCCTCGTCGTAGGTTGATGCGATTTAGAATGTGGCATGCGGTATTGGTTGCTTCTGCCCAAAGAGCTTTGTTGAGATTTTTTGAAATCAACATGACACGGGCCATTTCTTGTAATGTTCTATTCTTTCGCTCTGTCACACCGTTTTGTTGATGTGTGATTGGGGCAGAGAACTCTTGGGCTATGCCTTGTGCATCACAAAACTTGGCAAGTTGTTGATTCTCGAATTCGGTGCCATGATCACTCCTTATTCTTTTGACATTTGCCTCATGATTTGTCTTGATCCACCTAATGAGTTTAGAAACTTCTCCAAACATCTCACTTTTATCCTTTAAAAAGCGTACCCTTGTGTATCTCGAGAAGTCATCGACAACAACAAGTACATATCTATTCTTAGAGCGACTTTCTGTCTCAATGGGTCCCATTAGGTCTATATGAAGGAGTTCAAAGCATTGAGATTGCTTCTGGTAAAAATCTGCCTCGGATTTTGCTGATCCTGCGGCAGAGGCAGTTCGCTCTGCGGCAGGGAGAGCTGGATGACTTGTCCGGGTCATTTTTCCTTGTTGGCATGGTACACATACACTTTTATCGATCTTGGAGAGTGCTGGAAGTCCACGGACGGCATCGAGTTTGATAAGGCGCTCCAAATTCCTAAGGCTTGTATGACCAAGTTTTTGGTGCCATAGATCTACCTCATTTTGTACTTTTGCGGAGAAGCAAGTTTCTCCAATGGAGTAGCAATTGTTTGATGTAGATCTCTCCCCCTTAACGAGTGGTTTTCCTTCATGGTCAAAGACTTCGCATGCTTGATGTGTGAACTTGACATGCATGCCATCATTGCATAGTTGGCTTATGCTAATGAGGTTGGTGATTAGGCCTTTAACGTGGAGAACTTGTTGTAGTTTAGGCAGACCTTGTACATTCAAGGTGCCTCAGCCTACAATTGATCCGCTAGATCCTCCTCCAAAGGTGACTTCACCACCTTGAAATGCTCTATAGTTGACGAGGTGATTACTATTGCCGGTCATGTGTCGTGAGCACCCACTCTCAAAGTACCATTTGTCATCCTTGGTAGCCTTGAGGGCGATGAACACAACACTGCATTTTATGTCAATTTTGTTGATAGATAATGTGGCAGGACGAGCATCAGGGAAGGCAGGAGGAACAGGACTTTCCTTTTTAGCGGTGATTTTAACTTTTGGAACCCACGTATGTGATGCAACACGTTTAGACTTCTTTGAATAAGTATCCTTTGTCTTAGTCGCATGTGATTTAGGTCGAGTGTGGTTGACCTTCTTGTTGGTATGCCATGATTCAACGTTTGAATGAAAGTGACGGCCATTCTCCCAATCTTCTTCACGTCTCCAACAATAAGGTCGAATATGACCAGGAATCAAAAAATAGTGGCAAACATATCGTCTCTTGACTTTGTTTTTCAATTTGGGCAGAGGCTGCCTTGTCTTCGTTCTGCCTGCTGCAGCTTGTCCTTGCCTCTGCCTACTGCCTTTGCCGTGAGCATTCATTTTCTTGCTTTCTCTTGTAGTGGATTCTTGTGCAGGTGTGAGAGTATCTTGCGAACCATTTTTTGACTCCTCCACAAAGGAGATTTCCGTCGAATTTTTTCTTGGGGGAAAAACGGCATCTACGGTCTTTTGATAATCGAGGCCTTGTCTTTCAACATTTGAAATACTCATCACGGCATCAAGTTTTGATGTGGCCGTGTTGAGTTTCTCAAAAGTGTTGTTGGCAGCCTCGAGTTTGCCATCTGCTCGTTCAAGCTCATTTTTTAGTTTTTCAACTTCCATGTCTTTTCTTGTGAGTTGAACATCGAACTTCATCAACCGTCCTTCAAGATCATTCTTTTCAACGAGCATTTGTTCTATGGTCATGGCTTGCTTCTTTAGCTTATCTTCATATGAGGCTATGTTTGAGGTTAATACTTCCACCATTTTGTTTTGCCGCTGAAGATCCATGCGTAGCTCATCAAATTTATCTTTTAGTTCAATAAAAAGATCAGTGGGAATTACCTCATCCTCATATTCATCATCTGAGATGGAGGCAGTGAGACACACGGACTGCTCTGCCTTATCTGCGGCAGAGATAAAGAAAGCAACATGGCTTCGGCCTGCGGCAGGAGTTAGATCGTCATCTTCTGTATCCGAGAGAGAGATGCCATCATACCGAGCATCCAGTGCGGTTTCGGAGAACTCATGGCATAGTTGTTCCAAATCTTCTGGTTCAATCATGGAGTTTAGGGCAATGCCTCGATCCTTTGATGGGCATTCCGAAGAGTAGTGCCCGAGTCCATGGCATGTATGACAAGTGATCTTAGACCAGTCCTTCGAGGAGTTTGAACCAGAGCTTAATCCAGGGCTTGATTGACGTGTCACGAGCCTTCTATCTTGATTTGAAGTGGTCTTGGGAGGAAACTTCCTTCGGCGGGGATCGTATGGTTTTCTTAACGACCGAACAAGCATGGCATCCACCTTCTTTGAGAGTAAGGCATACGTATCTCCTCCGTCTTCTTGTCCCAATAGCTCATAGATTTCTTCGTCAGTCAAGTCATTTGTAGAGGAGTTGGTGCTGCTGCCTTGTGAGCTCCTGGAGTCTCTGCCATGCGAACTTCTGGAGTCCCTGACGTCAGGTTCTGCCACCGTATAGGCAAGGTTTTTCTCGCTTTTTCTTTCGCGTGACTGACCATGGGACGCACGATCTTCCTCATTAAGCTCATGGTTCTTTAGAATTCCCATTAAGGTGATTTAGTCTTCAGAGGTACCTACGGGACCATCTTCGATGGCCGTTACTTTTGATCGAAACTTCGAGTTCATCGATCTAAGTAGTTTGCTACAAACAGCCTCATTGCCAATGGGAGAGCCGAGGTCAGCACATTCAATGACGATAGACATGACTTCGCCAAAGTACTGCCTTGCCGACTCATCCTCACGCATTCGTAAGTTTTCGAAGCGAGACATGAGCATTCGGACCTTGGTTTTCTTCACCGTAGTGTTTCCTTCACAATGAAGTTCCAATTGATCCCATATACTCTTGGCTGATGCACATTGCTTGGCGATTTTGTACATATCACAATCGATAGACTCAAGGATGGCACACCTTGCCCTATCGTTGGCAGTAGCTGCGGCAACCTCATCGGTAAACCATTTTTCGGGAGCTTTTTCAAGCATTTTACCGTCCGGTAACTCCTCCAAAGGAGGTTTCCATCCTCTAATGACTGAAAGCCAAGCATTTCGGTCAATGGATTTAATCCTTGCCTCAATACGTGTCTTCCAAAATCCATAGTTGGTACCGTCAAGAACAACCGGTGTTCGTACGATAAAGGATGGATCTGACATTGTGAGTGTGTAAAATCAGAGGGACCGTTAGCACTAAGTGAGTCTAGTGTCGGCTCTGATACCACTTGAAAGTGCGTGGCAGGGGGTATTTACGAAGAAAATACGCTGCCAAGCTTAAGGCAGGGTGATGCGCTACTTCAGTATGCCGCACCACGAAGCCTTACGATTTAGTTTGTTCGTTTTAATTAATTTAAGTGTTTTAATGTGTATCTTAAATTATCAGTTTAATATATATATGTGATATATGTATAAGTTATGCAGCGGAAAGATAAACGTTAGGCAAAACGAACAAACTCACACACACAAACGAAACGAGAAATAAATAACACAAGGAATTAAATCTTTGTATGGGTATTTAAATTATACTCATACGAATGTGCCTTACCAAAAATTATATTATTAAAGATCAGCGTCTTTACAAAGGATAATCTCGGATTTACAATCGATTAAACTTAAGGCAATGCGAAGGCATTACTTCTCATTTATCGGATCCGGAGATTAGTGAACAATCAAAACTGAAATAAAGTAAATAAATCTATCCTATACTAAATTTCAGATCATTACTTAGTCATACGTAATTCTCTTCGACGAGAAGATAAATGGACGAAGAACTTCCAATGAAGATCTTGCCTACAAAACTGACTAGTGAATGATCTTGAGTACAATTTGTGTTTTCGGGATAGATAAAGTGTTAAGGAATGAGCTGAAGTCCCCTGGTATTTATAGGTGAAGCTCTCAACCGAAATCCCTAGTAAAACTAGGTTTAAAGTGATTGAGAGAAGATAGGAACTGCCTTTGACCCAGCTCCTGTCTTTGCCGCACAGCGAGCTGTCCTTCAGGCAGAGCGAACCTTCTTCAATTGACTGGAATGCTTTGCCTCTTGCTAATGCCTTCCATTTCTCTTTGTATTCAGGTTCTCTATGCCTATCGTTCCTACTTGAGTCTTCTGCTCTTGTTCGTCGTGCGGCATGCCGAAGGTCTTCGTCCTACCGCATGATTCTGCTAACGTCTTGATTGTCTAAACACGCATGATTCAACTGGAACATCATGCTTAAACATTTCACACATATAAAGAATGAAAAACAACAATATAAACGTGTGAAAAAAGAAGAAAACATGTAAATATGACTAAGGCATTGTTCTTCTCAGTAACTCTGCCGCATTAATTTGCCTAGACATATTTACACTAACAAGTCTAACGAGTTGTTGAGTTTGATTCGGATTAAATGGTGCCTCAAATGAAAAACACATTTTATGTTGTAAGATCGGACGATGTATAGTATGATAATATCAATAATACCGAAGAAAGAAATCAACGAAAAATAGAGAAGACAAGAATTTACGTGGAAACCCAACTGGGAAAAACCACGGGAGGAACGACGAACAATTCACTATAATATTGCTTCACGATTACAAGGATGATATACGCTCTAAACCCTCAAATCTCACGCAATAGCTATAGAATTATGATCGGTGTATCTCGTGTCTTCTGTGTCAATGGAGTAGCTCTCTTTATATAGGGGGGAGTCCAAAATATTGTATGGAAACAATATTCCACGCCCTAAAAAGAGTCCTAAGAAAGTTGGAAACAAATCCTATTTAAAATAGGAAAGAATCAAAATCCGCGTATGCTGAATCTGGGGTCCTAGCGCGGCGCTAGGATCCTAGCGGGGCGCTAGCTTCCTGGCACGTTCGTGCTGACCCCGCAGAAGGTGTGCTGAAACTGGCACGTTTTGTCCTAACGGGACGCTAGGAACGTAGCTGGGCGCTAGCTTACGTTTTTCCAAATTTTGCGGTTTTGTGACACCAACGTCAACAAATCTCCACCTTGACACCAAACCGCGAACATCCTTCGCCTTCCGTCTTCCTCCAAAAGCCCCTAAGGGCTTAATCTCTCGATCGAAGTCCAACCAAGGTAGAGCAAAGCTCAAACTTGGTTGCGGGTAAACTCTTCGTCAACATGTCCGCCGGATTGTCGTGAGTACTAATCTTACTCACCTTAATATCGCCTCGAGCGATCACCTCACTGACAAAGTGATAACGAATATCAATGTGCTTCGTTCTCTCATGGAACACTTGATCTTTTGTGAGACAAATAGCACTTTGACTATCACAAAAGATGGACGTCGTTTTAGAACCCTTCGAGAGCTCTCTAAACCAACCTCTCAACCACAATGCCTCCTTGCAAGCCTCGGTGACCGCCATATACTCCGCCTCGGTAGTAGATAAGGCCACCGTACTTTGCAAAATAGCTTTCCAACTAATGGCACACCCACCAATGGTAAAAACATACCCGGTAAGAGATCTTCTTTTATCTAGATCACCGCCATAGTCGGAATCCACGAACCCTCGAACATCTTCTTGATTCCTCCCGAACACTAGCTTCTTGTTAGACGTACCTCTCAAGTAGCGCAACACCCACTGCACCGCCTTCCAATGCTCTCTTCCCGGATTCGCCATGTACCGACTCACGGCACTCACGGCGTGGGCCAAATCCGGACGAGTACACACCATTGCATACATCAACGACCCAACGGCATTGGAATAAGGGACTCGAGCCATATCCTCGATGTCCTTCTCCGTAGTCGGAGAGTAAGCAGAGGTAAGTCTAAATTATGTTCCAAGGGGAGTACTTACCGGGTTCGCATTCTCAAGGTTGAACCGACGTAGCACCTTCTCTATATACCCCTTTTGGCCAAGATACAACTTGCCTTCTCTTCGATCTCTCGTGATTTCCATTCCTAGGATCTTCTTTGCCGCACCAAGATCCTTCATCTCGAACTCCTTACTAAGTTGTGCCTTGACTCTCTCCACCTCCGACTTATCCTTAGCTGCTATCAACATATCGTCGACGTAGAGGAGAAGATATACTAAAGACCCATCACGGCCTTTCCGGAAATACACACAACTATCATAGGAGCTCCTTCGGAAACCATTCTTGATCATAAACGTATCAAAACGTTTGTACCACTGTCTAGGAGACTGTTTCAAACCATATAAGGACTTCTTGAGAAAACACACCTTGTTCTCTTGGTTTGAACCCTCGAACCCCTCGGGTTGGACCATGTAAATATCTTCATCGAGCTCCCCATGTAGAAAGGCCGTCTTCACATCCATTTGTTCAAGCTCCAAATCTTGCATTGCCACAATGCCTAAAATCGCCCGAATCGAGCTATGCTTGACCACCGGTGAAAACACATCATTGAAATCTACTCCGGGAATTTGACTAAAACCTTTAGCCACCAATCTTGCCTTATATCTCTCGTCCTCAACCCCAGGAATGCCCTCCTTCTTCTTGAAGATCCATTTGCACTTGATGGCTTTCTTGCCTTTAGGGAGATCAACCAACTCCCACGTGCCATTCTTATGAAGAGACTCCATCTCTTCTTGCATAGCTAGCATCCACTTGCCCGAGTCATCACAAGTAACCGGCTCGTCATATGTGGAAGGCTCCTCATACGAATCAACATCATCGGCTACACTCAAGGCATAAGCGACTAACTCATACTCGGCTAACCTTCTAGGTGGTCGAGTCTCTCGCCTTGGCCTATCTCTAGCTATGCATTGCGGCTCTTTTGGATCTTCCGGAGTAGTCGAACTACTCGCCATATCGGTCGGGGAACTTGACCCATCATCTTCCTCTTGCACCCTGTTCGGCTCCACCTCAATAGGAGTACTTGGAATCTCGAGATTCCCTTTAGACGACCGATCACCAATCATAGAAGCCTCATCGAAGACTACATCACGGCTTAGTATGATCTTTCTCGTCTCTGGACACCAAAGCTTGTATCCTTTAACTCCTTCCTTAAAGCCAACGAATATGCACTTCTTAGATCGTGCACTCAATTTCCCGTCATTGACATGCATGTAGGCCGGACACCCAAACACCCTTAAGTCCTCATAATTCGCCGGAGATCCATTCCACAACTCTTGTGGAGTCTTCTTATTAATCGCCATGGACGGGGAACGGTTGATAAGGTAACATGCTAAAGAAGCCGCTTCAGCCCAAAAACCTTTACTCAACCCAGAAGTTGCTAACAAGCAACGTACCTTGTCCATAATCGTGCGATTCATTCTCTCGGCTACTCCATTTTGCTGAGGGGTGTATCTCACAGTGTGGTGCCTCACAATCCCCGAACTCTTGCAGAATTGGTTGAATTCTTCGGACACAAATTCTAGGCCGTTGTCCGTACGTAGGTTCTTCACGACTTTCCCGGTTTGTTTCTCTATCATCACCTTCCAATCTCTGAAGGTAGAAAACACGTCGCTCTTGTTCTTTAGGAAGAACGACCAAATCTTTCGGGAATAGTCATCGATGATGGTAAGCATGTAGTAAGAACCTCCAGTGGAGGGGACAGGAGATGGTCCCCATAGATCGGAATGAACATACCCGAGTATTTCCTTTGTTGTGTGAGCGCCGGTGGTGAACTTCACCCTCGTTTGCTTCCCATAGACGCACTGCTCACAGAACTCCAACTTCGACAAGCCCTTATCCCCAAGGAGCCCTTGCCTACTCAACTCGGCCATTCCGGAATCACTCATATGCCCTAGACGCATATGCCAAAGTCTCGTTGTATCGACATCCGGGACTTTGGAATCACCTACGGCTACTTCACCTTTCACCGTGGTTCCTTCAAGAACATAAAGTCTATTCGATTTACGTTCGCCTCTCTTAACCACCAACGAACCGCTGGCAACCTTCACGACTCCACCTTCTCCGGTGAACGAGTAACCCTTAAGCTCCAAAGTACTAAGCGAAATCAAATTCCGCTTTAAGCCGGGAACGTATCTAACCTCGCTTAGGGTGCGGATCGCGCCGTCAAACATCTTGATCCGGATGCTTCCTATCCCTTCGATCTTGCATGACGCGTTGTTTCCCATAGTCACCGCACCTTGCTCCACCTTTTCAAAAGTATCGAACCACCCACGATTCGGACACATGTGGAACGTACATCCCGAGTCTAGAATCCATTCCTCGCTTGATTTGGAGACCTCACCCAAAGCCATGAGAAGATCACAATAATTCTCGGCTACACCAACTTCACCGGAACTCTTACCGGAATTATTATTGTTGTTGTTGCCGCCTTCTCTCTTCTCTCTATTCTTCAAGGAATAACAATCGACTTTGATGTGACCCTTCTTCTTGCAATAGTTGCAAACCTTGTTACTATGTCGTGACTTCGATCGAGACCTATCTTGCCCCGTCGATCTCTGGTTGGTCCGTCCACGGACATTCAATCCTTCACTTGACGTCTCTCCCGAATTAGGACTCTCCATCATCAAAATATTCTCTCTAGATGAGAGAGCCGAAGTTACGTCTTTAAATCTGAGGCTATCTCGAGAATATATGAGAGTATCACGGAAACTCGCCATAGAAGGGGGTAGCGAAATTAGGAGCCAAAACGCGAGGTCGTCGTCTTCGAGCTTCACGCCAATATTGCCGAGGTCGGCAACTTTTTCCTTGAATTTCGCTACGTGCGCGGGGATAGAGGAACCCTCCGCCATTCTGAGCAAATATAAGCTTCTCTTCAAATTGTGCTTACTTGACACCGTCTTGGTGATGCACATCTCTTCAAGCATCTCCCACAATTCTTTTGCTGTCTTCGCTTTCATGATGTCCTCCGCCAAAGCGTTCGAAACATGGAGCCCTATGGTCGCCATGGCCATCTCTGATCGAGCTCTTCCCAATCTTCATGCTTCATGTCCGTCGGCTTGCTTTCAATACCTTTGAGGGCGCCCTCTTGCTTCAGGGATCGAAGAACTAACCTCATCTTGTATTGCCACGTCGGGAACCTTGTGTTGAGATCCAGCAACGGTATGTCATACCTCACGCTCGTCATCCTTAGCTCTGATACCACTTGTTGTAAGATCGGACGATGTATAGTATGATAATATCAATAATACCGAAGAAAGAAATCAACGAAAAATAGAGAAGACAAGAATTTACGTGGAAACCCAACTGGGAAAAACCACGGGAGGAACGACGAACAATTCACTATAATATTGCTTCACGATTACAAGGATGATATACGCTCTAAACCCTCAAATCTCACGCAATAGCTATAGAATTATGATCGGTGTATCTCGTGTCTTCTGTGTCAATGGAGTAGCTCTCTTTATATAGGGGGGAGTCCAAAATATTGTATGGAAACAATATTCCACGCCCTAAAAAGAGTCCTAAGAAAGTTGGAAACAAATCCTATTTAAAATAGGAAAGAATCAAAATCCGCGTATGCTGAATCTGGGGTCCTAGCGGGGCGCTAGCTTCCTGGCACGTTCGTGCTGACCCCGCAGAAGGTGTGCTGAAACTGGCACGTTTTGTCCTAGCGGGACGCTAGGAACGTAGCTGGGCGCTAGCTTACGTTTTTCCAAATTTTGCGGTTTCGTGACACTAATGTCAACATTTTAAAAGAAAGAAAAAACGAATCTTTATTTATTTTTCGTATGGTTGACGTTTCGGGGGCGTGCTGTGCACTCTCTCGTTTTGGCCGACAATCTCACCTCAACCATTCTTCAACTACAAATCATCATGTTCTGCTAACGTCATTAAAGCTGCTTAATTTCCTGCTATTAATAATAATAATAATAATAAATGTGAGTTTAGTTTAAAGAATTATTATACGAGAATGTATAGGTAGAAATCCAGATGCGACCTTGAAAGTTGAAACTCACACTTCACCAACTTCATTATTATTAATTTATTACTACTGTTAATGTTATAATAATAATAATAATTATTATTATTATTTTTGAATAAATATATATTTGCTTAGCAGCAATACCATTTTATTAAAAAGTGATAAAGTATATTTTGGATTTTTTCCTTTTTCCTAAAATAATTGAAAGCGACGTTCTTCAATCACACCCTCTGGTATCAGAGTTTCTCTCTCACGCACACAGATACACACACAATCAGGTTGCTGCTCTGCTGCTGCTCCGTGAGATATTTATCTTTATCTTATCTCATTTGTTTATTTTCTTATATACATTGCTTTTTTTTTTAACAGTAGATTTTCAGCTTCACATTTTCTGTAAGCATGTAGCATGTAGGAATCATAATTTCTTTTGCGAATGCTTACATTTCGATATTAATTTTTTTAAATTCAGCTGATTACTAATTAATTAGGAGTAATTTATTTATTTGTTACTGTATTATTTTTCTCTGCAATGTTCAGATCTTCGTTCAATTGAGCTTCTGCACAAGTGTATCTTTTACGGTTCCGATTGATTTACTGTTTTTCTGGCGATTTTTTCTATGCTTTAATTTTTTAAGGGAATTTATGTTTTAAAGTAGACATTTGATTTTCTTGCCCAGCAAGTGTTTGCGTAAATGCCACAATGGTTCAAGGCCCAGCTAGGACCAAGACCCGAAAAACCCCTTCCCACCACCTCGACTTCATCGTTCATATCCAGGAGATCAAACCCTGGCCCCCTTCTCAGTCCCTCAAAACTATCCGAGCCGTCCTAATCCAATGGGAACACGGAGACCGAAACTCCGGCTCGACCAGCCAAGTCGCCCTGTCAGTCGATACCGGCTCGAGCCTCGGCGATGGAAAAATCGAGTTCAACGAGTCCTTCAAGCTCCCCGTCACACTGACGAGGGACATTTCTATGAAATCTGGAAACGGAAACAACTTTCAGAAGAATTGCATCGAGTTCAATCTTTACGAGCCGAGGCGTGATAAAACAGTGAGAAAAGGTCAGCTTATTGGGACTGCTGTCTTAGACTTGGCAGAATACGGCGTTGTGAAAGAGAGTTTCGGCATAAGTGTTCCGTTGAATTGCAAGAGGACGTATTCAAACTCGGCACAGCCGCTCCTGTTTCTCAAAATACAGTCGATTGAGAGGACTCGGGCTGGGTCTTCTTCTAGGGAAGGGTTGACTAGAGAAAGTTCGAATGCTTTTGAAGAGTACGTGGACGAAGCTGAGGTGGCATCGTGCATGACGGATGATGATGTTTCGTCACAGTCATCTGTGGCTGTTTCTTTAGCGGCTGTGGAGTTGAATGAGAGTTCTTCACCTCAAAAGAAAGAGGTGAGATTTTATTTCTTTTTGGTAGTGATTGAAAAATTGATTCCCACAGTTGAATTATTAAAAGTGTTTATTTGCTTGTTTAAGTCAAACTAAGTTCTGAATATGGATTCTCATTAAATTATGCATTGTCAAAAGATGAAATTGAATTTTTAAAACACTAAAAACTACTTGTATTAGAATTTACATTTCAGTTTCTGTTGTTGCTATGGCCGTCACTTCTGATAACGGCTTGATGGTGATTAATTGCAGAATGGCACAGTTGCTATAAACGGTAGCACTGGAGAGTCAAAATCAGTTGAGGATCAAGTGACTAAAGTCAATGAAGGTGATATTCATGAAAATGACGTAAATGATGATACAACCAGTTATCAGAATGACCAGGAAATCGAAAAATATTCCAAGCACGCAAAATCCGAAGCGGAACCTTCAAACGGACTTTCTCAAGCCAATGTGCGAAACCGAGCCATGTTGGAAAATGGTACAGAGGAAAATTTCAAAGTCAATGGCACATTTTCGAATATTGACACATCGAAAAACGCTAAATCGGTTAGGTCCTCGTTGGAATCAAGCCGGAATAAAGATGCTAAGACATATTTAAAGGAACCAAAACATGGGCTTTCTGACACTAGGGTAGAGCTTTTGGAACGTAGAATGAGAATTCTAGAGGGGGAGTTGAGGGAGGCTGCTGCTATAGAGGTTAGCCTTTATTCTGTTATTGCCGAACACATAAGTTCTGTGAATAAAGTGCATGCTCCAGCTAGGCGCCTTTCGAGGCTCTATTTTCACACCAGCAAACAGAATTCGAAATCTAGGCAAGGGAGTGCAGCTAAGAGTATTGTATCCGGGTTGGTGTTGGTTTCCAAAGCGTGTGGAAATGATGTTCCTAGGTATGACTTGTGCACATCATTCTAACTTTTAAGAAGATGTTTAGATAAAAGCCTAATAGCTCTTTTTAATCTTTTTTTTATTTTTACTTATTACAGAAGTATCCTTGATGTTTAACCTAATTACAAAAAACAAAACAGCTTAATTTCAAAATTATATAAAAAACACCCATGAGTTTTAATTTTATTCTTACATTTATCCCTCTTTAATAGTTCTAGCATTTAATCAAATTTCTGGTGTGATTTTTGTATTATTTTTGTGTGTGTGATTACTGATTTGGTGGAGCCTCTGGTACAAGAACTTTTTTATGTGATTAGAATAAGATGTAGTAGTGTGTGTGGTGTGTGTATATATATATATATATATATATATATATATATATATATATATATATATATACATATTAACATTTACTGACACATTAACATTTTTAGAATATGATCAAGATCTTATAAGCTCTAAAAAGATCTTATTAGACTCAGGTGTTTTATGCTTATATGATCTTCTAATGACACTTCCTTACACTCTTTGTGACTGATCTGATTAATATAACTGCTGTATTCGGTCGTGTTAGACACGTCGCTTACTTTTTTCTTCTTTTTTGATAAAAATTCTTGTTTATCCGGATGCCATTAATTAATCATGACATACTAATTATTGCCAAGGCAACATACTTTCATTACTCCCCCTGTCTCATTTTAATAGTCCAATTTTTCATTCACACACATTAAGAAATACATTTAGCATACATTGTATCATAAAAATAATATCCAAATTTATATTACTTGAAATTTCTTGCCTCATTATAATCTATGTTGACCAATTATAGTGATAGATTGGTAATTGTCTCATTGAACAGAGGTGCAAGGAAAAAATAAATAAACACACCTCAAACACAAGAGATTATCATTTTAGGACAAATATTAAAATGGGAAAAATAGGACTATTCAAATGGGACAGAGGGGTACAGTCTAAGTAAATAGAAGTTTGTAAAATTGGCGTTTGACTTTTGATTGCTGACCATAACTTGATTGACTGGAAACATTTTCTTTAACAGCTTTCATTGCCAGTTATTTTGACTGTTTCATTGTGTTGCAGATTAACTTTCTGGCTTTCAAATTCAATTGTTCTGAGAGTTATTATTAGCAAATTGTTTGGAGACGATAAGTTGCCTACTTCTGTTGGACCTGTTAATGTAACAACTGGCCATGGAAACCAGAAATCATCGACACTTAAATGGGATTCGTTTCCAAGTAAGAGTACAAGAAGTGCTATTGATGAAAGTTTTGGTGATTGGGAAAACCCACTAACTTTTTTAGCAGCACTCGAAAAGGTTGAGGAATGGATATTTTCCCGAATCATCGAGTCTATATGGTGGCAGGTTTTTTTCCTCCTTTAGACTATTTCAGAATAATTTGTGTGAAGTTAACCAAGAAAACTTATTGGTTCAGCCTAATTACCAAAAAGTTTATAATTACAAATGATCCCTTAAGTTTACAACACGCCCCTTTGTACTCTAATTTCGGGGGTGGGGGCGATTGGTAAAAATAGAAACAAGTAGCAAAGGGGCGTTTTGTAATTTTAAAAGATAGATGTTTTTTTATAAAAAAACAACACTTCAAGTGGGTTTTTGTAATGAGGGATGCCTTAGTGGTTTTACTGAGATTGATTAAGGATTTTTGAAATTTTAATGGCACCAACTTGAATATTATCACTTGGCTAAGTTTGTTAACTTCTTTCTTGTTCTAGACTTTTACTCCCCACATGCAGTCGAGCAATGCCAAAGAAATTCGTAGAAGTTTAGATTCTGAGTCTAGCATGTCATACAGAGGAACCTCAATTGACCAACAGCAGGGAAATCTTTCTATGGAACTTTGGAAAAAAGCTTTCAGAGATGCATGTGAAAGAATATGTCCTGTTCGAGCTGGTGGACATGATTGTGGCTGTTTGCTTATGCTCTCAAGAGTGGTAACTTTTTTCAATGCAGTAGTTTAATGTGTAATCTGATCCCTTAATTTATATGACTGGTATGCAACTTAAATGTTATTTTTTTAATTATTAAAGATAATTACAAAAACTACCTCTAAGGGTTTGCCAAAATTTCAACATAAAATTACAAATAGCTATAACCTTAAAAAGGCTTGCTAGCTGTAGTTTCATATTTAAATAAGTTTACTATTACACCCCTCTACTTTTCTAAATGTTATAAATAATCCAAACTTTCCTCTTCATTTTGCATGTACATTCCTCAATTTTTTTTCCTAATATTACAAAGAGTTAGGTAACAAGCTTGGGCTATTGGTGATATTTTGAAAAGTTTATAGATATAGTTTTAAAAATATTTGATAGTTTACACCTATACCTCTCAACTTTTCAAAATATCACTCTTACAGTCGAGCAAAACTGTAAACGGAAACACCCTTTTTGTATTTTGCAAATACTCCAAACCTCACCTCAGGGTAGTTTTTATAATCAACCCGTATATGAACCCCTTAATCCTTGATTATGTTAAGTAAGGTTGCCAAAATCCTTATCTTCATGCCAATCATCCAGTGCATGGGATGCTTTGCCGAACGTCAGTATCGATCACAAAAAAATGAACCATTAATTGCTTTATTAGCTTTCATGTCTACAGAACCTGTTTTTACAAAAAAAACAAAAAAAAAAACAAAAAACAAAAAACAAAAAAAAAACAAAAACAAAAAAAAACTGATGCACTCTCTTAACTCATGACTCATGAGTAGATAATGGAGCAATTGATAGCTCGTCTAGATGTGGCTATGTTCAACGCCATCCTTCGAGAATCGGCTGATGAGATCCCAACAGATCCTGTGGCTGACCCTATCAGTGATGCTGATGTTCTTCCTATTTCAGCTGGGAAAGCTAGCTTTGGTGCTGGTGCACAACTTAAAAATGCGGTAAGTGTATACCTATAATATGTATTACATGAGCCTAAGTTAATATTAAATTCCCACGCCTTTTCTTTTCTTATTAGGTTAGGATTATTTATAAAAATCACCTGATGTTTAGCCTAATTTCCAAAAAATAAATAAAATTTGATCATCTTGAATATAACAAAATAAGGATGAAGGTATTAGTTTTAGGTTTTGCATCCTCTTAATGAAATTTCTTCTATTGAGGATGGAATTTGTTAAAACGCAGGGGTAATTGCAATTTTCACTTCAAAATGCAGCAAGTGTACTGTATATATTCCTGTTATAGGCTTCTTACATGAACTTCAATTAATATTAGTTGCCCACTCATTTTCTTGTTTTTCAGTATGACTAATTACAAGAACTACACCTAATATTAGTAGGCTAACTAAAAAAAGCTCTTATCTTATGTAATTACTAAAACATATATACTTAAGCTATTACAAACACCATTTTGATATTTGCTTTTCTTAATGATTATATTCCCGTACTAAAGGGGTTTGTAATTTCCAAAAACAAAATTGTAGTTTTTTGTAATTTGGCTAAACTCAGTATCATATTTTTTTTAATAAACTTTAAGCTACTTATTAACAAACTTACATTCATATTTTAATTGTGCAGATTGGGAATTGGTCCAGATGGCTCACCGATCTCTTTGGTATTGATGACGATGATTTACAGGAGGATGCTGACGAGGCAATGCCAAATGACACGTCATCAAAGTCTTTTCATCTCCTCAATGCACTGAGTGATCTCATGATGCTTCCCAAGGACTTGCTATTAAGTCAGACAGTTAGAAAAGAGGTTTGCTTAAAGTCTGAAACTATATTTCCATCCTAATATATTATGCCAAACTACTTGTTAATTTGAGTTATTGTGTTTCTTATTATTTGGGTCCCTAGGTATGTCCTACATTTGGTCCACCAATAATAAGAAGGGTTCTCAAATATTTCGTCCCAGATGAGTTTTGCCCCGACCCCATTCCTAATGTTGTGCTTGAAGCCTTAAATTCAGAGGTTTGCCCATTTTCTTTTGTCTTTCTTCCGCTTTCTATATTAGCAACATATTCCGCAAGAAAATGTCCTCATGTTAATTTTGGCACTGATAATGCATGACATTGTCATTGGAGCATTAATTAACAAATTACTAAGGGGTTGCTACAAAAACTATATGTGATTACGACCAAATTGCAATTCTACAATTAAGCATGGTATATTATCCCATATTTACTTTCACAGGATTCTTTCGGTTTTAAGGATGATTCAATCACAAACTTCCCATGTGCGGCAGCCCCTATTCTCTACCACCCACCCTCAGCCGACTCGGTTGCTAATGTATTGGGAGAATTCGGCAGCCAATCACAGCTCACACGGAGCCGGTCCTCTGTACTGAAGAAATCACAGACGAGCGATGACGAGCTGGATGAACTTGACTCGCCTTTGAAATCCGTCATCCTTCTCGACAGTCCGCCTTCTTCGGTGAAGCCTGGTTGGATGTCGAAAGAGGATGGGAGTGGGACTGCTGTAAGGTATCAGCTCCTCCGGGATGTGTGGATGGAGTGCGATTGAATGATGTTGATTTTGTGATTTTATTGTAAAACTTGTTCACAGATTTTTCTGGTTGGTCTTTGCTACTTGATAGTCATGTGCAGTAGGGAAAGGATGTTGTAGAGTAATAATATTAACCCTCTTTTTTATTCACATTTCCAATGTGGTTGTGTACTTGTGTGAAAATGTGAAATATAAAATTATTGAAGTATATCATTTTATTTTTCAATTAATAACATTAGAAATATTGAATGGAAATCGATTTAAACTATAAAAACTAAAAAAACAATTAGAAATATTCGACTGAGAAAATTGAATGGAAAACCCGACTTAGAAATAGTCGACTGCGACTAGAAAAAATTGAATGGAAACCGACTTGAATGGAAATCGATTTAATCTATAAAAACAAAAAAAACAATTAGAAATAGTCGACTAAGAAAATTAAATGGAAAACCGAACTTATCTATAAAACAAAAAACAAAAGTAGCCGACTAAAGATTAGAGAAAAAATAATACGCCCACCATGGGGCTCGAACCCATGACCACAAGGTTAAGAGCCTTGCGCTCTACCAACTGAGCTAGACGGGCAATTATTTATTAACTTCTATAATTCTTATTAGTACTTGTATTCTTATCACTTAATAGTCAAACCACACCCCAACTTCTCTCAAACCACCCCTTCTAATTATACTTTAAACAACCCAAAAAATGAGAGCTGGTCATCAGATTATTGAACAAATTGAAGCACCGACCTATAATCTATAATTACTAGGATTTTTTCAAATAAACTTCTAATTAGATGATATTCAAATTGCTTCCACGAGCAAGAAACGTTGTCATCAATTATTTGAATGTTGACTAGTACTACGAGCACCTAAATAAAATATGTAGTAATCATTAGATATACATGTTCCATTATGTAGTTATGGCGCCCTCGGAAAAATTAGAATGACACATGTTGTATACTTGTATATCCGTGTATAGTATAGATTAGAAGAAAAAAAACACATCGTATATTCATAATAAATAAGTAAAATATGTTTCCTAATTTTTGTTATATATTTTAAATCAAGAAAATTTTATTGATATACGATAAATAATTGAATTACACATATAATTCAATGTGAAATTTTCACTGTTACATCAGTAAAAAATTATTATGTTTTGAATTACACATATAAATCAATGTGAAATTTTCACTATTACATTAGTAAAAAATTATTATGTGTAATCATAACGCCGATAGAGAATAAGTATTGGAGAGTACTCATTTGTTCCACATTAATGGTCATAGGTGATGATAGAGAATAAGTATCGGAGAGACAGAGAGTACTCATTTGTTCAACACTAATGGTCATAAGTGATCAACGTTGACTTAGAGAATAAGGATTGAAGAGTACTCATCTGTCTCACACTAATGATCATAAGAGCATGTACAATGGTGGGTTCAGTTCATACCAACCCACCACAAATTAATAATTTATTAATTTATTTTCAATCACTTTTCTTATTAACTAAACTACGTAATTTATACTTGCATTGGTTTTTTGGTTTGAACTAAATTAGGTGGGTTATACAAACTTTTACTTTTTTAATTATATATATTTTTATTAAATAAAATATACATTTGAATTACAAATATTTATTATTCATTATTATGTATAAAAATAATAAATTGTATTTGATTTTGTTAATAATTTAAAATTATGTGTAAAATAATTTAAATTAAAAAAAATAATTTTATTTTAATTTAATTAACAAATAATTTAAATTATTTAAGTTTTCATAAATAAATAAAAAACAGCAAAAAAACTAAAAATAAATTAAAATTCATAAATTAATAATTTATAAATTTGACTGGATTGAGTTGCTTTTGCTTCTGATTTGTGCAAATAGAATTTTACGCAAATAATTTTAATTTAACACAATTAAAATTAACAATTATGATTATAGTTTAACGCAAATAATTTTAATTTAATAATTTTAATTTAACACAATTAAAATTAAAAACTATGATTATAGTTTAACGCAAATAATTTTAATTTAATAATTTTAATTTAACTGCAATTAAAATTAAAAATTATGATTATAGCTTAATTGCGCATTTAGGGGCGTGTCTTCCATTTATTTGGGAATATTTGTGTACTCTGACAAGAAAAAAAAAACTCAATTCATACTTTTGAACCGAGTTCACTTTGGTGGGGTGAGATAAGTAGGGTGGATACTTTTGAACCGAGTTCACCTTGGTGGGGTGGGATAAGTAGGGTGGGTATAATGAACTGGAACTCCCAATGATACGAGTTCACTTTCATGAGTTCAAACTCAAAAAAATTGGTACCATTTTACATGCTCTAAGTGATCAACATGGATTTGTTTTGTCCGTTCAATACATTGGATAAATATTATATAAAAATTATGAAATAATTACTAAAATAAAGTTTAATTATTAAATTTTATTTTAGTAATTTTTTTATACTATTTATTATATATTTATTATATGTATTGGACGGACAAAAAAAATTAATGTTGACATCATATGACTATTAGTATGGGATAGAATGATATATTGAAAGATTTTATTTAAAAGAAATTTAATTTGACCATCTGACATTTATATTATCAGGTCCAAAATATTATCCAAGAAGACACTAATCATTATTAAAACGGGCCAAACGAACGTGTTTCTTTTTTCTTTTCAAAGTCTTAACCGTATAACCTCCACCACCTAATCAATTCGGGCTGGGCCTTCGTGGCTCCTTCCCAGTCATTCTCGAAACATTTCCGTTGACTATTTGCCGTACAAGCTGCCTTTCTGGTCAACGTCCCCACTCACTAATCCCGCGTTTTTCGAAAACTACATACACTATATAAACCCAATCCACAAGCAATATCATGCTTCAGAAAAAAAAACCAATCCTTTCACGAATAAAATAATAAACAAATTTTGGCGCCCAAAATTAATCGAACATAAAATTTGATCACCTTAATTCAATGGAGCGACACGAGCAGTACGATCGCGTCTTCCGCCACTTCGACGCGAACGGGGACGGGAAGATAAGTCCGGACGAGCTCGTCCGGTGCGTCGCCTCAATCGGCGGCGACATGACGGCGGACGAGGCGGCGGCGGCGGTGGCGGCGGCGGATCCCGGCGGGGACGGTTCCCTGAGCCTGGAGGACTTCGTGAGGATCGTCGACGGCGCGGGGGAGGAGGAGAAGGCCAGCGATCTGAAGGCGGCGTTCGCAATGTACGCGCCGCCTCCGGAGGGTGGCGGTGGCGGCGGCGGCGGGTGCATCACGCCGAAGAGCCTGAAGAGGATGCTGAGCAGGCTGGGGATGAGAAGGAGCGCGGAAGAGTGCACGGATATGATTGCTCGGTTTGATCTGAACGGCGACGGAGTTCTCTGCTTCGACGAGTTCAGGGCCATGATGACGGCGGGTTGATCGATACGGAGTCGCGTGTATATATATGTGTACTCCTTCGGTCCCAACAAAACCGGAACAACCTGATTGTATTTTACAAAGTTATTATTATTTTGTTTATTTTAATTTATTTTATTTAGGATTTAGTATTATTTATATGTCGTTTTTGTAATTAAGTCGTCAAAAGTTTGATTTATTAATTTTCGATTATTCTTTGAATCAACAAGTTAAAGAAAACGTGACATACAATAATTTTTTTGTTTAAAGCGCCTAAAAAAAGACTATGAATAGTTGAATACTGGAAAGAAATTGAGGTAATAGTGCTTTAAATGAACACATTTAAGGACTTGTTATTTTAGATTTAAACGAATAAATTGAACTGAATCTAAGCGATGTTAACTGAACTGTATTAATTTTTTTTATAAAAATAATAATAATTTTATTAAATTTTTAAATTTTTTTTAAATATTAATAATATTAGTACAGTAATTAGATTGTAAATTTAAAATTATAAATTGAAATTATTTTTTATTTATTTTATTTTAAGCTGAGCTAAAATGATAACTGAATTGAAAACTTAAGCGATCTAAACTAAAAGTGAATTAGATTGAAATTAAGTCTAAAAGAACGGGTAAAATATATTATCAAATAATGGTTTAAAATACAACATTTTAAAGTAACATTTATAAATTTAAATAACAAAAATGATGTGTGGATTTGAATTTGAATTTGAAATGTTATATATATATTTTAAATGTATATTTAGAGTTAAATTTTAGAAGTACACGAAATTATAAGTAGCATGGAATCATCTTTTGTGACTAGAAGCATTATAGTATATCAATAATAAATGAATAATTAAATAAATAGGAGTAGCGCGGCGCCCATTGGTTGAATGTTAATGAAGAAGTAATAAAATCCAAACAACCAGCACACCAGTTTTTCTCCTCCACGTCTTCTCCCTTATCACTTGACTTTCTTATTATACTACTACATCTACATACTGTATATCAACACGTGGAAGTAACAAGAAAAATTATTCTCCATCCAAGGAATATATACCTTTTTTTATTTAAAAAATGATCAACTCTTAAATAAATCCCTTTTTGGATAGAATTAACAAAATAGTTACTACTACATATATACCTTTTTTTATTTAAAAAATGATCAACTCTTAAATAAATCCCTTTTTGGATAGAATTAACAAAATAGTTACTACTACGTATTAGTATATTACTCTTTCTGTTTGAATGAGTTTACATTAGAAAGGAGAAAGTAAGTAAGTCATTTTATTTATGTGAGTATTACTTTTTTTAAAAAAATTTAATCCAATTTTTTTTATTTAATAATTAATAAAATAAGTGTGAATAAAATTTATAATATAAATTAAAAAATATGTATAAAATTGGATTTTAAAATAAAAAATAAAAATGTTTATATCGACATACTTATGTAAAATGTTTAATCATAATTTTATTTTATTTCGAAATTTAAATATTAGTATTAAAGTAATCCATTAAATAAAACAAATAAATACCGTGTATGGTCCGTATAAACTAGAAAGGCCGACTCAAAATCAGGCTGGGCCCTTTCGTGGTTCCTTCCAAATCAATCCAGCTGTTGCCGTACCACCAATTTTCAAATCCGCGTTCCCACAAAACTATATAAACCCAATGAATCCTTTTCAAATCCAATCTTCTTCATTATTCGAATCACGATTAAATCTCAATAAGCCAGAACTCCTAAAATTCCTAATTCCAATTTTTCGAATTTCACTTTGATTTCACCCAAATCAAATGGAGAGGTGCGAGCAGTACGAGCGCGTTTTCCGCCACTTCGATTCCAACGGTGACGGCAGGATAAGTCCGGCCGAGCTCCTCCAGTGCGTCGCCTCGATCGGCGGCGATATGACGGCGGAGGCGGCGGCGGCGGCGGTGGCGATGATGAATCCCCACGGAGACGGTTCTCTGTGCCTGGAGGATTTCGTCAGGATCGTCGATGGCGCGGGGGAGGAGGAGAAGGCGAGGGATCTGAAGGCGGCGTTCGAAATGTACGCGCCGGAGGGAAGCGGCGGGTGCATCACGCCGAAGAGCCTTAGGAGGATGCTGAGCAGGTTGGGGGAGAAGAGGAGTGAAGGAGACTGCAGGAATATGATCGCTCTGTTTGATCTCAATGGCGACGGTGTTCTCTGTTTCGATGAGTTTAGGGTCATGATGATGGCGTGTTGATAGTTGATACGCTTCTGTACGACGTCGTTTTCTGCTTGCTATTGATTTGATTTGTGTAGCTTATTTTGAATTTTCGATTACTATACACAGTTAGTTAATTTAACATTTTCAATCACACCTTGATTAGTACAGTTATATTAGTACTACTACTATAATTTTTCTTAAGATTACTTCCGAATTGCGATACGATTGAGCTCACTCACCATACTAATACATATAATAAACATTATCAAAAAAATTATAAAAATATTACTAAAATAAAATTTAACAGAAAAAAATTAACGGTAAAAAAAATCAACCGTACCTATAGATCTATAAATCTGAGACAAAAAGAGTATTAAAGTAATCGATAAATAATTAAAAATTAAAAAAAAATCATTTTCAGTATTAAAGTAATTCAAATCAAATAAATGAAAATACAAATAAATGCTTGCAATCCACGTTATCAAATACTTCCCCTCTCATTCACATTTTATGGAAATAGAATTGCTATAAACAAAAAATTGTGTAATTTTTTCCTTAAAGTACATTTCTTGTCATCTTGATATGATCTTTATTTATAAAATGGTTGGGAAAAATATGTTCAAATTTCATGAGTGTATTAGATTGAAATTTTATTTTGGTTTAAAAATGTTTGTATATTTAGAAAATTTATAAACTTTATGTAGAGTATGAATGATTACTTTATTAATTTATATGATTTTTTAAATGAGGTGATTGTTGAGGTTTGAACTATTGATGTAAATGTATATGAAAACACTTTTATATTTAAAAAAAAATCTAAATTGTTAAAGAAATTACATTTAGTTTTAAAAAATATATTATTATTTTCATGTTTTATTTTAATATGATGTTATATTTAAAAATACGAAATTGATTAATTTTAAATATGATAAAGCGAAAATCTTAAAAATATTGTCAATTAATTCTTTTATTAATAGTTATTACTTATTTTCAAAGAATTATTGAATTATGATATTATGATGTGAAATTTTGAAAAACATTCTTCTTTTTCATCTTTTTCCTTCGGTTTAAAATCACATTCTTTGTTCTCTCCTTTTTATTTTTATTATTATTTAGTCTATTTTTACTTTTGTCGGTATTTTTATTATTCAAACTATTAAATACTTATTGTTTTTTAATTTTTTTAAAATTCATATTGAAACTCTTAATCTATCTATACATATATAATTTCAGAATCTGGACCAATAGAAAATCAATAATAATATTGTGTTTACACTATAAATTATAAATAAAAAAATTATAAATTCTAAATATTAATATTATTAAACATATTTAAATTATATAAAAATTCTAAATACTATTTTTAAATTATATATTTTTTGTAATAATAATTAATTATCTTAAATATATACTTTTCTATTTCTTTTCTTAAATTTTTTTTTTTATTTCATTAATATTAATTTTTTAATTTTAATTAATCGTATCTCATAAAAATCGATGTCCTCCTATTCTCTAATCAATTGGAGTTAAAAAAAATTGATCAAACTTTTTAGGTATATTAACTTACGTTATATTAATATAAGTACATTTATCTCATCTCATCCCCTTCTGTTCACCAAGTAAATTCATTTTTTTATATATTTTTATTTATTTTTCAGCTTTATAATTTTTATTTTCCATTTATTTTGAATTTTACTCCACCGGTTTAGGTATTTGTTGGATGCATTTGACACTCGAAAAATAAAGAGACTATAAACGGAATGCAGAGACGAGAAACTCCTCTCCCACCAGACCAGGGTTTAGGTATTAGTTGGATGCAGGTATTTGTTGGATACGTTTGACACTCGAGAAATACAGAGACTATAAACGGAATGTAGAGACGAGAAACTCCTCTCCCACCAGACCAGAGTTTAGGTATTTGTTGGATGCGTTTGACACTCGATAAATACAGAGACTATAAACGGAATGCAGAGACGAGAAACTCCTCTCCCACCAGACCAGAGGCTCTTCAATCGAGTATGATGTAAATCGAGGGATATGCCCGAGTAGCAGACACATGTGGGAGAGAGGCAATAGGTCTAATTCCAAGACTAACTTCATAATATTTCAATGAAAATTTGTCATATCCGAGATTCGAACTCTGCGTCGCCGGAGAATTTCACCAACATCACCACAAACCTTATCACACGGCTATGCACCAAGAAGCTTACATACTATAAATTGAAATTAATAAATTTTTTATAATTAAAATAATGGTGGTTAATAATGAGATTAATACGAGTTTACAAATTTAGGTGAGAGTTCGATTATTAAATAAAATAATTTCTTAGTTCATTAATAAAATTTTAAATTATTTCAAACAAATAAATTACGTGCATCACACCGGGAAGTGGTACTAGTTTTAATAGAATTTTAAAAATCTAGAATACTCAAATTTTTTAATAGTCACAAAAATTCAAATTCAACAAAATTTCAATCCAATACATCATCACGATATCTACAAAATAAGAATAATTTAGAATTTATTGTATAGAATTTTAAAATTTCAAATTGAATACTCAATCTTTTAAGAGTCCAAAAATTCAATAAAATTTTAATTATTTAAAATTTAAAATAATTGTATTTATAAGAATAAGAATAAGAATAATTTAAAATTTAATGTATTTATAGAATGAAATAAAATATTGTATACTATGAAATACTTCAAAAGTATACTACAATCAACATATTTCTAGGACATTATACCTCTATAAAAATGAGATTTTGATATTTAAAATATTATACCTCTATAAAAATGAGGTTTTGATATTTAAAATATTATTCGAGGTGAAAAGTATTAAATTATGGTTTAATACTTATTTTTTTCTAAAAAAGTTAAACATGCGATTAAATTCATAATTGCTAAATATCAAAATGAATTTTAAAAATTGGAATAGTAATCAAAATTGCAATGATGGCTTGTCATAGTTATAAATAAATATAAATCAATTTTCAAATAAATATGACTATTTTTTCATAATTCTATTTTATTTTAAATTTTAAATTTTAAATTTATTTTATTAATAATTTAAAATGCATTTACATTTCTTAACCCAAAATTTATTTTTCAGTTTTGTAATGTATGAAGAATTTGAAGTTTTAACGAAATTACACTTTTACTAACCACATTATGGTTTAGACGTTTGATGAATATTTTCAAGGGGCGGAGACATTTTAAGGTCAAAGCATAAGAGTTCATAAGTTCTAAACTCTCGTCCATAAGAATATAAGTTTTATAGGCAATGGACATTTATACTCTTATGACACAATAGTACAATTCATTAATTGAATAAGAATATCAAAAAACAAAGGCACTTTACTCTATTTTTGGCAATTGAAATTCACGCGCACACACATTTAAATATCATGGTGAGTTTTCACTATGTATGGTCACTGTGACACGGTGAATTACACTGTGCCACGGTGACTTTTCACTGTGTCACGGTGACACACGGTGAAAGTACACGGTGTCACGGTAGAATAAAATGTGGCACGGTGGTATGTCACTGTGACACGGTGAAGTACACTGTCACGATGATATTTCACTGTGTCACGGTGACATTTCACCGTGTCACGATGACACACGGTGAAAGTACACTGTGTCACGGTGACATTTCATTGTGTTACGGTGACACACGGTGACATTTCACTGTGTCACGGTGACATTTCACTGTGTCACGGTGACACACGGTGAAAGTACACTGTGACACGGTGAAGTACACTGTGTCACGGTGACATTTCACGGTGACACACGGTGAAAGTATACTGTGACATGGTGAAGTACACTGTGTCACGGTGACACACGGTGGAGTACACTGTGGCACGGTAGTATGTCACTGTGACATGGTGAAGCAGAAAGTTTATTTATTACAAGTAAGGGTGTTACAGACTTTTTACGTTCCAATTGCCTATAATTGCCTATAAAACTTCTACTTTTATGAACGAGGGCTCAAAACTTATTTATTTTATGAGGTGGTCCTGAATCCAGTATTACCACTCTTTTCAATCGTCAAAGACTATGCAAAAACAAATTTGTCTTTTGAAATTATATTTGTAAATCATAGTATAAATTAATAATTGAAGATAAATTTGTAAAAACAAATGTGTGATGAAAAAGTTTAAAATTACGTAATTTTTTTTTTTACGTTTTTATCTATCGTGCATAAATAAATTGGGCATAAATTTTATATTTTAAATAAATGGATGCGCGTCAAAATTTGAATTCAAAGTACACAACTGAATTTAAGTAAGCATACACGCTTTCCTCATGCTAAAAATAAAAGTTAATTGATTTTTTTAATAACGAGTGACTAGAAATTCCACTCACCCGATCGTTGAGTTCTCAATCGACTAGGATGTAAATCGAGAGATGTGCTGAGTAACAAACTTCATAACCAATCGAGTATAATGCAAGTAGAGGGATGGGCCTGAGTAACCAAATTTTATAATATTTCAGTGAAAATTTGTTTTACCCGAAGTTTGTTTGAACTTGGTATCACAAAGTTTTGTTATTTTGTTTTTAATGAATTTATTATTTAAAAAAATGAATGCTAGCTCAAATAAATAAATAAATAAATAAAATAAAATTTTGTCAAGTAATTATATTTCTATTGACTCCTATAAATATTTAATGAAAAAAAAAGAAATTTTGATAATATTTTTGTAATCAAGGCAAACATTATTCGGATTCCAACCGATTATATTCCATCAGAATGGTAGTCCTACGATTTTCAAAAGAACATGTACGTCGGAGTGGGGAAGGTTTCCGGCGGCCTTAAAAAATGACAGCAAATGCAGATTTTGGTTGACATGTAGTATTTGCAAATTAAAACTAGGAATATTCTTGCCCCATAGGCTATAGCATCTATACACATTTTCATGATCACATCCATAAATAAACCAAGAAAACCACATATCACAAACCAAACCTAGCTAATAGTACAACTGATTAATATAGAAATACCAAAATTACTAATTCCAAAATTCTTCAAAGTCCTCTACATAATAAGATCATTGCAAGAACTCTCACTCACACGAAACGTATCCCCTTCGCCCGAATCTTCCACCAACCTAAGCAACTTCTCGACAATCTCCCCCGCGTTAGGCCTCAGAGCAACATCATCCTCCACGCACGATTTCCCAAGATTCGCCAACATCACAGCTCCATCGAACGGGTAATTCTCCCCCAAGGTGCAATCCATCCACCCCTTCAGCTCATCTCCACCGTCCGTTTTCAAAACTCGCTTTATCTCATCAATCAGCTTTATATACTCCCCGTCTTTCTCCTCATCCCATCTTATCGGAGGCTTTCCCGACAAAACCTCCAACAAAATAACCCCGTAAGCGAATACATCCACGCTCGGAGAAACCGTGCCCTGAGCCACAAACTCTGGCGCTAAGTACCCTTTGTTCCAATTTCGCCCTTGCTGCTCCTCTGCTACTGGTCCAATGCACCTGGCCACTCCCAAGTTCCCGACTTTCGCGCTGAAATCCTTCCCGAGGAAAACGTTTCTGCTCCTCAAGTTCCCATGGACGTGAACTGGGTTCATCACGTGGTGCATATGCTGCATACCAGTGGCTATGTCTAGGCATATCCTCAGCCTCTGGCTCCACGTGAGGAAGCAGCTGCACGAGTCGATGAACTGGATCTTGATCGCCAGCCCACCATGGATCCAGTCCTTCAGAGTCCCGTTCTCCGCGTACTCGAAAACGAGGAACGAGTCGGGGCCTTCGGTCAGGCACGTGCCGAGCAGCCTAACCATGTTGACTTGTCTGTGGGGCATTTCGTCGAACAGGTTGTGGTCGAGTTTGGAAACCGCGGGTGACCCGACCCGTTTGACCGCCACGCTCTTCCCTTCCAGCCGGCCGTGGAACACGGAGCCGGAGATCAGGTTCACCGACCCGAAATCCTCGGTCGCCTTTTTAAGATCTTCCAGCGCGTAGGTTTCAAGCGCCGATTTGGGCGGTGGCTTGGCGTCGAGGGTCGGGTCGTCGAAGTTGTACTGGGAACCCTCGAACGAGACCTTCTGGTCGCTGGTTGTTCGGATGCTGAGGCCCAGGTGCTGGGTTTCTAAATCGGGCCCCGGCCCGGGCCCGTTCTTGACGATTGAGTGGTCGAGTCGCATCTTCCTCCTTCTGTTGACGGCGAAGAAAACGGCGGAGAAAACAGCTGCCACGCAAGCGAGAAGGGCAATTATGGGAATTGTTATGTAAACGGCGAGCATATCCATTTCGGCCAATGACAAGTAATTGAAAAAAAATCCAATTAGTTTCTTTCTATTGAAATGGAAGGCAAGCACATTTCAATGGGTACTAAAACAAGATTTGAATCCAAAAAGCTCAGGTTTTTCGCCACCACGACGACGTTAAAAATATCAGTAGAGATGTTGTGAGGTATGAGGCAATGAGGAAGTAAGAAGAGTTGATATTGAAAAGTGAGAAATTGGTTTACTCTTGATTCTTATTTTGTTGATCTACTAGTAAGTATTAGTGGGAAACAAAAGAGTATAATAAGAGTAGTTAAGTTTTTATATTTGGGTGATCACATGATAACCATATTAATAGGCTTTGAGGTTAAAGAAATGTGACACTTTTGGATGTATAACAATGGTGGGCTATATTTTAAGAGGGGAGTTAGGGACAGGGTTCTTGGATTTAGGGACATGGTTTTTTGGCTTTAGCACTAATTAATTTATTTTTATTTTTTGAAATTCAAGATTCTATGATCTTGAGATTGATTCTGATATGAGACTTAGCTTGGGGTGGCTAATTATCCCAAGTAAAGATTTGTTTGCTTATGCTTGGTTCATCATGATTTTTTGGAGGAAAATCTTTGGATTTTTACTTTAAATCCCAGGTGATTATTGCTATCTATGTCCCATTTGCAAGGATTATAAAACGTTGTTAAAGGAAATAAAGAAATAAATGTATTTTACTATGCAAACTTAATATTTTTTTTATATTGTATGCTTGAATTCTAAGCATTGGATCGAAAAGTTATGATGTGTACTTTGATAGAGAATTTGAGTTTTGTTTTGTTCCCAAATCTGAGTCAGTACTACTCACCAAGTACAAGCTCATAGTATAAAAGAATTTGTCTTGATTAGTACTTTCGTTATAGTTTGAAATCAAATATGAAAAAACTATTCTAAATTTGTAACGCCTCAATTACAGAAGTGATTAAAACAGTTGAATATGTTATTCAACTAATTACAATTTTTTATTATTTTTATACAGATTTCAAAGTTAACTATTTCAACTAATTACAATTTTTTTTTTTTATAAAAATTTCAAAATTAACTGTTTTAAGTGCCCACGAGTTAGTGAGCATCTCCAGTGGTACTTTCAACTTTTGGGTGAGGAGTAGACCACCTATGCCCTAACTCATACTTTTTCTACTTCTACCTAAAAAAACTTCCACCACATTCAACGGTTCTACCTACAAAATAAATTTTAAGTCTCACCAATTTTTTTATTTTTTATTTTTTATTTAATATTTATAGAAATAATTACGGATATACTGATTTTAAAATTTTAACTATTTCAAAATTTTCATTTTTAATTAAATTTTATATAAAATAAAAAATAATTTCTAACGCTAAAAATTTAACTATTTCAAATTTTTTATTTTGTATTAATTTTTATATAAAATAAAATAATTCGTTGAAATACAAAATAAGTTAAAATTTAATTTATTTCCAAATTCTTAATTTTAAATATTTTTTATATATTCAAAATTTTTATTTTTAATTAATTTTTATATAAATAATTTTTAACGCTAAAAATTTAATTATTTGAATTTTTTTATTTTGTATTAATTTTTATATAAAATAGAATAATTTGTTAAAATACAAAATAAGTTAAAATTTAATCTATTTCAAAAATTTTAATTTTAAATAATTTTTATACAAAATAAATAATACTAAATAATAATAATAAATTAATAATGGTAAATTATAATAATAAAATAATATTATTTTTCATCTATATCCGGGTAGAAGTTCTTCTACCCCAGAAGTTTTAAGAACTTCTAATCTCAACACGTCAGCGCAGCTCCAATGATTTCTACCTCGTTTTTTGGTGAGAGGTAGAAGTACACATAGACTTCTACCTCACCATTGGAGATGCTCTAAATATAAGTAGATAATAGATTAATATATTATTTTCAAAAACAGTTATTAGATAATTAGGTAGAACTTTGAAAAATTAGTGTAGTAATGCTATAATTTTGAAATACTTAATATTGCCTCATTTAGACTCATGGCGTATGGAAAATGTATGTTGATAAATATAAATTTATATATTCATATTTTGAAAAAACATGATGAAATATATAACAAAAATAGTAAAGAAAATACACTTTACAATCTTAAATGTAAATTACATCATCCAAGTACAAGATATAAATTGAAGAATGCACAACTATAATAAAATATTCATTTAAAAATGCAGTGCACAGCTCTCCCTCGTGATATCATAGTTATAAATTAATTACATGTGGGTTCATGCACTTGCTTATACCAAATACTACACCTTTTTATGCAAGATCATCGAATTATAAACTCCATTCTATTACATCTTAAGATTCATTGGTCCAAACATTAATACAAATCACACGGAATCATATTTGGGGATGTATGATCTATCTACTACTTAGGATTACAATCTTAACTTCCGAATTCTCAATTTAATTAAAACGATTAAGAGAAAAAATAAATAAAATAATACACTGATTTGTAACATATATATCGAAATATATTTGTTCAAATAGCAAGTGTAAGTTGAGTGTCACGCATCTCAAAAAATTAGTGAAAGAGATCCAATCACTTGAAGAAGTTTCATCATAAAATCAATTTATATTATAAATATTCAAAATACAACTTTAAAATACATCTTCATTTGTGAGTCATAGAAAAATCAGTCACCCCACTAATAACGGTTGACCCCCTGATCGACCAATACTACACGCGCACTGAAAATATGTTCAAAATTTAACATTGCAGCAAGTATCGCAGTACGTTCCATTGATGCATAAGGCATTAGGTATAGTAGTAGCTACTCGTAAGGTTTGAGCCTTAATAAGAGACACAATTTGACATTACGTGCCTATAATTTTGAAATGATACTAAAATTTGAATCTTTTTATTCATATTTATCTGACCGAAATGATTTAAAAGATAACAGAATTTTTGAAGGGTACAAGCAATTTATTTATACAATAATTAAGACTCTTAGACGTCTACAAAAAGAGATTACAATCTACGAGACCAAAATCCTTGGAGCGGTCTTGGAAGATGAGTATCATAAGGTAAATTAGAGCTACAATAAAGTTTTAGAGAGATTAGACAAGAGTTTGAAGAGAGATATAATTATTGGAATGATTTTAATCCTTTTATTTCGTTTAATAAGAAAAAAACCGACCTCACTCCCCAGTCACTAGATAGTTGATGTGACAATCCAATCTCATTATTGGATTTATTCACTTGATTAAATATAATTGTGTGAATCATCAACACAATGAGTGGTCGAACTTACTGACTATGGATCGCAATATAAGTGACACAACTCTGATACTATGCAATGTTGAAATGAGAGTCAAGTAAATGCGATTTCAACATAGCAATCAACAATGGAGAAAAAAACTTGAGTGACTTATTAGAGATGTTTTATCCTTTAGAGTTTAGATACATATTTCTCTATCCAAACAAATTTAATGCTAATAGAATAACTCATAAATGGACTTTCACAATACGAAAAACTTTAAACATATAATTAAATAAAACAATTATCAATAATAACTCCATAGTTTTATCAATTTTATCGATTTCTTATTAATGACACTCACAAACATCCCACGATGACACGGCACGACAATGAATAAACCTCAAACATTACATGGCCAAATTAAATAAACTAGCTCATTGAATTATTTTAAGAGAGTAGAATTTTGATCTGGAAATGCTGGTTGTGCTATATGTTCTCTACTGTGATTTGTTAATAAGAGTCTCTCATGCTTCGACGATCCGCAAGGACTCCAAAGCCCAACATGAAATATGCCGGTTCGGTCTCGGTGCCCTCTAACGTGACTTGTGTGTTAGTTGACCAGATTACCCAGAAGCACCCACGGTTTGATTTCGATGTTTTGGGATTCGAGGAATTGGACGGGCGGATTAATGGTCGTGATAAGGTTGCGAGTGTTTCGGCGAAGACAGGATCAGATGGTGAATGTGGGGTTACCATGGATGAAAATAGGGTTCTCGGTGTGCATGGTGAAGACATTTCAGGGCAGTCAAGTGATGGGGATAAAGATGTTATGACGATGGCGCGTGATGTTCTTGGGATTTCAGGTAATTCCTCTTGCTTCGAGTGTGATGGAGGAAAACAAACACGGAATTCTGTGTTTAGTGAGAGCCAAACAGGCCCTACGAAATCGACGGATTTTTTGAATTCAAAATCAATGATTGACTTTCCTTCACTAGAGCGGTCAAAGGGGGGAATGGAGAGAATATTTCCAAGATTATAGGAAGTGATAATGGAAAGCCACGTAGGATGTGTTGGGGTTGGTTTTGCCAACGTCTTTAAATTAATAAGCATTTTACGTTTGTGTTTTTTTTGTCTAAAGTTTCAGGAGTTTACGGGAGTTGAAAAATAATGAGCACATCAAATTAATGGGACTGGAAGCAAAAAGGAGTTGGGCTGACCCAAGAAAGTTCTCGCAGTCATGGAGCTGGGCAGTTGGTGGTTGCAGTTAGTGACATGAGTAGTGGGCAGAAAATGCAGTCATGGAACTGGGCAGTTGGTGGTTGCAGTTAGTGACATGAGTAGTGGGCAGAAAATGTAGTCATGGAGCTGACCAGTTGGTGCGGGCAGTTACTGACTTGAAGTAGTGGGCAGAAGATGGAGTCATGGAGAATGGAAGTTAAAGACCGACTACCTATGAAGAATGATGTCCTATAAATTGAAGATTCATGATCATCATTCTTACGGCTTACATTGAGGAAAATCCAGAAGAAAAATAGAGAGTACTCGAGTGAAGAGTTTCAATATTTTTCCCTTATCATTTTTGAGAGCCCGAGTCACGCTTTCCTACATTGAACATCAAAGAAGAAAAATAGAGTGCTCGAGTGAAGAGTCCGACGATATTTTTCTTTATCATTTTTGAGAGCCGACACACTTTCCGTATCGAAGCTAAAGAGAGAAGAAAAATAGAGTTACTCGAGTGAAGAGTTTTCGATATTTTTCTTTATCATTTTCGTGAGAATTTATTTCAAGTACTACGACTGTATTGTAGTCTTGGTATTTTCGAGCGAATATTGTAATCATTTATGAGTAAATTTTGTGGCCTTGAGGCTGTTGCGAGTTGTTCGAGTGAAGAACAACTCGTAAATTTTTAATCCACGTTTTCGTTTTAATTTCCGCTGCTTTAATTTAGTACAGGTACCGTAGTTGCGTTTCCAGGTTCTAACAAGTGGTATCAGAGCAGTGCACTCAACTGACCGAGTGTTGATCGCTGGGTATGGATACCAACTACTTGCAACGTACTATCGTACTCGACGGGAAAAATTACTCACATTGGAAAGTTCACACAAGGTGCAAAATCAAGCCCATCGACTCGCGAGCATGGGACAGAGTTGAAGATGGATGGGAACCTCCGATGCACGAAGATCGTGGTGTTACTGTCTACAAACCATCAAGTCTATGGACCAAAGAGGAAAGAGAGGTTGCATGCTCAAATGAGAAGGCGAAGTCCGTTATCTACAGTTCAGTCGACACCTATATGTTCAGATTGATCAAGGACTCAAAGTCAGCAAAGGAGGCTTGGGACAAGTTGCAGAACCATTTTGAAGGATCCAATAGAAGTTCAGAGACCAACAAGAAACGATCATACTATGAGGGATCAAAGTCCAAAGACTACTCCACGATTCAATGCAATGAATGCAAAGGGTTCGGACACTTTGCAAATGAGTGTGCCAACACCCATAGAAAGTTGGGTAGAAAAGTCGCAACATATCCAGATGATGGACATACAACAAGGTATGACAACGATTACTCTACATTAAATCCTCTAACATCTGTTGTTTGTGATTCATATAGTGACGATGTACAAGATCAACCTCCTCCACGTTCGACGGTTCCAGAACCAATCAATGCAAATACATTCACAGAACCTTCCACAGATGAAGTTCCAGAACCAGTTCCAGAAACGTCCACAGGTGGTGTTCCAGAACCAATTACAGAAACTTCCACAGATGGTGTCTTAGAACTTGTCACAGAAGCAGTCATAGAACCGAGTCAAGAACTTGCAGTTCTAGAACCAGATCCAGATCAAAGTCAAGAACTTGCAGTTGACCATACAGGTGCTGAGACAGACTCAACTGATGATGAAGTCCCATAACCAATTACTCAACCTGTCAGTACAGATACTCCAGATCCTAAACAAAGTCAAGAAATTGAAGGTGCAGATCCGGTTGATTATGTTCTACAAAGTGTGAGAAGAGATACACCAGGGCACATTCGGAAAAATCATCCACCATCTCAAGTGATAGGAGGTATGAATGACAAGATGCAAACAAGAGGTAAACCTAAACATAACTATAGAGATATGGTTAATAATGCTTGAATGTCATCCACTTCTTACCCCAACACTTCATAATAAATCTTTTTGAAGATAAGGTAATTAGACTTGAGTATATTAATAATTGAACACAACTTGCTGATATTTTTTTAAAACCCTTGAACTATGAAAGAGTCACATTTCTGAAAAACTCACTATGTGTGGGTACCATATGAAATATCTGTTCGGGTTAGGATCTGGTCCTGAGACTTCTGTGCTTATCTGTTGTTTCTATCACTTTATTATCTTTGATCCTCACTGTCTATGCTTTCTTATGTGAAAGAGTCATCATAGTCATCACCTTGTGAATCGTGCTGCATCTAGCTTTCCCCTGCGTAGTTAAAAAAAAAAACAAAAAAAACAAAAAAAAAAAAAAAAAAAAAGAAAAAAGAAAAAAGAAAAAAAAGGTACTCGTTGACTTGGGAACTTGGTTGATCTCGGTCTCGACTACTAAATTAGAGTACTCGTTGACTTGGGATCATGGTTGCTCTCGGTCTCGACTACTAAGCAGTAGAGTACTCGTTGACTTGGGATCTTGAATGATTTCAGTCTCGACTGCTGATCAGTGTATATATTTAGGTGTACGTGTTGATACGGGAACTTGCCTGATCTCATTCTCACCTGCCTTTTGTAGTTTGGCATTGTTGACTTGGATTCGTGATGAGTTCGGTCCCAACTGCGACTAGGTGGGCCTCGTTGATTGTGAACCTTGGTTGGTTTAAGTCTCGATTGCCTTTAACAGGGGATAAAATGATGTTTTGATAAACTAGTGTGATGACTTGACTTACTTTTCAGTGTTGGACTGCTTGATATGTTTTTAGTGATATGATAATGTTTGAAAGTCTTGGGTAAGATATTGATTCGAACAGGGGTGAAATTGTGGAGATCCTGATACATGACTGGTTGAAAAGGAATGGGTCCTTGTACTTCACGGTGTTGGAATTATCACTTGTTTATTTCTGTGAAATATACTTGAAGTATGATTCCTTTATCTTCCTATCATGATTTTCAATGATGTGTTGACTAACTTTGTTGTGTATAAGACATGGGTTTTGTAGTGACTTTTTGACCAGGTTCATGACTGCGTGATGGGGAAAGATCGTGTGGAAGTTACTCAAACTGCCAGTTCCAGTACCAAAGTTCTCTAGGATAGAGTTGTTGCAATGCACAACAGTTGATGTTCTGTGTCCAGATGCGCCTTTCAGAAGTCTGCCAACTCCTCATCTGTTACTCAGATTTATGACTTCTCTCTCACTTTAACTGTTTTAAAATAATCATTTTTGTTTCTCAATAGAATTTCTTACGTGTGATTATTTTTTATCTCACCTTGTTATCTGATTGACTTTTTGATCGGATGTTGTGCACACAATACTTGTTGTATTTTTTATTGTGTACTTTGAGATGTGTAACAGTTATGAGACTACGGGGGAGAACATTGTGCAGCGTATCTGAAAGGGGGAGAATGTTTTATGGTTCAGTTGACGCTGCGTATCCGAAAGGGGGAGAATGTTCTAAAGTTCGGATGACGCAGCTTTGTCACTTCCATAACATGAACGCAACTTGATGAGTCCCAAAACATAAACGCAGCTTGATGAGTCCCAGAACCATATACTGTTTGATGAGTTTCAGAACTTGAACGTGTTGTTCCTTTTCACTTGGAAATACGTTTTCAGGGGGAGTGTTGGTACAACACAAAAGGTTACTTTTGTTTTGGAACTATGTTAGTGCTTTAAAACTCCTGACTTCATGTTTAAATGCTTTTGATGTTCTTAAACTTCTCTTTGACTATTGTTGTTTTGAGACTGAATTGTGTCTGTCTTTTGTCTTGTATTGTTTGTTCCTTTTTGCAGGAATAACATTGAAGGATGAACATCGGTTTCAAGACGGTTGGCAAAAAGGGGGAGTTTGTTGGGGTTGGTTTTGCCAACGTCTTTAAATTAATAAGCATTTTACGTTTGTGTTTTTTTGTCTAAAGTTTCATGAGTTTACGGGAGTTGAAAAATAATGAGCTCATCAAATTAATGGGCCTGGAAGCAAAAAGGAGTTGGGCTGACCCAAGAAAGTTCTCGCAGTCATGGAGCTGGGCAGTTGGTGGTTGCAGTTAGTGATATGAGTAGTGGGCAGAAAATGCAGTCATGGAGCTGGGCAGTTGGTGGTTGCAGTTAGTGACATGTGTAGTGGGCAGAAAATGCAGTCATGGAGCTGAACAGTTGGTGCGGGCAGTTACTGACTTGAAGTAGTGGGCAGAAGATGGAGTCATGGAGAATGGAAGTTGAAGACCCACTACCTATGAAGAATGATGTACTATAAATTGAAGATTCAAGATCATCATTCTTACGGCTTACATTGAGGAAAATCCAGAAGAAAAATAGAGAGTACTCGAGTGAAGAGTTTCGATATTTTTCCCTTATCATTTTTGAGAGCCCGAGTCACGCTTTCCTACATTGAACATCAAACAAGAAAAATAGAGTGCTCGAGTGAAGAGTCCGACGATATTTTTCTTTATCATTTTTGAGAGCCGACACACTTTCCGGATCGAAGCTGAAGAGAGAAGAAAAATAGAGTTATTCGAGTGAAGAGTTTTCGATATTTTTCTTTATCATTTTCGTGAGAATTTATTTCAAGTACTACGACTGTATTATAGTCTTGGTATTTTCGAGCGAATATTGTAATCATTTATGAGTAAATTTTGTGGCCTTGAGGCTGTTGCGAGTTGTTCGAGTGAAGAACAACTCGTAAATTTTTAATCCCCGTTGTCGTTTTAATTTCCGCTGCTTTAATTTAGTACAGGTACCATAGTTGCGTTTCCAGGTTCTAACAGGATGCATGTGGACGGTTTTATGGAAGCTACTAAGGTTGCATGCATGGGAAATTTTCAAATGCATTCTCTACCTTTGGGAAATAAATCTGGTACGTATTTACAAAAAGAATTTAAATAATAAATATTCTTGTGATCAGCGGGACTCGAACCGGGGTGAGCTGAATAATGGTATACTAGTTAAGTGTGCGAGTGGGGAAAAGAATGGGTCGATTAATACCCAAGATCCTAATCTAATTAAATCGAGTGACATGGGCTTTGAGATTATTGAACACCAATCGGAATTGAGGCCTGCTAATATTTTTACCAATCCATCGAGCCTTCAAACCATTGCCTTCCCTAGTTCGACCTCTGAATTAGCAATACAGAATTCGGCCGTGCATTCCCAGCGCCCAACTGATGTGAAATCCTTGCAATTCGGCTCGATCACTCAAGAACCTAATCCCCTGGTTAACCTGTTTGTGGGGAATGTTAGTCGGCAGTCACACAGACGAGAAGAGGTAACAGTTGAACCAGTGATTAAACCATTTAGGGTCTCGCTCCATTATGTTGCCCCAGAAATTAATAATGGAGAGGTTTTCGTGCGACCCACATGGGAAGTGTTACAGGAGGGTAACAAGAGATGGGAGAATACGTTGGTGGGATATTTTTTGGAACGATCGATCGGATTTCAGGCTACGCGGAGGTTTGTGATGTCAACATGGAAGGGCATTAAAGACGTCAAAGCCCATAATGTGACTGGGAAAGGTGGTAAAAATCAATCGAAGATGCAGCAACCTAAAGTTACTCCTCGAACGGGTACATCTAATGGAGGGCTCGTTTCTAACCCGTTTGATGCTCTACAAAATCTGAATGAAGTTGAGCCAGATAAAGGCGAGCCCTCGGGAGTCGGGCATATGGAGATTCAGTCATGTGATAGGGCACCGATGGGTCAGTGGATAGAGAGGGCGGGGTTGGTAGGGTTCGGCAATATTAATTTGGGTTTCCATACGGATGAGTTCAATGCTCTTGAATACCGAGTAGATTTGAGGGATGGATAGATGGGGGATGGTACCATGGTGGTTTACGATTAGGGTCCTATATCAGCTCTTTCCCTGGTTCCCCATGATTAGTACGCTATGCTGGAATGTAAGGGGACTGAATAAGTCGGACCACCAGAGGGAAGTCCGTGACCTTATTCAGGAGAGTTCGGCTAGTCTCGTTGCTCTTCTTAAGATGCATGTTAACCCTAGTAGGTCTTCCTTTGTCGCTGACCGAATATTTTCTTCATGGAATAGGTACTTTGATTATATCGATGGTCCGGGTAAGCGTATCTGGGTCGGTTGGGATCAGAATTTGGTGGATGTACAGATGATTAATACCTCTGATAAGTGGTTTCATTGTCGGGTTACATAGCTTAGAACTGCAGTCACGCAATTTTACACTTTCGTATATGGCCATAACTCGGTAATTCAGAGGCGAGTATTATGGGACTATATACTTTCTATCTCTGAGTTTCTGCAGGATTCTGATTGGGTAGTGTTAGGCGATTTCAACACTGTCCTGGATGAGAGCGAGGCGTTAGGTGGAAGTGTGCTGATAGGGATGGATGATTTCCAGTCTTGCATGTCGGAAGCTGACTTGGTTACATTACCGACGGTGGGACCGTGGTATACATGGCACAATCAGCAGGCTGGGGACCGGAAGTGGCGTCGACTTGATAGGGTGGTGGCTAACCTTCTTGGCTGGTTCATTGTGTGGATAGCATCTACCATACTCTCTCGTCCCGTACTTCGAACCATGCTCCCATTCTTTAAAATCCGGTGACAGCTGGTCATGGATTCAAATCGTGGTTTCGGTTTGATAATCACATTACGGTACGGAGATGGAGGATTTCCTTCCACGGACGAGGAGTGTTTGGGATCACCAGATTTATGGCCTTCCGATGTACTCTGTTGTTCTGAAACTGAGGCGTCTCAAGTGTGTGTTTAAGGAGATGCGTAAAAGACAGGGTCACCTCGGAGCGAATGTCACGAGAGCTAGGGAGTTTCTTCTCTCGGTACAGTCGTGTCTGAGCTCGGATCCTACCTTCGAGTCGCTTCTCGTATTGGATGGGATATGTCGTTAGTTGTATACACGTGCAGTGGATATGGAGCAGACTTATTTACGCCAGAGGGCGAAGACTTCTTGGCTCCGGGATGGTGATCAGTGTACGGCCTTCTTCTTCAGGAGTATTGCGATTAGACGAGCTCGATCTCGTATTCTTCAGGTCGATACTGCTACTGGGGAGCTTGTGCACGACTCCTCTCAGATTAGTAGCACGATCGTGACATTCTTCCAGGGACTGCTGGGTACCTCGAGCTACCCTGTGGTTGGTGATTTACGCCCTTTCGTGTCTAGACGACTGACGGTTGAGATGGCTGAGCACATGGTCCGACCAGTCACGGATTCCGAGATACAGGATGTTCTGTTTGCTTTCGAGGATGATAGAGCTCTGGGGCCCGATGGTTACTCTTCGGCCTTCTTCAAACAAGCCTGGCCGGTGATTAAATCTGAGTGCCTCACGGCCATTTCAGATTTTTTCTGTACTGGCAAGCTTGTTCGAGCTGTGAACTCAATGATTCTTTCGCTTATACCGAAGATTGCTGTCCCGAAGCATCCTAAGGACTTTCGGCCCATCTCGTGCTGCAATGTGTTGTACAAGGTGATCGCGAAAATTATTTCGAATCGTATGAGTGACAGTATGGCCTTTTTGGTGGACAGATCACAGACGGCTTTCGTCCCTGGCAGACGCATCGGGGATAATATCCTCCTTGCACAGGAGATTATGCAGGGATACGGGAATGTTGGAGTTGTGTACTTAATGTCTAGATTTAAGTAACGGAAACTCCCGATCCATTGCCATTAATCTATTTAATTAAATAAACAATTATTTGCGTTTAATTATTTATAATTAAATATATGCAAATTATAGTCCTGGATTCTATACGTTGTAGTTAGTATGGTGTGTCGGGCCCACACAGAAGATCATACTATCGGTTACTCGTATTTAATCGAACAGTTGCTCACGACCTAGATGGACACGGACCAATCCATCGGTATAGTCGTTGTATGAGGGAGAAAATAATTTGTCTTTATTATTTTATCATACTTGTACACTTGGTGTATTGGGCGGATCGCTTGAGATTTATCGATTAGGATTGCCTTGGATAATAGATTTAAATCTCAGTGTATTTTATTCTTAATCCCCGATACTATTGCGGGTGTGTATATTTAATATAAGTGACTTTGATTTTCCAAAGGAATTGACCGGTTTAATTACTGGGTCAATTACCGGTTAAGTTGGGTCACTATATTTTATATATGACATGCCGTGAATACTTGACGGGAAAGTGTATCCCGGAAGGGTTGATAATATCCCCGAGATGAGTTCATAAGGAATTATTATGTAAACCCTCCAGGTGGATTTGTTCCGCATAATAATTAAGGTTGAATGGTACTAGTCTCGGATATAAGAGATGAATAAATTAATTAGCAATAAATTAATTTTATTCATAGATATTTATATCTTAAATACACGGAATAAATAATACTACCGGAGAAATATTATTTGATATAATATGGTTTAATATTGGGAGTGCAATTAATTTTATATAGTGGAAAATAGAATTAATTAATATTAATGGATTAATAGATTTGAGCTTGGGCTCAATTTAATCATTAATATTGGAAGCCCAATATTCCACCTCCTTAAGATCCCCTACGTAGCCTATAAAAGCACTACATGGTCTTCTCTATTCTCATAACTTGAAGATCACAATTCTAGAGAGAGAAAGTAGAGAAGGAGATCCATGGAGTTCGGAAGATCGTCGCCCACCCGACGTTCGAGCTAGTGCAAGAAATACGTGGGAAGGTCTCAAGGTCTTCATAGATTTCGTTTCTCCGAACAACGAATCGAAGGTATAAAATCGTTAAACACCCTTGATGATTTTATTCGATTATTTATTGAAAATACCGTAGAACCAAGATCCGAGGACGAATCCCGGACGAGGATCGAACCGGGCGGTGGTGGTCGAACCACCGGACCGCCGGCGGTTCAAGGATCCCCGTGGGGATCGAACCAAACACGCCCCGGCTGAATCGGGGGCGTGCGCATCGAAGGACTCCAGCCCACGGCTGGGGGTGCGATCGAACCCTAGGTTCGATCGCTGGGGTGGCGGGCTGGTGCCGCCGCGGCTCGCGAGGCGAGCCGCCCCCTCCTATGCGAACGGCGAGTCGCCGGACTCGCCGTAGGGTTGCTTCGATGCAACCCGGCGATCGCATGGTGCGATCACGAGCTCGCACCCGTGGGGGTGCGGCTGGACGTGCGCCGTCTTCGGACGCCGCTGTGCGTTCGGTCGTATCCCGGCTCGCGTGGTGGTGCTCGCGTGATCTCCGGCGAAGGGTTTTTGATCGGGCTATGGTTTCCGCAAATTTTAATAGCCCGGGATATCGAATTCCAACAATTGGTATCAGAGCGAGGTTTACGTTCGCGGTATTTTCGATAAAATTTTTCTACTTTGCAGGGTTTCCGACTATTATGGCTAGATATAATTTATTCGTTAATTATTGTCATAATATGTTTTGATTAAACTCTCGGACATGTCGAGATTCGTTTTATGTGTGGTGAATGCTTGTAATAGTAAAAATTCGGGGGTTGACCGAATTTAGGATTTATTATTACGTTCTACTTTTTCCGGAAATTGTATAGGGTCGATTTCATGTATAGAATCGATACCGGATAGTATAGAATTTATTTTGTAATTTATTCTATGTTGGATCGATGTCGAAACGACCGCCGGAGAAGAATAATATGTGACGAAGAAGACGAAGGGACTCGGGATCGATCATGGAGATCGATCCCATGGAGATCGACCGCGAGGTGGGGGCTGCCCGCGGGACTCCTCGGCCACGCCGGCCACCAATGGAGGTGGCGCGTGGGCTGGGGTGGCGGCGGCGCTCCTCTCGGCCGGCGATCGATGGTGGGTGGCGCGGGGTCCTCGTGATCTCGTGCTCTCCCGCCGAGATTCAACTTTCCTAAATTTTTCGGTTTTCCTATTTTGAGTATTCCTATTTTTTGGGAACTCTCATGGAATAGGAAAAGAATAAATTTAGAATAAATTTATTTCCTTATTGATTATTCCTAGTATGGGAATTTTCATGGATAAGGAAGGAATAAATTTAGAATTAATTTGGTCTTCCTAATTGATTATTCCTTTTTGGAATATTCATGGATTAGGAAAAGAATTAATTTGAAATTAATTTATTTTTCCTATTTAAATTATTCCTTTATGGAATTTTTTAATGGATTAGGAAAATAATTAATTTGGAAAGTTTTGAAAGTCCTTAATTAATTTTTCCTATTTAAATATTCCTTTATGGAATTTTTTAATAGATTAGGAAAGGAATTAATTTGGAAGGATTAGGAGTCCTAATTATTTTATTTCCTTATTCCATTATGGAAATCTTCTAGAATATTCCAAGTGGGTCTTGGATAGGATTCTAGAGATTTAATGGAGTAGAAAAGGAAAATAAAAATAATAAAAAAATATTAATAATATTTAATTTTATTTTTGATATATTCGATTGACTTAATTTTCGAATTAATTAACTTTTGGATTAATTGAAAATAAATAGATTTAAATATTGAGATTAATATTCTCGTCACATGGAGCATTCAAGAACGAAGACTGAAGACTAGAAGATGCGTACGGAGATGCGATAAAGCCATAATAGTCGGAAAATAATATTCTAGTATTATTTTGATTATGTGATAATAGTATGTGCTTTATTTCATGTATGCATGCTTATGTGTATTTAATTATGCATTAGATAGCGTATCCCTTTGTTATAAAAAGCTAAGTGGGAGAGGGATTGGAAACAATGCCATGGTCTCCATTGCTGTTCTCTTGGTGACTTTTATGAGCTTTCGAAGTTCGTATAGACAAGTCATTGGAGGAGAATTCTTGTAATTCCTTTTACGAGAAACATTGATTGAGTTTATCAAACAATGCCTAATTTGTCTTTCTGAAACTGATTTCAAGTCGACTCATTCTCACCCCGGGGAGTGGAATGGAGCCAAAGCCACTTGGTCATGTGGATGACACAAATTAGAGACCTTCGTACCATTTCTAGAAATGGATCGATTGTCTGCTCGGCTCCCTCATCTAATGAGAGATAGGGTTGTTCGCATGGTGAATCACTGGTTAGAAACTTCGAGTTTCACTTATGATTCTCCGCGTCCTGATTTACAAAAATCGAATGGATCAAGTAATTGGGAGTCAATTGTAAAAATCTTTTGGTGTAGTAAACGTCCACACTATCGTGGCTTGCTGCACTGAATGGGATTTTGGAACGATTGATGTAGACAGTTATAGAAGGGAGTAAAGGAGCGTATGTTAACGTAAACGTCCACACTATCGTGGCTTGCGGTGAATATGCGTGTCCCAAACAATCTTCTTAGATACTGAGTAATGGTTTACACTTAGGTACGCTTCTTAGTATTCTTCCCATCGAAGTAACGCTAATGATGATGTACGACCGAAGCAAATCTAATTACTAAATCATTTGGGTAGGTAAACGTCCACACTATCGTGGCTTGCCATATCTGATGGGATTTTAGATGTGATTAGTGGTTTAATGATATTATTTGAGGGAGATAATATCGGATATTAAATCGATTGTTTGTTATTATATGTGCTCATAGATTAGGATATGGCTTTGAACCCACTTTCTGTAATACGTAAGGATTTTAAACTCATTGGTCCCTAAATGTAATGATTGGAATAGAGATCTAGACATTGTCCAGACTGTTGAAGAGTACAAGTTTGTACTCAGTGAGCTTTGTTCTCCCGAGCCTACCAATGTCTTAACTAATGAGGAAGGGACTGATTTTAATATCATGTTCAAACTCAAGGAGATGTTTAGACATGACGTAGTGGCTAAACAAGAGGCGATGAGGATACTCATAAAGGTCATTCATTCGAGGAAGCGCTTGAACACGTTTCTAAGATGATGGACCTTTTGGACGAGTTGAGACGGAAATCGCAAGCTCTTGTAGCCAATGCCAAAGGTTTCGAACCTAAGGGCAAAACCGGGGGAAAGGAAAAGCAAGCAAAGAAACCCAGTGGTCCTAAGTTTCTTGGATCACGAGATGGGAAGAGAAAGCCAATAGGCAAGAGTTCTCGATGCAAACAGTCTGGGTACTGGAAGTCTGATTATCCTCTCAAAGAAAGTACGAAATCTTCTTTAGTCGTAAAACATAGTCAGTGGTATTATCTACCGGAACCTGGTGTGTAGATATGGAACCATTGACGGTATGCGCATTCTAAATGCGAGGGTTCCAAGAAACCCGACGACTTGGAAAAGAAGAAATCGTAGTCTACATGGGCAATGCTGTTGAGGAGGCAGTTGTTGCAGTGGAGGACAATTATATAGGATTTCATTTTGAGTTATTGCTTTTATGTACCTTTAGAAAGAACTTTGTTCTGGATTTCTAATGAATGGATATTTTATTTCTTTTAATCATCTGATGGTTATAAGAAGAAATAATGATATTATTTATTCTGGTACATTAGCTAGCAATATATAAATGATGAATCCTGAGTCCACCACGATGCAACGAACCGTAGTATATAACTCGTTTTACTTTTAAGAGATATTTCTGTAATGAATCATTTATACTTGTGGATTCTTATGCTAAGTCATGTTTATTCAAATAAGAAGTTCAAAGGTCGAAAATTGATATTTTGATCAATTAAGTTGAAGGAGTGGACCTTCCGACCTAAGAATCTAATTTGGAAGATAACGTAACTAAGCAATCCTTTGGAAAGGATATAAGACCCGGACAAGTATTGGTATTGATTAACTCTGATGTATGCAGACCTATGTCTACTCAGACAATAAGGTACGAGTACTTCATTTTATGATTGCTCGAAAAATGGATTAGCATACCTGATGTGCCACAAAAGCAAAGTTTTTTGACAAGTCAATGGACACAAAGCTATTGTGGGGAACCAAATGGTATATCCATTGAAAGCCTGCGATCTAATCGCGGAGGCAAGTGCCTGTCTGAGGAATGCATGGCATACTGATCAGAGATTGGGATTTGATCCCAAATGAATACACCATACACTCTTGTGTAGAAATGGTGTGTCGGAAATTAAGAAATGGAACTCTTATAGAAATAGTAAAGCCATGAGTTATACGGAACTACCTGTGTTCTATGGATATGTCTGGAAACAACGGCGCATTCAAATGCGGTTGTAGAATATCCTAGAAGAACAAAAGATGTGTGTTCAATAGTACTATGAACCAGAAGAACGTTATAAGTCCTAACGCCCGGTTCTTAGAGAAAGACTATTAGATGAACCACAAGCCCAAAGTGACGTAATACTTTGAATGAGAGAAAGGGATAAGGACTGGGAACCAGCCAAACCGAGTAGCGGTACACCACTAACTGCACCTACTGTTATTACTGTTTATACACCGGAATATTGTTGTAGTGGGAGGTTGTATGACAACCGGAGATGTTCATAAGGCTAGGAGAGTTCTCAGACTCTGGACCTGGTATACATGAAATCGATCCCTGGATCTACATGAAGGCAGTACTAGATCTAAATATGCCTTCTTGGAAAGCAATAAGGATTATTGCTAAGAGGCGAGATCATTTAGAGTACAAGCTTTTAGTTGATCCATTTATGGATTGAAACGAAGCTAGAGTTCGTGGAGCTTGCGCATTGATGAGATAGTCCATTTGATGGATTCATCAAAAGGCATTGACGAATCGTGTGTATGGGAAACGTGATGGAAACAAAGTGGTGTTTCTCGGAGGTTTTATGTAGATAACATTTTATCATTGATAACAATGTAAAGATGTTGTCAGACATAAAATGGTGGTTTTCTAGATGAATCAATATGAAAGATATAGGAAGAAATTGGACATGTTCTTGAGATCTAGGATCTCTAGAAAAGAACATTGTACTTCTCCTGGACATCTTACATATAAATGATTATGGTTCGTTTTAACATGCAAGATTCCGAGAAAGGTATGTTACCTTTCAGATACGGAATGCATCTATCTAAGGATATGTGTTTTGGAACACAAAAGGAGATAGAAGCAATGAAAGCGGTTTCCTACACTTCGAGTGTGGAAAGCTTAATGAATGCGATGTTGAAAACGAGAACCTGATATCTGCTATGCGGCTAGTATAGTGGGAGGATATCAAGGTAATCCTGGAAAGGAATACTCGACTGCTGTAATGAACATTTTAAGTACTTTCGAAGTACTGGAAATATGTTCTGGATTACGGAGCAGATGAGCATTTCATTTGGATTACATTCTCTTAGATTTCTAATCAAATGAGGACCGATGTAAGTCGATATCAGGCTATGTGTTTCACTATTGAAGGAGAAGGAGTTTTAACATGGAAGAGTGATAAGCACGATGCTTTTCGGACTCTGCCATGGGTAACCAAATAGCGGCCTCAGAGGCAGCGGAAGTTTTGGTATAGCTCCGGGATAATCTCTGGGACTTAGATGTGATTCTTAATTTGCCAAAGGCTATGTAAATAGCGGTGCGATGGCAAAATGGTAAGAAATCACAAGTCCATAAGTGTAAGATAACACATAGAGCAAGTACCACCTGATACGAGTCATCGTCGAGGGAGACGACGCTGTAGTCACCAAGATAACTTCAGAGCGGCAACCTAGGGTGCTCATTCACATAGTACTTCTTGGAAGTACAACTTAAGCACGTGATGAGTATGGGAGTCGGAAGTTTGGAGGAAATGACTAGACCTTAGTACAAGTGGGAGATTGTTGGAGTTGTGTACTTAATGTCTAGATTTAAGTAACGGAAACTCCCGATCCATTGCCATTAATCTATTTAATTAAATAAACAATTATTTGCGTTTAATTATTTATAATTAAATATATGCAAATTATAGTCCTGGATTCTATACGTTGTAGTTAGTATGGTGTGTCGGGCCCACACAGAAGATCATACTATCGGTTACTCGTATTTAATCGAACAGTTTCTCACGACCTAGATGGACACGGACCAATCCATCGGTATAGTCGTTGTATGAGGGAGAAAATAATTTGTCTTGATTATTTTATCATACTTGTACACTTTGTGTATTGGGCGGATCGCTTGAGATTTATCGATTAGGATTGCCTTGGATAATCGATTTAAATCTCAGTGTATTTTATTCTTAATCCCCGATACTATTGCGGGTGTGTATATTTAATATAAGTGACTTTGATTTTCCAAAGGAATTGACCGGTTTAATTACTGGGTCAATTACCGGTTAAGTTGGGTCACTATATTTTATATATGACATGCCGTGAATACTTGACGGGAAAGTGTATCCCGGAAGGGTTGATAATATCCCCGAGATGAGTTCATAAGGAATTATTATGTAAACCCTGCAGGTGGATTTGTTCCGCATAATAATTAAGGTTGAATGGTACTAGTCTCGGATATAAGAGATGAATAAATTAATTAGCAATAAATTAATTTTATTCATGGATATTTATATCTTAAATACACGGAATAAATAATACTACCGGAGAAATATTATTTGATATAATATGGTTTAATATTGGGAGTGCAATTAATTTTATATAGTGGAAAATAGAATTAATTAATATTAATGGATTAATAGATTTGGGCTTGGGCTCAATTTAATCATTAATATTGGAAGCACAATATTCCACCTCCTTAAGATCCCCTACGTAGCCTATAAAAGCACTACATGGTCTTCTCTATTCTCATAACTTGAAGATCACAATTCTAGAGAGAGAAAGTAGAGAAGGAGATCCATGGAGTTCGGAAGATCGTCGCCCACCCGACGTTCGAGCTAGTGCAAGGAATACGTGTGAAGGTCTCAAGGTCTTCATAGATTTCGTTTCTCCGAACAACGAATCGAAGGTATAAAATCGTTAAACACCCTTGATGATTTTATTCGATTATTTATTGAAAATACCGTAGAACCAAGATCCGAGGACGAATCCCGGACGAGGATCGAATCGGGCGGTGGTGGTCGAACCACCGGACCGCCGACGGTTCAAGGATCCCCGTGGGGATCGAACCAAACACGCCCCGGCTGAACCGGGGGCGTGCGCATCGAAGGACCCCAGCCCACGGCTGGGGGTGCGATCGAACCCTAGGTTCGATCGCTGGGGTGGCGGACTGGTGCTGCCGCGGCTCGCGAGGCGAGCCGCCCCCTCCTATGCGAACGGCGAGTCGCCGGACTCGCCGTAGGGTTGCTTCGATGCAACCCGGCGATCGTATGGTGCGATCGCGAGCTCGCACCCGTGGGGGTGCGGCTGGACGTGCGCCGTCTTCGGACACCGCTGTGCGTTCGGTCGTATCCCGGCTCGCGTGGTGGTGCTCGCGTGATCTCCGGCGAAGGGTTTTTGATTGGGCTATGGTTTCCGCAAATTTTAATAGCCCGGGATATCGAATTCCAACAGGGAAGACAGGATTGCCAGCTAGATGTGTGCTGAAAGTCGATCTGATGAAGGCCTATGACACAGTCGAGTGGAGTTTTGTGAGGGCATCTTTGGAGACTATGGGATTCCACCCAGTGTTAATTAGTTGGATTATGGAGTGTTTATCTACTCCAGCGTACTCGGTGAACATTAATGGTTCAGCTGAGGGATATTTCAGAGGAGCCAGGGGATTGAGACAGGGGGACCCTATGTCACCCTTTCTTTTTGTCCTTGTGATGGAGGTCCTACACGGGATTCTGGAGTGGCACATCCAGAATGAGCCGGAGTTTCGGTTCCACTGGAGATGTGAGAGGACCCGCACCTACATGATGAGTTTTGCAGATGATCTGCTCCTCGCTTGCCATGCAAATCCTATATCTATTGACACGCTCAGACGGGGAGTGCAACTTTTCTCGGTTTACTCGGGTCTACATGCGAATGTAGACAAGAGTAACATCTATCTCTCGCAGACGGCACAGGAGGATGCGTCCATTCTGTAGACTGTGTTTGATTTTCCAGTTGGTACTCTTCCGGTGCGGTACTTGGGAGTCCCGTTGATCTCTTCTCAGTTGAGGATTAGAGATTGCGCACCATTGATCCGGAAGATTGATGATAGACTGGGTTCATGGACCTCGCGATCCCTTTCGTATGCTGGGCGAGTCCAGCTGATTCGCTCAGTGCTCGACACTCTTCATATATACTGGGCTAGTGTATTCATACTCCCGCAAGGGGCCATTCAGGAGATTGAGAAGCGTCTGAGGAGATTTTTGTGGTATGGGACGGGTACTCGGGGGTATGCGAAGGTTCGATGGACAGATGTTTGCCGACCTTCCAGAGAGGGAGGACTAGGAATTCAGGACCTTACTGCTCAGAATCGTGCCCTTATGACCAGACATATTTGGGCGATTCTGAGTCGAGATCCGGAGTCTGTTTGGGTTAGTTAGATTCATGCGAATCGACTGAGGAGGCATTCAATTTGGAGTGCGAAGAGTCCTAGGGCCTCCTCTTGGAGTTGGCGACAACTCCTAAAACTTAGGCCTGATGTTCTACCGGCTATCCAGTTCCAGATTGGGGATGGGTCACAGTTGTATCTGTGGAGGGACCTTTGGCACACTTTGGGTCGGTTGGAGGAGGTGTGTCCGATGGGGCCAAATTTGACTGGACTGCAGATAGCCTCGCCTCTTAGCTCCGTCATTGTTGATGGGGAGTGGCAGTGGCCAGTTGACTTTGCTCCGTCTTATGAAGGTGCTTTCGGCGATAGGTCAAGGGAGGAATATAGTAAGATGGAGGCTGCATAGGTCTGGGAGTTACACTTCTGCCTCAGCATACTCACTTTTCCACCCTGAGGGAGTTAGGGTTCCATGGGCAGGTCTCCTCGCTGGACCTGGGCGTATACCGAAGCACTGCTTCATTCTTTGGCTTGCTATCCGTGGTCGACTGCCGACGCGTGATAAGCCGTGGATTGGTCGGGGGGATGATTCATGTGTCTTGTGTGGAGGAGAGAGTAGAGAGACGTATTCCCATCTATTCTTTGAGTGTACTTTTTCACAGGATTGCTTGAGGAGAGCTGGGAGGGAGGTTACTGGGTTCCAATGGCCACGTGGCAGTTGGGAGTGTGCTGTACTCCGTGCTGCTAGACGGTGGCGTGGGAAGCATTGGATTTCATGTACCTATCGTGGTCTTCTCGCTGCCCTGATTTATTTTATATGGTAGGAGAGGAATACGCGTATTTGGGAAGCGCGCTCGGAGTCGGCAGAGGAGGTGGCTATAAGGGCTATATCCATTATGAGGGATCGAATCGCTTCTCTACGACTACCAGATTCACTTCAGGCGAGGGCTTTGAGGCGAGTGTGGCACATCGCGTGGTAGGGTTAGTTGTTTTTATGAGGTGTTTTTTATTTATTCTTGGAGATTCTAAGAGCTAGCATGTTAGCTCGCTAATGCGGTAGGATCTTCCTATGCGTTGTACTGTATCTCCAACTTCTTTTATTTTTTCTTTATATGATATTGACCGTTAACAAAAAAAATAAAAATAAACTACTTTTGAGCAACATCCCTACCCAATACTCTCTCTCTCTCTCATAATTGATAAACCACAAAAAATAAAAATAAAGTGTCACACAATAATTGATAAACCAAAAAAAAAAAAATCTAACTTTTTGAACTTAAAATAGTATTTTATCCTTACTTTATTCAACTATTTTTTAAATTTCGCTCACAATTACTTTATTTTTCAACTTAAAAATATATTTTTATCATTTATTTTTTAATCAAAAAATCAAAAAATAATATTTTTTTTAATCTCCATGTCCACAAAAGTCGTAAGTAAATACACTCGGTTTTATTTGACTATATATTACTAAAATAACAAAGAGTGATTTTAATTTTAAAAGTTTTTATGTAATTTAGGGTATTAATTTTTATCAACTATAAATTTGAGTAATATTCCAAAATTACCATTTTATTATAACATGTGTGGGTAGTTATTTAATAACCGTCGAGGGTATTTTTGTAATTATTTTACTCTTTTTCATAATTATAAAATTAACAATATCTCAATTAATAAAAAAAAATTTAAAAAATTACATTTAATTTTAAAATTTATTTTATAAAGTTTAAAATGTAAATTAATAAATTAAACCACATTTTTTCTTAAATACTTCAATAACAAATTCTTTGCATATTTAAAAACGAATCACGTGATCTATAAAAGATCTTACAATATTATTCATATCCATATTTAACATAAATAATAATATTAAATGTACTTGTTTATTTTTAATTAGCAAAAAATAAAAAATATTATAGTATTTGTTGTTACACATGAATCGGGCCCGGCCTCGATTGTCTCTACGCCTTGTAACATTTTCGATTTATCAAGAGCTGACTACTCGAATAGATTGCTCGAATGACACTACTCGAACGCTAATACTGGAATGCCACTACTCGAAAAGGGTTACTCGATCGAGTAGTCATGAACAAAAAAAAAAAACGTAATTTCAGCACAATTCAACTCATGTTTACATTTCTAAATCAAGTAGAACACAATAAATAACTCAAACAAGAATTTAAAACACCATATAATCCATCACATTGCTCGAAATTAAAAAAAAATCGAAAAAATAGGATTTCGGGAATTACCGGAGGTTGGAGCCGCGATTCCTCCTCCTCCTCATGTTCGGACGCCGACGACATTCCGTGCGCTTGCTCCGGTGAATTGCTTGAAATCGCAGAAAAAAAGAGGTTGCGGCTGTGGAGAGAGAAAAAGAAAAGGGGTACCGATTGTGATTTTTTTTTTTAATTTTTTTGTATTTTTCTTTTACTTTGAAGTGTATATATAATAGGTACTTTAAAGTAAATTGGTGTAAAAAAACTCTTACTTTTATGAGGTAAATTAAAAAACATACATTTGCTATAAAAATGACATTTATCCACAACTCTCTTATAGTATTGTACTATTGTCCCAAATAAAAGGAAATTACTTGGAGAGTGTCTTATTCCTATACAATGTGGGGTTGAACGTAAGAGCACGTGCAATCCACTTTCCGTTAATTTACCATTAAATAACTATTAATACTCTGAATTATCATTAAGCATGACGCGCGATTAATATAACTGGATAACATTTTATATTGATGTTTTATTTAATTGTATTATTATTAAAGAAAAAAAAAACATCCATTACTCGTACAGTGGTACGATGCCGGTGGCTCCAGCCACCTCTTATGGGTTGGGCCTGATCCCGTTGGTATTTTTCTACAGAATTTTAGCCTCGTGAAGCCTGCAACAGTCTACTTTAAAAAAATGGGGCAGATATTATTGTGCCCGTTGGCAAGGAGAACAAAATTGTATAATCTCAACCCATTACAAATATTATATAATTTTTTTTTTAAATACCTACAATTTTTTTTTCCAATTAATATTTTAATTATGAGGAACTTAATACGTATTGAGGTATAAAACCCTAAACCCCTATACAATACAAGACAACTCAGCCCCCGCAAGGGCAAAATAGTACAAACAAAAACATTAAGTAACCGGCGTCGTTACCTACATATTGAAAAAGGGGCCTAAATTAGGGTTACGAATTGAGCCCCAATCTGAGATGAAATTGGGGATTTTTCAGAGGCGGATTCCGATTGCATTGCAAAGAGGGCATCGATTCTTGATGACCAGCCATCTTACGACTGAATTAATAAAGAGGAGATTTAGAAACGATTAACCTAATTCTCAATTCGTCGGTCGTTGGACACTTAGAATCGAGGAGAAAAAGAGGAAGAGAGAGGAGAAAAAAAAGGAAAAAAATGGAAGAAAAAAAAAGCATGTTTATATAATAAAAGAAGGGACCATATAAAATAGCATGGGTAAGGATCCAAGTAATAATTTACCTATGAATTATCATGAAACAATAAAAAAGGAAACAGTAAAAAAAATAGTAAAAATATGTTTTTATTCTAAACAATAAAGATATATTTATAACGATGAAAAACTTTTCTAATTACCTGAAAAATTAAGAGTTTCGGTTGTCATACTCTTATAAGGGACATTTTAAAAAAAGGTAAATATCTTACTACATATTATACTATAATCTTAATGTTTTGTCTAATTGTAAAATAGAGTGATTTACCAAATCAACCCTTTTATTTTAATTGTGTTAAACTATTTAATATTTTTTATACAACTAAAATTATGTGAGATATCAAAATATTCACTTTCGACAACAAAGTACTAAATAAGCAAATTGGAAATCACAAATCATAGATACACGCATAATCGATTGACTCCCCCAAATCCCAAAAAACGCGAGACAAGAGCATCGTACTTTATCATCAAAATCCCTCAAATCTCAAAAATCCCTATGTGATTATATAATTCCGAAAACCTAGATTCCCAAGTTATGGAGTTGTTTAAGACACTCGCGGGATTGCTAGGGTTTGCTCGAGATGAAGAACAACACCACCACGACGATGCAGTTGCTTCCGACGTCGTCGTTCCGCCTTTCTCGTCAGGGGCGACATTCGTTTCAGCTCAGCGCTTTCCGAGGAGAGGCTTTAGTGTTATCGTTCAAGTCCCCATTGAGCGGGACGCGCCTCCTCCTCTTCTCGTGTTCTGCCCGACCAGTAACGTCGGAATTCAGGTATGTTTAGTTACAGATATAACAGAAGTGTTTGTTGAGTTTCGGGGTGATTTAGTTTAATGCACAAAATTGTCATTTTTTCATGCCGGTAGTTATAATTTGATCGTAGATATAACAAACTATTAGTTACAACAATTAGACAACATGTCAGAATCTATTACAAACACTGTACATTTTGCGCAGTGTATTTTGTAGTTTTAGATGCATAAAGTGATTTAATCGTTTACGCACAATTAGATTTTTATATTAATAGTTGCACTAATTAAAACTTGTTCATGGTATAACACATATTAGTGTCAAATAATTAACCTTGATAACAGAGATGACTTGGGTGTTAATTCATTAAAATTTTAACTGCATATTAGAATCTATTAAATACATTGTACCCAATTGAACAGTGTAGTTGGTAGTTTAAAATTCATAAGTTGGACTATTAGTTTACGAACAAGTATTTAATAGTTTATTGGATAAATTTAAGAATCTATTACAAACACTAGTATTTAATAGTTTATTAGATAAATTTAAGAATCTATTACAAACACTGTAGCTTTTGCGCAGTGTATTTTGTAGTTCTAGATGCATAAGTGGTTTAATCTTTTACGCAAAAGTAGATTACTAGATTAGTAGCTACACTAACTAAAACTTGTTAATGGACATAACACCTATTTGTGTCAATAGTTTGAATATGATTACAGTGTTGCATTTGGTTATGACAAAGTATCAGAGGCTGATGTCATTCGTGCTCGTAACCAGATAATCTTTATTCACGTCATGGTATACATTTTCTGAGGTTTTCTGTTCAGAAACTATCAATTGGTTTTATTCGGAAAATATTTCTAATTTTCTATAACTATCTGTGTTGCAAAATAGCATATGCAAATGCAAGTCATGTAAATTCTTTCTTTTTTTTATTGGTCTAAATGTATTCCATGCATAACTCACTAATATGTTCCCCTACAGTTGAAGTCTTCTTTGCTGCTTCACATTGATGGAACCACTCCCGTTGCTGAAGATATTGGACATCAGGTATGTTGTGGCATCAAAAATTCAAATAACATAGACAGATAAAGGAAGCTTTTGATTATGCTTTCCTCATAGTGTAAGTTTTATTCTTTCCCCCCTTAGCTCTAAGAGGGTGAACAGAATTATACTTTATGTACTTCTCAATGATTTGAATGAAATCTACACATGATAATGATAATTATTACTATAGTAACTTCATTCTTAAGTTAATTAAAAAAGAAAAGAAAATATGATCAGTTCGATCATGTTTCCTACAAGATTATGGTAAAGTTTCTTGCAACTTAATTCTGTGGCCTGGCACTGCTTTGGAAGTTTATTGTTTCTTTGACCTTTGTTATTGCAGCTGGTTACGTATGGTAGAAGGATCCCATATGCTGAACTCTTTGCGGATAGTGCCCCTTTTTCTGATCATTTGAAATAATCAAAGGCGTGTTTACAAGTCACAGAGAGTTCAATGGAGATGAAGTTGTGCATGGAGGCAGCAAGCATACGGCTCTTTATCCTCAGCCTTTTCTTCGTATTAGCTTTAGTAGTTTTTTCGCCTTTCAATAAGAAATAAAAAAAAAAAGAGAGAGAAAGAACAATGCGTGTACACACAATACTTATTCATTTCATGATTTTGAGTTGTTAGTTCTCTTTTAGTACAAATTCAATTTTTGTTTGTCTACATCCATATAATGTTAATTGCATCACCAAAATTTCTAAATAATACTACTACAAATAACAAACCTTACTAATCTCACACACTCATTCCATGTTCAACTACAATTATCAAAAACCCATAACAGGCTCGAACCCTTTCTCGATCGATGCCTTGACAGCATCCACCACCACTTGCGTCTTCCGATTGATAGTCGGCCATTTCTTCTCGGTAACCGAGCCATGTTCTTTCATCTTCCCCATTTTTTGTCGAAAATTCCTTTAGTATGAGGGCTTCCTTAGGAAGACCTGTAGGAACAAGGTGCTCGGTCGGTGCAGGCTCAATCCCAACCGAAAGCTCGGTAAATTTGGTGTTTGCATTCACATAAAAAAATTGAATCGCAATCGATTGATTTCAAGAATCAGGAAGATTTTAATATCTTTTTTTGAATTTTGAAAAAAATCGAATCGGACAATATTTTTTTAAAAAGCTTTACTCTGATTGATTTTAAGAATCTTGTCCAAAGAAAAACGATTAAGATTTCTTAAATAAATTAATCGTTACATAATAAATGTGGAAAATGTCATTACTATAATACCAAGGTTAAAATAGACAAATCAAATATGAAAAACCTACCTAAATTATGAATACAATTAATATAAATACATTAAATTATATATATACAATAAATTGATAACATTTTTTATTATGAAGGTAAACTAGGATACTATTCTTTAAATCATAAACCTATTTTAATTTTTTCTCTAATTTACTCTATTTATAACGATGAAAAACTTTATTAATTACCCGAAAAATTAAGAGTTTCGGTTGTCATACTCTTACTATTTTTCTTTTATTTTATTATTTCTTTGAAGGACTCGCAGTAGTTTGCGATTCCACTTATTTTGTGAACCCAAATAGTAATAGTACTGTATTAGGAAGTATTTACTACTCCATAAATAAGTGAATCCGAACAAAATTTTAATATATTTGTTTTTATTTATTTTTGCGGACGCCCTTCCCTTCCCTTGACCTAATCCTAAGAGAATACCAACATAAACCCTAAGATATTTCTAACTCTATAAATACACAACTTGAGAAACTCTGTTATCAATCGATCAACTCAATAATCAATCATAGTTGGATGGAGTCGAAAGTATTTTTCAGGCGGCCGGGTTTTGAATACCGGTACCTGATTGGGATGGACGAGGACATAATCTCGTTTTACGAAGAAGAATTGGAAAGAGTGGGTGATTTCTACGGGAGGAGCTTTATCCTCGAGGTACGCACAAATTTCATACTAAAAAAAACCACCTCCGATGAAGGCGAAGAGATTATAGGATCGGAGAGGTTCGCGAGTATTGATGCGGTAAATTTAAGTGAAATAGCTTTTCCGGTGGATGAAGTGGTACTCTATACGATGAGTATTGATTACAGGCTGGAAGAGTATTGGTTGCCGGAAAACGAGATTGAACGCATCGCTCGTGAGGCCTCGTATTTTGTCAAACGAAGTGCGGCCGCCGATCCTCGACTCGACGTGATCCCTGTTGTCGTGTACTTGGATGTTTGCACGGTTCAGTTAGAGGGGGAATTGTTGGATGCTACTGTCGTTAGGTCGATCAAACCTGATTGTTTGACCCCAATTCAATTCTCGGGGACAAGCATAGTGCAGCTGGCTGATGGGGGCAGGCCGAAACATTCGTTGATGCTGAAGGAGGTCAGAGCAATGAGCACCGATTACCAGATCTTGCTGACGAAGTTGTCTGGAAAAAGAGAGGAAGATGTTGCAGTAGCATCGGCTCGCATGGAGTCGTGCCCCATTTGCTTGCAAGCTCCCGTTTACGGGACGAGGATAAGTCGTCCGCTTCCTAACTGCAATCACGTTTTTCATGGCCATTGTATTGTTCGATGGTTGATGAAAAACAAAACATGTCCGGTGTGCCATTCTAAGGTTGACACTTCTTGACAAGTGCTCATGTTACATGCTTTTATTTATTTTGATTTGATAATTATAATTTACATACAACTATGAATTCAATATTACAATGCTCCAAGACAGACATCAGTCAAATGATCATAACTTGTAAGAGTTGCTTTCTTTTAACTACACTTCTAGGAAGGCGAGCTTTTCAACCCTAGCCATAAAACCGATTTCCTTAGCCGAGCCTCAACCAAGAGAGATGCTGAATCGATTCTTATGCTGAAACAGCTCTAACACACAGAGGCGGAGGGAAAGGGGGGTCAAGGGGGTCAGTGGACCCCCCTTTCTCAATATTAAAAAAAAAAATTAATTTTTTTTAATTAAAATAAAATAAAAAAGTAAAAACAAAGCTATTTCACCTGTTTTCATCCTCTATTTTTTTAAACAAAACACACGCAATATTTTTTTAAACAAAACACACGCAGTCTCTAAACAAAACACACGCAATCTCGTCAAGTTAATTGCGCATGCTCTAAACAAAACACACGCAATCTCGTCAAGTTAATTGCGCATGCGCATCCCTAATTATTTCAAAAACACAGTCTTTGTTCCGCACCATTCATCAAAAGGTGATTTCTTCTTCTTCTCGGTTCAATTGTTTTTTTTTTTCAGTTGAAGGCTCGATTTTTGTTTGGTTTTGTGTGCGCGCGCAAAGTAGTTTGTTAATTCCCAAAATTTTCGTGATGTTTGAAGGATTTCGTAATGGAATTCTGAAAAATTGGTTCGATTTTGAATGATTAAATTGATTTAGGGTTTTGATTTTTTGTATTTAATTGTGGAGAAAAAATATTTTCAATAAAAAGTTTGTGACAGATTGTTGGTTCAATTATTTGAATTTTTATGCAGATTCATGGATAAGTTTGTTATTCGAATTAAAAAGTTACCGGACTCGAGTACAGTTCTTCCTACCGAATCTCCGAATGTTGAATCTTCTACTGTTGAGAGAGCCTTCTCTGCGATGAATATTATCAAGACTGACTTGCGCAACAAAATGGGAGATGACTTTCTTACCAATCGTTTGGTTTGTTATATCGAGAAAGACGTCTTCAGAAGTATTGATAATAAAGTTATTATCCAACATTTTCAGAATATGAGAACTCGGAGATTGGACTTGCCTCCTTTACATCCATAAATAATACAATGGCGAGATTATTGTATACTTTTATAGTTTATCGTATACTTTTGTAGCTTTGAATTTTATTATAGTTATAAAAAAAAATTAAGACCCTCCTTCGTGATTTCTCTAGCTCCGCCACTCCTAACACAAATCCAACAGAACAATTGTTTCCCAGTTCACACAAACACTATTTCTACAATATTTAAACGGAAGTAAGAAGCTTTTGTCATCCATGGCAATGTGAGACTTCCCAACCGCTCCTTAACCATTTCTTCTACAACCATTGATTCCATCTGCAGGGAAAAGAATAAGGACAATTTTTTTATTTTTTTTTTGTAAAAACTCGAAAGATAAAACCATTCAAACTCAACCAAAAGCAATACCATGCAAATGAGTTACCCCAAATCATACACAGCAGGGCGGATTTAGTAGTGGGCAGCACTGGGCTCTTATTTTGGTTTTCAATATTTATTATACACTATATATATAAATATTATATTATATATATACATAACTTCATTAGGAGTATTGAATTTGAACTACTTGTATTTTTTACTCCGTAATTCTTAGTATTACAATTAGGCCCAAGCCCATTCATTATATTGTATACAATTAATAATAAATTATTTTTCTTAGAGAATGGTTTAAACATAATACCTTTTTCATCAATTTTTTTTATCATTTTCATTTAAAAAAAAATCATTTTTCCTTCAAATTTTCTCAAGCTCATAAATTAGAAACAAAATCTATTCATTTCTTCTCATAAACTCGAATTTTATACTCTCTCCGATCAAGAATACATGTCATAATTTAAAAATATAGTTTAAAAAAATTGTTAATTTTTCATTTTTTAATTGAAAAGTAAAATATAAAAATGTATTTTTAAAGTAAAAAGTAAAATAGTTGTGAGTTAAATTTAAAAAGTATGTTAATAAAGTAAAATAAAATTGTATATTAAAATGGAAAAATTAAAAAAAATATTTTCTTTTTTGGAGTGTGTCAAGTATCAACTATTATTGAACACCTAGAGAAGCGTATGCGTATGTAATCTATTTTTGGACCCTAATTTATAATTTTATAAACCCTAAAAATAAAAATTTAGAAAATGTGATCAAATTTTGAATATTTTTTAATTTAAAATTTTCAGAGTTGAAAAAAATTATTATTGAACACCCCGAAAATCGTATGTAATCTATTTTTTGACCGTAATTTATAATTTTATAAACCCTACAAATAAAAATTTAGAAAATTGTGATCAAATTTTGAATATTTTTTAATTTGAAATTTTCAAAGTTGAAAAAATATAAACATAAATTCAATTATAGACGAGTTTTCTGTTTTGAAGTTTCCGTAGGGCACAACTAATTTGATTATTTGAACATCAAGATATTTTATTATCTATAAAATTATTGTAACTATTGACGAAATATATTTTCCAGCCCACCTCTTCATTAAATCCTGCATCCGCCCTGCAGCGCACCAATTCAACAACTATCTGCCTCCAATTTTACTTCAGACAAGACAAAAAGTCGGCAGATATAGTATTAAGAAATAAAGCACAATACCAATTTTAGAAATAAAAATCGATTTCAAACCAAGCAAACCAGTGAAAACATTCATCACAGTTAAAGAAACCCCAACTGGCCCACAACATCCTGTATTTATACAAATTGATTTATTAAAGATGGTCTTATTTTTAGTTTTTGAGGTCAAGAGTTCAATCCTCTATTGAATATTTTTTTTTCTTTTTTTTTAAGCTTCCTTTATTTATTTTTAGCTCATTAAAAAAAATCTGGCTCCGCCCTTGCATAATCCTTCCCTTTGCTACCACGTTTTAAAGGACCTAGCTACATTTTCCTAGGTCTGTCAATTGGGTCGGGCCGGCCCTAACTCGGCTCGTTCGGCCCTAAGAAAAGCTTCGTTCGATTAATATTAAATAGGGCCGAGCCGAGCTTGGGCCGAAAAATGAAGTCCATATTATATATAGGCCGAGTTTGGGCTTTAGTAAGCTCGGCCTCATGTAGGCCCGATCCTATATAATAATTAATTTTAATTTTATAAATAAAAATAAATTTAAAATTATGATTAAGAACATGATCTATCTTTTAATGGTTTCTACAAATAATAATTTTCTTTTAATAAGTATATTTTTTCTCTTCTCGTTTATATTTATTTTTATGATTTTATTAATACTTATTTTTAAATATTTATTTTTTCAAATTCTTCTAAGTAGAAATGTTGACGAACATTACAAGTTGATGTGGACAAGATTTAAAATATGATAATCATTATTTTTATTTTGATAGTATTATTGGCTTGTGTTTGTTTTGCTACTGGATCAATGATTATTAAAAACAATGTTCTAAGTAGATCCTTTTAAGTACAAATGTTGACTAACATTACAAGTTGATGTGGACAAGATTTAAAATATGATAATCATTATTTTTATTTTGATAGTATTATTGGTTTGTGTTTGTTTCGCTACTCGTTCAATGCTAATATATTTTTTGTAAATATTTATAAAAAAATTGTGAAAATAATTTTAGATTGAGATGTTAGGGCTTAGCCCGTTCTAGGCCCGAAGTCCTAATATTAATATAGGCCGAGCTTGGGCTTGAAATTTTCAAGGTTAAAGGTTAAAACACGAAGCCCATAGTCCTTAAAATTCCATTGACTAAGTCAGGGTCAATCAAAGTCCGACCCATATGGCCCGATTGACAAACCTACCTTTTCCGATATTTATAGGTAATTTATACCGTTTTCCTAGGAGTACGATTCTAATTGTACATCCAGTATTATATCTTCATGTATTTATCGATAAATATTCATTGGTTATGCTAATATATTCATTACTATGCTAATTTAAAAAATATAATAATTGTTTTTTGAAATGAAGATTTCTTAATTATTAAATGATGATTGTATTGGGGTTTTATATTTTAAAGGGTGGGAGTACGATTGTAATTGTACTCCGGGAGCATGATATAGGTATTGATATTTATATACGACTAGCTCTTTTATTACATTTATTAGTATGCCCTAAATTAAACCACCTCATTTTTAACTTGTGGGACATATATATATATATATATATATATATATATATATATATATATATATATATATATATATATATATATATTCACTAATATAGAATATATTATATTATGTGTAAATAATTAATGAAAATAAATTAAATTAATCAAATCCCAACATTTTTGTATACTCAATATATTAAACTAAATTAAGAATAATTTTAAAAAAAAACTTAAACTTAACTATTTTTTCACAAAATAATTTTCTTTAAATGGTTTTTTCCAATACAATCATTTTGTAAATATTTTTTTTTTCAAATTAATTAAATTATTATACTTTTCATGTTTGTAACTAGAATTATTAACTCATAAATGAATAAAAAAATAATTTAAACTCAAACAATAAACTTAAAAAAATATTTTATCATGTTTAAATGAAAAAAATCATTTTTTAATTACTAACAAAAAAATGAAAAAATATTTTAAATCTCAATAATATTGAAATTTAATTTCTATATTATCAATAAAAATATTCTTTAAACACTAAAAAAAAATCGTGTTAGACTATTAGATATTGACAATTTATATGAATAATTTTGTTATTACTATTATGTTTTATTTGAAAAAAATCTTAATTAGATATTGGGCCGGCTCCGCCACTGCTATTACCCTCAACAGATCCACGAATCGGTCCATGGCATGTCGCCGATTCGAATACAAACTGCTTGTGAGTTCCTAACTTAATAGGAGTTATTTTCTCGTTGATAAGTGTGAAATTAGTTTTGATTTTTAAATAAAATAATCATAAAGTAAAAAAAGGATATTTTGTGTAGTTTAAGTAGAGTTGAATTATTTATAGTGTATAAATTGAAATCTAATAATTATAGAGGTTGTAAATATCTTCCGCTTAACCTAGGCCGCATGAAGCGCGCAACTTCATGACTCTCCTCTAAGTAAATGGACTGGCCTCTTATTGGTTGGGCCTAATCCCGTTGGTATTTCCTCTTAAGCTAGGCCGCATGAAGCGTGCAACTTCATGACTACTCTTAATAAATGGGATGGATAATTTGAAATTGTGTAAATTTTGTATTGGTTCTACCTAGAACTAAAATGTAAAGAGTAGAGTACAAACACTTAACACAATTTAAAGATTCTAAAAACTTTTCTTGTATATAACTTGTAATGGGTAGAACCACTTACAAACACATCTACAAAATTCTAGCGAATCTTGTAAAAAGGTCAATACGACAAAAAACTAAGTCTATGTAGAACTAATCTAGCGACGCGTACTACAAAGACTAAACAGATGGTACGACCGGAACTTTCTAGCGAAGTCTCTCGGTCTACAATATTTCTCTCACTAGAATATGTCAAATCAATGCTTGAATAGTGAATTCCAACTAACGACTATTTATAGGCTTCGTAAATTAGGGTTTCCGGAATTCACGCTTAATGGGCCGAGCCCAAAGCATCTTCATGGAATATTCGAGATTCCATTTTTCCGTACTTAACGAACCCAGCTCTACGCACTCTCACACTAGCGTGTCTTCGTGCTTCAAACTTGTAGCAGGCATAGCAGGTATACTTAGTATTTTTCTCTTGAACTAGAATCCTTCGAGCGAAGTCTTCTAGTCATACCCATAGTTGGCTTCATTCCTTAGCAGTCAATCGTCCAGCTCTATGTCTTGCTATGCTTGCCCCGCATCCGTCAATGTGTTCTCACTTGACAAACCCAGCTCTACGCACTCCCACACTAGCGTGTCTTCGTGCTTCAAGCTTGTAGCAGGCATAGCAGGTATACTTAGTAGTTTTCTCTTGAACTAGAATCCTTCTAGCGAAGTCTTCTAGTCATACCCATAGTTGGCTTCATTCCTTAGCAGTCAATCGTCCAGCTCTATGTCTAGCTATGCTTGCTCCGCGTCCGTCAATGTGTTAGCTCTGATTTAAGGTCTTCACGGTAAGTCTTGAACTCTCTAATTGGTAGTGCGTTGGTGAACATGCAATTTATCCTGATCCACGCTGAACCACGTTGACGAAATAGCAAGTTCCACGTTGACGCACTTATGCAAATCCATGTTGTTTGTAGATACCAAGTCTGCTTGTTCGACGCTAAGGGAACTCTTCAAGATGTGGTCCCACGTTGGACCACTTGTATTTTCCCGGTCCACTCAGCTAGCTCTACCAATACCTAGCAAACTTCATGTTGTTTGTAGAGACCAAGTCTGTTTGCTCGACGCTGAGGGAACTCTTCATGTTGGGGCCCCACGTTGGACCACTTGTATTTTCCCGGTCCACTCAGCTAGCTCTACCATACAAACATTCAACATGAAGATACTACAAAACAAAGTGTATAGTTCAACTTAGTTCAAACAAGAACAATGTGGTTCTATGTTGAACTAGGAAGAACTACACACTAACAATGTGACGTTGACTTGATGTGCTATCCAAGTCAACCCGGTTGCACGTTGGCGCAAGATCATGATAACGTTGCTCCACGTTGGCGCGATTGCTTGTCCAACGTTGGCGTAACCGACCAACTCTATGTTGACGCAGAGACCAACTCCGCTAACTCCACGTTGAGCCAACCCTTCACAACTTGGTCCCACGTCGGAGCAAGTTTCATCTCCACGTTGACGCACATGTATTCTCACCTGCGCTTAGCTAAATCTTCGAAGTCATTCCAGCTCTACGTTGGCCAAGGTGCATTTTCCACGCCATGCGTAGCTAACTCTGAAGGTTTTCGATGCCGATCCAATCGCATGATTACCTCGTTCGTGTGTGCGGAAGCGTGTAAAACGAGTAAACACGAACAACAAGATCTAGTGCACACATATATATGTATAGACACATATTTATATATATATATATATATATATATATATATATATATATATATATATATATATATATATATATATATATATATATATATATATATACATCCAATATATACGTATATATAAGGATTAACGAGAACACTTACAACCGGTGTAACGTGCCTCGTTGATGTTGATTAAGGTGGTGTTGAGTCGATTGAACCACCTTAATGGATCAGCCATTGGATGCTCTCCTTGTGAATGACCTCGTCACGCCTTTGGATCGTTCGGATGTTTAAGCCGCACAAATGGCCCGGCCTCTACGTGTTGCACACGAACCCGGATGATGAATACCTTGCTTGCTTGAAGTGGTTCTCCAAGAACACTCTTTATTCTCTCCTTTTGGTGTGAATTTCGTGGCTGATGATGATGGTGTTAGAATGAGACGTGAAAATCTGATTTTCATGCTCATTATACCTCTTTTACTTCACATGTAACCCCCACCATAATGTGTGTGTCATAACCACACATAATGGGGTGTTATGGTGAAGTTCAAAGGTCACCTCCACATAATCATGCCAAATCATGATATGTGGTCCCATTGGCTTGTGTGGCATGCCATGTCACACTATGTGACATGCATTCCATGCAAGCCATGCATCCCATGCATGTGAAAATCTACGTAAATATTGATTCTAAATCAATATTATTATCAAGCAACGTATATCAATATCGAGTCCGTGTGTGACCCTGTAGGTTTGATTATCGATCAATATTATATTGTTCCCAACAATTAATATTATCGACTAATCATTTAACATCCATAGACGACCTTATGACTTTATCGATTGCACACGTAGGATCCAAGGACATATCCCAATAATCTCCCACTTGGCCTTCAGAGCCAGTGTGCTGCCAATTTCCTGTTGTCACTTTATGTCTAAGTTTGAACTTGAGGCAAGACTTGAGTCATCCTCAATCGGTTCAAACCTTTCTTGGACTATGAGTCAGACTGTAAAACCAGATTTATCACTATGATACGAATCTGGACGTGGCCACGTATTTTCCACAGTCTCGACTCTCCAAGTGGCCGGTAAGACATATATCCCATTATAAAAATGGAGGACAATCCCATCTTGTCAATCCAAGCTCTCCCACTTGCTTCCTGATATACCCAATAACAAGTTTTATAACCTCCTTTTACGAAAGGCGTTTACTTGTATCAAAGTATACCATTTCACAATGGAGTCACTCTGGACTACTCAGGTCAGAGGAAATTGCTCGACAGTCAATGAAATAGTATTATGACTCGAAATCTTAAATACTATTCCAGTCGGGTCTGTTCGATCATTAGCTCCCAGCTAATATCTATGTAATTGTACTTGATGTCCCACATCACTAGCCCATGAAGCGGAGCTATAGTACACATTACAATCTAGTTCATTGTATTATCGGTTTGTCCGTACTCGATTATACGAACCAGGAACAACTATATGATTCAAGTATATCAGTTCAACCATTGGGACTTCATTATGCGGTAAGTCGACCTCATAACCCAATTGATATTACTTAATCATTTGGACAATTCATATAAATTAAACCATATTTATATGAAGAAATATGTATTATACATATGAGTGAATGTTTATAAGATCTCCAAAAGTATATAATACAATAATAGAAATCACAACCCATCTCTAAGATGTCTGATCTCTATTGCAGTCGTGAAAACTTCAAGCTTAGACTGCTGGAGAGGTTTAGAAAGCGGGTTTGCAACCTTACCAAAAGTTGCAACTTTATTATCTTGATGTCTCCACAAAACTATCTCCCAGATAATGTGGAACTTCCTGAGCACCAGTTTTAGACTTGTGGTGCTTCCTAGCTCATTGGCTTGCGCGATAACTCTACTATAAATAGAGAACTATCGGATGGGCTGAGCTAGTTACGCCACCTAGTTCATTCAAGAACTTTCAAATCTTAACTGCCAACATTACTGCATCCAATGCAATACTGTGCTAAACTTCTGTAGTTTAATCAGCTATATTGCATTGCATGGAACTATTCCAGCAAATTTCACCTCTAACTAGACAAAAGATATAACCAGATTAAAATCGGAAATTATCTTAGGTTGTTTTGAAGTTAGCATTCAAACAGCTTGTTAATATCAACTCTTTTTGTCTTCCAAAGACAACAAAATATTCTTTAGTCCATCTAAGGTACATAAGAATATTCTTGGCCGCAGTCTAATGCGCCTTACCTGGGTTTCCTTGAAACCGAATCGTCATGCTCAAAGCATACGATACATCCGGTCGTGTACATATCATGGCGTACATTATAGACCCTATTGCCGAAGTATAAGGAATGTTTTCCATCTTCCTTTGCTCATCAGGTCCCGAAGGGCACTGCCTCTTGCTCATAGATGTACCATGAGTCATTGGAATGAGACCCTTCTTGGCGTCTTTCATTCTGAACCTGTCAAGCACCTTATCAATATAGGTGGCTTGACTAAGTCCAAACATCCTTTTCGATCTGTTCCGACAGATCTTGATGCCCAATATGTACTGTGCTTCTCCAAGATCCTTTATTGAAAAACAATTTCCAAGCCATTCTTTAATAGAATTAAGCATAGAAACATTGTTTCCAATAAGGAGTATGTCATCGACATACAACACAATGTATACACCGTAACTCCCACTGTTCTTCTTGTAAAACAAGACTCTTTCGAGTTCCTCTGAAATCCAAAACCCAGTATGGATTCATTGAACTGAAGATTGCTACTCCGATATGCTTTGCTTTATTCCATAAATGGAATTATAAGATTGCATAATTTCTCAGCCTTATTAGGATCGATAAAACTCTTTGGCTGTGTCAAAACACATTCTCTTCTAGAATCCAATTCAAGAAGTTAGTTTTAACATCCAATATTACCATAACTCATTATCAAGATGAGTAGCAATGCCAAAGATAATCTGAATGATTTAATCAAAGCAACTGGTGAAAGTTTTTCCATAATCCACCTCGTGAATAAAACTTTTACCATCAACCTTGCTTTGAAAACCCTAGGTTTTCCATCTGTCTGTTTAGATCTTAAAGATCTATTAGCATTCATTGGGTCTAACCCCGTGATGCAAATATATCAAGTTCCAAACTTGATTATCAGATATTGATATCATCTCAGATTTCATGGCACCATGCCAATTTTAAGTAGTTGGACTCGTCATAGCTTGAATATAGGTCGAAGGTTCATCGCTTTCCAAAAGCATGAATTCATATCTCTCATTGATCACAATATCTAAGTATTTGAATAATAGAGATCTATGCATTTCTGGACCTGCGAGGGCTGGTATGGTTTCCAAAACCATAAGAATACTCTCAACCCAGTCTTGAAATTCATCATTAGTTGTTCCACTTGAACCTCGTTCAAGACAACCGAGCTCCCACTGACTTTCTAGGAAAGACTACTCTTTTAAAGAAAATCACTATCTCGAGCAACAAAATATTGTTCTCAGATAGATCGTAGAACTTGTACCCTCGAGTTTCTTATGAATACCATAAAGAAACTTTTATCCCATTTGAGTTCAAGCTCTATAGAGAAAAATCTCGTCAGAGAAGCTTTTAGAACCTCAAATTTTGATGAAAACAGTTTAGGGACCCTCCCTTTCCATACCTAGTATGGTGTCTTATCAACAGCTTTTGACAGCGTCCTATTCAGTGTATAAGTTGAAGTCAAGAATTGTGTGTTCCCAAAAGAGACCAGTAGTTCATTTAGACCTCTAATCGAATGGTCGAACTATATCTAATATAGTTTGTTTTCTCTTTTCCGAAACATAACCTTCATGTGCTTGTGAACTGATAGGTTCCACATACATCAGTATGGATCATCCCTAATTAATCACTCACATGTTCTCCTTTCTCCAAGAAAGATGACATTGTTATCTTGTCCATCATATATCATTTACATGTATCAAATGACTCCAAGTCAAATGATTCTAGAATGCATTCTAAAAGAAGCTTCGTTACATGTTTAGATTTTGATTTGATCTAATCAACAATGTTTCAGTTATGTCTCATTGAGACTTATTCGATTTGGCCTTTGGTGTTTAATGTTATATATGATTTGTCAAGTTAAAGTATACATAAACAATATAATAATCGTACCAAAACAAAGAATAATTCACAATTAAAATAGTTTCCAAACTATTTAATAGTGAAATCTAATCCATCAGTATCCAATACTGAACCAATATTCATTGTTTATTGAAGGTACGAAATTACATGGTTATAATACTAAAACAAGGCCCTAAGGCAAAATAACATCATATGATCATACGGCTAATGCAGCGCCCTTCGCTCTATTTCTCGCCCGTAGATCGACATCTCTACTCACCAAACTTATACTTCTATGTAGTTCCTCCACATACAAATGTGAGAACCACATTTGGCATCCAATACCCAATAAGTTATATTTGTGAAGTTTAATGTCTATAACATTAATATCTGAAGATGAAGCAACCCCGTTCTTCACATCTTCTTTGAACTTTGGGCAAATTCAATTATTCCCAATAATTGAGTCTCATTCAAATTTCTCATTCAAAATTATCCCAATATCAAAACGTCATAAATCGTAAGTGAAAACTCGAAGTTTTCTAACCAGCGATAATATCATGCAATTGAAGCCCTATCTCTCATAAAATATGAGGGAGCCAACCAGACAATCGACTAACGCCATCCCAGGGCTCGAAAGTCTCTAATTTGTGTCATATATGAACTAAGTGTTTTGGATTAAATCACTCCCCGAGGTGAAAATAATCCTAACTTTAGAATCCATCATATGAAAGACAAATTAGGCATTTGTTTTGAATATGAATAAAATATGAACTTCTACATATTTGCAAGTAGTGTCCAACACCTTTGCAGTAGACGCATTCAGATTCCCTAGGAACCCTAGTAGCCTTCTTGCCCATGCTCTTTTGATTACCTCATCCTTTATAACGAAGAATATCCCTCTTAGGGTCCATTTTTAATTGACGACTCATCATCTTAGAAAAATTTAGGAGATCACTTAAAGCAAATAATCCAATCATTTGCTGTACATGTGGTCCTTATAGATTTTTCTTATTCAGCCTAGCTGAAGCGATGACCCTGGTCATTCAGAACTGCTCAATCTTAGCATATTCCCCGAACATGCTATTGAGTTGTTCAATGATATCTTAGGATGTGGTTATCTAACACATTTTCCTTGTCTTCGTGTTTGAGGACCATCCTCAAATTACGTTGTGAATCAAGAAAATTTGTTCAATTTTTCATAATCAAGAATTGAACCAAACTTGAATTGAGTTGATATTTGACATGATAAACTATAAAAGAAAGATAACTAAAGTATGTAAACATCCACAAAGCGGTAAACAAATAAGGTTGTCTAACAATTGAACTTATTTATTTCATTTTGTTCAATTGATATCCAATATCATTGTCCCTTAGAACAAAACGATCCCGAGATCCTCATCTTGCAAATCTTTAAGCCGACTGAGTCCGCACTTAAGTATTTCAAGATAGGTAGACATACCCATGTCAATGATATCTAATATCACTCTCGGTCGATGAGAATCCCATTCTCATCTCATGTCTCGATAGCCACGCCTGCAGTGGATCTATCGATGAGAAAACCAAACTCACGTGTAAAGGTCTAACCTTTACTCCCACTTATCCCAAGATAACAAGTAGTACCCCGCTGAGGCGGACCTACCAACTTATGATCGAGGGCTTCATGAGTGTGATGTTTTGGACAAGACATTATACTCATTATTTTCGGGACATGCATGTTTAGGTTTGTATGTACGTTGGTTGAACATTTATAACATAATCAACCTAGAACTAGCAAAGCATGTAAATACGTATTTGAAAGGCCCCTAGAACCTCACAACTCTCAAATGAAAAGATTAAAAGCAACAAAATAGGCCTTGAACATCTTCTGGACTGGTCCGTGCACGTCGTTTCAGTTCTGCGCCCGCCGATTTAGGTCAACCTTAGTCCGTACCCCAAAAACCACGAACGGCGCCCGCCGTTTCACAAACGGCGGTCGCCGAACACAACCGGCGGTCGCCGTTTCCAAAACGGCGCCCGCCAAAAAGGTACAGAATCGGGGCTGACCTAAAAATAGCCTTTCGGCGGTCGCCGTTTCCAAAACGGCGCCCGCCGGAGCTAAAACTGCGCCCGCCGTTTGGCTCCAGCAGCCCGGTTTTCTCCCGTTTCGCTTCGTTTTGCTTCGTTTCTTCTCGTTTTCGCCGGAGAGCCGATATCCAATGTCGATCCATGGAATCAATCCATTGCTTACACATTAAACAATACATTTTTGAATAGAAAAAACCTATCTATTACAAAAGATTCCAAGGGACGCAGCACTCCAAAACTATGGCCAATCGTACGTAAAAAATGACAATTTCATTCACCCGACCACTAACGGTGGTCGGCCTTATATCTAAACACATAATCATATAATCACAATTAAGCCAATTATGTTGATTTAAACATATTGTGTCCAACACAAAAGTGTGCACGAGCCCTAGGCTCTGATACCAATTGAAGGTTTTCGATGCCGATCCAATCGCATGATTACCTCGTTCGTGTGTGCGGAAGCGTGTAAAACGAGTAAACACGAACAACAAGATCTAGTGCACACATATATATGTATAGACACATATATATATATATATATATATGTATATATATATATATATATCCAATATATACGTATATATAAGGATTAACGAGAACACTTACAACCGGTGTAACGTGCCTCGTTGATGTTGATTAAGGTGGTGTTGAGTCGATTGAACCACCTTAATGGATCAGCCATTGGATGCTCTCCTTGTGAATGACCTCGTCACGCCTTTGGATCGTCCGGATGTTTAAGCCGCACAAATGGCCCGGCCTCTACGTGTTGCACACGAACCCGGATGATGAATACCTTGCTTGCTTGAAGTGGTTCTCCAAGAACACTCTTTATTCTCTCCTTTTGGTGTGAATTTCGTGGCTGATGATGATGGTGTTAGAATGAGACGTGAAAATCTGATTTTCATGCTCATTATACCTCTTTTACTTCACATGTAACCCCCACCATAATGTGTGTGTCATAACCACACATAATGGGGTGTTATGGTGAAGTTCAAAGGTCACCTCCACATAATCATGCCAAATCATGATATGTGGTCCCATTGGCTTGTGTGGCATGCCATGTCACACTATGTGACATGCATTCCATGCAAGCCATGCATCCCATGCATGTGAAAATCCACGTAAATATTGATTCTAAATCAATATTATTATCAAGCAACGTATATCAATATCGAGTCCGTGTGTGACCCTGTAGGTTTGATTATCGATCAATATTATATTGTTCCCAACAATTAATATTATCGACTAATCATTTAACATCCATAGACGACCTTATGACTTTATCGATTGCACACGTAGGATCCAAGGACATATCCCAATAAACCCTACCTCCAGCAAAACCTCTCTCTACCTTCAGCAGGAGCTCACTCTACCTCCAGCAGGGATACTACCAGCTCACTCTACCTTCAGCAGGAGCTCACTCTACCTTCAGTAGGAGCTCACTCTACCTTCAGCAAGAGCTCACTCTACCTTCAGCAAGAGCTCACTCTACCTTCAGCAAGAGCTCACTCTACCTTCAGCAAGAGCTCACTCTACCTTCAGCAGGAGCTCACTCTACCTTCAGCAGGGATATACTTCCAGCTCACTCTACCTCCAGCAAGAGCTAACTCTACCTTCAGCAAGAGCTATACTCCCAACTCACTCTACCTCCAGCAAAAGCTAACTCTACCTTCAGCAAGAGCTATACTCCCAGCTTACTTTACCTCCAGCAAGAGCTAACTCTACCACCAGCAGAGATATACTTCAAGCTCACTCTACCTACAACAAGAGATAGCTCTACCACCAGCAGGGATAGACTTCCTTGCTTACTCTACCTACAACAAGAGCTAACTCTTCCATACTATGAAGTGAGTCAAAAACAAGGTGTATAGTTTAAGTTAACTTATCGACAAACTCGATCGAACTATACACCAACAATCTCCCCCCTTTTTGATTCAACTTCATAAGTAGTGCTTCATCTTGGTCTTTCCTTCCATTATGAAGTTATTCAAAACGAAGTGTATAGTTGGGTTCACCAAAGAGTTAGCACTCTACGTTGAACTGACCAAACTATACACTAACATTCTCTCCCTTTTCTAGTCAACTTCATAAGTAGTGCTTCATCATGGTATTTCCTTCCATTATGAAGTTATTCAAAACAAAGTGTATAGTTGGGTTCACCAAAGAGTTAGCACTCTACATTGAACCGATCAAACTATACACCAACATTCTCCCCCTTTTTTATTTAACTTCATAAACAACACCTCATCATGTTACTACCTCCTCCTAACAATGCAACACTCCTTCTACCTCCTTCAACAATGCAACACTAACTCTTCAATCTTTCTCCCCCTCGACGAGACGGCTAAGTGCATTAGGCGTGTCGGGGCCACGAGATAGAGTTCGTCGATTTTTTTTTTTTTTTTTTATTTTTTTTATTTTTTTAAAGGAGCCTTCAGACTCGACAGGGAAGACCAAAGTCAATAGTGCTTCTTCTTTTCCATACACGCTGCGTTGAGGTAGGGCAAGAGACCTTAGTTGAAAACTCAGCCATAGTAGATATAATATCACACCTTGGTTCTTCCCTTCTTTTCCATATGCGTTTCTCAATAGGTTTAACTTTCTCTGTAGTGGGTGGAGTAACCTTAACTCTCCAGACTTGCTTGACTTTCCCCTGCGTGGACTTGGACTTGGGTATCCAGACTTGTCTCAAGAAGGCACCTTGTGAGTTAAGATCATCTATTCATTTATAGCAGAAATGCTTGATATGGCCTTTCTTCCCACAATAATGGCACACATAAATTCTCTTGTAAGGAGTGGCAGTTTTGGAAGACTTTTCATTTTTTTGTGTGGTTGTACCCATAGCAGGAGTAGCAAGCGGAGTAGAGTTGTGAGTATGAACTTTCAGAGTAGACACAATTGTGGATTTAGATGTCTTGGATCGATCTGAGACATTTCGTGTGAAGTTTTTCTTATCATGGGTAGAGCTGGATCCGGTTATGGGCATAGCGGGGCTTGAGTTGGAGATCTTATGATTTAGCATAGGTATCACCATGGACATAAAAGCATTTAGAGGGGTAGAGGAGTGAGGGATACATTTGAGAATTTGAATATTCGATGTAGAGGCCAAGTTTCTTTTGGATGTCTGCGCAACCTCCGGCTTAACCTCGACAGATTCAATAATACCTTTATCTTTGGCACGCACAAACTTAGTAGAGGCATAGAGAGAATCAGAGTAGACGGAATCAAAAGTTTCCTTGAAACCAAGACCAAAGTGTTTGGTGTTTACACAGTTCAACACAGAGTCAAGCTTAGAAGTGCCAGTGTTTAGTTTCTTGAAAAGACAATTAGCGACATCTAGCTTGTCTTTGGCTTGGTAGAGCTCCTTGGTACGCATGGCATATTCTTCCTCCATCTTGGGCAGTGATTCTCTCAATAAATCTTTCTCTGAGTCTTCCTTGTTCACAACACCTTTTAGTTCGCTGACTTTCTTCAAAGCTCTCTCTCTAGCTCCAGATTAACCACATCAAATTCTCTCTTACTCACTGAGTCTGCGTTGAATGAGGAACCATTTTTCTCAGTCTTCTTAGTAGCCGAACTACTAGCAACAATAAACGACTCCATAGTAGAATCTCTTCCTAGGATCTCACCGAAGAAAGGGGTGACCCGCTCTGATACCAATTGAAATTGTGTAAATTTTGCACTTGGGTCTACCTACAATCCGGATAAGTAGTGTTGACCAGGAATACTTAACACAATTTAAAGATTCTAAAAACTATTCTTGTATATAACTTGTAATGGGTAGAACCACTTACAAACACATCTACAAAATTCTAGCGAATCTTGTAGAAAGGTCAACACGACCAAAAACTAAGTCTATGTAGAACCAATCTAGCGACGCGTACTACAAAGACTAAACAGAGGGTACGACCGGAGCTTTCTAGCGAAGTCTCTCGGTCTACAATATTTCTCTCTCTAGAATATGTCAAATCAATGCTTGAATAGTGAATTTCAACTACCGACTATTTATAGGCTTCGTAAATTAGGGTTTCCGGAATTCACGCTTAATGGGCCGAGCCCAAAGCATCTTCATGGAATATTCGAGATTCCATTTTTCCGTACTTAACGAACCCAGCTCTACGCACTCCCACACTAGCGTGTTTTCGTGCTTCAAGCTTGTAGCAGCCATAGCAGGTATACTTAGTATTTTTCTCTTAAACTAGAATCCTTCTAGCGAAGTCTTCTAGTCATACCCATAGCTGGCTTCATTCCTTAGCAGTCAATCGTCCAGCTCTATTTCTTGCTATGCTTGCCCCGCGTCCGTCAATGTGTTCACACTTGACAAACCCAGCTCTACGCACTCCAACACTAGCGTGTCTTCGTGCTTCAAGCTTGTAGCAGGCATAGCAGGTATACTTAGTAGTTTTCTCTTGAACTAGAACCTTCTAGCGAAGTCTTCTAGTCATACCAATAGCTGGCTCCATTCCTTAGCAGTCAATCGTCCAGCTCTATGTCTAGCTATGCTTGCTCCGCGTCCGTCAATGTGTTAGCTCTGATTCAAGGTCTTCACGGTAAGCCTTGAACTCTCTAATTGGTAGTGCGTTGGTGAACATGCAATTTATCCTGATCCACACTGAACCACGTTGACGAAATAGCAAGTTCCACGTTGACGCACTTATGCAAATCCATGTTGTTTGTAGATACCAAGTCTGCTTGTTCGACGCTGAGGGAACTCTTCATGATGTGGTCCCACGTTGGACCACTTGTATTTTCCCGGTCTACTCAGCTAGCTCTACCAATACCTAGCAGATTCATCTTGTTTGTAGAGGCCAAGTCTGCTTGCTCGACGTTGAGGGAACTCTTCATGATATGGTCCCACGTTGGACCACTTCTATTTTGCCGGTCCACTCAGCTAGCTCTACCAATACCTAACATACTTTATGTTGTTTGTAGAGACCAAGTCTGCTTTCTCGACGCCGAGGGAACTCTTCATGTTGGGGCCCCACGTTGGACCACTTGTATTTTCCCGGTCCACTCAGCTAGCTCTACCATACAAACATTCAACATGAAGATACTACAAAACAAAGTGTATAGTTCAACTTAGTTCAAACAAGAACAATGTGGTTCTATGTTGAACTAGGAAGAACTACACACTAACAATGTGACGTTGACTTGATGTGCCATCCAAGTCAACCCGGTTGCACGTTGGCGCAAGAGCATGATAATGTAACTCCACGTTGGCGCGAGTGCTTGTCCAACATTGGCGCAACCGACCAACTCGATGTTGACGCAGAGACCAACTCCGCTAACTCCACGTTGAGCCAACCCTTCATAACTTGGTCCCACGTTGGAGCAAGTGTCATCTCCACGTTGACGCACATGTATTCTCACCTGCGCTTAGATAAATCTTCGAAGTCATTCCAGCTCTACGTTGGTCAAGGTGCATTTTTCACGCCATGCGTAGCTAACTCTACCTCCAGCAAAACTTCTCTCTACCTTCAGCAGGAGCTCACTCTACCTCCAGCAGAGATATACTACCAGCTCACTCTACCTTCAGCAGGAGCTCACTCTACCTTCAACAAGAGCTTACTCTACCTCCAGCAATACCTCTATTAGCGGTATCCCCAAATTCAAACACAAACAACGTCGTTCGGATGCCCTAGAGATTGGCAGATTCAATTCTCCATACGACACCGTTTTCATCTACTTTCCTCTTTTATTGTTTCAATTGGCTTTTACTGTTTTGTCCCTAATTAGGTTTCCTTTTAGGATTTTTCCATTGGCTCTATAAATAGAGTGCAATACACATGTAAGCCGCAATCCCAAGAACTCCACATTCGATGGAATGAGAAAATATTTTCTCTGCATTTATTTTTCTTGAATATTTATTTACATAAAATCCAATATGGTATCAGAGCATTGAGGTTTGTTTGAAACGAATTCTTGCGAGTTCTTTCAAGATCTCTGATGGCAGAAGTTTTAGGAGGAAGACACAGCTCCAATGGAGCCCAGCTACAGCAGCTCAATCATCAACAAGTTTCTACCAAGCTCACAGATGACAACTTCCTCATATGGAAGCAACAAGTCATGATAGCAGTCAAAGGACATGGACTGGAAGGATTTCTGGACGGCTCAGAGCAGCCACCACCCAAGTTCATACCTGTTGGAGAGAATGAAGGTATAAAACTGAACCCAGATTTCGGTTTTTGGCAAAGACAAGACCAACTTTTGGCTTCTTGGACCCTCTCATCACTTTCAGAGACTATCTTGATATCAGTAGTGGGATTTAATACTTCTTTTGAAATCTGGCAAAATCTTGAGTCCACCTTTTCTAGCCAGTCAACTGCAAGAAGGATGCAGTATAAAATTCAGTTGCAGACTCTTAAGAAAGGAGCTATGAGTATGAGGGATTACCTCAACAAAATGAAATCATTGTGTGATGCCCTTACAAGCACTGGTGAAAGGATGAAGGAGGAAGATCAGATGTTATATATTCTCAGTGGCTTGGGCAGTGAATATGATGCTATTGTGGTTACAGTCACAGCCAAGGGTGATAACTATGGTTTAAAGGATCTTACCTCTCTGTTGTTGAGTTATGAGAGCAGGCTTGAAACAACTAATCTACTGGAAAAGAACTTCCCCAGTGCTAACTATGCACAAGGAAACAGAGGAACTAATCAAAGGGGAAGAGGTGGAAATCCAAGAGGTAGAGGTGGTAATGCTAATAGAGGCAGAGGAGGAAGATCCAACCCTAATAACAACATGGTCAAGATTCAGTGTCAAATATGTGGGTATCATAACCACACTGCTGACAAGTGTTATCATCGTTTTGACAGTGAATTTGTGCCAAAACAGCAGCAGCAATCTAGCAATGGAGGTGGCTCTGGCAGACCTAATCAGAATCAAAGTGGTTTTCATGGTGCTGCTATGTACTCATCTGCTGAATCTCAATCAGAAGGAAGTTGGTATCCTGATTCAGAAGCCACACATCACATCACTAATGACATTTCCAACCTCAGCATTGCTTCTGATTATGAAGGGCACAACAAAGTGCAAATTGGAAATGGTTCTAATCTGGATATAGCTCATGTTGGTAAGGGTTTGATTACCTTTGGTGATGGTTCACAGATAACTCATGCTTTTAAGCTCAATAATCTTTTACATGTACCAGAAATCACCAAAAATTTATTGAGTGTATCTCAATTTGCAAAAGACAATCATGTGTTTTTTGAATTTCACCCAACTTTTTGTTTTGTCAAGGATCAAACCACAAAGGATGTCCTTCTCACAGGGACAATTAGTCATGGGCTGTACCAGTTCAAGTCACCACAAGTCAGTGCTTCCACCACCCACAACCATGCTCATTCCAAGTTTTCAAGCCAAGTTCAACCTGCACTTTCTGCTGACACTAGTTGTTCTTCTTTTTCTTCTGTTGTTAGGAATCTGAGGAGTTTAGAACAATGGCATAAGAGATTAGGCCATCCCTCAATTGATGTTACTATAAAAGCATTGAAACTTTGTAACATCACTTTTGATAATAAAGATTCCTTTTCCTTTTGTTCTACTTGTGCTCAATCAAAATCTCATCAACTTCCCTTTACACATACACACACCAGATCAACCTCACATCTTGCCCTTATACACACTGACTTGTGGGGCCCTGCACCTACTAAATCTATACATGGACATAACTACTATGTCTCTTTTATTGATGATTATAGCAAGTATACTTGGATCTACTTTCTCACTACCAAATCAGAAACTGTTGCAGCTTTTAATCACTTCAAAAACATGGTTGAAAACCAGTTTAACTATAAAATCAAAGCTGTGCACAGTGATGGAGGAACTGAGTTTAAACCTTTGAACACTCTATTCTCCAACTGTGGTATTGTTCATCACTTGTCCTGTCCCTACACTCCTCAGCAGAATGGAGCTGCTGAGAGGAAGCACAGGCACCTTATTGAATCTGGTATGAGTATGCTCTGCCATTCTGGTCTTTCCAAGGGTTACTGGGAAGATGCTTTTGGCACAGCAGTCCATTTGTTGAATAGACTCCCTCAGAGTTCCATAAACTTTCAGGTTCCCTATCAACTTCTCTATGGTGTTTCACCTGATTATCAGACTTTGAAAGCTTTTGGTTGTCAGGCTTTTCCTCACATGAAACCTTACAATCATGATAAGCTTGATTTCAAATCCACACCTGGCATTTTTATTGGTTACCATCCCCAGTATAAGGGATACAAAATCCAACTACCCTCCAAAAAGATCATTATAACCAGAAATGTGGTTTTTAATGAATTGGTTTTTCCAGCCTTACACAATTCTCAACCTCATTCATCTATTTCTATCCCACCTATTTTAATTCCACCTATTTCCCTAAACAGATCCACTGATCAACCAACACCTCAACCACCTCATTTAGATAATCTCACACCACCACCTTCACCACATCAGAATATCCATTCCCCTCATAATTCTCCAATTCAGATGCCACAGCATAATCAACTACCTCCTGAATCTTCCAGTTCTAGCTCTTCTTCACATCATTCCCCACAATCCCAAGAACTCCACATTCGATGGAATGAGAAAATATTTTCTCTGCATTTATTTTTCTTGAATATTTATTTACATAAAATCCAATATGGTATCAGAGCATTGAGGTTTGTTTGAAACGAATTCTTGCGAGTTCTTTCAAGATCTCTGATGGCAGAAGTTTTAGGAGGAAGACACAGCTCCAATGGAGCCCAGCTACAGCAGCTCAATCATCAACAAGTTTCTACCAAGCTCACAGATGACAACTTCCTCATATGGAAGCAACAAGTCATGATAGCAGTCAAAGGACATGGACTGGAAGGATTTCTGGACGGCTCAGAGCAGCCACCACCCAAGTTCATACCTGCTGGAGAGAATGAAGGTATGAAACTGAACCCAGATTTCGGTTTTTGGCAAAGACAAGACCAACTTTTGGCTTCTTGGATCCTCTCATCACTTTCAGAGACTATCTTGATATCAGTAGTGGGATTTAATACTTCTTTTGAAATCTGGCAAAATCTTGAGTCCACCTTTTCTAGCCAGTCAACTGCAAGAAGGATGCAGTATAAAATTCAGTTGCAGACTCTTAAGAAAAGAGCTATGAGTATGAGGGATTACCTCAACAAAATGAAATCATTGTGTGATGCCCTTACAAGCACTGGTGAAAGGATGAAGGAGGAAGATCAGATGTTATATATTCTCAGTGGCTTGGGCAGTGAATATGATGCTATTGTGGTTACATTCACAGCCAAGGGTGATAACTATGGTTTGAAGGATCTTACCTCTCTGTTGTTGAGTTATGAGAGCAGGCTTGAAACCACTAATCTACTGGAAAAGAACTTCCCCAGTGCTAACTATGCACAAGGAAACAGAGGAACTAATCAAAGGGGAAGAGGTAGAAATCCAAGAGGTAGAGGTGGTAATGCTAATAGAGGCAGAGGAGGAAGATCCAACCCTAATAACAACATGGTCAAGATTCAGTGTCAAATATGTGGGTATCATAACCACACTGCTGACAAGTGTTATCATCGTTTTGACAGTGAATTTGTGCCAAAACAGCAGCAGCAATCTAGCAATGGAGGTGGCTCTGGCAGACCTAATCAGAATCAAAGTGGTTTTCATGGTGCTGCTATGTACTCATCTGCTGAATCTCAATCAGAAGGAAGTTGGTATCCTGATTCAGAAGCCACACATCACATCACTAATGACATTTCCAACCTCAGCATTGCTTCTGATTATGAAGGGCACAACAAAGTGCAAATTGGAAATGGTTCTAATCTGGATATAGCTCATGTTGGTAAGGGTTTGATTACCTTTGGTGATGGTTCACAGAAAACTCATGCTTTTAAGCTCAATAATCTTTTACATGTACCAGAAATCACCAAAAATTTATTGAGTGTATCTCAATTTGCAAAAGACAATCATGTGTTTTTTGAATTTCACCCAACTTTTTGTTTTGTCAAGGATCAAACCACAAAGGCTGTCCTTCTCACAGGGACAATTAGTCATGGGCTGTACCAGTTCAAGTCACCACAAGTCAGTGCTTCCACCACCCACAACCATGCTCATTCCAAGTTTTCAAGCCAAGTTCAACCTGCACTTTCTGCTGACACAAGTTGTTCTTCTTTTTCTTATGTTGTTAGGAATCTGAGGATTTTAGAACAATGTCATAAGAGATTAGGCCATCCCTCAATTGATGTTACTAGAAAACCATTGAAACTTTGTAACATCACTTTTGATAATAAAGATTCCTTTTCCTTTTGTTCTACTTGTGCTTAATCAAAATCTCATCAACTTCCCTTTACACATACACACACCAGATCAACCTCACCTCTTGCCCTTATACACACTGACTTGTGGGGCCCTGCACCTACTAAATCTATACATGGACATAGCTACTATGTCTCTTTTATTGATGATTATAGCAGGTATACTTGGATCTACTTTCTCACTACCAAATCAGAAACTGTTGCAGCTTTTAATCACTTCAAAAACATGGTTGAAAACCAGTTTAACTATAAAATCAAAGCTGTGCACAGTGATGGAGGAACTGAGTTTAAACCTTTGAACACTCTATTCTCCAACTGTGGTATTGTTCATCACTTGTCCTGTCCCTACACTCCTCAGCAGAATGGAGCTGCTGAGAGGAAGCACAGGCACCTTATTGAATCTGGTATGAGTATGCTCTGCCATTCTGGTCTTTCCAAGGGTTACTGGGAAGATGCTTTTGGCACAGCAGTCCATTTGTTGAATAGACTCCCTCAGAGTTCCATAAACTTTCAGGTTCCCTATCAACTTCTCTATGGTGTTTCACCTGATTATCAGACTTTGAAAGCTTTTGGTTGTCAGGCTTTTCCTCACATGAAACCTTACAATCATGATAAGCTTGATTTCAAATCCACACCTGGCATTTTTATTGGTTACCATCCCCAGTATAAGGGATACAAAATCCAACTACCCTCCAAAAAGATCATTATAACCAGAAATGTGGTTTTTAATGAATTGGTTTTTCCAGCCTTACACAATTCTCAACCTCATTCATCTATTTCTATCCCACCTATTTTAATTCCACCTATTTCCCTAAACAGATCCACTGATCAACCAACACCTCAACCACCTCATTTAGATAATCTCACACCACCACCTTCACCACATCAGAATATCCATTCCCCTCATAATTCTCCAATTCAGATGCCACAGCATAATCAACTACCTCCTGAATCTTCCAGTTCTAGCTCTTCTTCACATCATTCCCCACAATCCCAAGAACTCCACATTCGATGGAATGAGAAAATATTTTCTCTGCATTTATTTTTCTTGAATATTTATTTACATAAAATCCAATATGGTATCAGAGCATTGAGGTTTGTTTGAAACGAATTCTTGCGAGTTCTTTCAAGATCTCTGATGGCAGAAGTTTTAGGAGGAAGACACAGCTCCAATGGAGCCCAGCTACAGCAGCTCAATCATCAACAAGTTTCTACCAAGCTCACAGATGACAACTTCCTCATATGGAAGCAACAAGTCATGATAGCAGTCAAAGGACATGGACTGGAAGGATTTCTGGACGGCTCAGAGCAGCCACCACCCAAGTTCATACCTGCTGGAGAGAATGAAGGTATGAAACTGAACCCAGATTTCGGTTTTTGGCAAAGACAAGACCAACTTTTGGCTTCTTGGATCCTCTCATCACATTCAGAGACTATCTTGATATCAGTAGTGGGATTTAATACTTCTTTTGAAATCTGGCAAAATCTTGAGTCCACCTTTTCTAGCCAGTCAACTGCAAGAAGGATGCAGTATAAAATTCAGTTGCAGACTCTTAAGAAAAGAGCTATGAGTATGAGGGATTACCTCAACAAAATGAAATCATTGTGTGATGCCCTTACAAGCACTGGTGAAAGGATGAAGGAGGAAGATCAGATGTTATATATTCTCAGTGGCTTGGGCAGTGAATATGATGCTATTGTGGTTACATTCACAGCCAAGGGTGATAACTATGGTTTGAAGGATCTTACCTCTCTGTTGTTGAGTTATGAGAGCAGGCTTGAAACCACTAATCTACTGGAAAAGAACTTCCCCAGTGCTAACTATGCACAAGGAAACAGAGGAACTAATCAAAGGGGAAGAGGTAGAAATCCAAGAGGTAGAGGTGGTAATGCTAATAGAGGCAGAGGAGGAAGATCCAACCCTAATAACAACATGGTCAAGATTCAGTGTCAAATATGTGGGTATCATAACCACACTGCTGACAAGTGTTATCATCGTTTTGACAGTGAATTTGTGCCAAAACAGCAGCAGCAATCTAGCAATGGAGGTGGCTCTGGCAGACCTAATCAGAATCAAAGTGGTTTTCATGGTGCTGCTATGTACTCATCTGCTGAATCTCAATCAGAAGGAAGTTGGTATCCTGATTCAGAAGCCACACATCACATCACTAATGACATTTCCAACCTCAGCATTGCTTCTGATTATGAAGGGCACAACAAAGTGCAAATTGGAAATGGTTCTAATCTGGATATAGCTCATGTTGGTAAGGGTTTGATTACCTTTGGTGATGGTTCACAGAAAACTCATGCTTTTAAGCTCAATAATCTTTTACATGTACCAGAAATCACCAAAAATTTATTGAGTGTATCTCAATTTGCAAAAGACAATCATGTGTTTTTTGAATTTCACCCAACTTTTTGTTTTGTCAAGGATCAAACCACAAAGGCTGTCCTTCTCACAGGGACAATTAGTCATGGGCTGTACCAGTTCAAGTCACCACAAGTCAGTGCTTCCACCACCCACAACCATGCTCATTCCAAGTTTTCAAGCCAAGTTCAACCTGCACTTTCTGCTGACACAAGTTGTTCTTCTTTTTCTTATGTTGTTAGGAATCTGAGGATTTTAGAACAATGTCATAAGAGATTAGGCCATCCCTCAATTGATGTTACTAGAAAACCATTGAAACTTTGTAACATCACTTTTGATAATAAAGATTCCTTTTCCTTTTGTTCTACTTGTGCTTAATCAAAATCTCATCAACTTCCCTTTACACATACACACACCAGATCAACCTCACCTCTTGCCCTTATACACACTGACTTGTGGGGCCCTGCACCTACTAAATCTATACATGGACATAGCTACTATGTCTCTTTTATTGATGATTATAGCAGGTATACTTGGATCTACTTTCTCACTACCAAATCAGAAACTGTTGCAGCTTTTAATCACTTCAAAAACATGGTTGAAAACCAGTTTAACTATAAAATCAAAGCTGTGCACAGTGATGGAGGAACTGAGTTTAAACCTTTGAACACTCTATTCTCCAACTGTGGTATTGTTCATCACTTGTCCTGTCCCTACACTCCTCAGCAGAATGGAGCTGCTGAAAGGAAGCACAGGCACCTTATTGAATCTGGTATGAGTATGCTCTGCCATTCTGGTCTTTCCAAGGGTTACTGGGAAGATGCTTTTGGCACAGCAGTCCATTTGTTGAATAGACTCCCTCAGAGTTCCATAAACTTTCAGGTTCCCTATCAACTTCTCTATGGTGTTTCACCTGATTATCAGACTTTGAAAGCTTTTGGTTGTCAGGCTTTTCCTCACATGAAACCTTACAATCATGATAAGCTTGATTTCAAATCCACACCTGGCATTTTTATTGGTTACCATCCCCAGTATAAGGGATACAAAATCCAACTACCCTCCAAAAAGATCATTATAACCAGAAATGTGGTTTTTAATGAATTGGTTTTTCCAGCCTTACACAATTCTCAACCTCATTCATCTATTTCTATCCCACCTATTTTAATTCCACCTATTTCCCTAAATATATCCACTGATCAACCAACACCTCAACCACCTCATTTAGATAATCTCACACCACCACCTTCACCACATCAGAATATCCATTCCCCTCATAATTCTCCAATTCAGATGCCACATCATAATCAACTACCTCCTGAATCTTCCAGTTCTAGCTCTTCTTCACATCATTCCCCACAACAGTTACCACCTACACCACCACCACCCCTTGCCATAACTCACCCAATGGTCACCAGATCCAAGTTGGGTATTTTTAAACCAAAAACCTATGCAGCTGCAATTGCTTCTTCTATAGAACCATCTTCTTACAAACAGGCTCTTCTTGATCCTAAATGGAAATCTGCTATGCAATCAGAATACAATGCCCTCTTAAGAAACTCAACTTGGACATTGGTTCCACCCCCCAAAAATCACAACATTGTAGGATCCAGATGGGTTTATAAACTTAAACAGAACAGAGATGGCACAATTCAAAAACATAAAGCCAGGCTTGTTGCCCAGGGGTTCACACAGGTACTTGGAATTGATTACACTGATGTTTTCAGCCCTGTGATCAAGCCTACTACCATCATATTAGTTCTCACCATTGCCATTTAAAAAGGTTGGGATATTAGACAAGTTGATGTGGACAATGCTTTCCTAAATGGCATTCTGGATCCTAATCAAACTATATACATGAGACAACCACCTGGTTTCATTAAACCTGGCCAAGAGGCTTTAGTTTGCAAATTGCACAAAGTTATCTATGGTTTGAAACAAGCTTCAAAAGCTTGGTTTGAAAAATTAAGATCAGTTTTACTTGCTTTGGGATTCAAAAGCTCAAAGGCAGATTCCTCTTTATATATTCAACACAATGGACATACAACCCTGCTTGTAATGGTCTATGTTGATGATCTCATCATCACAGGAACCTCCACTACCAACATTAATCAGCTTATCTCTAAATTAGCTGACTCTTTTCCTCTCAAAGACCTTGGTCAGCTTCATTATTTTCTTGGAGTTGAGATCACCTATAACAAGTTAGGTCTACATTTATCTCAACACAAGTATATTTGTGACTTACTGATCAAGGCAGGCCTTCAAACAGCAAAAGGTGTTCCCACACCAATGGTCAGCTCCAAAACTCTATCCAAATATGGAGCTGATCTCTACCCAGAACCCTCTCATTATAGGATGCTTATTGGCAGCCTTCAATACCTAACTATTACCAGGCCAGACATCAATTTTGCTGTAAATAAACTCAGTCAGTTTATGCAGTCCCCTACCATCACACATTATACAGCTGTTAAACGTCTATTAAGATATCTTTCTGGGACTTCAACCAAAGGTTTACAGCTCATAAAATCTCCTCACCTCAATCTTACAGGATATTCGGATGCGGATTGGGCCTCTGACCAAGATGACCGGCGTTCCACCTCCGGCCACTGTGTTTTTCTTGGCCCCAGTCTAATTTCCTGAAGTTCCAAGAAACAGAACACAGTTTCTCGTTCCAGCGCTGAAGCCGAGTATCGTAGCCTCGGAAATGCCATGGTTGAATTGCTTTGGGTCCGCTCTCTCCTTCAGGAACTTCACCTACAATCACCCACGACCCCAGTCATCTGGGTTGATAACATCAGCGCCGTGTATATGTCAACCCACGCCGTGGTGCAAGCTCGCACAAAGCACGTGGAAATTGATTTACATTTCATCCGTGACAAGGTCAGAAATCGAGAAATCTATGTTAATCACATACCTGCGCAGGATCAGCTCGCCGATATCTTCACGAAGGCTCTCCCAAATCAATCTTTCTCACGGCTCTGCTCGAATCTTCATCTCGCCGTTGCTCAGGATTGCGGGGGGGTATTAGCGGTATCCCCAAATTCAAACACAAACGACGTCGTTCGGATGCCCTAGAGATTGGCAGATTCAATTCTCCATACGACACCGTTTTCATCTACTTTCCTCTTTTATTGTTTCAATTGGCTTTTACTGTTTTGTCCCTAATTAGGTTTCCTTTTAGGGTTTTTCCATTGGCTCTATAAATAGAGTGCAATACACATGTAAGCCGCAATCCCAAGAACTCCACATTCGATGGAATGAGAAAATATTTTCTCTGCATTTATTTTTTTTGAATATTTATTTACATAAAATCCAATAACCTCTCTCTACCTTCAGCAGGAGCTCACTCTACCTTTAACAGGGATATACTTTCAGCTCACTCTAACCCTTTGTTTTTAATCTATTCACTCTTAAAATCATTTTCAAAGTCATTAACAATTTATTCTTAATTTATGATCATTGTATTATTTTCTGATGTACGTAGATAGCAGTGTTTAATCCTTAATTAAAAAATAATTGTAAATACCTTTAAGAAACTTGCAACAATTTTTAAATACCTTTGGTACTGTATAAAGAGACACGGCGGATTGTAGTCTCATGCTCGTTCGTTATATTTGATGATCATGCATAATGCATGTCTCCGAAATATTTCAATACAAGATCATTTAACACACAACTGCTATTGTAATTGGACTATATGAGTATTGAGTAGTGTACATGTTTGATCCAAACTCCATATATATATATATATATAACATCAAATTTCGCGTCCACAAAGTAAAAATACACGCGTCAAATTGCGTCAAATTCAGAGAAGTTTTTTCAGCGGTGACGAAACACTAGTCAAATTGCGTTAAGAGAAGTTTTTTTGGCGATACACTTAGAGAAGTTTTTTTTAATTACACCAATTAATTTTTTATTTTTTGATAAATTCAAAGAAGTGAATTTTATATATATATATATATATATATATATATATATATATATATATATATATATAATTTTTAAATTTCATTATGCTTTTGTATAATAGTGGGTTCGAACCTAGCTATAATATAATGTTGGAGATGAATTTTGTGGGTGTCTCATTCGTTACACCATTAATCTAAGTGAGAACTATGTGCGGCCGGACATATTTTTTTCAAAGGTTTTATATTTTGTTTTAAATATTCATAATCAAATAAATAAAATGAATAACTATATTAACTTTATTTTCGTATTTTTTTGGACGATTCAATGAAGTAGCAATCAATTTTGTCATTTTTCATATTTGGCACTTGTTGATATCATTTTTTATTTGGATTTTATGTGATCGAGTTGCGACAAAATATAGCACGCTGGTCCTATATTATAATGAAATATAATGATACCATATAGTACTACTTAATAGACTGTAATTAAAAGTTCTTTTGGATGAACTTATTAAAAAATAGTTTATTAAATATTAAGTTTTATAAGTTGTTATATTTTATTTATTAATAAATAAATTGTTAAATACTACTGGATAAAATATTTAAACTTATAAAATGTTAGTTTATTTGATAATTTATAATCTTATATAAATAAAGTTATCAAAAAGACATATTATATAAAAAAATTAGATAAAAAATAATAAAAGTAATAATTGTATAGATATTTTGATATTTTATTATTTAAATTACAAGAACTTATTTAAAAAATATATTCGCTTTTACTTTTTTTGAACAACTTATAAACGGTAAAATAATTTATTTTTAAGTTTAAAAAAAAATCTTAAAATTTTCAAACAAATTCTAAGAGTTTACAAGGCTTTTAATAAACTTTAAAAAAAATTATACTCATCTATCCCACACTATGATAAATAATATGCATGCAAAAATTATGAAAAAATAACTAAAATAAAATTTAATTATTAAATTTTATTTTAGTTATTTTTTCATAATTTTTGCATTTTATTTATCATATGTATTGGACGGACAAAAAAGTCAATGTTGACTACCTGAAAGTTTTACCAAACATGCCTTAAGTATATATTATTATAGTAAAACGGGATCGTAAAATTTCATAAATTTAAAGAGATTATTAATTTATCGAATATTTTTTTTTAATTTAAGAGACTAAGAGGAGACTGAAAAATTCTATTAATTTAGAGAAAGTATTAATGTATTGAGTATTAATTTATAGAGATTTTATTGTTGTTTGTTTAGAACTTAATTACAGTACTAAAAGTACCGTAGTTAATTGTTTAATTTTTCGTGTATTTAATTTCCATTAAAAATGTGGTGGGGCTGAAATTTATGTATGTTTCTTTTAGTGAGTAGGACAATATATCGAATGTCTGCCACTCGAATAAATATCCAGACTCTTGAACAGTGCATGTATAAAGAGTCGGGTGAGTTTTCAAAATGAGTTGAGTTGACATACTGAGAGTCTAGACGAGTTGATAAATGAAATTTTGGATTTATGGAAGAAGTTAAACTAGTTAAAAAGCGATTCAAGTGAATTAGATTATTACTGTATTTTTTCTTTCAAATTTTTCATATTAAGAAATCAAATATAGATAATTAATTACATGTAGTTATATTTTATTCAATTGATTTTTCAACAAGGGATGAAAATTAAAGAAGGATCATAGTGAAATGTGACTTTTGAATAAAAGTAAAAATTACTACATCTGTTTATGTTTCATAGAGAAACATAACTATTTATTAAAAAAAAAGGAGATAATTTAATTATTCATGAATAGAGGAAGTATGAAATAAAAAAACATATAGTTAGTAAAATCTTTATAAATTAATATTGATACATTAATAATCTTTTTAAATTAATAGAAATTTTTCAGTATCGACTTAGTTTTTTAAATGAAAAAAAATATTCGATAAATTAATAATCTTTTTAAATTAATAAAAAAAATCGGTTCCTAAAGTATTAATTTATAATGTAACTATTTATTTTACAAAATACAAAAGAGATAATTTAGTTATTCATGAATAGAGGAAGTATGAAATAAAAAAGCATAAGTTAACTTTATTCGAAAAAATGTTCATGTAGTATATTTTATGTTTGGATTCAACGAGTATTAATTCATGTTTTATACGCTTTTGCTACATCAGAAACTTTTAAAAAAAATCCGAGCAGTTGTCCTTTTCTTTCTTTGATATCACATTTTGTTTTCAATTCCCGTTGAATTTCTCTGGCAATTTAAGACCCGGTTCACCAAAAGTTAACATTTTACGTGCTACGTAATTGTTCTATCTTGAGAAACAATCATGCATGTATATACCCGTAAATGTCAAATTTGTTTAAAGAAATCGTTTTAAACGAGCATCGATTTTTGGCTTCTGCCATCTCTAGATCATCACACTGTTCCACAATATGCGCACATTTTTGCTCTAAATTTCGAGTTATATAACTTATTCTATCTTAATCGATTCGCGTGTTCTTGTTGAATAGTGATCTTGTCATCTCAAGTACATCCTAAACTTTGATCAACTGATTAGAAATAACAAGTAATTAATTTGCAAGTCGAAAGCTTGGACTTAGTTTTAAATTTGATTGTTTTTTATTTTAGCTTATAATTACTCGTATTTGTGCAATATTGATTAAACGCTACTGAGTTTGGGTGAGCTCATTGTAACTTTTTTTCTTCTCTCCTTCAGTCATGCAAGTAGATCACTAATTAAGCACGTAACATATCTCTTGTTGTCTATATGCTTCGTAAAATGCTTTCATTCTCTTGTCTATATATATGCCTATCGAGTATTGAGCGCAAAGAGTGAGGATCGCGATTTTAGATTTCTACCCTTGTTGATCAAATTAAACTTACGGATCAATAGTTTGTAGATTGCATTTACTTTGCCGTTGATTCTAATTAAGTTGATTCTACAATATTTTTTATTTTCTACAGAGAGTGAGCAATATATATAGAAAATGCATCATCAATTAGGTATGTTTGACTAGGCAGTTTTATTAGATTTGGAGTGATCGAATCATCCGATCAATTCTCCAAATGATTTAATTACATATTTACATTAGTATTTTATTTATTTTTGATAAATTTAGTCAAGAAATTAATAAGTTGATAAAGACTATACACATGCATTCGAGTACAAATAAGTAGGGCCCCAAATTTGGAGTTTGATTAAATTGTATTTGAACTTTTATTATCATTACTTTGTTTTGGTGTTTTTGTTACTCTCGAAATTTTTGTAACACATTTTCATATTAAAATTTTATAAAGTTTTTTTTAAAAGAAAATAAAAGAGAAAATTAAACTCTTACCGTGGTATAATCTTCATTTTGGTAAAAGTCAATTTTCATTTGCTAAAGTCTAGAACCGCAGCCTTCGAAGTCGACATTTGAATACTTAAAAAGTGATTTAAAGATTTACTTAAGAAATAAAATTTTTGAAAAAGTCAATTCAACATCGCTTCTAAACTTTCCTTTTATTTTATGTATGCATATAAAATTATCAAAAATTATGTAAATTGGAATTTAATAATTTTGTTTCTTGATTTGCTATTAAATATTTTTCTATATTTCAACCATCGTCCATTTATTAATTTTCCTTTTCGCTGCATCAAATATCTTAGCTTTTTAGGATCAACTTCAAATTATTACTATTCTCCTATTTATTTTAAATAATATTAATTGCATATATTGACAAATTCAATCTATACATATTAATTGTATAATCTCTTTTTCTTAAATTTATGTTTCAATTAAAATAAAATTTTAAATTATGTTTCAATTAATGTATAATAAAAACTTGAAAAGTTAATTTCCTAGTTGAGAAAGGGTATATCTGGAACATGAAATACACGTAATATTTGGAATTTAAAAAAACTAAAAAAACTCGCGTATTATTATTCCATAAAAAGCCCAAACGTATTTTGCTCTGTTTCATCTTCTCCAAACTCTTCCTATCCCCTCACTTATACTTCACTCCGTCTCCTCTCTCTCTCTCTCTCTCTTTCTATTTATATATATATATATATATATATATAAATATTAATTAAACCTTTTTTTTGGGTTGCGGTTCAATTGAAAATATGGGCGCATGCTTTTCGGTTCACAAGGACCCGGATTCCGCCGTGGAGCCCCATTCTTCAGTCGGGCCAAATCTCTTGACGGAGTCGACGGTCAAACGGGAGGTCGATACGGTCAACGGTGTCGATCCTGCAATTGCTGACTTGGCAATCAAGCCTGGATTCTCTTCCCGTTTTCTCGACGCTGGTTAGTATGTGTGTGTGTGTTTATTTTACTTTTTTATTAATTTTAATTAGATTATATGTTTGAATATTTACCTAAATCTTACGTCTGTAAAGTTACCTTTCCCTGTTCGTACTTCGTACTACAATTGATTCCAATCGTGATTTTTTTTTACTGTCAAAAAGTTGTTACTTTTTTTACTTGAAATTGACAGATGATAAATTGATTATTAAAATAATGAAAAAACAAATGTTTTTACCCTCTTGTGTTTTATTAAAATAATTTCCTATTGATTTCTGGCTGAATTTTTTCCATTGAAATGACTGATCATTGAGAAAGTCTTGTACCCTTTAAATGGCTTTGGGAAAGAGTTGTTGATATTATTAATGTTAAATAATTGCATATGTGGCCCAACTGGATAATAATATTACTCTCAGAAAACGATTTGGTCTCACATACTAATATCATATTTCTTTTGTAATTTAATAAACAAGTTTGTGTTCTCGTAAAGTAATTCGAAATTGAAACAAATGGTTTTTTTTCAGGTAGCAAAGATGATGCATTCTTTGATTCCCAACCATGGTTAGAGTCGGATGGCGAAGACGAATTCTTGAGCATCAACGGTGGTGCGTGCTTTTATTCTTTTCAAAGTCGAAAATCCATTCACTTGTGTTTTCATTCACTCACATTGAGATATCGGTGTGTATTCATTTGTGTTTTTTTTTTCTTTTGTTGTTTGATTGATCAAAATGTAGATTTTACCCCGTCTCGTGGAAGCACGCCTCTCCACCACAAATTCCTTCCCGGAAATCAAACTGTGAACAATGCCTCGATTTTAGAAGAAGCATTAGGGCAAGTGCACGAACCACCACATAAGATGAAGAGACTCTCCGAGCTGTTTAAAGAGAGCTTACGCCATCAGAATTACACAGACTACGAAAACGAAGATGACTCAAAAATCGTGAAACCCGAAGAATCCACGCCTCTAAACCAATCAAAATCCACCAACGAGATCGATGCTAAATCAACAGATGATTCTAAAAAATCTTCCAACCGAGTGAAGCCTGCACAATGTTGCCTTCTGAGATTCAGTGAAAGAAGAAAGAAAACGAGCCCGGTTTTAGGGACTGGCTGATCTTCGTCTTTTTTCTTACTTTTACAGAAATGTGGATCAACAATATTTAGATATATAACGACAAGCCCTATTTAACGTTGGTTTCTGAAAAATCCTACAATCTGATTATAAACGATGTCTTTAGCCGTGACCCCGATAATAAAATCGGCATGTGCGAACTCCTTAATGTACTGCACGTGAATTTTGTCGACATCGTGATACTTGAGAGCATCGAGCAAAGTCGCCACATCCTTAGCATCCGACAGTGAGTCTTGTCCACCATAGCTAAGGAAGATCGGAAAGTCACGAGGGATTTTGGATAGGTTGTAAACAGGTGGCCTCGGTTGACCGTAGTGCTTCACGTTGAAGTAAGAGTTTCCGTAGTCGTATTTCGACACTACACCATCTCGAACAGCTGTACATTTTAATCAATCAAAAAACATTGCATTTTAAACATGCACATAATGATTGAAATTTGAAATTACTTTGAGCCATATGGACGAGGTTCTTTGTGGAGGTCGATTGGGGCTCGTTTCGTAAGAAAAGTTCGACGGTGGATGCATTGAGACAACAATTCTTTCCTGAAATCGACAGTAGGGCAGATCAGTTTTTCGTTGGTACAAAATTAAAATTAAAAAGGTTGTTAAAAAAATTACCGGTGAGTGCAGTAAGCAAATCGTAACAGTCTATCCCAGAAGAAGTGCACAGAGCTTTCAGAAACTTGGCCGTTGGCTCGCTGTAAAATAATAAATAATAAATAAATGCAAATTTTACGCACGAGCAATGTCGACTAAACGTACGCTTTGGGGTTGAACTCTGCGAGGCCGAATATCGTAGTGATCTGTGTATAAATAAATATATACAAAATCAGAGTGAATATTAATTAATGATAAATCAAAATGATGAATTTCGCTAATTACTTCGCCGACAAAGGCTCGAGCTGCGACGACTCCAAGAGCCGTAGTCATGTGACTTAGATACGCAATCGGGCTCAGCAGCACAGCTGATCGAACCTTGTCGACTTGTTTCCCTTCGGAGAACGATGCCAGTGCTATTAAAGTTCCCTGATCATTAATTAATTACGATTATTTAGTTAATGACATGCCTAAATTTTATTACTACATATACATACCATTGAATGTCCGATGTAGTGAGTCTTCTGGCCGGTTTGCCTGAAGACTAAGTCGATAACGGAGGGCAAGTCATGGCTAACAAGATCGTCCCATGTCCAATCCCAATACTCCTACCAGAAAACGATATATAGTCAAGATTTATGAGTTTGAGTTTGTACAGTACTATTTATTTAGTTTTACTTTCTTACTGGATTGGCAGGGTCGAGTGAGACATGACCTCGGCTAAACCGAGTTCCTCGGATGTTTGAAATCCAAACGTCGAACCCGTTATCGGCCAATATCATCGCCAGAGATTCTTCCGGAGGGCTCAGTAGCCACGTCATCCCATCCTGCTTTGTCAAGTTGTACGTACAATACAATACATAGTTCATATTTATCACTTGCAACAGACACACCTCAGCTAGCTCGATCAGTTGCATATGTTGACCAACACGTTAAACACATACGACAAAATTAATGGAGACCCCTTTTCTTACATAGTTATGCAGTTAAGAAATTCACATTTTAGTTAGGAATTTTCTTGCCATGACCTCACGAAGCCTCGATAACCCAACAACATTCAGGCTCAAATTGTCAGCTCTGAGAGGTCAGATTCATTTAACCCGGGTAACCGACTTATAATCAAATTACGTCACGTAGGTATGTACGTTCTGCGACTGTTTAATCCAAGTGACAAACTATAAAATTCTCGAATTAAAGTTATCGGTTCCATTTTTTCGACTCTAATCCATTTGCTTCGACTAATTGATCCATAGAAGAATATTTTGCTGGGAAACAATAGATTTACGTTTATAAATTAGTGAAAAAAAACAAAAAACTAGCAAAGAACATAAATTTAAGGATATTCACACGGTCAACACAGTACATTAACACAGTTTTTATATGTCTATATATATTTGACATATAAAGTAACATCAAGCATTCATAATAATTAAGTACTCCGTACGAATTATAGAATCGAGATTGCAAAATTTTAAAATGACAAATGGGAAACAATGCTTACCACGAGTACCCCATGTTGCAGCAGAACCGGCGACCGGTTCGGGCCACCTCCTCCGGCCCGGCCCTCTGGAATCCTCTGCACGCTTAATATGTAGCCGTCATCCGTTTTTACCTGAGTTTTTTTGGTTTTAAATGAAAAAAAATAAAGATTACATTAATTAATTAATTCAACTTTGGGGAGTTGTAATTTGGTGACAAATCTTACTACGAATTCTTGGCACTTGTAACCATGTACGGTGACGGCGGCGGAGCACGCGCCTCCCGACCCGAAACCTTCGGCGTCGGTGCCGGAAGCTTGATGGGGTAGTGGAATCAGTGCAAGTGAGAAAAGGCCCAAAAGAGATGAATTTAGGAAGAGGTTATATTTCATGCTATGTTTTTTTTTTTTTTTTTTGAATTAAAGTTGTGTGTGCTTTTGGACTTGGACTCGGCTACTGTGTACTGTATATAAATAGAACGAAAAAAAAGGAAAAGATAAGAGTTTTAAGTGTGAAATTGAAAAGGAGAAGAAAATGGGAAGAAAAGAAAAAACAAAGAGTAAAAGGACCTATTCACACTCTTGCCAGTGGGATGGGAATGGGCCTTGGGCCCGCTTATAATGCCCTTATCCTTTTATTCGGTTGTATTGGTTACAAAGTTTTTAATATATTTTTTTTAAGGTTTGAGAGTAAATATTCAGATTTCCAGAATTTATACAAATATTAAAGTATATAATACGAATTTTAAAGTATTTTTTTAAATATCACGAATTATGTCTGAAGAGGGTAATTGAGTAATTTCCATTGAACGAAGGGAGTAACCGTAACATCATTCAATTTTAAAATTTTCGACTTGGAATTTTTATTACTTCTATTGTGCTTAAAATTCGATGATGATTTTAAAGGTGTTGAAGTAATTAATTGAAGAATGCAGTTCTAGAGTATGAAGACAATAAAATTGTGTTAGTAACTAGTGAGAATGATGATTTTTAATTAAAAGTATTAATTAAGTTTATGAAACGTTAGTATCTTTTCGAAAATTGAAGGGCGAATTTTTCATTAAACTCAGAGCCCGTTTGGACGAGCTTATTTAAAATAGCTTATAAGATGTTACATCTTATAAGTTGTTTCAAGAGCTGATAAGCTCTTATGTCTTATTTAATAAATAAGTTGTTAAACCGTTTGGATAAAAAAGATATATAAACTTATAAGATGTTAATTTGTTTGGAAATTTAAGATCTTATATAAATAAAATTATCAAAAATAAATAGTTATATATGAAAAAAAAAATTAAAAATAATTATATTAACTAAATAACAAATTTGAGATTTTTTTATATATATAAAAATAAATAAATTTAAGGGTAATTTGGTCTTTTATTATTTAAGTTGGAAGAGCTTATAAGCTGTTTAAAAAAAAGTACCTCCCCCCTTAATTTTTTTTAAACAGCTTATAAGCTGTTAAACAGCTTATTTTAGAAAAAATTAAGATCTTTTTCCAAAACTTTACCAAACAAATCTTAGTAGCTTATAAGCTCTTAAACAGCTTATAAGCTGTTTTAAAGAGCTTATAAGCTCAGCCAAACATGCTCTCAAAAGCCAAAGGAGATTACGTAATTCCCTTCGAAAAAACCAAAGATATATTTATCCGAACCTTCGCGTCACGAACGGCCAGCCCATGGCCATCGCCGCCGTAAGCCTCTTCTCGCTTCCATCACGCGCCACTTCATCATCCATTAATTTTGTGACCACGTGCCGCGCCACTTCTCCTTCCGCATTATCCGTGCTTTCGCCGCCGCCGCCGTCGCGGCCGCTACTGCTCACTCCGGAGTTGAACACAAACCCTATCACCTCCTCCCCATGCTCACTCAACTGCCCTCACTTTGAATCGTAGGTCCACCACTCCAGTTGTTTTAGTGAGCGTGTTTATTCCGTATCGTGTTATTTGATTAACTACTTCAATTTCATTTTTCCCCTTCTTCAAAACCTGCAGCTGCTCCGGTTGTACTCATGAGTACAACCTACACCAGCCGCCCATTCTCGACGAGGCGATTGAGTTCTTTAAGAAAATCGGTGTTTCTAAATTCACCTTCGACAGTTGTAGACTTGTAATTTTATCCCAATTCCTAATGATCTGTTTTTTGATTAAAGAAATTTCAGCTTTCTAGTTTCAACAATTAGGTAATTGATGATTATTTTTTCTCTATGAACTGGTAGTGGGGATGGAGGTGTCGGGCAAAGCTCGCTGTTCGTGGTTCATCTACGAAACCATTAATTGGGCTTTATGAATTCGGAACTCATAATGCTGTTGATATTCCTGAATGCCAAGGTTCCAAACTTAACTATTTTACATTTAATTTAAGTTTGCCATGTTTTTTTTTTGTACAAATAAAGAATATATCGTGTTCAGTTGTTCGTATAATGACGAGTTATTTTCTTGCGTAGCTCATCATCCGAGCATCAATGCTGCCGTTGACCTACTAAAGCAAGATTAGATCCTGATGTTCTCTTAGTATGAATTCTCTTGTTTGCATTTCTTAAAACAATGCTTCCTCTGATACCCTTTCATTTTGTTGTTATTTCAGGGATGGCTGAGCTGAATATTGAACCGTTTGACGAAGACGAGGGAACGGGCGATCTAAGATATGTCCAGGTGATGAAGTTCATCGATATTTAGACTTCTAAAATTTACGCTTGTAGTTATCTAATTTGCAAGCTGAATATTCTGAATGATGCTAATATTTTTCGTTTCATGTAAACAAGTGTAGATGGCGGTGACGACATACAACACATCTCTCCCTGAATCCGAAAGATACAAAAATGGTTGGTAGAATGTACTATATGATAGATGGTGGCCTAGTTGAATCTTGTACTGATAAATTTCATGAATAATTATAGGTAAGGTGCAGGTTGCTTTGGTATGGAACTCGAGAAGTGAGAACTCTCCTAGTTTTAAAAAATTGAATGCATTGGCCAATGTAAGATATCTGCGGTTGTGTCAGCAGTAATTTATTCTTTAATAGAAACCTCCTATCTAAACATGTTCATGGAAAATTAAATTGTAGTATATGTGGATCAATGGGGGCCCAAATAATGAAGTGCATTTGATCCATTCTATTTGGGCTAATTTTCAGACATCTACAAATAATGTAAGGCTTACTGGAATCCTGAGCAACATTTGTTGTCGAGTTCTGCACCTTATTTGAGTAACTTTTTATGACACGGATGTTTTGCCACTCAGGTGATTTTCGGGAACAGGTGGAGACACCTTTTAGGTGAGAGAGACTTCTGGGAGCATGTTGGAGGAATTGATGTTTCTATGGTCCCTTCAAGCTTTGGACAAGCGAACACACGGGTTTGAAAATCAAATTCCTCTCTGGATTCATAGATAACTTCTTTATTCTGCTTAATTTACTATTGTGATTGGCATAGTAACTCAGGCACAATTCAATGGTTTGATCTTGGGCAAGAAAATACACGAGTTTGAAATCAATTTCTTCTCAAGATTTTTTTATTCTGACTTGATTATAGATACCTTTCTTTATCCTGCTTAGTTTACTATTGTGATTGGCATTGTAACTCCTTTCTTTATCCTGCTTAGTTTACTATTGTGATTGGCATTGTAACTCGAGGAAAAATTTAATGATCTGATCTTAGAAAGAACCATTCAACATTATTTTGAATTATGTTTTTTACAGGCTTTTGATGCTCTACTCCGTAAACTACAAAAGTATGTCCCTTATGGTGCATCGGTAGTTGATCTATATGCTGGAGCTGGGGTGATTGGGTTATCTTTGGCCGCCACAAGGAAATGCAGGTTGGAAAAATTGATGGACTTAGGGTTTAATTATCATTATTCCAATCAGGTCCTAGATTACAACAAACTTTTTTTATGCACCTTCATTGTATAAACAGGTATGTGAAATGTGTGGAGGTGAACAAAGAGGCAAAGCATTCTTTTGAGAAGACAGCTTCTCGACTACCGGCCGACATGGAAAGCAGCATTAGTTGGCATCATGCAGATACTTCTAGGGTTAGTATATCATTTTAATATAATTCTACAGTTTCCAACTATAGAATCATCCATTTGCGTATGAGTAAAAGAACCTCATTCACCATAGTGATATAAATCATTTTTCTTGTGAAACTATTAACTTATCCCAAATTTTTAGGAACCACTTTCTTGGCTCATCGGATCTGATGTTGTTGTGGTTGATCCTCCAAGGAAAGGGCTAGACCTATCTCTTCTCGATGCTTTGCAGTCCGTGCCATTTATGAAGATCAAAGATAATTTACCTGAAAGGTGGGTGGTCTATAGTTCGAAACCCTAAATTACTGTTTTTCAGGGCTTGCAGAGTTTTTTTAAGGTTTTTTTTAGTTTTATTTTGTGTGTTTGCACTCATTTCTACATTTTATTTCAGTACCAATAGAAACATTAAAATTGAAAAAAGACCATGGATTCTCCGGGAAAAGGAGACTTCAGTGCAGAGCAATCGCCCGATGGAAGAAAATGAAAGTCGTTCGGTGCCTCAAACTCTAATATATATAAGCTGCGGGTGGGATAGTTTCAAAGAGGTAAATTTAGCATTTTAGGTTACACCTTATTTATTCTCAATTTTTAGTTGAATTCCTTTAGCGTTTAGCTTTATCAAACCTGCATTTTCATACAGGATTGCATGTCTCTGCTCTCTAGTAAAGCATGGCATTTGAAAAAAGCTCACGGCTTCAATTTTTTTCTTGGAACACAGAGGTCTCTCTCTCTCTCTCTCTCTCTCTCTCTCTCTCTCTCTCTCTCTCTCTCTCTCTCTCCTTCTCTCTCTGTCTGTGTTTCTGTTGTGCGCGGGCATACACACACACACACACACATATACAGCTAATCTAGTCCATGTTTTTGCAGCATTGACTAATTATACTTTTTATCCTTAATATGCAGCATTGAGATCTTGGCCGTGTTCAAAAGTGGTCCAGGGGCAACCACTAAGAGAAAGAAATCCGTTAAAAAGAAAAGACCCACCTGAGGCGCAACATTACAAGTAGTTTTAAGGCAAGTTTTTGAAGAATCTCTTTCAATTAGGATTCTGAAATAAACTTTCCATCAGGCAAGTTTGTAATTCAGTTTTCTGTTTTCATTGCTTGCTACATGGAACAATTTTGTACATAGACTAATTTGTACATAGACTAATTCGTAGATGAATTACAAACGGGTGTTTGATTAATGCAAAAAATAGCGTGTGGTGACATATATTCTACACACATCTGGTTCTTATATTCACAAGGTAATGAATTTAGTCTTTCCTTGCGTATGACTTAGGAATCTTTAATCGGCATTGCATGTCTAAACTTTTGGACCAAGCTCTTTCTCAGCTCAGGATGTTTTCAAGTAATTGGGTTGTAGCTTGCTGCCTTTACCGCTGAAATTACGTCTTCGACGTAGGATACCAACTTTTCGCGAAGTCGGTCTTAAACACTGTCACTTCAGCAACTTCGTTCGCACACACTCAGCTCAGCTTGCTATGTATAATGTTCGGTGAAGTAGTGTGTTCGAACTCAACAAGAGTAAAGTAAAATGCTGAAGACAAGGTTGTATAATAGTTTCATTTCATTGAATAACAAAACTAACTATTACACTTGTGGAGAAAGGTAGACGGTATGATCAAGAGTCGTATCCCAAGTGACGCAGCACTCCAACGAACTGAAGATCTAGTACTATATCACCTAGAGCTAAATCGCATAACTCTACTAGTGGTGCACAGCACAAAACAACTACCAAAAAACTCTAAGGCTCAGCGCCAACAAACAACGATAGCGATACTTGAATATCAGATTTCGTTCTCTCAAAAATCGTCAGGATGTCATCCAACTCCATGGGTATATATAGTAGTCTCGCACATGTGAAGCCTTGAGATAGTGCAATCTGATTGGTCACATGCTTGGCCTACATCACAATTCCATGGATGACATCACTTTCGGAATCTTCGATTCTTGAATCTTGGAATCTTGAATCTTCGATTCTTGAATCTTCGAATCTTGAATCTTCGATTCTTTAACTTCAGACTTCAACACATCTTGACTCCGTCGATCTCAATACTTCATTTTCAACTTCATCGTGGTGAACACTCGTCGTTGAACATTTCGCATTTCATCGTCTTCATGGTCGTCGATAGTTGAAGTAGTAAATAGCACATCATGCATCAGTTGACACATGAAGTGAAAAGAGGCACGGCGTGCGACTCCCGTCGCACGGAATGAAAAGAGCATATCATGCGACTCCTGTCGCATGAAGTGGAGTGCACAGATTCGTGCGACTCCTGTCGCACGAGTTGAGGAGGGCTGATTGTGCGACTGCTGTCGCATGGAGAGCGAAGAGAGGAAGAGCAGAGCGTGCGACTCCTGTCGCACGCATTTCATGCGACGCCTGTCGCATGAATAATGAGCTGCAGCGTGCGACTCCTGTCGCACGGTTGAAGGAGCGTGGTCATGCGACTCTAGTCGCATGAGATGAATCATACGGAGCGTGCGACTCCTGTCGCACACACTGGCAGGTGTACTGTGTGCGACTCCTGTCGCATGGGATGATGATGCAAGGTCATGCGACTCAAGTCGCATAGTCTTGATAGATGGACATCATGTTGAACATATAGCATTCACTCAACCTACACCTGAAATCAAAGACAAAAAACAACAAACACATGTTGTCGCCAAAACTAACATCTACAATCTCCCCCTTTTTGGCACAACTCATGTGACCAAAGGTTAGTAACGGAGATCCACATAACTCCCCCTCAAACAAGGCATATCGAAACAACTAAGTAAAATAAACATCAAACAGACATTCAACAACTAAGCATCATCAATGAATAGATATGGAAAACAAAGACTTAGTACGAATCCATCATCAAAACATCCAATCATCAAAACCAAAAGATTCATCAAAACAATTATGAAAAACATGCATGATGGGAAATATCAAGTCTTATGCATGCAATAGATAGATAGAAAACCAAAAACTTAAATTGTTCAAGAGTTACTAAAACTTTAAAGCAGCAGCATCAAGTCTTCGGCGAGCCGGCAGGAGATGGTGAGCGCACTGGAGTGGTATGTGGTGAAGCTTCACCAGACTTCATCTCTTCATCATCGACTCCAGCTTCATCACCTAAGTCTTCCTCTGCTTCGTCTCCATCAGTTTCGAAGTCTTCATCACGGTTGCCGTAGACTTCATACTCACCGAACTCATCTTCACCAAGTTTGATTCTCTCTTCATCATCATCATCATCGTCATTTCCAAGATCTTCGACATCAACATCTTCATCTCTCAAACCGTCAGACGGCATCGCACGCGACGCCTCTGGATGTGTAGTATCATCTCCATCAGAACCATCAACTTTTCCCTTACCTTTTCTCAACATCTCGAAAACCTCCCCTGCCATCATCTCACGAACACCCTCATCTCCTTCGTCCTCGCTCTCAACTACCACATGCTTTGACTTGGCTAGATCAGCCATTGCTTCCTTGATACCGTCTTTGATCAGCTGGAAGATGAATGTATCACTTAAGCCTTGGCCAGATGACCCAGCACGAGATACTCCACCCAATCCTCCCCCTTGATGGGTTAGCTGGTGAAGGTAAGTGAAAGCGGCTTTCTGGTCTTTCTGAGCATCCAACATCTCAGCAAGGGCAATGGCATGAGCGGCTTGTTTACGCTCAAGGCGTTGAGTCGTAGTGAAACATTGATGGATCGCAGCCGAGGGAACTACAGATCGATAGTTGTGCATTGGGTGATAGGGATTTTCTTTCGGTGGTAAACCAGACTGGGGACCATACTTTTGAGGCGCTACCTTCTCGCGCTTCAATTCCTTAACATCAGCATCATCCTTCTCAATCTCTTCAATGTTTGAAATTTTGATCACCTCTGGCTTGCGACGCTTAGGTGTCGACGATTCAAGCTTCGCAGCAGCAGATCGTTTCTTAGTCTTCACCGGCGACGGAGGTGGAGTGATAGGATCCTCGACATCTTCCCTCTTCGTGAACTTCGTCCACGGCAAATCATACACACGATTCTTAAGGAATGTAGGGGTGATGTTGACATGAGAGTTCTTTTTCAACTTCTTCTCAGTCTCCGTCATCGGAGAGAACTTCTGTTCGATCAACATCCCGTAAATCAGACAGGGATGAGTTAAGTGCATACGTCGATTCTCCTCAACCTCCGATTGTTGAATAAGTAATGAGTTAGGAGCCTTGGCTATCCTGCAGATATCAGCGAAGATGATTTCGCCGAGGTCAACCTGTTCACCACATCCGAAGCGGAAGATGGTATGCATCAGTTTGGGAGATAAATACTCCTCATCAGGATGAGCAGCCCAGTTTGTCACTCCCAACCTATGCAGTGTGCCGTAGAAGGCAGATAGCTTGACAGGAGGAGGTAGAGGTGACTTAACCTTCCCTTGGGTTAAGAATGAACCAACCTTTGTTGCGTTCATTCGATCATCATCAGATGGAGTAGTCCAAGTACCATCAACTTCGACCCTCTTAAGGAAGATATTAATGTTCAACGGTCGAAGGGTGTACAACTTACTACGAAACACAAAACGCCCATACATCGGGCTCGAGGGATCAGCGAACTCAGGTGTTAGATTAGCATAGAACTTCTGAACGATCGGAATAGAGTAGCGATAGGTGGCAGTGACTGATTCCAACAACTTCATATCATCCAAAAATTTGGTAATGCCGTACTCCGCATAGTCCTGAGGACGAATAGTACGATCAGCAAGTATCGGCAAATTCTCAATCAACCCAAGACGACGCTCGGCCGCGGGATAGAAGAAATCGGGTTTGTAGTGCTTCCCGCACTCTTCAACAGTCTGATAATAAACAACCTCAGCAGTGGCTCCAGTTGAGCCAGAGGTGGTAGGAGCACGAGGCGGCTTCCTCGAATCGTGAGATAACGTCTTCTCTCCCTCACCGGAGCCAGAAGACTTCTTCTTAGACCCACCAGCGGAGTCAGTAGGAGTTGAATGTTTAACTTTCGTAGGATCAGTGACAGTAGCAGAAGCAGAAGGTACAACCTTCTTAGGAACATTGGTTGCGGAGACAGATGGTTTCAATCTGTTTTGATCAACAACAGCAGTGGTAACAGCAGTAGGTTTAGTCTTCCTCTTTTCAGCAGTAACATCAGATGACGTTTTCTTTGATGAGGTACCAGGGCCAGAAATTGTTTTCTTCGCATCAGTAACAACAGCAGCAGGAGATGGAAGTTTAAGAATTTTCTTTCCATCATCAGTCATAACACCTTCATCAACGAGTTTCTTGTATTCAGAAGGGGACACGAGTCCCTTATAGCAACGAAGAAAGTTTGAAGGATACTTCTTCGGTTGTTGTTCAGGTTTATCAGTCTGACCACCACTCCTCGACACGGAGTGAGCGGGTTTAGCAGGTTTCGCCAGATCAACTGACGGGGACTTACCACCGCGGGAGTCCATCTTGTCCATGTGTTTTTGAAGGGCATGGAGTGCCTTCTTCTTTGAGTTGGGAGAGGCATCCCTCCACGCAGTGGTTAGTTCGGCAAGAACTTCCTTGTCAATTTCATCAAACACATTGCCAGCAGAAGTAGACATAGCAAGATAGCGAGAGTAGCAAGATCGAAAATCTAGAACCTAAGTTTGAAACACAGGTGCCTGATGCACGAAGCTAGAGAAGTGAGAATCGAACGTTGAACGTCGAACGCCGGATGCGTGAAGCTAGAGAACAACACTCAACCACGAGAGCAAGACGCAAGCACAGAGAGTTGGATACTTAGGATTTCGATTTGCAGGTAACCCTAAATCTTGATTTTGATGGCCTATTTATAGGAAAAATTTGGGCCTGCTCGTCTTGGACAAAAAGACCTGCGAAAAAGCCCACTTAACAGTACAAAATTGGCCCATCAGTATAAAAAACGAATAAAATATAATAAAATAATAATCCGAAAAACGTGAAAAAATTTCTAAAGAAGAAAAAAAATTTCAAAAATTTCAAAATTTTTCGGAAATTTTCGTCGACGAGCATGATGTAGCAATGACATTCATCGTCGGATATTAGGTTGGTGGAGATGAAGTGTTGTGGCATAGCAGCTGGGCATCGGAGAGAGAATACAGGCCATGCGACTCCTGTCGCATGCGACTGGCGTCGCACAAGCGGCGTGCGACCAGCGTCGCATGACACATCGTGCGACTAGCGTCGCATGAAAGTTGTGCGACTGGCGTCGCATGACGAGATGTGCGACCAGTGTCGCATGTTGAGTTGTGTGACCAGCGTTGCACGAATCTGGCATGATCAACATCGCATGAGGAGTTATGCACTGGAAGCTGCTACACTCATCTTTCGCCTTAAGGATTGTACTCCACGAGATACTGAACATGAGTTATAAGAATATCAAAACAACACATCCCGAGTTAGTATTCAAGCGTTCAACACACTGCAAACATTCAAAAACATTTTAGTGGAGATTCAATCGGTGATACCAGGCAGTGAAGAGCAAATATTTTCCCAAAAAAAAAAAATTTCACTTTTCATCAAACTCCAAATCAAAAATATCACCCAAGGTGAAAAAAAAAAAAACTTTGAGGTATAATGAAATATCTCTCGAAGTAAAAACCGGTGGAACGGACCGAAGTATGTTGAAATAAGTTTAACTTGTCCTTCGTCGCAATCACAAGAATGCAATCGTGTTTCATCGGAACATATATGGTGAGTTAACACCGCACAAGAGATTTTAATTCATGAGTGTAAGGTGAACTCTTAAGGCACTCCACTTGGGACAAGCGTTACTACAATCAGAGGGGAGCAAGGTTCGACCTGCGTCCTCCAGACGAGTTTTAGCTTTTAAAATGAAATGCAACAGATGCTCATTACAGCAATCAGAGGGGAGCAAGGTTCATCCTGCATCTCCGAAGTGTGATGGTTGAGCATCTTAAATTATAGCGTCTATGTGCTACCTTTCGAAGAGGGGAGCCGGCGGACAAAGTGATCCGGCGTCCTCCGTTACTCAGTATTATAGATTAATGCAAATGAGCTTATGGGAGTTATATGCCAAGTTCACATGTTTACACTCAGAGGAATAAATGCACTTGGGTCCGAAGACTAAAGCGGCCTCGATCCATGTTCATCTTATTAGATTAATCCACGACGATCCATAGTGCGTATTCAGAAGTAAAGAAAACAATCTTTCAGACTTCAAAGTTTTCGTGAACTCTTAGAGAGAACACATGCAGAGAGAATTTCTTAAATTTTTGAATCTCTCAAAGTCAAGAGGTTTGGTGAAGATGTCAGCGATTTGTTTTTCTGTTGAAATATGCTGTAGACTGACTATATCACGATCAACCAAATCTCTAATGAAATGATGTCGAATGTCGATGTGTTTAGTGCGAGAATGCTGAACAGGATTTTTGCTGATTTTGATAGCACTTTGGTTATCACAGTACAGCACCAAGGGAGCACTCCCGATAAGATAATCATTCAACATCTGCTTTAGCCAAAGCAATTGAGTGCAGCAACTCCCGGCTGCAACATACTCTGACTCAGCTGTCGATAGAGCGATGCAATTTTGCTTCCGACTATGCCATGACACTATGTTATTGCCAAGGAAGCAGCAGCATCCTGAGGTGCTTTTTCGCTCATCATTGTCACTCGCCCAATCCGCGTCGGAGAAACCGACAAGATTTGCTGTAGTGTCACACGCATACCAAAGACCGAGGTCAGAAGTTCCAGAGATGTAGCGGAGTATCCGTTTCACAGCTCGTAGATGGTCTTCCTTAGGATCAGCCTGGTACCTGGCACACATACAAACACTAAACATTATATCAGGGCGAGTAGCAGTTAAATAAAGTAAACTCCCAATCATAGAGCGATAGAGAGTTTGATCAACACTTCGACTCTTAGTCGACATAGATAGCCGATCAGTTGTCGCCATGGGAGTATTGGCAGGCTTGGCATGGTGCATCTCAAACTTCTCAACCATATTCTTCGCATATTTGCTTTGTGAGACGAAGATTCCATTTGGTCGTTGAGATATCTGAAGACCCAAAAATTGATGTAGCTCTCCTTCAAGACTCATCTGAAATGTTGAAGACATAGAGTCCGTGAAAGCTTTCACGAGCTTGGGGCACGTAGCACCAAATACAATATCATCAACGTAAATCTGGGCAACCATCATGTGTTTGCCATCACGCTTCAGGAATAGAGTCTTGTCGACTGAGCCACGTACAAACCCAAACTTGAGTAGATAATCAGTCAGACAACCATACCACGCCCTCGGAGCTTGCTTCAACCCGTATAAAGCTTTGTGAAGTTTGTAAACATGATTTGGCTTCTTAGGGTCCTCGAAGCCTTTCGGTTGAGCAACATACACTTCTTCTTCTAGTACTCCATTTAGGAATGCAGCTTTAACATCCATTTGTCTAAGTTTGATGCCAAGATGACATGCAATAGCGATTAAGAGACGAATAGACTCAATGCGTGCAACTGGAGCAAATGTTTCATCAAAATCTATCCCTTCAACTTGGGCATAGCCTTGTGCAACGAGACGAGCTTTGTTTCGAACAACTTGGTTATGCTCGTCTGTCTTGTTCTTAAAAATCCATTTGGTCCCAACAACATTAATGTTCGAAGTACGGGGAACCAAGGACCAAACGTTGTTTCTCGTGAACTCGTTAAGTTCTTCTTGCATAGCCATTATCCAGAAGTCATCCTTCATCGCTTCCTTGTAGTTTTTCGGTTCCGTTTCAGATAGGAAGCAAGAAACACCGATTTCATGGCACACAGCAGAAGTGCAAATGTTATAGAGTTCATCAGGAGAAGGAATTTGTTTCTTCGAGCGTGTAGTTCGCTCGTTCATATTTCCAATCATCTGAGTCGGAGGATGACGTTTTTGAATGTACCCAGGTGCTTCTCTAGGAGCGTCAGCTGGGTTGTCAACTTGTTCATTTTCTTCATCATCAGACGATGAAGTGTCATTGTTTCTCTGACTAGTCTCTCCAACTTCAGATGAAGTGTTAGGAGTAGGAATGTCTTGCATCTCAGAAGTGGGAGTAGATGGAAATGTACGATACTCCAGAATCCCTTCCTTAACCCAATTCTCGTTGGCATCCTTTCCGAGAAAGTCTTGTTCGTCAAAGTTGATGTTAACAGTTTCAAGAACTTTCTTAGTTCGGAGGTTGTAAGCACGATAAGCATGACTATTCTGACTATAGCCAACGAAGATACCACGATCAGCTTTGGCTTCAAACTTCTTTAGAGGATCACGATCCTTCAATATATAGCACGTGCAGCCAAAGACACGAAAGTGAGATACAGATGGCTTCTTGCCATTCACAAGTTCATAAGCGGTTGCCGTTGTGCCGGATCGAATGCTAATACGATTCAGAATATATCCAGCGGTAGAGACGGCTTCCGCCCAAAAGGTACGAGCAAGATTTTTCGAGATTAGCATGACACGAGCCATCTCTTGCAGCGTGCGGTTCTTACGTTCGGCTATCCCATTCTGTTGGGGCGTTTTCGGAGCCGAGTATTCATGATGAATCCCCTTCATCAGACAGTATTCATTGAAGCTAGAATTTTCGAATTCAGTCCCGTGATCACTCCTGATCCTCTTCACCTTAGCTTCATGATTCGTTCTAATCCATTTCACAATTCCTTTGAAGGCATTGAAAGTCTCATCCTTAGTGGCCAAAAATCTTGTCCAGGTATAGCGTGAGAAGTCATCCACAACCACCAGCACATACTCTTTCTTCGCAATACTCTTCACTTCCATTGGACCCATGAGATCCATGTGAAGTAGTTCAAAAGGACCAGAAGTGCTCATCAGTGTTGGTAGTGCAGGGTGGGGAGTTCTTGTCAGCTTACCCTTCTGACAGTCACCACATACTCTTTTCTCAATTTTGGGGAGTTGAGAGATTCCTCGAACTATCTCCCCCTTAACCAGTTTACTCAAGTTTCGAGTGCTAGTGTGTCCAAGGCGTTGATGCCATAAATCGACTTCATCAGGAACAGTCACAGAGAAACAACTATACTCAGTTGTATAACAGTTATTCTTAGCACGCGGACCTTCCATGATGCACTTCCCTTCAGCATCAAAAACTTTGCAAGAGTCTCTATCAAAGCTAACATTCAGCCCTTCATCACAGAGTTGGCTGATGCTAATAAGGTTTGCCACAAGACCCTTCACATGAACAACATTGCGAATTGGTGGCAATCCCTTGATATGCAGTGTCCCCTTTCCCATAACAATGCCTTTAGCTCCCCCTCCGAACACCACGGGAGAACCAGTCATAGGCTCGTATTCCTTCAGAAACTTCTTGGTTCCGGTCATATGTCGGGAACAACCACTATCAAAATACCAAATACCTTTGTTTCCGGAATCGGAGGCATTCAGTGCAACATTGCAAAATATGAGTTCTCTTGGTCTCCAGGCTGTTGAAGTGGTATCGTTAAGTTTCACTTCACTCTTTTGGGACTTAGGAACCCACTTCTTCTTTATACCAAAATTTTGAGACTTAGTCTCTGTCACTGGTTTCACAGTTTTCTCAACTTTTGTGACAGGAGTAATGTGTTGCTTCATACTCTTGACAACAACACTCTTCTTCTTAGTCACAACATCACAGTTCATATCATCCCTAAGCTTATAGCAGAAGGGTCGAATGTGTCCAGGTATATTGCAGTAGTGACATACGTACTTCCTCTTTTGACGAACTTCGACCTTCTTCGAAGTCTTAAACAAGGCAGGTTTTGAGAGAGGGAGTTTATCATTCAGATTCACATTTTGAGGTTTACTCAACTTCTTCAGCAACGTCTTCTCGTATGGCAAGATACCACGAGGATGTTTTACAATGGATTTAGGAAATTGATATGTCTCCGCCTTCGAACTAGTAGTCGAGATCGACTTTTGAGTTTCAGCTTTTGGAGACGTTGCAACCTTCTTACCATCAGCAATTTCCTTGCGTTTCAGTCTTTCAGAATCATCTATGTTCATATTCTCAGTAGAGTCAGTAGAAGCCTTGATAAAAGTCACTTCTTTCTTCTCAGGTGCAGTATAGATAGATTCAAAAACTTTCTGAAATCCAAGTCCAACACGACCTGGGTTCATGTATGATGCGGCATTGTCAAACACTGAAGAGTTAGTATTCATCTTTCTCAATAGCTCATCAGTCATCTGAAGCTTCTCCTTTAGAACATAACGTTCCTTGTCACACATAGCTAGATCAGTTTGAGCTTTCATCAAAGATGACTTTAGCTCATCATTCTCAGCATCAGTGTTCTTGAAGAGAGTTTGGAGTTTCTTCACTTCTGATGTTTCCTTCTTCAGTGATGCCTTTAGTTTCGAGTTTTCAGAACTCGACTTATCAAATGATTCTCTCAGTTTGACAACTTCTTTGTAGTATTTATGTTTCTCTTCGAAGAGAGCATCAAATTTAATTTTCAGAATTGTCAGAGAGTTATTCAACCTTTTCTTCTCATCTTCCATCTTTTCAATCAAGTTATTCAACTCAACAGCCTCGTCACACAACTTTCGTTTTTCACTCACAAGTTCATTCAGAGATTCATTCAGACATACTCGTGACACATCTAGCACGCTATTTTCAGAGATAGCTACATCATGTAGTCTTTTGAGTTCAGCATGACTCTCCTTCAGAGTGAGTAGTTCAGTACACTCTGCTTCAGTATGTGACTCTTCAGTTGTCATTTCTGCCTCCTCAGCTTCAGACTCGGACTCATCATCTGAGAAAATATTGTCATCACAGAAATTTCGATTTTCAGAGGCCAGACGGAAAATATTGTCTGCGGTAGCAGTGTCCTTTAGAAAGGCATCAAGTTGAAAGTTTTCAACTTCAAAATTAGCAAGGTCAAAACCTTCATCGAACGTGACAACTAGAGCGTTGTCCTCATCTTCATCTGTGTTGTCATCATCAGACCCATCATTCTCAGAGATCACATCTTCATCATCAATCACCACGTAACTCACTGGTAGCTTCTTCTTTCGATGCAAGTTAGGACATTCATTCTTGACGTGTCCATATCCTTTGCACTCATAGCACTGCATTTTCGATACATCTTTGCTATTGGAAGTGTATGGTGATAGCTTTGTGCCTTTAAACTTCTTGTCAGATGAAGACCCCTGATTCCGATTATCTGGAGTGTTCGGATATGAGTTAGAACTTTTCTGAAATTTTCGGAAATTTCGAGCTCGGTTCTTTCTCTTAAAATCTTGTTTCACAAGATAGGTGACTATGTCAGTCAGCACAGCAAGCTTGTCTGGGTTGTTCGAATTCATCAACCGTTCAATATCTTCAGCTTCCTCATCATCAGACTCATTCATATCAGCTGAGAAACTACTTTCAGACTTCTCATTTTTCAACCGAGGTTGTTGAGATTTTGTGCTTCGCGAACTCTTTCCCTTCTCAGATATCTTCAGTGCGGTCATTGGTTCATAGACGAGAGACATATCTGGGTTGCTACGTACTTTGAGAGTTAAGTCGTAGTTTCTCAAGTCAGCCATTAGATCAGCATAATCCCAGTTTTGATTTCCATCATTGCGTGCTTCAATAGTTAGCACCTTGCTCTCGAATCTCGTGCTTACACTTGATAGAACCTTCTCGTATACCATGATAGCAGGGAAGACTTCTCCCAGTTCAAATGCCTCATTGACATATCTCATAACCTTGTCCAGGTAGTCATTTATGTCCTCGTCTTCTCTCATACGGAGTTGATGGAATTGTGCAGTTATAGTTCTGATCTTTGAACGCTTAACAGCGTGACTACCCTCACACGTTCTCTGTAATGTCTCCCATGCATCTCTGGCAGATGTGCAATTCTTGACCAACTGATACATGCTGAGATCCAGCCATTCACATATAAGTAGAAGAGCTTTGCTATTCGCAGTAGACAAATCATGCTCTTCTCTAGTCCAACTACGTTCAGGCTTAGGGGTTCTAAGTCCATCAGCATCTTCAGTGTAGGGACGCTCCCATCCTTCCAACACAGCCATCCAAGCTCTTGAATCAAACCCTTTGATTCTAGCGGATACTTTTGCTTTCCAGTTCGAGTAGTTCTGATGAGTAAGCATAATCGGTTTCTGAACAAACATAGACGACTCCATTGTAGCGGAAATATGAAGTCAAGTAACGGATCACGTCTTATACGTATGACGTCCTGCTCTGATACCAATTGAAATTACGTCTTCGACGTAGGATACCAACTTTTCGCGAAGTCGGTCTTAAACACTGTCACTTCAGCAACTTCGTTCGCACACACTCAGCTCAGCTTGCTATGTATAATGTTCGGTGAAGTAGTGTGTTCGAACTCAACAAGAGTAAAGTAAAATGCTGAAGACAAGGTTGTATAATAGTTTCATTTCATTGAATAACAAAACTAACTATTACACTTGTGGAGAAAGGTAGACGGTATGATCAAGAGTCGTATCCCAAGTGACGCAGCACTCCAACGAACTGAAGATCTAGTACTATATCACCTAGAGCTAAATCGCATAACTCTACTAGTGGTGCACAGCACAAAACAACTACCAAAAAACTCTAAGGCTCAGCGCCAACAAACAACGATAGCGATACTTGAATATCAGATTTCGTTCTCTCAAAAATCGTCAGGATGTCATCCAACTCCATGGGTATATATAGTAGTCTCGCACATGTGAAGCCTTGAGATAGTGCAATCTGATTGGTCACATGCTTGGCCTACATCACAATTCCATGGATGACATCACTTTCGGAATCTTCGATTCTTGAATCTTGGAATCTTGAATCTTCGATTCTTGAATCTTCGAATCTTGAATCTTCGATTCTTTAACTTCAGACTTCAACACATCTTGACTCCGTCGATCTCAATACTTCATTTTCAACTTCATCGTGGTGAACACTCGTCGTTGAACATTTCGCATTTCATCGTCTTCATGGTCGTCGATAGTTGAAGTAGTAAATAGCACATCATGCATCAGTTGACACATGAAGTGAAAAGAGGCACGGCGTGCGACTCCCGTCGCACGGAATGAAAAGAGCATATCATGCGACTCCTGTCGCATGAAGTGGAGTGCACAGATTCGTGCGACTCCTGTCGCACGAGTTGAGGAGGGCTGATTGTGCGACTGCTGTCGCATGGAGAGCGAAGAGAGGAAGAGCAGAGCGTGCGACTCCTGTCGCACGCATTTCATGCGACGCCTGTCGCATGAATAATGAGCTGCAGCGTGCGACTCCTGTCGCACGGTTGAAGGAGCGTGGTCATGCGACTCTAGTCGCATGAGATGAATCATACGGAGCGTGCGACTCCTGTCGCACACACTGGCAGGTGTACTGTGTGCGACTCCTGTCGCATGGGATGATGATGCAAGGTCATGCGACTCAAGTCGCATAGTCTTGATAGATGGACATCATGTTGAACATATAGCATTCACTCAACCTACACCTGAAATCAAAGACAAAAAACAACAAACACATGTTGTCGCCAAAACTAACATCTACAATCGCTTTACCGTCAGGCGTGAGGCTACATTCTAGGCCGGCCATGTTGTCGTGACTCAAGTTTGTTCGAACTGTGTTGACTCAAGTTTGTTCGGGTGTTCGAACTGTGTTGACTCAAGTTTGTTCAATCAACTAAAGGTAAAATGGCTGAACTACATCTCATGTCATATTAATCATGATGACAAATATTATCAGGAAAGGTTTTTCTTTTAGCTTGCAAGAACCATATTACTACTACATTATCTATTTATCTTGTTGTAATAAGGGTCTTATATTTGAAATTTTACTGGACTCAAATTGATAATACAGTATTAGAATGGACTGGGCCATCATTTTCTTAGTAAATGGAATGGTGGGTTATTTGTTAGTGAAAGAGCTCACAATTAAATACTAATGAAGATATAGATGTGGTGTCGGCCAATAAAATGGAGAATTGGTGGGATAATCATGGTTTAAGGTTATGGGTTTCTTTATTTATTCCTTAATACCCATAGTAATTACGTCCCTAATCCGTGGGTGTAAAAGCTGAAAAGTTTTTGCTAATACCAGGTTTGGTTTAAGTTGTGTTATTACAATATGTGAAAAGGCGAACCAAAATCAACACCAAATCTCACCAACTAATTAGCCTATGAAAAATTAATATAATGATGACTATTTTCTTATTAAGAAGAATTTGTTTGTGGTTTATCAAATGCATTTCCCCCTCACAAGTCATAATAATACTCCTTCTATCTATCCTTCATTATTTTTTTAAATACCGGTAAATTGATATATCTGTGTTTTATGATAATTACTCCAAATATACATCCTTGATCCTTCATTAATATAGATACTACTCAAATATTATTGTAAGTGGTATTTAATCCCATGAATACACTATTCATGTCGAGTTTTGTGTGATTGTGTGTGTATTGTGCACTTATACTCCCTACGTCAAGAGTAGATATCATATTTTTTTGGAGTTTAAGAAAATTGTAACTTTTTATTTTATAATTAAAAAGTAAAGAGTAAAAATATATATTTAAAGAAAGTAAAGTAGTTATGAGTAAATTTTAAAAAGTAAGTGAATAAAGTAGAGTAAATTGTATTTTAAAATAAAAAAGTTAGAATTTTTTTGTTTGTCAATTATTGTTGGACACTTCGAAAAAAAAGTATGTCAACTGATTTTGAACCGTATAATAATATTAAATTTACTATAGTTATACAGTATTATATGATGGGTGTAGCACATATAATAATTTTTTGAACTTAACCAAAAACAAATCTTGTGCTAACCAAAATTGATTTTAGCATGTCACGTAAATCATTACCAATATCTTTGCTTTATTACAACTGCCCCAACAAAATCAAATATAATTTCGTGTATGGAAGAATATTGAAGCATCTTGACCAATCTCTATCTTGACTTGGATTTTTACATTTTCCAATTGGGATATGAACAAGAAAAAAACATTAGTCAAAGTATCCGAGTCTTGGTAGAATTTATTATTGCCGCTATTTTTTATTTTTTTGCAATTCAGATAAATCGCTTAATTCATTCCCTACTCGCTAGTCTAATACATGTACGAATAATTGAAAATGTTAAACGCATTTAAATATTAAAAAAAACCTTAGGTCTCTGGCTCTCTGCCCATGTAAATCAATATTCAATAGTATAAATATTGGTGGAGACAGATCGATCATCGTAATTATAATCAGAGACTAATTTGGAATTCGTTAGCTTTTAAAATTAAAATATTAATCGATCTGTAGTGGAATAAAGATATCCATTAGACTTTTTTTTACATTATTTTTCCATTTCTTTATACAAAACCTTTTTCTTTGTACTACAAATATATACCACTTAATGATTAATGTGTGAGCTCTTGTGTTTTTCTATATGTTTCCCTTTTGTTGTACAGTCAACTTGTTGAGCATTGGTTCCTCATGAAACAATTTTGAGACAAAACTAAAAAACAAAAGACCAAAATGTCCTCCTCTACGACCCAACCTCAAGATGCAGATCACGATCACATTCCATCCCTTAGCTACGAGTTAGAGTCTCTAATCCTCGCCCGATTCCCTCGATCCGAGTACTGGAAAATAAGCTTAGTCAACAAGAGATGCCTCGCCCTACTAACAACCGGCGAGCTCCACCGAATCCGCAAGGAGATAGGTTTCAAGGAGCCGTTCGTCTTCATGTTCGCCAGCGGGGAAACGACCTGGTGGGCCTTCGACCGAGACTTCAAGTCCTGTCGTAAACTTCCGATTCTGCCCTCCGATCCCTGCTTCACCTCGGGAGACAAGGAATCACTCACAGCTGGCACGCACCTGCTCGTATCGGGCCGCGAGATTGATGGGCTCGTTGTGTGGCGGTATGACATGGCCACGAACGAGTGGGCCAGGGGGCCCAACATGATAGGCCCGAGGTGCCTCTTTGCCTCCGCCACGTGCGGGGACCGCGCCTATGTGGCCGGAGGGATGGGGGCGTGGTCCGGCGAAGTCTACAGCACGGCCGAGAGGTATGTGCATATAGTACACTCTACCGGATATTAAGAAAAATATTAAATTTTAATTTTTTGATAAAAATATATTTTTAAGTTAAAAATTAAAATATTACCATGTCCAAACTATTTATACACTAATTGATCGGCAACTAAATTAAGAAAATGTGACTTTTAGACCAAAAAGATAGATAAAAATGTTTTTTTAACGTTTAAAAACTATGTGAATAAACTAGGAGTAAAATATTAGTACTATATTTTAAAATGAAAAAAAAATTAATTTAATTTTTAAGAATTTGCAGTTGAGACATTTAAAAATAAAATAAAATTGTGCATAATTAATTGTGACAATTGATTAATTACTAGTGAAGTTGACAAAATAAGTTGAAAAGTAGGGGTAATGTAAAATTTTATTTTAAAATAAAAAATAAGTTTTTTTTTTTTTTTGGAAGGGTCATTTTCGTTTAAAGAAAGTGGGTGGTTTTTGTTATTATGAAATAGAAAGAGTATATATAGTATGACCTTGAATGATATGAATTATTTTGTACGATCAGGTACGACCCCGAGCGCGGTTCGTGGGACCCGCTCCCACCGATGAACAAGAGGAGGAAGATGTGCGCTGGCTTTTACATGGACGGCAAGTTCTACGTCGCTGGGGGTAGAAACGAGGCCGACGAGCTAACCTGCGGCGAATGTTTCGACGAGAATAGCAACGAATGGGAGCTCATTCCCGACATGTTAAAAGACAACCCCGTGAGGTCTTCCCACTCGCCTCCTCTTCTCGCAGTCGTGAACAACGAGCTCTACTCGCTAGAAGCTTCCACAAACCTGCTGAAGTTGTACTCGAAGGAGACTAACACATGGAGGCAGCTGGGGCGGGTCCCGTTGAGAGCCGACTGCAACAGAGGGTGGGGGGTCGCTTTCAAGTCTCTCGGAGACGAGCTTTTGGTCATCGGTGCTTCTTCTTCGTCGTCTTCGGTTTCTCATTCGGGCAGTTACATGGCGATATACACTTGTCGCCCGAAACTAGGGTTGTCGGATGCTGAGTTGGACTGGAAATGTCTCGACAGGGGGAGCAATCGGCTTAGCCATTTTATTTTGAATTGTTCGATTATGGCGGCTTGAGGGCTCAGCAAAAGAATGAATGAATTAACATGGGGGGATGAAAAAAATAGAATGATGTAAGTAGATGTGCTTCGAATTAATCGTGTCCACAGCGAGACAGAGTAAGCTTACATCCATGTTTCTTACTAGTACAATTTTTTTCATTAATACAATTACAAGGTAAGCTATGGTGAAGTTGCCGAGACTTCCATTTTCACCAAGCACAATTACATTATCTTTAGGATGGATCGAGAGAAATCAATCCTACAGTCGAGAATAACTACTTGTAACCAGATCTGCATCCCAAGCTTGCGCCATCTGGAAAAATCTGTGAAACCGCACACAATAATGATAAAACCAAAACTACAGCTGCATAGGCACACAATTTGTTTACGGTGAGCTGGGATCAAAAGTCGAGCAAACAGCACTCTACACTCCAGCTTGCTCGCAGAGATCTAGCAAGTCCAGGGTCTGAAAATACAACACGAAATTTTACACATCAAATTGTACTCCAGCTCGCCTCGCCTAATTTTACCAAGCTTGTATAATAGGTATTTTCTTTGTATTTGTTATGCAAGATTACAAGGGCCATATCAAGATCAAAACTAACCTCTGGTATAGAGAGTTCAAGGCGAAACTTGGGGCCGTCATAATGATGCAAAACGGGCCTAAAAGCATCTTCCTCCAGAGGATTGCAGATTTTCCTAACACGAGTTCTTACCTATTACGAAATTGACAGGTTGGAAGCTGGTCAACAATCAAAGCAAGAACCCAAATAACGATAATAAGAGACTAGTTTATAGTTGATGAAAAGACATTTTACCTGAGCAGGGAACCTTGATTCTCCTCTGCACTTTTTATCTTCCCAAGCAGTCGGATCAATGTTGGAACCCCCAAAGCTTGCTGCCTTTGATTGTTAAAAAAACATTTTGATATTATTTTCTCTTTTCAAGCAAATAGGTAATTAAAATTTTAAAACCCAACTCAGCCAATGACACATACCTCAAATATACCATGCAACTGGTGAGTGGTGTAATTGTATAGGAACAGAGGTAAACCGGGCGTTATTGCCCTCACAGAATCTCTATATCTCGGTGGTAGACCTATCAAATGACACACACACATATCAGAATTATAGCAAAATAATATGAAATAAAATAAAATGATGCTATAAATCATAGTATATGATTACCAAAGAGTTGTCTCTTTAGATCATCCTGCATAGTATCATTGTTGCAGACAAAGACATATCCACCAAGGACCTCATTCCTTGGTAGCATCTCAGCTGCAGGCAAGGTCTTAAACCTTTTGTCGATCGCGTTTTGGCTGTCGTCTTTAGTAGTGTTGGTGTTGCTGTTGATGTTGTTGTTGTTGTTGTTGATCTTATTGGTGGTGCTAAGGTCCTTGTACATGATATTTCCCATGGAGTTGACATTGTGATTTGGATAAACTGTGTTCACATTGTAAATCCCATTCCCGATAGAACCTTTGATTGCATTGTGATTTGGCTTGGTGTCCAGGTTTAACATGCCAAAGCCAAAACTGTCGAATTTGTTTTCTTCCTGAAACCCAAGATTAGTATTATAGTCCCTCATGGGTTTCATTTCGACTGGAGTCTTTGAGAGGTCGAGGTTAATCCTTCGCTCGGGCTTTGACCTTGTTTGCTCAGCCAGCTTTGATGCAGCCACAAACCATTTGTGATCGTCCGAGATTTTTGACTGTCCTCGGAGATCATCGCCTAATTGACAGAAGCTCTGAATACTCTCCATGCTGCAAAAACCCAAAGATGGTATTATCAAACTACATTACAAAAAATCGATTCATTCAAGCAGAATTGAACTCGTTGAACCTCTTAAAACTTAAAAAAAAATGAGAAATCAAGAAAATGGAAACAATATCACTTTCCACAGAGCATCGAGAGGCAAATACTTTAGGTCGACTAACGACCAAATATTTCGACGGGTTTAATTAACTTTCAACAGCTACCCAATTCACCAAACCCTCGATAAATTATATGAAATGGGTAAAGTAGACCGGCCAAACGAAAATTGACCCGTGCACCCGACTACCCCTTAGGAATAAACAGTGATGCAAAAATTGCACAACCCATTTAATTTCATTTTGGAAATAACACCAAGAAGAATACAGGAAAAAATAAATGTTCAGTTGAAGATTTATACACTTGATAATCAGAGTTGGCTATCATCACTCAACCAAATCAAGCCCGGTGCACGATTCAGAGAAGTTCCGACCAAATAATGTCAATTCAAACCGAGAAACTACAGATGTAATTGCGCAGATTTAGCATTCTCACCTTTGCAAGAAAATGAGCTTGATTCAATGGGTTTAACCAATAAACAATTGAAAAAAAATCAAAATCAAAATCAATTTGGGGATTCAAATCTAAAACTGATGCTAGAGAGAGAAAGTGGACACCTTTACTTTCCTGGCTGTGAATTACTCTGAGCTGCCCCACAGACCACAGTGAGGAAGGAACAGGTAGATTTTCGATATATATGGAGTGGGGTTAAGCGGAAATACCCTTTGTGTTCCGATTTATTTACAAAATTGCCCAAATTACAAATTTGCGACTAATTAAGGCGACAATCGTGATTGCCCAGTACTAATCACTTTGACCGATTAACGGTCAATGTTTTATGTTTGAAAAAAATTAATATTAATCCCTGACTTTTATGAATACAAGACCATTTTTTTATAAAGACATTAAAAATATTGTTAATTTTAGTTTTTTTTTATCAAAAAATAGAAAATATAAATATAATATTAAGTTAAAAATTAAAATAATTATTAATAAATTAAAAAATAAGTTTAAAATATAAATATTTAAGGGAAATTTTCAAAAAGGGTAAATATCTTTAAGTGAATTATACTCTAAGACCAATGTTTACACAATTTATAAAAAAACAAGATTTACCTATAAAGCCCTTTGAATTAGTGTACACTATGTAATATGTCTTTATTAACGATTATATAATTTCTCTTAATTAATTCTATTAAATATACACTTACCATATATAATGTATATTATATAGAATCACTCAAATTAATGGGACAATCATACACTTTCCATGTGTATCAAATACACTACAAAAAATAATAGAAGAAACCGATTCCCCCATTCACCTACATTTTTCAATTCACCAATTCCCAAAAGAAACCAACGTGATATTCAGACAACATTTCTTTGTGATTTGTGAAATTTGGACGCTCTCAAATTCTTCAGAATTGGTAAGATTTATGATTCCCGACGCACTAATTGTGATTCTCGTTCTTTTTCTCTGTGCAATTACTGCCTAAATCCCGTAGTACATAGATTAGTTCAATATTTAGGGTTCTTCGTTTTTAGGTTAGATTCAACCCTTTTTGAGCAAGTACTGATAGGGTAATGAATCTACCAGTTGAATCCTTTTGGAATTCTAGATTATTTGGGCAGTGTTGTTTAGTGCAATTTTTTTTTTTGTATGCATGTCAATTTTTTCGTGAAATTATTACACAGCTCATAGTTTTCATGTATTTTCTTTTGAGAATCTATGGGATGACATATTTGTCTTGTATCCATAGTTCACTTTGTTTTGAGCAGATACCTACATCATCAAATAATTTGAGCGCACAGAATTTAGAATTCAAAAAGTTTTGATTTTAAAAGCTTGCAGGAAACTATAATGTGTAGTTTCTATCTTAATCGTTGTTATTTGGTTCTAAGTCAGCGTGTAATAGCTTTTGAATTAACAAGTCAGTTCTTGGATAATAACGTACGATATAGGTAGATCTGATTGTGTAGACGATATTTTATTGTGTTATCTAATTTCTGATGAATTTCCATTTTGAAACAGTATTTCGACAAGATGTCTTCAAAGGATTGTGTGACAACTACCATAATAGATGCATTTTCCAGCCTTCTAGAAGAAGAGATGAAGTCTAATGACGAAGTTCTCCTGGACACGAAGTATCTTGTTTCACACGCGTGGGTAAGACTTTCAACCATATTATATCTTATAGATTCAAAAGATCACATGTTTTTTTCTCCTGATTCATAATAAATAATACTGAGACATATATAACTGTTAGACACTAATGTGCCGTACATGTTACACTATGTGTAATAGTGTAACATTTTATATAAAGGTTGGGGTGGGTGATGATTTAATCGGGCTTACTTAATAACACTGCAAGATGTATATGCTACACTGCGTAGGTCGGACAGTGTTGTAGTTATTTCAAGATTCATATAATTTCATGTTACTTTACGAACAAGTAGTGTAATAGTGTTTGGATAGTGCACAATTTGGTTATTGGCAAGTCTTGTAATTTGACTACAGTGTACCATGTAGTGTTACTAACAAGACTTCAGCAGTATTGTGTATCGTAGTCATATAGTGTATCCTTCGGTGTATCTAATAGTGTATCTTGATGCAATTACTACCATTTTTACTAAAAAGTATTGTCTATCTCTAATAGTGTATCGTCAAACACTATAATAAACACTGTAACCCTCCCAGTGTTCTTATGTAAATTATTTTAAAACCTATTACATTGAATAAAATCTACTACATACACTTCTTAAGTTTTTGTTATTTATTCGAAACCTTAAGGCATTGATTACTTGTTTTTTCAGTGTATCTTGTAGTTCAAGATTCTTCAATTACACTACTTGTTTACGAAAAAGTGTTGACTACGTGTAATAGTGTTTAAGTTCAAATACTATAACAAACACTACTTCTGTGTTCATTGTAGTTGAAAAATTGTGTTTAACATCAGTCAAAGTATATGATGGTTTGGAGTATATTGTGCGAAGAGATTTTTCAAAAATGAGCCAATGATCTACATCTGCATTCGTGGCAATCTTATGCAGGTTGCAGTCGATAATTTGGAAGCAGTGGCAATGCATTCCTTTATATTTGAGCCTTTGTACGACTATTTGGGGAGCGCGCATCTTGTCATGATTCCGCTAACACACAGAGGGAAACACCACTTCACGCTCTTAACCTTTGACACTGTGGAAAAGTGTTTTTACCACTATGACTCTATGTCACCAAGGTTTTCAAGACCTGCAGAATGCTTTAACGAGGCAAAACTAATGGTATACCTAACGATATTGTCCTATTTTGTGAATTTTGTTAGTGTATTTGTTGGGATATGTCCTTCGATCCTACGTGTGCAATCGATAAAGTCATAAGGTCGTCTATGGATGCTAAATGATTATTTGATAATATTAATTGTTGGGAACAATATAATATTGATCAATTAAATCATACCTACAGGGTCACACACGGACTCAAAGATGATGTACGTTGCTTGATAAATATATTGATTTAGAATCAATATTTAAGTGGAATTAATTAACATGCATGGGATGCATTGCTTGCATGGATGCATGTCATATAGTGTGACATGACATGCCACACAAGCAAGTGGGGACCACATACAATGCATAGTGGCATGTGTATGTGGCATGACCTTTCACCTCCTTTGTAACCCCTTTGCATGATTATGGTGCATTATGATGCCCATTATGTTGTAGGTTACAAAGGGGTGTAATGGGATGCATAATGATTGACTTAGATAGATGAAAATCAGATTTTCATCACACAATTGCATCAGCCACGAAATTCCACTCAAATAGAGAGAAAAGAGGTGATCTTGGAGATTGATTCTCAAGCAAGCAAGGTGTTCATTATCCGGGTTCGTGTGCAACACGTAGAGGCCGGGCCATTTGTGCGGCTTCCACATCCGGACGATCTAAAGGAGTGACGAGGTCATTCACAAGGAGAGCATCTAGTGACTGATCCATGAAGGTGGTTCAATCGACTCAACACCACCTTCATCAACATCAACGAGGCACGCTACACCGGTTGTAAGTGATCTCGTTAATCTCTCTCTCTCTCTCTCTCTCTCTATATATATATATATATATATATTGGATGTATATATATAAATGTGTCTATACATATAATGTGTGCCTAGATCTTCATGTTGTTCGTGTTCTATTGTTTTACACGCTTCCGCACACACGAACAAGGTAATCGAGCGATTGGATCGGCATCGAAAACCATCAGTATTTTCCTGAAATTAATACAATCTACATAAGTGTTATTTGGGTAGTGTGAATTTTTTTGTACTCTGTTGTTTTTTGTAATCAAGAGTCTTACTACTGATATGTATAATCGTGATTGACACAGGTTTTCATGATAAATATGTGGATGAGAAGCGTTGAGTTCCAAGCTGATGAAATGCTGAGAACACGACAAAGGAACAAACTAAACATGAATGGCAGCACGAATTTTTCGTTGAAGATGGATGTGGATGATTTGACTGAGAAAGAAATCCTTACTATAAAATGAGTGAAGGAGAACTACAAGTCTAATTTCAAACTTTTTGATCAGAAAAAGCTTGTTCCTAAACAGGCTGTTGGATCGTAAGTTTAATAAGTAACATGCTATTCAATTGAATCGCACATTATACAGTGATGTGGTTACATACTAATATTTTATTGCAACAACAGACTGGATTGCGGAGTGTATGTAATGCACTACATGGACTTCCTTGTTAATGAAAAGTACTTGTGTTCCGAGTTTGACGAGTCCGCTGCACTTCAATTCAGAGCTGATATTGTAAACAAATTCGCGAGAAGTTCAAAATGCTGGAGAGCTGCCCAATAGAAAGACAGTGGAAGTTTATTTTTGTTTCTGAAAACAATATTAATTAGCAGTTAGATTTTGATATCTGAAAACCCTCTTAAGTAGCAGCTAGATTTTTATTTCTGAAACCATTATTAAGTATCAGGTGGATTTTGTTTTTGAATATTTGTGAGTCATTATTTTTGGATAATGTAGTTGGAAATTTCATAAACACTCTGAAAAGGGATTTGTAACACTGTTATGAAATGAAAACAGCAGACACTCTGAAAAGGGATCTGTGATTTTTTTTTCAAACAATAACAAGTAGGCAGCTGGTTTATCGAACAAGATCGTGTTGTTCATCTACTTTACATTAGTTTAAGTTCAGGATAGATTGCAGTTACATTCAATTTTTTGATAAGTTACTTTGTCATTGATTACATTGTTGAAACATTTTGAAACTACTTTTCCTGATATTGACTTGGCAGGTTTGTTTATTTTGTGAATCAGTGAGCATGCCCAGGTTGAGTTTGTTATAAACAAAACGTGAGTAAAATCATTGGGTTTACTCTTAGAAACAACAGACATGAGGAAAACACTCACAAATGATTGTGGTAAACTCAGTGTTGTTGAGTTTGAAAAATAAATGTCAAACTCTAACTACATGGACACAGAGGCTTGGATAATCGCGGTTAATGTAGCATATTATGCTTAAACACATGATTTAACATTATAAAATAAAAATAAACTCATAACACAGTACTACTCAAACATCCAGGCAGCTTTTTTGAAAATCACACTTTTATTATACATAGATTTCATATATCTGTTAGAAATGCAGTCACAAAGTTCAACACCATCACCATAACATGATTAACATATTTTATACTAGTCAGAGACATTGAATTCAATTTAGTATATCAAAATAATATACACTTTGTTGGTACTATTGTATAGTTATTCACTCATCAACACCCTAAACTGAATTGTAGCAACATACTCCTGTGTACCAAAAACACTGTACAGTAGTTCAACTCGTCATTTCTCAGTGTTAACCGCAATCGAAAAAATCGCAAACAAAACACCAGAGATTCATTAACTGATGCAGGTGGGTAATATTGATGACAAGGAATAGTAAATATGAAACTAGTGTCTTAGAAATATCCTCCACAACAACAAAAACTAAAAAGACGACAAATGCAAATCCACAAAGTATTACAAATTACCAGCAACAAAATAAGACCAGTGTATTCCATTACCATAAATAGTGTATCAAGTCCAATGAAGACGAACTTAACCCTTGACAGCAATTTATTCAATTTCAACCTCGGTTGAAAGCTGAATAAGTTCAACAAATTCTTGAATCATACACAAAAGACTTTTGGAAAATGTGTTGTAGTTACAGTCTCGATAAACCCAGTCCTAGATAACTTCTTTGCATGTTTTCTTGTTGTGGTTCTTGAATTTCTTACACCGACTACATTTGATTATCCGTTTGACCTCGCTCCTGTTCTTCATCCTAACTTGTCTTGGCCGGCCTGCGATTTAAAGACGACGTACGTTAGGGTAATACCAACACGAGGAATTCTGAAAAATGTCTATATCATAGCTTGGACAGTCATACGCAATTTATATCAGTATCATCATGTATTGAACTAACACTATTAAAAACCAATGAATACTACTGCCAAGATTTATGACAACTACTGTCAACATTCTTGAACTTTCTTGATGTTTCGATCTGGTGTACGCTTTAACCAAGGTAATGTATTACTTTCCTACTTTACCACTACATAATAATCACAGTAATATGACAAACAAATCCATACACTATTCACCGATGATACTTAAGAATTGCTCTCTAAACACCAGTTGCACCCATCATGTAGTGTTCTAACACGCAAATGATTATTAAATTAAGATATATGAAAAATATGGTAAAGGAAATCGACAAAAGTCAGTCAAGGAATGAAATATACCTATTGAGAGATGCCTTCACACACCAGTTTCCTATTGGTATTTTACTCTTACTGTGAATCGTCTGGTATTCAGATAATCACAAAAAACGACGGAGCAATCGTTGGTAGTTTTGATCAACGGTTGTGTTTTCAAAAAAAAAAAAAAAAAAACGAATTCGAGGGACAAACTGTGAAAGATTTCAAAATCCTAAATACGGATTAACAGTTGGAATAAAAAAATACCTCGGAGAGACTGAGAGAACGGCCAAGAAGACAATACTGTGTAATGAAAGTACGGCTATGAAGGTTTTTTGAATTTTGAAAAAAAACGAATCGCAATCAGACTCTTATTTTCTATAAAAAAAACTTTCTCTAATTGATTTCACGAATCTTGTCCGAAAGGAACGATTAAGATTTCTGAAATAAATTAATCGTTACATAATAAATGTAGAAAATATCATTAATTTACTACCAAGGTTAAAATAGACCAATCAAATATAAGAAACTTACTTAAATTAAGAATACAATTAATATAAATACATTAAACTATATATATACAAAAAATTGATTACCTTTTTTATTAGAAAAGTAAATTAGGATACTATTCTTTAAATCATAAACCTATTTTATTTTTTTCTCTAATTTACTCAATATTTTATAGTATTACATTTCTTCCAAATAATGTTGCACTTTTTTTTTTTTAATATTTAAACTAATTATGCAATCTTCTTTCATTTTTTTATTTTAAAATATAATTTTACTTATATTTTTCACTTATTTTAAAACTTTACTCACACTCACTCTAATTTTTAATTTTAAAATACATTTTTACTTTTTATTTTTTTTTCAATAAATCACAAAGTAACATATTTTTTTAATCTGCCTGTCAATGGGTGCAAATAAACTTAAAACGAATATAGTATTTAAAAATGAAAAAATATATATTTTAAAATTAAATAGTAAGATAATTTATTTGGGAGAATTATACTATTGTTTGAAATATTTATTTGAAAAATAATTTTATTATTATGAAATAAAAAAGTACTGGGGTCTGGGAGTAGTTATTTTCGATCATTTATTTTTCGAAGATATGATACGTTTATTTGTCATCAAACACTACCTCACTAGCAGATAAGGTGCAAGTGCAACTCCTCCAAATTAAGAAGTGTAGAGAAGCACAAAAGAAAAGCGGTTGATGAAAAGCCTTGAACTATTCGAACTCGGTCCGTGTGAAAATGGGTACGATATGGGATTTTCGATTGGGCGGAGATTCTCCGACCTGATAAAGAGCCGCCTCTCGAAAGACCTCATCCTCCGAACCCAGCTCCTCCCATTCGCCCGTTCTCCAAACTCACGCTCGCTCCTCAAATCCCTTTCCCAAAACAACGCCAAAAAGTTCCCTACATATTGGGATGAACTCCAGGGCACTGCCGACGGAAGCGGCGCCCCTTTTCTCGAGGTAACCACTGCGTACCGAAAATTAACCCCAATTTTACTTCTGTGTTGAAATGTTGTACTGGTGTCTGTTTTTAGATAATGCTAATCAATTTGAGGAAAGAAATACTTCCCTTCGTTCCGAAAGAAGACAAGAACTGTGTAGTAGGATCAGATACCATTGATGATTGTTCGGATATTCTTGTTGTTAGCGACTCCATGTCCTTCGCAGCTCACAACGAGGACGCGAATGTCGCCCTGATCGGCCACACGTATGTACGTACGTATGCCCGTACTTTGTAAACTGTTTAGTGTGCGGTTGAAGAAATTGAATTTTGCTTTTGTTTCTTGCAGATATTTGATCAGGGGATTTTTGCCGAATGGAGTGTCATTCACTGCTTATACGTATGCAGGGGAGCTCCCGAGCTGTGCGTTTGGGTTCAATAGTCATGGACTGGTATTTCTCCATCTTGTATATGATCACAATGGTGTATATGTTATCTTGAGTTCTAATAAATTTGCCTTTAGAATTCCATCGTTCGTAATTAGAAATGATTGTATATACCCGGTAGTCTGTTTTTGTTAATAGATCATGGAATCAATCCACAGGCTTTTACATTGAACTCAGTTCCACCTTGTGAGCACGAGATTGAAGCTGGGGCCATAGGAAGGAATTTTATCTCCAGGGATTTGCTCGAAGCCCAAGGCATTGATGATGCCTTAACTGTAAGTTTCCATGAGTCCACACAATTGAAAAGTTTTAGCAACAATTACAGAAACCACCCTTTGAGAGTTATCCTAATTACATGAACAAACCCGATTATATATAATGTTACATGAATAATGATAAATGATAATGCACGGGTTTACTTATCCTGATGTTAACAGTTTGTGTGTGATTGACTTCAGAGAATCTATTCATCAGAAGTCTCTGTAGGACACAGTTACAATCTGATTGACATTAATAAAAGAAGAATCTTGAACGTGGAAACGGCATCAAGAAACCGGTGTTCGGTTTATGAAGTAGGGCCGGAGCCATTCTTCCATGCCAACATGTACCTTCATCTTAAAGTTATGCAGGTAAGAACTCAAAAACAAATTCTGAAAAAATAAAATAAAATAGAATAACAGCACACTACACCTGAAGTTTTGTTTAACTATGAAAAATTCTCATTATCTTTCAAAATTATGAGTCTGCCTCTTCGAACTTTTTTTGCTTGTGAAGGAACACGATGAGAATTCATTGACTCGACATAAACGAGCAGCTATGCTTCCCAGGGAGTCAAGAAATGATTTTCTTTCGCTCCTTGGGGACAAAAGTGACACAAAATATCCAATTTACATGACAGGTATGTAAATTACAATGGTTTTGAGTTTGAAGTATATATATTGCTCCGCCCCCTCCACCACCCTCGAAATCCTCGATATGTGCCTCTAGAGTTGTAGAAAACAAGAGTGAACTTATATTGTTTGATTTTCACGTATATTTCAGGTCCACTACTTTACACTCTATGCACAACCGTGATCGATTTAGATGAAAAAACACTATCAATCATAGAAGGTGAAGATGAAAAAAGGGTGACCTCATTTGTCTTCTCCATGGGATGATCAAATCATTGGAGATGCAAATTCATTGCAATATATCAAAGCTCAAAATAGAGTTTTTACTTTCTTCATCTCTTTATAAACTCTAGCAAGAGATTTTTTTTTTCTACTATTCACTTAATGAATCCGAAATTTATTGTAGTAATAAGTAGTGATTTTAAACAAAAGTCTTGGATGTTGTCACTCAGTATGGTTTCTTCAAGTTATTATGTGTTGAGAGGGTTCTTACTTCTTACACATGAAGTTGGATTTTGGGTTATTTTTTGTTGAATTGTTTTGTGTAATGCTTCTTGTTGTATGAGTCGAGGTGTTATGTAAACATTGGAAACTATGAAGATTGTGTTTGTGTTTATTGTACTAAACAATGTTTTTTTTGAAATATTTGAGTCAAATTAATAAATCTCTCCAATAGTTTGATTTTGATATTATTTGTAATTAAATAGTTTTTGATAATATTTGTCTATATAAAATGAAAAGTTATTTTTATATCTTACTCAATCAAAACTTTTATTTTCAATTTGTCTTCACACAATTAATTAATACTCATATTAAATAATTAATATTAAATTATTAATTAATAATTAAAATTATATTATAGGATTTTATCATAGAAGTTTTTAGAGAATAATAATGCAATTACATATTTATAAATTAAACCCTATAAAATACATGTTACAATTTAAGGTTAATTATTTTTTACTTTCTTATTATTTAAGGTAGTTAAAAATATGTAATTATAAAATAAGGTACTCCCTCCTATTTTTTTTAATTGACGTTCTGTGTTTTTGTAAATTTTCTTTTTAATTGTCGTTCTAGTGTTTTTATCCATTTATACCCCTCATTAATCATTATCTCATTAATTATTTATATTTATATTATATAAATTAAAAAAAGAATGAGAAAATATAGAGATAAAGTCAAATAAATAATAATAAATTAATATCATTAAATAGGGTTATATTAGGTAAAAAAAATATTTCTTAAAATCTGTGAAAATGATAGAACGACAATTAAAAAAGATTGGAGGGAGTAATTTCTTTCTTATTATTTAAGGTAGTTAAAAATATGTAATTATAAAATAAGGTAATTTTGAAAATAGTAATTACTCTTTTACATTCATTTACATTAATTATTATTTAATTTTGATTTTATATTATCATTGTAAAAGAGGTGGGATTGTGTTCCTTTATTTTCTCCACACTTTTGTGAATTGTGATCAAATATTTGATAAAATTTTATTTTATATAATTAAATTACAAGGTTAATTTTGGTATCCATCCCTAAATTATAATTAAAAAAAACTAGGATATTAATTTAATTATGTATAATCATTTAGAGTTTCATTTTAATAAAAAAAATCTATAATATAACACTTAAAACTTTCCTTTTTACAAATCATCATATTATAAAAAGGTGAACTTATAATACCCTTACATTATAAGATTACATTATAAGTTCATCTTTATTAAAAATTGATTATACTTCTAATTGAATATATCACTCAAAATATTAATTATTAAAATAATAATAAATAAACAACACACTTTTTTTTATTTAAAAATAGCAATTTTAAATAAAAATCTGAAAAATTAAAAACAAACTAATTTAATTATTTATAAAATATTAAAAATAGTAATTTTAAATTTTACTATAAAAAAACTAGAGAGTCGAGGGAGAGAAAGACATCCAAATTTCTCTTTTCACTTTTGATAGAGCGTGAACGTTCGGAGAACTATGGCGATGGGAGACTACGGAGATGCTATAATGCGCAACCAAAACGCCGTCGTTCAGGCCCATACCGAGGCTCAGAGCCGCGCCAGCCTTTTGCAAATCAAAATGGTACTCTCTCATACCTTACCTTCTTCCCCCATTGCGATTGTAATTGCGATTGCGAGCTCTGTTTTGATTCATCTGAATATATGATTGTTTTTGCCTGAAAATTGTTTTGTATAATCTAGGGATTTGAGTTAACGCATTAGGGGTATACTGATTATACTGATTGTGATATACTAAAACCCTAACTAATTTGGATTAGGGGTTGGACATGGAGTTTTCTTTGTATACAAATAACAATAGATGAGCCCTTTATCTTATTGCCTGAATTTCACATGATTTCTATTTCTGATATTCGATTATTATATCTTTCACTGTCAATGAAATTCATCGTGAATTGATAATGGTTTTTAACTAATTATGTAGATGAGCCAGAGTCATCCAACTGGTTTAACTCACAATCTTCTCAGGTTGTTTGAGCCTCGCCCACCTTTGGAATACAAACCGCCTCCTAAGAAGAGAAAATGCTCACCATATACAGGTAGGTCTCTACTTGATCTAACATCGCTAAATTAGACATGAATCTTCTTTTTCTTATAACTGTGTTTTTGATGGTTTCACAGGTGTGGCACAATTTATTAGTTACTTTGCTGAGCCTGGTGATCCACTGTATGCTGTTCCAGTGGAGAAGGAGAAGGGCGAGACTTAGGTATCACTATCTCCTGTCTATAGTCATTGGCACTAGTTTTTCTTCTTATTTCTAAGATTTGTGATTAATTACTGCATTTCCTTTTATCAGCAGCAGCAGTCATAGACTTCAAAAGAGAGCAAAAGTAGTGATATCTCTCACAGGTGGGATTTGTAAAGACTAATATACCCCCAACTCCTAGTAGATAAACTAGAAATCTAGAATTAGGCAGGTACCTTTTTTCTATTGATGTAACAAACCTAATCTTGTTTTTATGTAGCAAGATTATATTTTTAGGTATACCTTTGTATTTACCTCCAATCTTAAGTTTGCATCTCATACAACTATTTAAATTTTAAGTTAATCTAATGACTAGTAATTAAATAATAGTTTATATTAGATAAATAAAATGTGATTCAGGATTTAATTTAATATCAAATGTTTGACATAAGTTTTAAAATTATATGGCAATAAAAAAATTATAAATTTTAAAAATAAAAATAAACTTTATATTATATAGTATATATTAATACAATGAAGATGAGAAAAAAAATTCAGAAATCCTCATCCAGCTTGAAGACGTGGCTATCACCACCATCCCTATTCAAGCTATTCATAACCGACGCCTTCTGATACTCGCCGACCCTCTTCTCGAAGAAATTGGTCTTCCCCTGCAAGCTGATCAGCTCCATCCAGTCAAACGGGTTCTGCGCGTGGTACAGCTTCCCACACCCCAGCGCGTTCAACAGCCTATCCGCAACGAACTCAATGTACCTGCTCATCAGATCCCCATTCATCCCCACCAACGCGCACGGCAGCGCGTCGCACACAAACTCCCTCTCAATCTCCACCGCCTCCGACACCAGCGCCTTCACCTTCTCCTCGCTCAGCTTGCTCTTCAGCAGCCCGTAAATCAAGCAGGCGAAATCGCAGTGCAGGCCCTCGTCCCGCGAAATCAGCTCGTTCGAGAAGGTCAACCCCGGCATCAGCCCGCGCTTTTTCAGCCAGAAAATCGCGCAGAAGCTGCCGGAGAAGAATATCCCCTCGACGCAGGCGAAGGCGATTATCCGCTCGGCGAAGGATTCGGAGCCGTCGATCCACCGCAGGGCCCACTGCGCCTTCTTCGCCACGCAGGGGACGGTCTCGATCGCGCGGAATAGGTTGGATTTCTCGGCCGAGTCCTTGATGTAGGTCTCGAGGAGGAGGCTGTACATCTCGGAGTGGATGTTCTCGATGGCGATCTGGAAGGCGTAGAAGGCACGCGCCTCCGAGATCTGGACCTCCGTCATGAATCGTCCGGCGAGGTTCTCGAGGACGATGCCGTCGGAGGCGGCGAAGAAGGCGAGGACGTGCTTGATGAAGTGCCTCTCGTCGGAGGTGAGGGTTTCCTCCCAGTGGCGGAGGTCGCCGGAGAGGTCGACCTCCTCGGCGGTCCAGAAGGAGGCCTCGGCTTTCTTGTACATCTCCCACACTTGAGGGTATTGGATGGGGAACATACAGAAGCGGTCGGGGTTGGGGGCGAGGAGGGGCTCTTCCGGGATGGAGGGCATTTTGGGAAATTGAGCAGTGTGTGCGTTCAGTGTTCGCTAGGGTTTTGGGTGTGATAAGAGATGATGAAAAAGAGGGTGAATATATAGGATTTTGGAGGCGGGGAATCTGAATTATTTTTGTGGGAAATGAAATGTAACTTGCCGCCAAAATTTTATCATATTTTCAAAATCGATTTGATTAGTGATTTTAATACTAGAGAGTAGAGACTACTATTTGAAATTTTGAATACATGAAATCCAAATCTCACCAATATGGAATTTCAAATATTTGTAAACTATCTAACACAAGTTCGATTACTTTTTTCCGTCTACTTATGGACACATACGAACTTCAAAAGAACGAGCACAACGGGATCAAACACAATTTTCGACAACGGAACCATGTGTTAAATGACTTAAATCACCTTTCATAATATTGCAAGCACCAACTAAAAGGTTTATAGCCTTCCTTTAGAATCTGGTTAGAGTGTTGGTGATGGGGTCATGGGGGCTAAACAAAAGTGTGCATAAACAGACCATAGTAGTTGTGCATTTCCTACAAAATTACATGTTGCCTAAGTGAGCTTTACGATTTTATGCTGCTTATGGGATCGAATTATGTTCATCTTCTTCTGCCTCCATCCAAGGTTGTCTGGGACCCTGAGGGAAAAAAATGTTTATAGCTTATTTTTACTTGAGTGATAAATTGTATGTTTTGCTTGATAATGTTTTACAAACAGTTCTTCTAGGGTCCGAGAACTCAGATACAGAAAACATTAGCCTTAGTAAAATGATTTTATCATATTTACAAGTGCTGTGACTGTGAGTGGTAACTGATTTAACTATTTATATGAGCACAGTGCAGATCTCACCTTTCCCTGTCGTATAATTCTTGGTGAACTTCCAGTCATGTCAACTACAGTAGATGGATCAGCCAATCTAGTACCAGCGGCAACAACGAAATCAAGCCCCTAATAACATCAAACGACAAAACAACTCAAAATCAAATCTGGAGTAAATGAAATACGGGGGCTTGCTGTAAAAAATGCAACATTAATAAATGTTTGTACAAATAACATCAATATAGAATTGAATGGGAAAAAAGACGGATAATGCAACACTAGCAAAAACAATAAATTGGTGTACCTCTTGTTCATATACATCAGCTATTATGACCGGATCTAATATCCATTCGTTCTCCTTAGGTGACCTGACACTGAGGTGAAAACAAAAAAAATCAATATATCAACCACTATATAAAGTGCACCATTTCCTTGTCTTTGATTAAGACACCAATATAACCCAAACAACCAAAAAAAGGAAATAACTAAGAAAATAACATAAATAAAGTCAGATGTAATTCATGAATGTGAGCCCGTAAATCCAATTTCGTTTTTAACGGCCTACCTTGTGCAAAATAAAGGTGCTTCCATCTTCTCAAGAATCGCCTTGCACAGATCATCATCTGGTATGCGAATGCCTACGTTCTTTCTTGATGCATACTTAGAATTTGTTGTCCCGTATCGTAGGCATTGCTTTGGCAGATCTTTACTTGCAGTCAATATAAAAGTATACTGTGGCAGGCAAAGTAATGCAATTGTAATCCTTTCCACCCCAAATCTAGAAAATGAACAAATTTCAAGATTTTAAACGTTTTTGGAAACTTACCGGACCAGGAAGGCAATATTTAACCTCACGGAAAATATTTTTGAGACCATCACCATTGCCACGTGGAAATCCTGTACTGTACTTATCAATGTCTTTGAACGAGCGACATAATATACTAAGTGGCTGCAAAAAGGTAACAATTAATTAGGGGATTTGTGGAGCCCCCATGGAAAAAAATACTATAACGGAAGGGAATCAGAACACTCTGAAACTTGCCTTTGAGGGTTCTATGCCTTTTATCCTGGAAAAAAAACTTGTCACAAAAATTGAGAACCGGAAGATAAAACAATAGTCATGGAAAATCGAGAATACATACCTTCGCAGACGCTCAACAGCAGAATTATTTCTCATATCACAAGTGATCGCATACCTATTATCAAATAAGTAATTAAAATCTAATGAGATTACAGCTTTTTCCGAGTTGTTATTCTAATCATTCATACAGAACAAAGTAGAATCAGAACACATAAATTTTGTCTACACAATGCCAAAATATCTTTAAAAGCATTAAGTTACATGGGAAATGCTCATAAGAAAACGAGTACTCTCTCCGTCCCCCATGCAAAACTTTCCGCTTAACATTTTTGGCATCCCATCGAAATTAGTTAGATCATTAACACGAAACCCGCTATCGAATAAAGTATCATTTCCTTTAATCCACGCCGAAAAGAGAGGGAAAGCTTGCACGAAGGACGGAGGGAGTATCAATTAATGTCACTCGAAACGTATTAAGCAATATCAGTCGTTTTGTTCATTCCAATCCAGTAAAATATATCTAAATTAAATTTGCTTATTGGATTGTTCTAATATGTATAATCTGATTTCAGTTCACCTCTAAAAAATTATGTGAAAAAGGAGAAATCAACATACACAGTATCAGTTGGAATAACTCCAACAGCTCCTTCTTTGAGTAGCTCAACAATCGGGTCCAGTTTCCAGGAGTCCGACCCGGACGGGTCCACTTCGACATACAGCAATCCATCCTCCTGAAGATAAACAAGTACTAAATCAGTACGACAAAAATTAATCGTTAACTAGTTTCAGCGAATAAACATCGAATCGAGAGACAGAAAACCAAACCTTAGTGAATCGAGGGGAAGAGTATTTGAGGCGTTTAGGGCTCTTCTTAATGACTGCGAGCGCAATGAGCCTACGAGAAACGTTGGGGGGAGATTGAAAGGACAGGCGGAACGCGCATGGATTCAGAGACCGCCGGAAGGAGAGCAGCGGCGCGGTGGCTCCACCGAAAGGTCTTAGCTCAACCGCCATTCTTTTTTTTTTTTTTAGTTGTTGGCTGGAATTAGAGGAAATGGAGTGGAGAAGCAGGGAGGGCTTTTTCTGGAATTAAGCGGATATAGTATTTCGCAAGATTCTAGTCTTTAATCATTTTAATTTTCAATATGTTGGAATTAAAATATTTTTAAATAAGGTAATTTTAGAGAAAAAAATACTTTGAATTTTGTTATTCTAAAAAAGTAATAATGTATTGACTAATGTAGTATTGAAGGTAGATTTTATTATTCTTTACCATAATAAAGAGTACTTAAAAGTTTTAAAATTATATTTCAAGTATATTTTTAGAAACTAAAATGTCTAAAATATCCTTTCTTCTATTCTAATCTACAATTATGTTGAATCCATTGACACCACCCTCTTCCTCTCCAAGTATCCAACTTTTATCCAACTGGACCCCAACTCCAGTGCCTGCTCCACCAACTACACCGACAACCACGTCACCGCCGCCACCCTCCGGTCCCTCCCCTTCCAGAGCCTCCACGGCCCCATCTCCTACCTTGACCAGATCCGTCTCCTCGACCTCTGCGACAAACCGCCTCAACGTCAACCTCTAACTCAAGCTCGTCTACCTCTCTGGCAACGACTTTTCCCACCAAATACCTCTGGAGATCTCCTCCCGCCACCGCCAGAACAACGAGATCTCCGGCAACATCTCTTATTTTGTCCCATTCTTACAAAACCTCAACAACCTCAACTTGTCGAACATGAGATGATTGGGATGGTGCTAAACAACCTCATCTCGAGATTCGGCGAATCTAGCTTCTCTGGCAACCAGGGGCTTTGCGGTAATCCCCCTTTTCCCCAAATGCTCGCCCTCGAATCCCGAAATGGTGTCGTGTCGTCAATTTCCACCAGCCCCTGTTTCAATTCCTATGTAAAAAATACTATCAGATATGTACTTATATCTATAAAATATACAAATGACTACAAAGTGGTAAAATAAAGCTATCAGATAGAGAGATCCATGTGTGTGAACAACTAATTGAATGTTTAGAATTTATGTAAAACTATTAGTTATATTTTTTTCTTTTGTAATTTGTTTTATACAGTAGGCATATCATTATATGTATCTATTTAATTGTTTCATTAGTTGAAACTATTTGCATCCCGTGGAGACTCGTACCAATTTAATCACAAACTTTTGACAACCAGAGAACAAAAAGCGTTAATGAAGTTGAAAGTATTAATTTAGGTAGTTTCTGCTAAATGTGTGTAGGTATACATTCGTGTATAATATTTTTTGCAATAGTTTTTGTTGATTGTAAATAGTTTCGTGCATAATAATTTTTGATGTAGTTTCTGATAATTAGGTATGTTACATTCGTGTATACTAGTAGTAATTTTTGCACTAGTTCTTTTAATTGTGTAGGTGTGTTACATCGTAGTTTTTGGTGATTTTTTTATTTAGTGTCTGCTACAGTAATGTATAGTAGCTTTTGTAATAATTTATGCAGGAGCGAATTATATGTAAGTGTGAAACATCTAACAAACAAGTAGTGAAACTATATTTGAACATAACATTTTTATTAAAATACAAGGTAGTGAAACTATATTTGAACTTAATCATGTGTGAACTTTAATTAACATATAAACAGGTAGTGAAACTATGTTGAACTTAATCATGTTTGAACTTTAGTTATCCTTGGTGATGAAAATGAGCATAAATGCGGAACAACTACTACAATAAAATTTACGGAATAAAACAAATCACACTTCCATACTATATCTCATGATAGTACCTAAAAGCAAGCATCAACTCTTAATTATGCTAGTCTTACTCTCCAAGTACTGCTTTCCTTAGCCATATGATCAAGTAACCTACCACCAGAGAAAGCTCTATCACCAGATGAAAAGACTTGCCATCGTTGATCTGATCGGGGCTTGGTTTCAATTCGAGGGAGCGCAGGAGGGATCCGAGCTCGAGCTTCGTGACGCTGCCGTCGTTTCTGTCGTGCTTTCTTTGTTCTCTTGATTGAATGAAAGAACGCATGTGTATCACCCGCGGAAGGAAAGGAATGATCTGAAATCTCCGGCAGCTCGACTAACTTCTCATCGTCAAACTTAACGGGAGCTCGGCTAATTTCTCCGGCAGCTCGACTAACTTCTCGTCGTCAATCTTACACAGGAAGACGAGGATCAGCCGCGCCACTCGCCCGGTGATTACTGAAGCAACCAATATCAGCTAGACATGTTTAATAAACATTATTATTATTGGAGTCTAAATTAAAGAAAGTCTGAAAAAAAAACAAGTTATGAGTACTAGCGAGACATGTTTATTAACACATACTTACGGCTTATACTTTATTAAATATTTTCATCTGCAAAGAAGAGGCTGATCCATCAGAAACGAGTCTAGGAACTAGCTCCACCAATAAATAATAATGCTGATCAAGTTTCAAACTATTTTGGAAACTCTAATAATAATGCTGATCAAGTTTGAAATCAATAAATTATCCGGACAAACTAACTTCACATAAGAATGATCTAATTTCACCCACATATGTTGATAACATGATTACACCTACACATTCATACAAATAAAACAACCTGATTTCATGGCAAAATGTGTAGTGAAATTGACAACAAAACAACATATTACTAACCATTTTAAGCACACTTGTTTTATACCCCATTCACTAAACTTCAAAATCGTATTTAAAATCTTGATGGGTATAAAACCTACCAAAACAAGCACTGGAACTATAAAAAAATTCCAAGATTAGAACTCTTCAATTATATTTTGAACAACTATTAAAATTTTCAACAACAGAAACCATATCAAAAACAAAATATTAATTATTTATCAGAATATTTTTATTTGAGATTTTTTAGTAATTTTGGAGATGGAGATCTTGGAGATGGAGGTCTGACAGATTGAAAAATATAAAAAACCAAACAATCGGCCAAACAAAATTTCTTAGTTTACTCTAGTTCCATTGCTAGTTTTGTGTACTACAAATTCAAATAACTAATGTACAATCTATGATAACTTTGTTACTAGCTTCGTTCCTAATTTACAATCAAGTTATCAGTTCCTAATTTTGTTTTCAGTTTTTTGTACTACAAATTCAAATAACTAATTTACAATTAAGTTATCAATTTTCTACTACCTTCGTTCCTAATTTTATGCTAGTTCCGTTCCTAATTTGTGCACTAAAATTTAAATAACTAATTCTAAAACTATTTGGGCCCTGCTTGAATTCTTAATTAGCGTGCAAACAAAATCCAAATCAAAATGGCCAACACCCGATGAAAACAAACAATGTCAAATTGCTAAAAAAATTTATAAAGTATATCAATAAGTTTAAAAAACAATCATTATAACTTTAAAATTAAACGAAGAAAAAAAAACTATCAAGAAAGATTTTTTTTTGGATTAGCACCGAATCCACCGCTGAAATCTTGGGAAAATTGGAAAAACTCTACCATTTGGAGATTAAGATCACAATGTTATTTATTCTAGAGAAAATCATTAATTTTTCAACACAGAACACATAACAATAACAATTAGCAATATCCAAGTCGCACGGCGTAATTTAAGTTGTTCGCCAAAAACAAGTACAACAATGCAACGTCGTTGCGTTGCACCGCCTTTCAAGTTGCAATCAAGCTTACACAGGAGGGCGAGGAACAGTCACGCCACTAGCCCGTGATTGCCTCCAGCGGTGGGCTGGAGAAATAGGATTCCAACAACGGAATCCCCGAGTTATGCGTCACGATGTCGAAGAAAATATAATGTATACAACCATTTCAAAACCCATGAATGAACCAAAGTCAAATCAATGTACAACTAAAAGAGCTCCAGAACAAGTAGTTTTATGCCAAAAAAAATGCTCATATTGCAACATCAATGCACAAATACTCTAGTTAATGTCACTATCTTACATTTAATGAAACCCGTAATGGACGAAAAACATTAGTTTGAGAACAAAATACTGTATCATAGTTTCTATATTGGTGTAGGTAGGATAATGAAGCAACCCTAACCAAAAAAACAACATGCAAGTACTAACTAACACGAGTGCAACAACATAATAGTTTCTATATTGCAGTAGGTCGTTTCTATATCCTAAGTTAGTGTTACAACATAAACAGGAAAATCCCCCACTACATTCACATCAAATTCCAAATACAAACTGAATTATCAAGATCAAAACTTTGAACACTGACTACTAGTAACAAACAGGAAAGCCCCAAAAATCATAAAATAAAAAAAAACTAAATATAAACGGGCAATCGGGGATTGGAAATGCGAAAATTCACTGTTTAAAATAGCTAAATAGTTTCCAGGTAATTAGACCGATTATCTTAATCAATTGGAATAACCATTGCAAAACTATTACAGGTAAAAAAAAATTAGGGCAAACAAACCCCCAAAACGTAATTTAGTAAATTATAGATGAAAATAGCTACACGTTGAAAATCAAAAATGTGTTTCAATGATAATTAACCTTAAAGTCGTTAAAGTCGCCGGTCAACTCTTGCGCCGCCAATTATCGTTTTCGTCGGGCATCAGCCGAATTTGAAATCTTGCTTCTCAAAATTTTCAGAACGCGTTCAACCGGTCGAGGAGTGGGATTTGGGGTGAATACGATGGGCGGGGGTTTTGTACTGCACGATTTTTAACATGATTTGGAGTGAGATTTGGAGTGTAGAGTTTTGTTCTGTAGTTTCTTATTAGCGAGAGCAAGATGTAGTTTAATAGTGAAACTAGTTTTTAAATTATACTGTACTACTACCTGTATATTATGTTAATCTGTATATTATGTTAATCGTTCAAAACACAAAGAAAGGGTAGTTTCGAAAATGTTTACCTTTTTACTATTAAACTAAACATTAGTATTTAAATGTAGTAAAACACTTATAAGTTACTCATTTTGTGAATCCCCCATTAATTATCTATTGATTATTAATTATCTATTGATTATTAGAAACTGTTCTTTTATAATTTAAAATTTACTATTATTTTGTATTCAAAGTATAGTATTCTAAAATGATTTAAAATAAACTAAATCAAGTTGAACAGAACTAATTTTTTTAATAATAAACACAATATAATTATAGTATTTTTTAGAATAACAAAATTACTTTTTTAGAATAACAAAATTCAAAGTATTTTTTTCTCTAAAATTACTATAATTAAATGATAAGTATATTACTTAAAAAAAGAGAATAAGCTTTGAATGTTAAATCCAAAGATGGTTTGGTCTTAAATTAGGGCGCAAAATGAGTTCAGCTGGCTTATGGCATAAATTGAGGGAGTCACTTGAGTGTCTAAGTAGCATCACGAATCAAGCAAGTTCAATTCAAGGAACTCGCTATCACAAATTGAATTGAGTACGAACAACATAAGATTTGGTACTAAAGATCTCGTCAAGCTCAAGTACATATGAACTACCTTCGTCCCATTGAGTAGTCTTAGCACCAAATTACGGGCCATAGCCGAAAGGCGTGTGTTTGAATTCCAACGAAGAGAAAGGGTTACAATAGTCATTGCCAAATACCAGGGCAAAAAAGGGTTAACAAAGTCATCTTACAACAATCAATTAAGATGAGATTGATCTTCTTACAACTGCTTCATCATGATAATAGTCTGATGCCTAACGCTATATCTTGCTAATATCCACAATCAATGGTTACACAGTAATTCCACCCGTAACCAGATTATGAAGGACAACCCGACATACAAAACATTTGCGAGAAAACTGAAAAGATAGGCCACCTTATTATACAAAAATATACTGTATCATTTTTTTCTCTCTTTCTGAACAGCCCGAGGAACGAAAGTGATACCCCTGTTGTGGCGTCTCCCGAAGCTGACTGACGAAGGAGAATCCGAAGTGCTAAGTTTAGAGACCGCTGATATAAGGCTGTCCATGTTTTCTTGCTCCACTTGCATTTCAGTAGATGCATCATCTTCTGTCTTGTGTGGTGTTTGTTTACGTTGCAACTTTTTCTGCCTGTGTTTTTTCGATGGCTTGGACTTCTTGAAGAACTCAAACGAACAAGGGAATTTATGCTTGTCGACAAGATGCTGCTGCCGGATCTTGTAGCTCTTAAGTTTAGCATCACATCCTTCAACGAGGCATTCATACTAAAACACAATATTAAAAAAAGAATTTCAACAGAAAATAATACAATTAAGAAATAAACCCAAAACAAAGCTTATTTTAATCATTTTAGGACCCGAAAGGGGGTTAATTGTCGATCCGGGGCCTGAGTAACAATTTAGGGACTGAAATATGGTTTTATAACTTATAAAATTGGGGGTCTTGGTAAAAGGCTTAAGATTTTTCAGTCATACATAACAAAATTAGGATCAAATCATTCAATGATAACAATGCATAACCAAGTGCTGCTGAAATAAATTGGATGAGAATCGAGTTGTAATCAGTTGAGTAAAAAATATTATTTACAGAAAATTATTTTGTTGCGAGAGCAAACTAAATGACAATTTTCCCAAGAAACTAATGTGTATTCATTCTTACAATTATTATAGGTTTGATAGGACCTTGCAAGCAATTCAGTGTTCCACACCCTAGAGCAGAATACAGACTTAATCAAGAAGTGGGTTCAAGAGTTTTACCATAGCATATCCACGGGCAACTTTTGCTTGAAAGAAAGAATCGTGAGCTTCGGATACATGTATACTAAGTAAACGAGACGTTGGAAATACTCGTGAACAGACTGAACAAGATGCAGTGTGCCGTGCGTTATAGTGATCTTCAAAGTCATCCAAAGATTCCAGGTGTGCTCCGCAACCAACAATTGGGCAAATCACTTCACTGGTTTAAAACAATGTGAAGCTAAATGACAATTCTAAGACAAGATTACCATAGTCTACAGATGCACGGAAAACTGGTATTGATAGGTAATAACGAAGAAAAAGACGATGCAAGTCTCTAGACCTGGAAGTAGAGTGTTGATACCTTCTTCCCCAATCCTCAGCACCTCTTATCTGCTGTTTTTCATCTTCTGTTATGTCCAGTGCAACCTATAAAACAAATACTCAAAAACCATTATTAAGGGAAGTTGTCTTGCAAAGTATTAGCAACGCTAAAAGGAAGCAAGGCGGAACAAGAAGTCGACATGATCAGCTGCATACCAAAGAATAATCACGAAGAAAATTGAAATCTATTTGATGATAATAAATTACACTAAACCCCATGCCATGAAAATCTGTATAATTAATTCCATCTGAATCTAACACTTAATATGAATAATTTTGAATAAAAAGCTAATCAGGTTTTCGTCGACTCTCCACTATTACCGCCAAAAAAAACACAGCAGCTCAGCTTCATTGCGATTTTATACACAGAATCAGATTCAAGCAATAATAATCATACGAGTTCTAATACTAGCATCAGTCTTCAACAAACGAAAGTCCGATTTTCAGAATCAACTGATCCCATTAAGTATTGAAAAATTCTAAACTAAATTCACTCCGATTGATTTAGCTAAACGATGAATCTAAACCGGTGCCATAAATTTTTATACCTGTTTCGCGAGGAGTTCCCTTTCGATGTTACCGGCGGCGAAGAAGGGGGCATCTGATAAGAAACGCCGCCGCATCGGCTTCCAACAAGGAAATTTCGAGGCGGTTTCGCTCACCTCAACTTCCATAGCCATTTTCTTCAGTGTTCTGTAATTTGAAAAGGTACTTTAGCTTTCTCCTTCTTGAGCACGGATTCAAGAGTTTGTTGGGCCCAACAGATCAATTCTATATGGGCTCATTTGGGCTGCAATGCAAATATTAAAACACATGCGTTACTCGATGGCGTTATGGGCTGGGCATCTCTAATTCGTGATAAAAGTAGAGATGTTAAAATTAGTATGTATACGTGTTAAAACACATGTGTTATGTTTTTTATCCCCATTTATAAAAGTATGAGTTTTTTACACCAATTGCACATGAATTGTCTTTTATACCCTTACTATTTCAATAAATCCAAAAAAATAAAAACAAAAACAAATCAAATAAAAATAAAAATAAAACCAAAATATTTGTGGGTTTAATGGTGCATTCATACACCATATTGGATTAACAATCGAAAACGAGAGTTACGTGTTTCATTTTCGTTTTTTTTTTCTGGGACTGTTACTCGATGGACTACTCGATGGACTACTCGATCGAGTAGCCCATCGAGTAGTGAAGAACAATTGAAGATCATTACGTTACTCGACGGTACATTACTCGATTTCGAGTAACTCGAAATCTCGAATTCGAGTAGCAATTTCACAGATTAAACAGATTTTTCTCATTCGTAATATTCGTTTGTTCCATGCATGGATGTAAAGATATTGAAGTCTAGATTCTGTAGAATTTTGAATCGATACAATCGGAGTTCGGACGAAAAAGATACGACAAGATTCGAGAAACCGCTCAAAGAGGAGAATTTCGAGTAACTCGAAATCTCGAATTCGAGTAGCAACTTCACGGATTAAAATAAATTTTCTCATTCGTAATATTGGTTTGTGCCATATATGAATGCAAAGATCTTGAAGTCTAGATCCCGGAGAATTTTCAATCGAGACGATTGGAGTTTGTACGAAAAAGACATGACAAGAATCGAAAAGTTGCGCAAAGAGAAGAATTTCGAGTAACTCGAACTCGAGTAACAATTTCACTGATTAAAACTGATTTTGCTCATTTGTAATATTGCTTTGTGCCATATATGGATGCAAAGATATTGAAGTCTATATTCTGAGGAATTTTGAATCGAGACAATTGGAGGTCGTATGAAAATGTTATGACAAGAAACGAGAAGTTGCGAAAAGAGAAAAATTTCGAGTAACTCGAATTCGAGTAGCAATATCACGGATTAAACTGTTTTTTCTCATTCGTAATATTGGTTTGTGCCATAGATGTATGCAAAGATATTGAAGTCTATATTTCGTTAAATTTTGAATCGAGACGATTGAAGTTCGTACAAAAAAGATATGACAAGAATCGAGATGTTGCGCAAAGAGAAGAATTTCGAGTTGCTCGAATTCGAGTAGTAACTTCAAGGATTAAACTGATTTGTCTCATTCCGAATCTTGGTTCGTGCCATACATGGATGCAAAAATCTTAAAGTCTAGATTTCTAGGAATTTTGAATCGAGACAATCGGAGTTCGGGTGAAAAAGATACGATAAGAATCGAGAAACTGCGCAAAGAGGAAGATGTTCGAGTAGCCGTGATCCTGTAATGATCAATCTCTCTGGTTACTCGATGGCATGTTACTCGAAACGCCATCGAGTAACCATCAAGTAGAGATGTTAAAATTAGTATTTTTAACAGGCTCTACTCGTTCAACGCTATCAACAAGACGGACCCGACCCTGAACACGACCTACGCGAAGCGTCTGAAGCTAACGTGCCCTGCGAATGGTACTGACAAGGATGTAGTCGCGAACTTGGATACTCTCACTCCAGATAAGTTCGACAACGCGTACTACAAGAATTTGAAAGACGGGAAAGGCTTGCTCTCGTCCGATCAGGTGTTGTTCACGGATAATGCTTCGCGGAATGAGGTCTTGGACTTCGCCGATCACCCGGAACGATTCAACCAAGCGTTTATCGTCGCGATGCAGAAGCTCGGGAGGGTGGGCGTGAAGACCAACAAGACCGGTCAAGGAAATATACGAAAAGTATGCTCCCGGATCTAATCAGAAAGAGATGATCTGCACAAGAAAATATGATCAAAGACAAAAATGAATATTACTGTATTAAATATTTATCAAATATTGATTTACATGGAGTATGAATTACTCTTTTCTTGTTCTGCCTCAAAAATAAAAGTGTGCCCATTCAAATATATCATCACATACAACATTCAAAAACCAGACTCATTAGAGGACACTTGAAACCAAAATAAATAAATAAATATATATTATACCAAAATAACTACCAAATACTCCAAATCCATCCATAGAGTCGAGAGCCAGAAATTTTTTCCAGTGGGGGCTTTTCTAATATATATATATATATATATATATATATATATATATATATATATATATATATATATATAATTTTATTAAATAGTATTAAAAATAACTTTTTTAGGATTTTTTTAAATAAAGTTCTATTATCTACATAAAAAATTTAAAAAAGATTATTTGTTTTTAAATTTATACTGTATAATTTTATTTTTATTTTAGCGATTTATTTAAAGAATAAATATACCATTAAATATTTAATTTTTGTTCAAAATTTATTAATATATAAAATTTTTAAAGTCTATTATATTCAATAAAATTTGTGTTGATTGAATTATGGATTGTACAGTATTTTGTAGAGCTAATCTAAAAATATTTTAAAAAATTAATATAATAACTTAAATTTAGGGAAGCACTGAGTTATGGATTGTAATATATTTTGTAAAGTTAACCTAAAAATATTAAATATAATAATATAAATGTAAGGAACACGGAAAATAATGAATCTGATTATTTATTATTAAGCAATTTATCCTTACACATTAATGATTTTAGGGAAAAATGGCAATAAGACCCATTTTCAATATTTTTTCGGTAATAAGGCTTTCGAGAAATTACGCGTGTCAATTAAGCCGCTTAAAATGTGTAAAGACACTATTACCCTTCCATATATACAAATTTGAACACACGCTTTCCTCATTTCTCTCGCACGGCGGGATTCTCACTCACCTCTCTCCTCGCCCTCGTCATTCTCGCTCTCGTCATTGTTACTCTCTGCACAAATCTCGCGACCGAACAGAAGGTGAGGCCGATCGAGGTGGGTGAATCCCGATCCGGATCGCCGCCGTGAGGGAGAATTTCAATCTGAGTTACGGGTTCTGAGTCGCGGCGGAGATGCGACGGGGCTGGAGCTCGCGGTTTGTTCATGAGAGGATCGATGCAGCAACATTTATTGAATACAATGCGCAGCTTGAAGATGATCGACGGATGCAAAGGCGCCCAGGTCTACGCCCTAAATCCGGCGTCTAGCGGCGCGGGAGCCTCTGCCGCCGGAGAGAAATTCCTGCAGCAATTGCAGGACCACACCTTAGGGTTAATTCGGTCTTGTCGAAGCCTCATCGGCGCCACCAAATTGGGGTGCGTAAGTAGCGCGCGGAAGGTGTTTGATGAAATGTCCGTGAGAAATGTCGTGACATGGTGGAATGCCATCATTTCGGGTTACTCGAGAACGACTTCGGGGAGGAAGCTTTGTGCTTGTTCAATGCGATGAGGAAAGTCCTTCCCTCCCACGCGCTGGAGGAGAAATAGACGTCGACGAGGTCCATGTGCAGATGAAGGAGCTCCTCGATTCATGTTCATGTTGATGTCTTCGTACAGGGATCGCTCGGTGGCTTCTAGAGCCAACGAGTCGTGGAAGACGGGAGGGCACTGAGTGGTGTGCGGGTGTGACACGGAGTCCAGAAACACGGACACCAAGAAACTCTTGTTGTAGTAGGTATGTTGTAGTTTCAATTGATCAGTGTTTTTTTTATGTTATTCAGTGTGTTTTTATGTCAATCAGTGTATTTTTATGATTGTTGTTTTTTATAAGCTCCATGTCATTTGAAGAAGTGATCCACTTTTTATTTGATTTTCCGGTTTTGTGTAATTACTTTTATGTTGACGTATATTGGTTGACGTCTTAGTTTCTACGAGAACAAAGTGTATTTATTAGTGCATGTAAATGTATAAAAAATAATGCGACAAGTATTGTTTCTTGTCACGATATTTTTGGTTATTCTAGTATAATCACATTCGTATTATTTTTCATATAGTTTTGTTTTTCCTCTTTTCATTTGCCACCAAATTATGAACTAACTTTCTTTCATTTTTAATTCTCATCACACTTTGTGCATCCATGTTTTCTAGTGAAACTACCTCCCGAAGCTTACTGGTTGGAAACACACATGTCCTCTTTAACCCCAATCGTGAAGATATCAAATTGGGTCAGGTGACTACATTGATAGTTCCTTTCACTTTTAGATATTGGCCACGAAGACAATCGATGGTGTTTTGGTTGTATAAAATTGTGAAATTGATAAATGAGACATTATAGAGACAATATGTCTTCGAAATTTATGGATCGATAAACTGGTGTTTTTTCTGGTTTGCTGTCCAAACTGTGACTGATTTGGCCTCCAAGTCGAACCTTCTTTTGAGAATAAGTTAGATTTTCTAGAATTATATAATTAATATTGGGTCCAATGCATCAGTCGAAATTTAAATTAAGCCAAAATTTATACATAAAATTACATTGTTGAAGCTATTAAAGATGTGGAGCAGTTGAACCTACCACGCAAAATCAGAATGCCTATATGGATTATGGACCCCTTACATTACAAGAATACATTATGAAAACTGCTTTCTATTTTTTTTTCTACTTTTATTGAGAAAGATTGATTGAATGCAATAATTAGATGTTTACACCTGCTTTATATAAATTTCAGGTTGAACATGTGGTTAGGGAAGAGAAGATGATGGATGCATATGATCTTCTCCAGATATACTCTGTGAACTTTTTGTTTCACATCTTCCAATAATCGAGTCACAAAATTATGTATGCTCTGGATGGAGGGGATGAGTGTTTGGTCGAGTGGGCGAAGAGGGTCGTCAGGGACGGGAGGGAGGAGTTCGGTAGGAGTACTGTACCGGTGGCTCTGTTGGTTTCGGGACTGGGAGAAGGGGCAGAGAAGATGGGGGAGCTGCTGAGGATCGGGATTCGATGCATGGTCGAGAGCCCGTATTCAAGGCCGAATATGAAAGAGGTATCTGCAATGATGTTCAGGATGAGTTGTAGTTCAACAAAGGATTCTACTGATGGATCTCTTGTTGTATATAGAGGAATTTAATTGTTCAAAAGAAATATAATATAGGTTTGTTGTAGGCTTTTGTAACTAATTTTGAATTGTTGCCTTGTGTACGTAGCATATTACTGATCAACAAGAAATAGAATAATTTGATTGATGTAATAACATTTGTTTGTTGTTCAGTGAATTACTGCTACATAAATATTTGTTAAACTTTTATGACGTTCAGTGTTTTTTTATGACATTCAGTGTTTTGTCATGAAACAAGTTAATGAGAGTCAACACACTGAATATGATTTAAACACACTGAATATGACTTAAACACACTAAGTAAGATTAAAATACACTGAATAGCACTTAAACACACTGAATAGCATTTAAAAACATTGAGTAGGATTGAGACACACCGAGCAGGACCGCAACACTTAAACACACTTAATAACAGAAACACACTGAATAAGACTGAATGTCATATTTTAACACTGAATGACATATTTTAACACTGAACATACTGAATGTCATATTTTAATACTGAATGTCATATTTTAACACTGAACATACTGAATGTCATATTTTAACAGTGAATGACATATTTTAACACTAAATGACATATTTTAACACTGAACACACTGAATGTCATATTTTAACAGTGAATGACATATTTTAACATTGAATGACATATTTTAACACTGAACACACTGAATGTCATATTTTAACACTGAATGACATATTTTAACACTGAACATACTGAATGTCATATTTTAACACTGAATGACATATTTTAACACTGAATGTCAAATTTTAACACTGAACATACTGAATGTCATATTTTAACACACTGAATATCATATTTTAACACTAAATGTCATAAAAACACACTGAATGTCATATTTTAACACTGAATGTCATAAAAACACACTGAAGGTAAAATAAAAATACATAAAACTCGAATGAAAAAATACACAAAACTCGTGATAAAAACATCGATTCAACATTCCACATCAAATATATCAAAAAACTGATCACTGTAGAAATAAATAAAAATTCTAAGAAACTCATATTGAGATTTAAAATTCACACAACAAAAAGAAGCATGAAATTAATTAATACTGTAGTACCTTTCAATTCATCACCCCAAATGCGATTAACTTGCAAAATCGGAACAACCAAAATGGCTTCGAGAATTCTAGCAATGACAATCATATCAACAATCTGATTCCTCTACTGGTTCAATCCTCCAGAAACCACCACCACCAAGAACTTCTCCTTCTCCTTGGAAATCTTAGCCGACCCCTTTCGATAGTCGAGAGATAAGCCCAAGCAAGGCACATACCCTTGTCCATCCGGCTGCCTCCAGGAATCCATCACAGCTGCGGAAAGATTAGAAGTCGCACGCACCTCCACTATACGGAATGAACGCATCAACCGCACAACAAATTCCGGCAAGTTTACATCGACTACGGCGCCTCCACTTCGATGCCGCCGCCGCCGCTGTTCACGGCGGATCTCACCCCGATGAACAGCTCGCCCGTGCCGTCGGTTGTCATCGTTGATCCGCGCATCCTCACGAAGACGACGGATTCTTTGGCGATTAGTATCTCGTCGGGGCTGCACTCGTCTCCCACGTGGATCGCCCTAGCCAAGAGCACCTCCTGATTCTCGACGATGTTGTCGGTCGCCTTGCTCAGGAGCACCCGAGGAGGCCGATCCCGACGAACAAGCACGCGAGGAGCTTCGAGGTCGGGGCGTCAGGCACGAGGTAGACGTCATAGCAGCCCGCCTCCTTCGTCGTCGCACATGATTCCACTCTTGTTGGAGTTGTGTACTTAATGTCTAGATTTAAGTATCGGTAAACTCCCGGTCATAGCATTTAACCTATTTAAATAATAAACAATTATTGGCATTTAATTATTATTAATTAAAATTATGCAAAATATAGTCCTGGATTTTATACGTTGTAGTTAGTATGGTGTGTCGGGCCCACACAGAAGATCATACTATCGGTTACTCGTATTTAATCAAACAGCTGCTCACGGCCTAGATGGACACGGACCAATCCATCGGTATAGTCGTTGTGTGAGAGAGAAAATAATTTATCTTAATTATTTTATCACACTTGTACACTTGGTGTATTGGGCGGATCGCTTGAGATTTATCAATTAGGATTGCCGTTGATAATTGATTTAAATCTCAGAGTATTTTATTCTTAATCCCCGATACTATTGCGGGTGTGTATATTTAATATAAGTGACTTTGATTTTCCAAAGGAATTAACCGATTTAATTATTAGGTTAATTACCGGCTAAGTTGGGTCGCTATATTTTATATATGACATGACGTGAATACTTGACGGGAAAGTGTATCCCGGAAGGGTTGATAATATCCCCGAGATGAGTTCATAAGAAATTATTATGTAAACCCTGCAGGTGAATTCGTTCCGCATAATAATTAAGGTTGAATGGTACTATTCTCGGATATAAGAGATGAATAAATTAATTAGCAATAAATTAATTTTATTCATTGATATTTAAATCTTAAATGCACGGAATAAATAATACTACCGGAGAAATATTATTTGATATAATATGGTTTAATATTGGGAGTGCAATTAATTTATATAGTGGAAAATAAATAAATTAATATTGATGGGATTAATAGATTTGGGCTTGAGCTCAATTTAATCATCAATATTGGAAGCCCAATATTCCACCTCCTTTAGATCCCCTACGTAGCCTATAAAAGCACTACATGGCCTTCATAAATCACAAGACAAGAATATCAATATTTGATAGTTCTAGAGAGTTGAAGGAGATCCATAGGAGTTCGATAGATCGTCGCCCACACGACGTTCGAACGGAGTGCAAGGAATACGTAGGAAGATTCGAAGGTCTTCAAAGGTGTTTGATTTCGTTTCTCCGAACAACGAATCGAAGGTAAAATCATAAACTCCCTTCTATGATTTTATGTGATATTTATTGTAATATATACATGAACACACGATCCGGGAAAACGACGAACCTCGGGGACGGGGATTCGAGATCCCCGGCGAGGATCGAGAGGGGCGGCCGAACCCTAGGGTTCGACCGCCGGCAACGCGCGATGAGGGGAGCCCCGGCTAATCGCCGGGGCACGAGATCGACCAAGGGTCGATCGCCGGGGGTCCGCCGTGGGCTGGTGCCACGGCGGGAGGACCCGCCGGCCGCCCTTGTCGAAGGCGCGTACAGCGCGAACACCCTCGGCTGGGGGCCGAGGGGTCGATCGAGCCCGTAGGCTCGATCGCTGGGAGCTGCGGGAGTTACCCGCAGCGACTCGTAGCGTGCTGCGGGACTTCCCGCAGCGGTGCGCTGGGACGAGCCCAGCGCGTTGAGCAGCGGGTCACGCGACCCGCTGCGGGGCTGCTACGAGCAGCCCCGGGGATGCCTCGTGCATCCCCAGCGATCATCCGCGAGATGATCGCGAGCCCCGTGCGGGGGCTCGGCTGGATGCCCGCGGCCTTCGGGCTCGTGCGGTGGATCGCGGTCGGATCTCTGGCGATCGAGGATTTCGGTCGGGTTATTATTTTCCGCAAATTTTAATAGCCCGGGATATCGATTTCCAGCAATTGGTATCAGAGCGTTTGGTTTCGTGTTCATGTATATGTTCTATTATCGTTCTACCTTGCAGGGGTTTCCGGCTATCATGGTTTAATTTTTCGTTAATTATTTTACCATGATTATTCGTTTATTAAACTCTCGGACATGTCGAGATTCGTTTTGTGTGGATGAATGTTTGTAATAGTAAAAATTCGGGGGTTGATTTAATTTAGGATTTATTATTACGTTCTATGTTTTTCCGGAAAATGTATAGGGTCGATTTCATGTATAGAATCGATACCGGAATTGTAAATTTATTTCTTGTAATTTATTTACGTTGGTTCGATGATTGGAGCAATCTCCTGAAGACGAAAGTGTGACGAAGAAGACGATGGACGAAGGGGCCGATCATCCCCATGATCGACCCCATGGATCGATCGAAGGCAAGGGGCCGGGGTTCGACTGCCCTAGCCGCGGGCTGCCGCCGGTTCGGTGGCTGGCCGGCGTGGCTGGGCGGCGGCTCCTCCTCGGTGGCCGGATGATCGATCGATGGTAGTGGGTGGCGCGGGGACTCCCAACCCGTGCTACTCCTACCATAACCCAACTTTCCTAAATTAATTCTGTTTTGGGTTGTTTTTGCTCTTTGATGGGGTTATTTGCTGGTAACAGAGGGTTTTGGCAACAACACAAAATGTATATTTGTTATAGGTAAGCTAGCAAAGGGTAATAGTTTATAACAGAAATCGTAAGTAGAAAATGGATGCTCAAGGCACATCTTTATTCAAATATTCATACTTAGAATTCATTTTGAAATACAATGGTTTGCATGTCCCCTTCTTCCTCTCTTACACCCTTTATTTATACTAACCCATGCATGGCAAGATTATGCCACCTAATGCCCACTTATCGGCTTCTTATTGGACCACAACTCCACTAATGTCTAGCATTAAAAACCCACTTAACTCTAAACAAAGACTTTATCTCCTTCTCCCGTCAAATGCCGTTTGACCACCTGTTGACTCTGACACCTCCCCCACGGATATTCCCGTGTAATAAGTCTGACACTACCGTGCGATCGTTCCCGTCCAAGCTCTTTTCTGACTTCTGTTAGTTGCCTTTCTAGGTCTTTTTCCACAGGTTGTTCCTGACTTGCACATCTGATGACGTGGCTACCTCATTGTTGACACGTGTCGGTGACCGTTTTATCGGGTATAACATAGGCCCCCAGGAAAATTGGAGTTTTCAACTTCGATTTCCCTGAAGATTGTGTTTGAATACCTCGGTCTGCGCGCCTTGGAATCTACACTCTGACTTTCTGCCGGTGGTTGATTCTTCATTTAATGTTGTTTTTTACGCCTTTAAAGGCTCTTCACATAGCATTACGGCTTCATATCATGGCTTTCACTTGGAATAGAGAAGTGTACCCGAATAATATCACGAGTTTCTCCTTCAGGATTAGAAATCGGTCGATGAAGGCTAAGCTGCCTTTTCTTTATCTTTTTCACAGAAGTTTCCGGAGCTTGCTGGACAGGACGTCGCTTTGGTAGATGCTTTTGAAAGAATCTGGACGGTGAAAGTGGAGAAGGATGGTCGGCGTCTGGTACTGACTGACGGTTGGAGTAAGTTTTGTGAGCGTCGGTTGGTTTCAATGAGCGGGATTATCTTTCTGGAGTTTCGTGGGCAAAAGTCTTTCAGCATTGGGGTATTTGGAAAGGATGGAGAGGAGATCATTGATCTGGGAACTGATTCTGAAGATAGATCTATCAATTCCGAGCTGGAAAATTCTCCTGCAAAAGATAATTGGGGTTTTTTTCCCCGTGAAATCTATTCGAGAAGTATTTGGTATTTTCTTATGTAAGATTACCTTTCCTGGGTTTATCTTCCAGGTTTCATTTCTTGGGATTTTTCCCGGTGAAATAAATCAGAGTTTCGATCCTTAAAGGATTCTATGTTTTTATATGGATGAGATAAGTATTCTGATACTTATCCATAATTAACCGTAATAAAATAATAATAAATTTGAAAAAGAAGGTAACTTTTTCAACTTACCTTGTCAGGAGACATTTGCCACGTGGCATTATCCTGACCAAGTATTATTAGGGTTTGATGGGTAGTGGAGACGTACTCGAGTGCGTTTTTCCTCGGTAACTGCTATCTCCTCCCCTCCTTCAATCCTCACCGTTGGATGAAAAAACGGCAGAAATAGGTTTTCAGAAACCAATAAACATATTTGGAGTTTTGAATTTCAAAATTCACTCCAAGTTTTTTCGACTTTTCAGATTCAAGTTCTGGTAAGAACTCTTCTTTCTTCCTCTGTAAACTTTCTTTGTTTATTTACTGTGTAAATCCTTTTTTACCAACCCGAAAATATGCCGAAAATCTCCAAAGTCGTTCGACCGAAAGTTGAAGCACCGGAAGTTCTCCTAGCACGCCAATACAAAAACTTCATGGAAGAGGCCGCGCCGGCTCTGCCGGCGTTCCGTCTAGATGAACTGGAGGAGGTGATGAGCCATATTTTTTGGCTCATTTTTAGGTTTTTAGAGTCACGTATATCGAGTCCTTAGTTTGTTTTTACTTTATTTGTGTCTGGGAGGGCACGTTTGGGTACTGGGGCAAGTTTTGCAGGTGGGCAGGTAAAGGAGTGAAAAGAGGAGCGCACTGTGTGAAAGAGGCAAGGAAATCACCTTCCATGGTCAAGAGCACTAGTTGAGCAAGCCAGACTGACGAAAAGGGTCCAGCAGAGTTGAGCAAGCAACCAGGACGTCAGCAGGTGGAGCAAGACTTGAGCTCGATCAAGTACCGCACATGGTCCGCTACCTCAGTCAGTCAGAGAAGGAATTACATGGGCAAGTGCTAACATTGACGGAGGCGGAACGTTGGGCATTCGGTGTACCCAGAATCCTGAAAATCTTGGACTCTTCAAAGATGACCAGATTCAGAGACAAGGATAAAGAAGGACTCTCGTCCAACCCTAGAGGTATTCCCCCACACGTCTCCCATCAACTAAAGCCCGTCTACATAAAGGAGTGACTGACGAAGAAGAAGGAGACGTATGAGCAGCGAAGAATCCGGATCGGAACCCTACCTGACCAGTGACGAAGAAGGCGGCCGCGTGAGCAACACCACTCGCCGGCGTTTATTTTCTGTTAAGCCCTCGGGCTAAAAACAATTTCCTTTATGTTTTAATGCTTTTGATTTCGTACTTTGATTTCATGTCCCTTTGAACAATTTCCAGTTTTAATGCATAATATAGTTCGTCGTAATCTCTTCGTTTTATTTTCTGTTTTAATTATGTCAAGTAGCTAAACAGTTCGTATCTGGGCAAAGGCAGAACCTGACCAACCCTGAGACGTGATCGTGCCGGGAGGCTTATTGATGACAGCAACTAGCTGAGTTTTGTTCCCGATTCAACAGGGTAGTAACTTAAGCATGTTAGGGACTTGGGCAATCCTACAGTGACCAGTGGGAACCCCGACTTGCCTAACACAGGAGTACGTGGATCAATGCGACCGGGAGACTGGGCGTCCGCGAAGTACAACATGTTGCTGGAGATGTGGTCGTATGACTTGGGTCTGTCCAGGCATGCTATTGGCCATTCCGGGTTTGCTTGGAGGATGAAGGCGACTTGACCAACTTAGACTCATGCGGTCACATAGTGTCGAATTGGTCAACGTCAGGAGACCTGTCGAGAGAGATCTGGCAGGACTTAAACATAAGAGCGAATAAGGGTTCGGGGTATTAATATGCGTGACATCATAGGGATGTTAATACTTGGGATCTATAACTGGAAGACAAAACTGTTAGCAAAATGATATACGTACCGATGATCGGCAGCACATAGGTCAAGGGGGAAGTCAGGGGAGTCGATGCCTGGATACTTTAGTCTTTATTTGTTTCATTTTATCTGCTTAGTCGAGTCTGTTAATTGCTCAATCATTTAATTAGGTTGCATGCTAGTTTTATTTTTGTTTAAGTTATTTGTTATTTTTCAGTCAAGCAAACACGGTGACCACGGTTCGGCAGTGCCCAACTGCTCTCCAAAACAAAACCTTTTCAAACGTGACAACCCAATTGAGCATTCAAAGCCGGGAAAACTATAAGCTAAATCGCCTCCTCGTGGGATCGACCCTATGCTTGCTACTAGTACTTGTGCTAGTGAATAGTTTAGGAACTATAAATATTATTTTGCGCTACTCCACGACGGTAGCGTCAGGAGGCCTACCCTTACGTACCTGTCGAGAGGATCGTTACAGCGGTTCAACCAGACCCGAATCACCAGGAGTGGGGTGCACACGGCCGAGAAAGCACGGTGACGGCGGCCCAACTAGCCGACTGGAGGGACGATTGGCGGATTCCCTACAACGTACATTTGCATGCGCCAGAAGAAGGTGAATCCGCCTGTTGTCCACCTCCGGGCATGGTGGCCATCGGCGTCGACGCAATGGATCAAGGGTTGCGGTTTCCCCTGCATCCTTCGGTTTCAGGCCTGTTGAACCGGTGGGGTTTGGCTCCTCATCAGATTCATCCGAATGGATGGGCACAGATCTATGGAGTTTTGACTGTATTGGGGCAAGTGGGACTCTCTCGACCCATTACTGGGGATGAGTTCCATCTTTTCTTCAGTCCAGTCAACTTCAACAAGAATTCGCTGGGAGACTATACCGTCCGCCACAGGAAGTATATGTTGAAGATTCGAGAGCCTGAGGAAAAAGATCCGACTTGTTGGGATAGATGGTTTTTTGTTTCGGGGAGATGGAGAACTCAAACCCGAGCAGGGGAGATCGACGTCCCCCTTACTTATGGTGTTAAGGAAGAAAGTAAGCATTTAAAGCTTTAATATTTTACAGTTTAACTGATCAAAATTAGTTGGTATTTTGTAGGTGCGCGGCTTAAGCGGGCGACCTGCTCCTTCCCGTGGGATTTGGAGACTGCAAATCTTTTGGCACAGTGTATCCCGGCCGAAGAAAGAGATTCGGATTATCTAAACGACGATAGTATTCGTGACGCAGCAGGCTTGTTTTGCCCCCCGTTCGTTGAGGATCAACCTTGTTTTGGTATTTTTCCTTTATTTTCTATAAGTTTCTTTTATTTCCTGGGAGTATATTTCCCGGGGAAATTATAATATTTTTTGTCGGGAGTAATTATTTTACTTTTCCCGTGCAGAGTTTTTCTCTACTGTATTTGAATTAAAACCTACCGAGATGGCAGATAATAAGTTGTTTGATCGCCTGGGACTCCCAAACCCAGCCCTGGACGCTAAGGCTCGCAGGGCCAAAACCAGTTCCACCAGTGTTGGTGGACGGGGATCTGCAAAAACTCGGGGCGGCACACCTGGTGCTCCAGCTTCCCGTACCAGATCCCACACGGTTTCGGCTCAGGGCGGTGAGACAGATCCTTCAGGGATTATGGATGTTGTGGATTCGTACAAGGAGAGCTCCCAGCCACCAGACGTGGTGATGACTGATGCTACTCCAAGTCAAGGCTTACCCCCTTCTGGGTCATCAACTCTTTTGCAAGTCAAGCTCGAGGGCGACAAGAAAAGGAAAAAGATTGATGAGGGTATTATTGAGGTGACAGACTCTCCCCCTCGTGCTGACAAAAATCAGTTTGTTTTTGGAGTTGAAAAAATACTCTTTACCAAGTAAGTTTTTATTTATTTACACTCTTCTCATATTACATGGTTCACTCAATTGACTCTTCTGTTTTTAATTTCTTGGTAGGTTTTCCCAGGAAAATCTCCCCTCAGTTCTGCTTCCCTTCTTCTCTGGAAAAGGCCCCATTGACCCTGTCACTACCCTGGGCAATCCAGTAGGTGACTCAATTGATGTTGTTGGTAGGTGCTGGACTTCAGAGCTCAATGATATGATGGACCATGAGGAGCATGCCTTTTTCCTGGCCCTAAAGTTGGCCAGTCAAAGTGCAGTTGCCATTTCTGGTGCTCACAACATGGCTGAAAAGATCAGAACTGAAGTATCCAAGCTCAAAAATACCAGCAACAAGCAAGAGGCACAGGTACAGGAGCTTAAAGCTGCATACACTGCTGCAGCAGGGGACAGGGATAGGTGGAAGAAGGCTGCCGATATTGCACGGGCCGATGTGGGGAAGCTGAAATCTGAGATGCAGGAGGCCTTGAAGATCGTCAAAGAAAAAGAAGAAGAGATTGAGGATGCTCAGGACAGCTTTACCAGGGAGAAGAAAGAGCTCAAGGAGGAGGTGGCCAAAGTTACCAGGGAGCTGAAACAGGCCAAAGATGACTTTGGACAGTCCATGGAGAGGGTCTCAAAGCTTGAAGCCCTGTTAAAGTCTCCTGCTCACAATCCCTGGGTATTGGCTGACCTACTCTATGTCACTGCTTATGCTGATCTTATCAGGTCTGCAGCAAAGGAGAAGAATGAAGGGGCCAGGGACTATGGTTTACAACTCCTCAAAGCTCACATGAAAGGGTGTACTCTGGATTCCAGAGTTCCACAGCCCTTTATGGATCTGGAGGTTGTCCACGACATAGATATGAAATGGTGGCCCACATACAGTCTTCTCTCAATGCCTGGTGAGCCTGCTAAACCCCCTGTTGAAGCTTCTGATGAGGAAGGTGTTGATGAAGGGGAGGAAATGGATCTTCTTGGTGTCGGGCCTGATGGCAAGCCAAAAGATACCCTCACTACTCCCCCAGGTGATGGTGGTTCTACCTCCTGAGTCTAACAGCTCAGGAGTCTGCAAAATTTGATGACTAATCTGAGTGTAAAAAGCTCAGAGATTTTAATCTTTATTTTCTGTTCAGTTTGAGCTTAATTGCCAAAAAACAATATTTGCTTATTTCGCATTTGGATTCTACAGGCAGTTTTTGCCTGGAACAAGTATTTATATTTGGCTGGTGTGTAATAACTTAGTATGTTATTTTGGATATTTATTTTTGTTTAAGTTATTTGTTATTTTTCAGTCAAGCAAACACGGTGACCACGGTTCGGCAGTGCCCAACTGCTCTCCAAAACAAAACCTTTTCAAACGTGACAACCCAATTGAGCATGCAAAGCCGGGAAAACTATAAGCTAAATCGCCTCCTCGTGGGATCGACCCTATGCTTGCTACTAGTACTTGTGCTAGTGAATAGTTTAGGAACTATAAATATTATTTTGCGCTACTCCACGACGGTAGCGTCAAAATTGGCGCCGTTGCCGGGGAGGCAATATTCCAAGCCAATAGTTTTCCGTGCTAACGCTTGACCTATTTTTGTATGCAGGACTCTAACTCATCGGGAAGCAAGGATACAGGGCCACTACTATTTGATCCTGAAATCGAGCGAACCGCGAGAAAGAATCGAAAAGCAACAAAGCAGAAGCAAGCATTAGCACGTGCCGCTCAAGTAACTCAGTTGACCATAATTGAGACAGGAGAGTCAATCTCGGACACATCGAGAGAAGATTCACCGAACACATCCAGGTCACCTACGCGATCAAGGATGGGAGAAGAGAGAGCCAAGACGTTGAGGGACACGATGTTCCCAGAGAACCTGAATCTAAAGCCGCTGGGTATCACCTTTGTTGGAAATCGACTACCCGGGACGAGTCCGTTCGACCTCTCGAACATACGGACATGCCCAGTCGACCTCCGGCGTCCCTACTGCACTCAGCATGAAGCCCCAAACCCGGTTTACGCCCAGCCATCATGCCAGAGGCACAACCGCGCAAAACCGAGGGCTTCTGCCCTGTCTGTCGCCCGACACCAGGAGGGTGTCGTCCGACAGGGCTGTGTCGGCCGACAGTCAAACATGTCGGCCGACAGCGTCGCTGTTCCAGCGGCGGGTCGCGGCTGTTCGGGCTGTTCTGGCCGTTTTTCTCGATCTGACCACTGTTCCGGCGATCGGCGATCGCCCAGGGGTCCGAGACCATCGTACCTACGCCATCGAACTCGATCGGTGGTTCGTTGTATGATTACGTACGAGAAGAAATCGAAACGATGCGGAAAAGGGTTTTCGATTCTTTACCTTTGATGCGTGATTCGGAGAAGCCGAATAGGCGAACACCCTGAGATCTTCTAGTGTGTATCCTAGCCCTCGACGCCGGACGTTGTGTGGGCAACGATCCACCGGAGTCTTCTCTTCTTCTTCTCCCTCAAACCCACCGTGAGATGTTTTTCTGTCTCCAGAAATATATTTGCGCTAGCAAATTATTTTCTACAGAAAAAGTTATTGCGCAAACTAAATTAATTAAGTAGAGAAAAAGATTAATTGCGCTAACAATTATTTTTCTCCACAGAATTAATTATTGCGGCGAAACTTAGGTTAGGAGAAGAGAGATGGAGGGGTATATATAGGCCACACTAGGGACCTTAGGACAATTAATTAATTAGGCTAAATTGTAATTTAATTAAACCGGTGTCCTTAAAAGAAAACCTTTAATTAAATCCAATTTTAATTATAATTAATTCCACTATAAAATTATAATTGAATTCCCAATTAATTAATCTATATTATTTTACCAATAATATTTCCGCCGAAATTACATATACGACTTTCCCCGTGTTTAAGATATCGAACGTCCACGAATTTATTTAATTACTAATAATTAAATTAATTCGTTTCTTATTATCAGAGACTAGTACCACTCATCCTTATTATCATGTGGAACGAATCCACCTGCAGGGTTTACATGATAAACTTTATGAGCTCATCTCGGGGACGTCATCAACCCGATAAACGGGACACGGTTTCCTGTCTATAATCTATAGCATGCCGTGCGTACAATTACGATTCCCAATTTACCGAGAATCTCGACTAATCATTTAGTCTCACTCATTGGCAAGTCAAAGAACCGAGAATTGGACACACGCACCTATAATTATATAGGGATTAAGAATTCGTATATCCGTAATATCTGAGGTCTAGTTCGATTACTGCGATTAGTATAAATCGAACGCCCTCCCGTGGTCCTGCTCAATACACCAAGTGTACGAGTGTAACATGATAGTCAAGACCGACTATCTACCAGTCACACTACGACGTACCGATGGATTGTCCCTGTCCATCTAAGTCGTGAGCTACTGTTCGATAGTATACGAGTAACCGACAGTATGATCTTCCGCGTGTCTCCTCACGCCATACTGTCTACAACGTATACATCAAGGACTATTGCATTAAATGCAATTATGCTTGAATCATATATCGAATTAAGGTATAGATAAGGAGTTTCGTATTTGCACTAAACTAGACATTTAGAATACAACTCCATCAATCTCCCACTTATACTAAAAGTCTAGTCGCCCTCTCCCAAACATCAGATTCCCATAACCTCATCACGCCTTCCCAACGCTTTCGCTGGAAGTGCCTCTGTGAACGGGTTTTACCAGGCAATCCTCTCGATGCTATCTAGGTGACAACTGCATCGTCTTACTAGACGATCTCTCGAATCAGGTGGTACTTGCGCTCTACGTGTTATCTCCCACTGTGGACTCGTGGCATTTCAAGTTTGCCAATACCGCTATTCAAAATAGCTTTGGGTGAACTAGAAACCACATCTAAGTCCCTTAGGATGTTCTGGAGCCACACTGACCTTTTAACTGCCTCAGAGGCCGTTATCCTTTCAGTTTCCATGGTAGAGTCCGTAATGCATCGCTGCTTTACATTCTTCCATGTGACTGATCCACTTTACAGTGAGAACACATAGCCTGACTTCGACTTTCAATTGTCCCTGTTTGATTTGGAAATCCAATTCTATGTAATCCAATGGAAATAACTTGACTGCTTTGTAACTCAGAACATAATTCCTGGTCCTCTGCAGGAGCCTAAACATGTTCTTTACATTAGTCGAGTGATCCTTTCAGGATTACTATGATATCTCACCACCATGCCCACGGCATAGTAGATATCAATCTCGTGCATAACATTACATACATTAAGCTTCCCACCATTAAGGTGCAGGGAACTGCTTAATCTATCTCCTTTATTGTGTCGGACACAAAACTTTAGATAGATGAATTCCACATCTAAAAGGTGAAGACCTTTCTTGGAATTCTGTATGCTGCAACGAGTAAGAATTGTATTTATGTATGAGACTCGAGATAAGTTCTATGTTCTTTTCTGGCGATCATTTATTTCTTTGATCCCAAGAACATTCCCGACTTCTCCTAAGTCTCTTACATTGAATTATTCGGACAACCATCCCTTTATGTCCGATAACATCCTTCATATTGTTGCCAATTTAGAAGGATGTCGTCTACATAAAGAATGAGAAAACACCACATCTTTTCTATCACTTCTTTATTACACTCAGGACCTAAACATGCCTTGAATGAATCCATGAAATGGATTTTCTCATAGGTCCGCATGTGTCCAAGATCTTGAAGCTTCCTTCAATCCTAAGATTGATTAAGCTTGCTTACCGAATGCTCTTGGCTCTTTTCGATGAATCTCTCTGGCTGTCCCACACAGATGGCCCCGTCAAGACTTCGATTTAGGAAATCTGTCTTGACTTCCATCTTCCATGTGAAGACAAAAGAATCCGGATCGACTTTTGCCAAGACTGAGCATCTTGATCTTTCAGCGTCTCGTCATAGATCCAGGGTTCGGCTTCATGTTCTCCAGGTAACAAGTCCGAAGACTCACCTATAAACATGAACCTGTTGGGTTGTCTAACAACCCTCCCACTACGACGACGCTCCGGTGTATCTTTAGTGACTAAAGATTATAGTAGTGAACTACTCAGTTAGGCTGGTTCTAAGTCTTGATCAGTCCCTCTAAGCACATTAAGTATTACCCTACTCTTGGGCTTGTGATATTGCATATATATAGTCCATGTCTAAGAACCGAACATTGATGCAATCAATGAACATCTGGTCCTTTGGACTATATTACATATCTCAATTCGTTTTCTTAGGGTATCCTATAAACAGCCGAATATCAGTACAAGTTTCCAAAGGAATCAAGTTCAGGATAAACGCTGCTGTTTCCAAGCCATATCCCCAAAACGATTTAGGTAACTCCGAATAACTCATTGTCTACTTTCCCATATCTATAAGAGTCCTATTCCTTCTTTACAACACATTATTTTGCCGAGGCATAAATGGTGTAGTATGTCGGGAGTTAATCCCATTTTCTGATAAGTATGCCTTACTCCTCAAAGAGGTCTGCATATATCAGAGCGAATCAACTCTAGTACTTTCTTGGATCTTTTCCCTTTAACCGTAAAGGGTTGCTTGGTCATTTAAACTTCCAAGTATGATTCGAAGGTTGGAAGGTCCTTTCCTTCAACCTAGCTGAGTAGTCCATCAGCTTTCACCCTTTGAATCGTACTCAAGTTAAAATGATCTATCCTAAGATTCCATAAGTACATTTGATTCATCCTAGAAGGATCTTTACTCTTATTGGATTTTGACAATGTGTTATTAGCTCCGGTGTGTTGCATCGTGGAAGAACACGGATTTAGTATTAAATTGTCTATCAATGTAACAGAATAGATAATATCTCCGTTTCCTACTCTGATAGGTATGAAACCATCCAAAGAAACGGAATATCCATTCTAAGCCGATTTAGAAATCCGAAATGAAATTTCTTTCTAAATGCCGGCACATAAAGACAATTTATTAGAACTAAAATCCTACCGTTAAAACATTTAACATCTCCCACTGCAACGGCTGTTACCTTAACAGTATTGCCCATGTAGGTTATTACTTCTTCCTTTCTAAGTCTCCGGGTTTCCTGGAACCCCCGCATTTAAGTGCAGACATGATTAGTGGTTCCCGTATCCACACACCAGGTACTGGTGGATAACACCACTAAACATGTTTCGGTGACTAAAGAAGAGTCAACTTCTTGTTGCTTGAGAGGGCAATTAAAACTCCCAGTATCCAGACTGCTTGCAACGGAAGCACTTGCCCTGTTGGGCTTGCTTGTCCCATTCTGTGGTCCATATATATATTAGGCCCACTGGGTTTCCGTCTTTGCTTCTTCTTCCTTTTGCCGCCCGGAGGCCTAGGAAGAGCCAATTTCTCAGCCACAAGTGCATAAGAGCCCTTAAAGATTCCCTCAGCCGCTTGAAGTTCAATCAGGAGTTCCGCCAATGAGTAAGACCCCTTATTCATGTTATAGTTCAGGCGGAACTGCTCAAAACTTCTCGGCAGAGACTGGAGCACAATATCGACTTGGGTTACCCCATCGATAACTGATCCTAGAATCTCTATTTCATTCAGATAGCACATCATCCTAAGAACGTGATCCCTCACGGGTGTTCCTTCGGATGCGATGGCCGTCATGAGTTGCCTCATTGCATTTTGTCCGGATGTCCTGTCCTGATAACCAAAAAGCTTCTTGAGGTTTAAGCATCATATCATAGGTAATGGTCATGGCTTGATCCCGATGTTGCAGTACATTTGACATGAAAGCCATAATGTAGCTCCGCGTCATCTCAGAGCCTTGATCCATTTCCATGAGCTTCCTTTCCTCAGGAGTGGAAGCATCATTTGGTTCAGCAGGTCAATTGACTTGGAGTACATAATTGTACTCCTCTGCAGTTAGGACAATGTCCAAGTTTCTTCTTTAATCCATACAAAATAGGTTCAGTGAGTTTGTTGACTTTTAATGGGAATAATACCATATAAAACAAACAATTAGTTTAATTCGATATCATTTCCCTCAAATAACATCATTAAACTACCAATCATTTTCAAAATCCCATCAGACTAGCATGCCACGTTCTTGTGGACGTATACTAATCCAAACGATTTTATAATTGGATTTTTACTTTGGTCGTACATCATTATAGCAGTGACTCCGATGGGGAGGATACTATAAAGCGTACCTAAGTGTATACCATTTCTCAGTACTAAGTCCACCGCTCGGGAACTACATGCCCACCGCAAGCCACGTTCATGTGGACGTTTACGTTGACATGCGGTCCTCCACGACTTTCTATAACTGTCGAGCCTCAATTAATCCTAAAGTTCCGTTTCCATCTAGCAAGCCACGTTAGTGTGGACGTTTACTAAAACAAACAACTTTATTAATTGAATCCCATTTATTTAAATGTCATAGAGTCTCAATTAACCCAAAGTACCGTTTCCATTTAGCAAGCCACGATAGTGTGGACGTTTACTAAAACAAACAACTTTGTTAATTGACTCTTACATTTATTAAATACCACAATTTTATTATTCAAAGCTTGATATCTCGTAAGTGAAACTCGAAGTTTCTAACCAGCGATCAATCATGCAATTGAGCCCTATCTCTCACTAGGTGAGGGAGCCAACCAGACAATCGATCTAGTCATCGAATGACTCGAATGTCTCTAATCTGTGTCATCGACATAAGCAAGCGCTTTGGCTCCATTCCACTCCCCGGGGTGAGAATGAGTCGAGTTGAACTTAGTCTTTGAAAAACAGATTAGGCACTTGCTTTTGAAAAATATAATTGTTCGATTTTTATAAGTGGAATTGAATTCGAATTTTGATCCAGTGATATCCGTGTATCGACTTTATCCGATAGGGAGGATGACACTAAAGCCAACTCGTAAGTCAATACACATCACATTCAAAACAGAGAATGGAGACCGCGGGATTGTTTCCAATCCCTCTCCCACTTAGTATTTTACGATTGAGGGATAACATGCATAAAATAATTAAGCATAATAAAAGGCACGTAAATCACATAAAAAGCAATTAACGTGGCCCCGATTATTATGGCCTTAAGTATTCTCCAATGCACGTCTCTTGGAACTTCATCTCGTTGCTCGTCTCGATCTCGGTCCACCACCGACTCGCTCGAGGGTCAAGAGACGAACTCCTCCCACTGGAGCCTCGTCTCGAGCCTCGTTGAGTCGTCCGTGGGGTCGAACGAACCCCAGCCCCGCTGCTGCCCGTCGCGAACACGGGGTGTGTTCGATGGCTGCCCGTTGCTGGTTCGCCCTCCTCGATCCTCGTTTCTCCGGGTTTTGGTCTCGTCTCGATCCACCAAAATTAGTAAGAAAACTTACAAGAATAAATCTACTAAATCCGGCATCGATCCTATACAAGGTGATCGACCCTATACATGCCCGGAAACGACGAAATAAATAAATAAACCTAACGACTCAACCCGTCGTTTTTATCTATTACAAATAAGCAACGTTATTCCAAAAACAAAACAATCTCGACAAGCCCGAGAGTTTAATCAAACCACAAAATTAAAGCACAATATCCATCACAACATTGGCCATAATAATCGGGTTCATCCTGCATCACAAAACGTACGAACAATACAACAAACCGATAAACCGGCTCTGATACCAATTGTTGGAAATCGACTACCCGGGACGAGTCCGTTCGACCTCTCGAACATCCGGACATGCCCAGTCGACCTCCGGCGTCCCTACTGCACTCAGCATGAAGCCCCAAACCCGGTTTACGCCCAGCCATCATGCCAGAGGCACAACCGCGCAAAACCGAGGGCTTCTGCCCTGTCTGTCGCCCGACACCAGGAGGGTGTCGTCCGACAGGGCTGTGTCGGCCGACAGTCAAACATGTCGGCCGACAGCGTCGCTGTTCCAGCGGCGGGTCGCGGCTGTTCGGGCTGTTCTGGCCGTTTTTCTCGATCTGACCACTGTTCCGGCGATCGGCGATCGCCCAGGGGTCCGAGACCATCGTACCTACGCCATCGAACTCGATCGGTGGTTCGTTGTATGATTACGTACGAGAAGAAATCGAAACGATGCGGAAAAGGGTTTTCGATTCTTTACCTTTGATGCGTGATTCGGAGAAGCCGAATAGGCGAACACCCTGAGATCTTCTAGTGTGTATCCTAGCCCTCGACGCCGGACGTTGTGTGGGCAACGATCCACCGGAGTCTTCTCTTCTTCTTCTCCCTCAAACCCACCGTGAGATGTTTTTCTGTCTCCAGAAATATATTTGCGCTAGCAAATTATTTTCTACAGAAAAAGTTATTGCGCAAACTAAATTAATTAAGTAGAGAAAAAGATTAATTGCGCTAACAATTATTTTTCTCCACAGAATTAATTATTGCGGAGAAACTTAGGTTAGGAGAAGAGAGATGGAGGGGTATATATAGGCCACACTAGGGACCTTAGGACAATTAATTAATTAGGCTAAATTGTAATTTAATTAAACCGGTGTCCTTAAAAGAAAACCTTTAATTAAATCCAATTTTAATTATAATTAATTCCACTATAAAATTATAATTGAATTCCCAATTAATTAATCTATATTATTTTACCAATAATATTTCCGCCGAAATTACATATACGACTTTCCCCGTGTTTAAGATATCGAACGTCCACGAATTTATTTAATTACTAATAATTAAATTAATTCGTTTCTTATTATCCGAGACTAGTACCACTCATCCTTATTATCATGTGGAACGAATCCACCTGCAGGGTTTACATGATAAACTTTATGAGCTCATCTCGGGGACGTCATCAACCCGATAAACGGGACACGGTTTCCTGTCTATAATCTATAGCATGCCGTGCGTACAATTACGATTCCCAATTTACCGAGAATCTCGACTAATCATTTAGTCTCACTCATTGGCAAGTCAAAGAACCGAGAATTGGACACACGCACCTATAATTATATAGGGATTAAGAATTCGTATATCCGTAATATCTGAGGTCTAGTTCGATTACTGCGATTAGTATAAATCGAACGCCCTCCCGTGGTCCTGCTCAATACACCAAGTGTACGAGTGTAACATGATAGTCAAGACCGACTATCTACCAGTCACACTACGACGTACCGATGGATTGTCCCTGTCCATCTAAGTCGTGAGCTACTGTTCGATAGTATACGAGTAACCGACAGTATGATCTTCCGCGTGTCTTCTCACGTCATACTGTCAACAACGTATACATCAAGGACTATTGCATTAAATGCAATTATGCTTGAATCATATATCGAATTAAGGTATAGATAAGGAGTTCCGTATTTGCACTAAACTAGACATTTAGAATACAACTCCATCAATCTCCCACTTATACTAAAAGTCTAGTCGCCCTCTCCCAAACATCAGATTCCCATAACCTCATCACGCCTTCCCAACGCTTTCGCTGGAAGTGCCTCTGTGAACGGGTTTTACCAGGCAATCCTCTCGATGCTATCTAGGTGACAACTGCATCGTCTTACTAGACGATCTCTCGAATCAGGTGGTACTTGCGCTCTACGTGTTATCTCCCACTGTGGACTCGTGGCATTTCAAGTTTGCCAATACCGCTATTCAAAATAGCTTTGGGTGAACTAGAAACCACATCTAAGTCCCTTAGGATGTTCTGGAGCCACACTGACCTTTTAACTGCCTCAGAGGCCGTTATCCTTTCAGTTTCCATGGTAGAGTCCGTAATGCATCGCTGCTTTACATTCTTCCATGTGACTGATCCACTTTACAGTGAGAACACATAGCCTGACTTCGACTTTCAATTGTCCCTGTTTGATTTGGAAATCCAATTCTATGTAATCCTATGGAAATAACTTGACTGCTTTGTAACTCAGAACATAATTCCTGGTCCTCTGCAGGAGCCTAAACATGTTCTTTACATTAGTCGAGTGATCCTTTCAGGATTACTATGATATCTCACCACCATGCCCACGGCATAGTAGATATCAATCTCGTGCATAACATTACATACATTAAGCTTCCCACCATTAAGGTGCAGGGAACTGCTTAATCTATCTCCTTTATTGTATCGGACACAAAACTTTAGATAGATGAATTCCACATCTAAAAGGTGAAGACCTTTCTTGGAATTCTGTATGCTGCAACGAGTAAGAATTGTATTTATGTATGAGACTCGAGATAAGTTCTATGTTCTTTTCTGGCGATCATTTATTTCTTTGATCCCAAGAACATTCCCGACTTCTCCTAAGTCTCTTACATTGAATTATTCGGACAACCATCCCTTTATGTCCGATAACATCCTTCATATTGTTGCCAATTTAGAAGGATGTCGTCTACATAAAGAATGAGAAAACACCACATCTTTTCTATCACTTCTTTATTACACTCAGGACCTAAACATGCCTTGAATGAATCCATGAAATGGATTTTCTCATAGGTCCGCATGTGTCCAAGATCTTGAAGCTTCCTTCAATCCTAAGATTGATTAAGCTTGCTTACCGAATGCTCTTGGCTCTTTTCGATGAATCTCTCTGGCTGTCCCACACAGATGGCCCCGTCAAGACTTCGATTTAGGAAATCTGTCTTGACTTCCATCTTCCATGTGAAGACAAAAGAATCCGGATCGACTTTTGCCAAGACTGAGCATCTTGATCTTTCAGCGTCTCGTCATAGATCCAGGGTTCGGCTTCATGTTCTCCAGGTAACAAGTCCGAAGACTCACCTATAAACATGAACCTGTTGGGTTGTCTAACAACCCTCCCACTACGAGCAAGTGAAGGGCTAGGGGAATACATCAGACTCCTAGCCTTTCCTTTCTCACTGGCCGAAGGTGCCCGAGAGTGGCTGTACACTCTACCCGCTGGAGAAGTGACCACCTGGAGTCAGCTTCAGCAGAAGTTCCTTGAGAAGTACTTCCCAGCTGCACGCATCCAGCAGATGAGGAAGAAGATCAACGGCATCAAGATGGGAGGAGGAGAGAACTTCCATGACTACTGGGTCAGGTTCAAGCAGATGTTGGCCAAGTGCCCACAACATCAGATCTTTGACCATGACTTGGTCCAGTACTTCATCTCTGGACTAAGGGAGATGGAGAGGACATGGGTCAACGCAGCTTGTGGAGGATCCATTCTAAACAAGAGGGCCGACGAAGCATTCAAAATCTTCAAGGAAATGGCCGAAGAAACAAGGGAGGATGGCAGTGACCTACCCAGGAACAACTTGCCCGTACCATCTGCAACTGAAGTCAAGTTGGACAAACTGTGCAACATAGTTGAGCAACTGGTGCTCAACCAAAACCCAGGGCTAAAGAGAGGAGTCAAGGCGTGCCAAATCTGCAAGGAAAGTAACCATGCCACTGACGAGTGCCCTGAGCTTTTTGACGAAGAGGTCAAGGTGATAATGCAGAACAATGGGAACGAACAAAGACCCAATGGGAACACGTACAACTCGAACAACCGGTACGGAAACAACAACTACCAAGGTGGAGGAAACCAAGGCAATCAAGGCCAGTAATATCACGGCCAGAACCATCATCAGAGGAATAACTACCAAAACCAGGGCAACAACCAGCAGAACCAGAACAATGGCCCAACTTTGGCAGACATGATGCAGACCTTGGTCAATGAAAATATCAAAGCCCAGCAGGAGAATGACCGGTACAAACAGGACAACGAGAAATACAAGGTTGAGACTCGAGGTCAACTGTAGAATATCAATGCTCAAATGCTTGAGGCGCGCGGGCAATTCCAGAACATCAATGCCCAACTGGCGCACTTGACCCAGGCAATGACTGAGATGAAGAAGAAGACCAACGGTCTACCTCCCCAAATTGAACTAAACAACGCCCAACTGAATGCTATCCATCTCAAAAATGGAAAGGTCCTAGCTGAAGCACCCAAGAAGCCCACTCCACCATCTCAAGTGGAAGGAACTGTTGAAGAGGTCAACGAGGAAGAAGAGTCAGAGGAAGAGCTCGAGCTGACACCACCCAAACAGAAGGAAACATCAGTATCTGCTCAAGCAGTGACACCACCAAAAATCTACCCTCCTTTCCCAGGCAGATTGAGCAAGAAGAAAGAGAAGGAAGACACTAATGAGATGTTCCAGATGTTCAAAAAGGTGGAAATCAACATGCCTCTGTTGACCATCCTGAAATCCATGCCCAGGTGCGCCAAATTCCTCAAGGAGCTGTGCACCAAAAAAGTGAAATACCAAGATGATGCCAAGTTCGAAGTAGGAGAGAATGTTTCAGCGGTGCTCCAGAGGAATGTACCAAGGAAGTGTGCAGACCCTGGAATGTTCTATATTCCCTGCATAATAGGCAACATGAACATAGAAAAAGCCATGCTCGACTTGGGAGCATCGATCAATGTTATGCCTAAGTCAATGTACGAAGACTTGGGTATAGGGCCGATGAAACCAACAAGGGTAGTAATCCAGTTGGCAGACAGATCAAATGTGTACCCCGAGGGAATTCCGGAAGATGTATTGGTCAAGGTGGAGGAACTCATCTTTCCTGCCGATTTCTATGTCCTGGACATGGGGAGATCGAGCAAGCAGCCAGTAATGATCTTGGGCAGACCATTCTTAAAGACAGCAAGGACACACATTGACTGCGAGACTGGAAAGCTAACCTGCAAGTTTGAAGGAGAAACGGTCACATTCGACTTGTTCAAGTCAATGAAGCACCCAGAAGACACCGAGCAAGTGCATTATGTTGATCAGATTGATGAATTGATCGAGGAGCAAGCTCTGGGATATGGAGTTTCTGACAAAGTAGATCTGGTGATACAGAGGGGATTGACCAGAGAAGATGCAGAGGATGAGCAACTTGAAGTTCAACAGATAGTTGAGCAACTGGGAGCTCTGGAGAATCACCCCATGGGCATGAGCAAGTTACCACCTCATGAAGTCACGATCATGGTACCATCCCTGGAGAAACCACCGGAGTTAGAATTGAAGAAACTCCCTGCACATCTCAAGTACATGTTCCTTGGGCAAAATGATACATTGCCCGTGATCATCAGTTCGAAATTGAAAAAGGAGGAAGAAAGTAGGCTCAGGAACATCCTTGACCAGTACAAGCAAGCCATTGGATGGACCTTAGCAGATATAAGAGGAATCAGCCCCACCATATGCCAACACCACATATTGCTCGAGGAAGAGTCGAATCCGGTGCGCGATCCACAAAGAAAACTGAACCCTGCTATGAAGGAAGTAGTGCTCAAGGAGATACTCAAGCTGCTCAACTTGGGCATTATCTACCCTGTTTCAGACAGCAAATGGGTAAGTCCAGTTCATGTGGTGCCCAAGAAATCAGGAATTCAAGTGATCGAGAACGAGAAAAAGGAGCAGATAGCCACTCGACTGCAAACTGGATGGAGGGTGTGCATAGACTACAGAAAGTTGAACAAGGTAACAAAGAAAGACCACTTTCCCCTACCCTTCATTGACGAGATGCTCGAGAGGCTGGCTGGGAAGACCCATTTCTGTTTCCTTGACGGATACTCGGGTTACATGCAAATTTGGGTGGCCCCGGAAGACCAGGACAAGACTACGTTCACTTGCCCATACGGTACTTTTGCATATCGACGCATGCCATTTGGTCTATGCAACGCCCCAGGGACTTTCCAGAGATGCATGATGAGCATCTTTGCCGATCTGCTCGAGCAAGGAATAGAAGTCTTCATGGATGACTTTACTGTATATGGCAGCTCGTTCGAGACATGCTTGAACAACCTGGAGTTGGCCCTCAGTAGATGTGTGGAGAAAAGTTTGGTACTTAACTACGAGAAATGTCACTTTATGGTAGAGGAAGGGATAGTCCTTGGGCACGTAGTCCCTGCCAAGGGAATCGAAGTTGACCGAGCCAAAATAGAGACCATATCGAAGCTGCCTTATCCAAGGAACGTCAAGCAAGTAAGAGGCTTCCTTGGGCACGCTGGGTTCTACAGGAGGTTCGTGAGAGACTTTGCAAAGATTGCCCAACCTCTGACCAGGCTGTTGCAAAATGAGGTTGACTGGAACTTTGATGATGACTGTCAAGCTGCCTTCAACCACCTCAAGGAAAGGTTAGTCACTGCCCCCATCATCCAACCACCAGAATGGGGAATGCCATTTGAGCTTATGTGCGACGCGAGCGGGTATGCTGTTGGAGCTGTACTTGGGCAGATGAAGGGCAAGGAACGACATGTAATCTACTATGCATCAAAGACTTTGAACCCTGCCCAATGCAACTACGCGACCACAGAGAAAGAACTACTGGCTGTGGTGTTTGCATTCGAGAAGTTCAGATCTTACTTGCTCGGGAGCAAAACCATAGTTTACACTGACCATGCCGCGCTGAAGTACTTGATGGCCAAAAAGGAGACCAAGCCACGACTGATTAGATGGATCTTGTTGCTGCAAGAGTTCGACATCGAAATCAGAGACAAATCAGGTAACCAAAATTTAGTGGCCGACCACTTGAGCAGGATAATCCAGCGAGAAGAAGGCATGCCCATCACGGAGACTTTTCCAGATGAGTACTTATATCAGATTTCAACCAAGTCAGAAGAGCCATGGTACGCAGACTTGGCCAACTACATAGTCACAGGAGATATACGAGAAGACCTGACCCTCTACGGTAAGAACAAGCTCAAGCGGGAGAGCAAGAAGTACATTTGGGATGATCCCTACATGTGGAAAAGGGGAGAAGACCAAGTGCTGAGACGTTGCATCCCTGAAGTTGAGCAAGCAAACATCCTGAAGCACTGCCATGAGCAAGCCTGCGGAGGACATTTTGGCCACCGACGCACAGCAAGGAAGGTACTTGACTGTGGTTTTTATTGGACAACTCTTTTGAGGGATTGTTTTGAGTGGTGCAGGAGCTGTGACAAGTGCCAGAGAGAGGGGAACGTGACCAAGAGGGATGAGATGCCCATGATGCCCATCATGCCTGTAGAAGTCTTCGACGTATGGGGCATCGACTTTATGGGACCATTGCCCAACTCCAGAGGGAAGGAGTACATACTCTTGGCAGTTGACTATGTATCCAAATGGGTCGAAGCCAAGGCTACAACAACTAATGATTCGAGAGTGGTAGCCACCTTCCTCAAGGGCGACATATTCAGCAGATTTGGTGTACCCCGCGCATTGATCAGCGACCAAGGTACACACTTTTGCAATTATATAATTGAAAGGTTGCTCAGGAAGTATGGAGTGCACCACAGGATCTCCATAGCTTATCACCCCCAGGCCAATGGGCAAGCCGAGCTATCCAATCGCATCATTAAAACCATCTTGAGGAAGACGGTCAAGCCAGAAGGTAAGGATTGGAGTGACAAGCTCGATGATGCACTTTGGGCCTACAGAACCGCCTACAAAACACCCTCAGGGATCTCTCCCTACCGCATGGTGTTTGGCAAGTCATGCCACTTGCCCGTGGAAATCGAACACAAGGCGCATTGGGCAGTGAACAAGGTCAATTTCGACTGGGATGCAGCCAGCGAAGGACGTAAACTTGACCTAACAGAGCTGGAGGAGATAAGGATTGAAGCGTATGATAACGCGGTCAACTACAAGGAACGGACAAAGAGAGCCCATGACAAAATCATCAAGAAAAAGAAGATCGAGCCTGGTCAACTGGTTCTGGTTTACCAAACCAAGTTCAAATTCAAGGCTAAAAAGCTATCCACCAAATGGGCAGGACCATTCATAGTCCATGCTGTTTGCCCAAATGGATCGGTTGAGCTATTTAAGCCAGGTGACGATCATATCTTTAAAGTAAATGGGCAGAGAGTCAAGGCTTACTATGGGAATGAGGACCTCAAGGGGATGATACCCCCTGAGCCCGCCGCTTGACCAAGTGAAGCAAGAAAAATAAGTCAGGCCCATGACAATAAATAGAGGCAAATACCGAAGGCGAACTCGGTATGTATATTATGTTTTCCCTTATTTCATTTTATGTTAATAAATTCACCACGCCAAGGAGTAGCCTTGGGCAGGAAAGGGTTTTGGTCTGTTTTTGTTTGCAGGAAATAGGAAAATTAAGTGAGCAATTGCGGCGGTTGAGCAACGAGTGGGAATGGCCAGCTGTGATGATTGCGGAATTATCGGGAATCCGCAAAAGAGTCCCATCGACTCTGAATTTGCAGAGTCCTAAACAATTTCAAAATCCTAATTCACCTCTACCACTACCCCTCTACTTCAAAAACCGCACAACCCCTCAACTTCCGCCACTACCCCATAACCCTAACCACGATTATGGTTTCCACCCGCACCAAAAACACCAAGTTAAACAAAATCCCAACCGGTACCCACATCGATCTCACCAGTCCCCAACCACAATCATCAAAAAAGATGGCCGGAGGAAAATCGTCCAAAGCCGCCGCTACTGCAGCCGCGAAAGAAAAAACACCACCACCACCACCGGCGAAAACCCCGTCACCAAAGAAAGCGAGCACGCCGTCGCCAAGCCCGACGCGTGAAGCAAGCCCAGCCCCCATCAATACCATACTGGTAGACCAATTGACTGCCGAAATCGAAGCCCCAAAACTTTCTGACCTTGATGTGACCTCTAAACCGTCAACCGAATCGGCGCCGGCGAGCCAGAGTGGCGAGCCAAGTGAAGACGTCGGAAAAAAAAGGAAGTTCACGGCTGAAGAAAAGGGCAAAGCAGTTAAGAATCCCCGCGAAGCCACGCCACCCGCCACCATGGAGTCGTCATCTGACGAAAAGTGCGACGACATGTCTACCGCCGGCGGCGAAGAGATGGAAGAGGATGAGACGGAGGAGAAAGAGGATGAAACGGAGAAGTCGATTCCGGCGACTCCAGTTGAAAAATTCAAGACCCCATCGTCGACCCGAATTACTCGCGGCAAGGGCAAGCAATCAGTACCCCCACCATCCAACATTCAGAAAAGGGCAGTTGTGGTGCCCAAGACGGTATGTTTTGAAACCCTTAAAGATTTGGATATCCTTGATCAAGTTAAGGGTTATTTTGCAGCTATAGGATGGGAGGACTTCTTGACCTGGCCAGGGCAAGTCTCTGAGAAATTGGTCAAGGAGTTCTATGAGGAGTTAGAAGTGAGAACGAGCAAGGATGGCGGGCCGTTGGGCATTTCTTTCAAATTGATGGGATCGTATAATGAGGCGAGCATCTTCGAGATCAACATGGCCATGGGAGCGGCCAGTTTCAAGGACAAGTTTTCAAAGGAGTACCAGGACAGGTTGACCACGCCACCAGAGCGCACGCAGAAGGAGAGAAATGAGATCTGGAGGGCCTTGAGCAAGGAGAAAGTGTTCAAGTCACAGGAGGCCAAAAATCACCAGCTCAAGGACAATGCGTTGCGTATCTGCCACCGTATACTGGCGTACAATTTCTATGGAAAAAAGGACAACAGCAATACTATCTCCCTGACCGAGCTTGATCTACTGTGGTGCATGACCAAGAAGATCAAGGTCAACTTTGGAGCCTTCCTGTGCGCACAACTGAAGAACATCTTGAGCAAGCCAGCACAGAGGTTGTCCCTTGCCCACTTTCCAGGAATTTATGCCCAGAGGATGGAGTTGAAGCTTGATTTTGAGTTGATGGAGATGATGCCCGAGGAAAAGTTTGACCATGCGTGTTTGAATAGGATGGCTGATATCAGAGTTGTGGGAGAGGATTGGGTGTTCACAAACCCAGAGGAAGTGAAGGCCTTGGCGACGGCAGCCAAGGCGAAAGTGAAGACCGAGCCTGTGAGTCGACCAAGTGAGAGGGTCGAGTTGCAGAAGGAGGAGATCCTTGAGCAATTGGATGTCCTCGAGGAGAAGCAGGACCGGATTGGAGAGAGGCAGGACGAGCTGCACGCTGCCCTCATGGCATACTTCGTCCATGTTGGATTCAGGTACCCACCTGAACCCAAAACTTAAATGTACCCTCCCTTTGTTTTAGTAGTTTAGGTTTTTTTTATTTATTTTATTCTTATTTTGGTCTTGAGTCTGCCCGACTCATGTCTGATGGGGTCGATCTCCTTATTTGCACACTTTGCCCAAGGCAAAGTGTGTATGTGGGAAGGTGCGCCAACATCGTTGGAGTCGGAGTCAGGGGGGATGCTTGCCCAACTTATTACTGTTTGCACACTTTGCCAGAGGCAAAGTGTGTGAGTGGGGGAAGGTCAAGAGCAACCCCATAGTTTGATCGAGTCGCATGCTTGATAAATACCTTGATCAATTTGAACATTTTTCAAAATTAATAGTCTATGCATGAAAAATATTAGGGACGATGGAATTGCAACTAGGTAAGCTGTGAGGATTTGAGCCTACATCTGTGTGATATATTTCTTTCATGAGAGTAGCTGTTTAAAAAGTTTGTAATGCTGAAGCTTGCCCAAGTTCTGACCATTGTGATTATTTGAAAATTGAGTTGAGTAGTAAATGATTTAGGCATTTTCTTTCTGTACTGCAAATAAAAAGAAGACCTTTGTTAGCCCCTTGAGCCGAGCCATTATTTCTTGATCACCTGGGGGAAAACCCTTACTGCCCTGACCCAACCTGCATATATGCTCAAGTTCATAAAAAGAGCAAGTCAGGGCAAAGTCTTCTCAAAAAAAAAAGGAAAAAAAAAAAGAAGAAAAAAAAAAGAAAAAAAAAAGAGAAAAACAAAGAAAAGAAAAAAAATAGATCCATGAATAAAAGGGTGTGCTAAGGCCCGTAAGAGAGAAGGAATTAGGAGGAAAGTTTCTAAGTAAAATGCATGTCCTGCCTAAGGTCAATTCTGGGCATTGCCCAAGCTAGCCTATACAGTCACCCTAGAAAGCCCTAATGATATTGCCCAACTCAATTGAAAATGTCACAGGATAGAACTTGGTCGAGCCCAAAGCAGAACTTCTTTTAAAACAGCATTGAGCGAAACACTACCCATCCACTACATAGAGAGAAACACTTAGTGAGAATCCCAAAATCCTGTTGCAAACTCTTGACCGTTTTTTATGCATTCCATTGACTATGATTTTGACTATCTGTTCACTTGATCAACTTTCTGTATTTTGATAAGCATGCTGTCCTTGAGTCTTCTGTTTTCTTTCTTTCTCTACCCCCTGTTTGTTTTCTGCTTGAGCAGGCAAGTCACCGTACACGCTTGAGGACAAGCGAAGTAAAGTGTGTGCGTGTGATGAGCCATATTTTTTGGCTCATTTTTAGGTTTTTAGAGTCACGTATATCGAGTCCTTAGTTTGTTTTTACTTTATTTGTGTCTGGGAGGGCACGTTTGGGTACTGGGGCAAGTTTTGCAGGTGGGCAGGTAAAGGAGTGAAAAGAGGAGCGCACTGTGTGAAAGAGGCAAGGAAATCACCTTCCATGGTCAAGAGCACTAGTTGAGCAAGCCAGACTGACGAAAAGGGTCCAGCAGAGTTGAGCAAGCAACCAGGACGTCAGCAGGTGGAGCAAGACTTGAGCTCGATCAAGTACCGCACATGGTCCGCTACCTCAGTCAGTCAGAGAAGGAATTACATGGGCAAGTGCTAACATTGACGGAGGCGGAACGTTGGGCATTCGGTGTACCCAGAATCCTGAAAATCTTGGACTCTTCAAAGATGACCAGATTCAGAGACAAGGATAAAGAAGGACTCTCGTCCAACCCTAGAGGTATTCCCCCACACGTCTCCCATCAACTAAAGCCCGTCTACATAAAGGAGTGACTGACGAAGAAGAAGGAGACGTATGAGCAGCGAAGAATCCGGATCGGAACCCTACCTGACCAGTGACGAAGAAGGCGGCCGCGTGAGCAACACCACTCGCCGGCGTTTATTTTCTGTTAAGCCCTCGGGCTAAAAACAATTTCCTTTATGTTTTAATGCTTTTGATTTCGTACTTTGATTTCATGTCCCTTTGAACAATTTCCAGTTTTAATGCATAATATAGTTCGTCGTAATCTCTTCGTTTTATTTTCTGTTTTAATTATGTCAAGTAGCTAAACAGTTCGTATCTGGGCAAAGGCAGAACCTGACCAACCCTGAGACGTGATCGTGCCGGGAGGCTTATTGATGACAGCAACTAGCTGAGTTTTGTTCCCGATTCAACAGGGTAGTAACTTAAGCATGTTAGGGACTTGGGCAATCCTACAGTGACCAGTGGGAACCCCGACTTGCCTAACACAGGAGTACGTGGATCAATGCGACCGGGAGACTGGGCGTCCGCGAAGTACAACATGTTGCTGGAGATGTGGTCGTATGACTTGGGTCTGTCCAGGCATGCTATTGGCCATTCCGGGTTTGCTTGGAGGATGAAGGCGACTTGACCAACTTAGACTCATGCGGTCACATAGTGTCGAATTGGTCAACGTCAGGAGACCTGTCGAGAGAGATCTGGCAGGACTTAAACATAAGAGCGAATAAGGGTTCGGGGTATTAATATGCGTGACATCATAGGGATGTTAATACTTGGGATCTATAACTGGAAGACAAAACTGTTAGCAAAATGATATACGTACCGATGATCGGCAGCACATAGGTCAAGGGGGAAGTCAGGGGAGTCGATGCCTGGATACTTTAGTCTTTATTTGTTTCATTTTATCTGCTTAGTCGAGTCTGTTAATTGCTCAATCATTTAATTAGGTTGCATGCTAGTTTTATTTTTGTTTAAGTTATTTGTTATTTTTCAGTCAAGCAAACACGGTGACCACGGTTCGGCAGTGCCCAACTGCTCTCCAAAACAAAACCTTTTCAAACGTGACAACCCAATTGAGCATTCAAAGCCGGGAAAACTATAAGCTAAATCGCCTCCTCGTGGGATCGACCCTATGCTTGCTACTAGTACTTGTGCTAGTGAATAGTTTAGGAACTATAAATATTATTTTGCGCTACTCCACGACGGTAGCGTCAGGAGGCCTACCCTTACGTACCTGTCGAGAGGATCGTTACAGCGGTTCAACCAGACCCGAATCACCAGGAGTGGGGTGCACACGGCCGAGAAAGCACGGTGACGGCGGCCCAACTAGCCGACTGGAGGGACGATTGGCGGATTCCCTACAACGTACATTTGCATGCGCCAGAAGAAGGTGAATCCGCCTGTTGTCCACCTCCGGGCATGGTGGCCATCGGCGTCGACGCAATGGATCAAGGGTTGCGGTTTCCCCTGCATCCTTCGGTTTCAGGCCTGTTGAACCGGTGGGGTTTGGCTCCTCATCAGATTCATCCGAATGGATGGGCACAGATCTATGGAGTTTTGACTGTATTGGGGCAAGTGGGACTCTCTCGACCCATTACTGGGGATGAGTTCCATCTTTTCTTCAGTCCAGTCAACTTCAACAAGAATTCGCTGGGAGACTATACCGTCCGCCACAGGAAGTATATGTTGAAGATTCGAGAGCCTGAGGAAAAAGATCCGACTTGTTGGGATAGATGGTTTTTTGTTTCGGGGAGATGGAGAACTCAAACCCGAGCAGGGGAGATCGACGTCCCCCTTACTTATGGTGTTAAGGAAGAAAGTAAGCATTTAAAGCTTTAATATTTTACAGTTTAACTGATCAAAATTAGTTGGTATTTTGTAGGTGCGCGGCTTAAGCGGGCGACCTGCTCCTTCCCGTGGGATTTGGAGACTGCAAATCTTTTGGCACAGTGTATCCCGGCCGAAGAAAGAGATTCGGATTATCTAAACGACGATAGTATTCGTGACGCAGCAGGCTTGTTTTGCCCCCCGTTCGTTGAGGATCAACCTTGTTTTGGTATTTTTCCTTTATTTTCTATAAGTTTCTTTTATTTCCTGGGAGTATATTTCCCGGGGAAATTATAATATTTTTTGTCGGGAGTAATTATTTTACTTTTCCCGTGCAGAGTTTTTCTCTACTGTATTTGAATTAAAACCTACCGAGATGGCAGATAATAAGTTGTTTGATCGCCTGGGACTCCCAAACCCAGCCCTGGCCGCTAAGGCTCGCAGGGCCAAAACCAGTTCCACCAGTGTTGGTGGACGGGGATCTGCAAAAACTCGGGGCGGCACACCTGGTGCTCCAGCTTCCCGTACCAGATCCCACACGGTTTCGGCTCAGGGCGGTGAGACAGATCCTTCAGGGATTATGGATGTTGTGGATTCGTACAAGGAGAGCTCCCAGCCACCAGACGTGGTGATGACTGATCCTACTCCAAGTCAAGGCTTACCCCCTTCTGGGTCATCAACTCTTTTGCAAGTCAAGCTCGAGGGCGACAAGAAAAGGAAAAAGATTGATGAGGGTATTATTGAGGTGACAGACTCTCCCCCTCGTGCTGACAAAAATCAGTTTGTTTTTGGAGTTGAAAAAATACTCTTTACCAAGTAAGTTTTTATTTATTTACACTCTTCTCATATTACATGGTTCACTCAATTGACTCTTCTGTTTTTAATTTCTTGGTAGGTTTTCCCAGGAAAATCTCCCCTCAGTTCTGCTTCCCTTCTTCTCTGGAAAAGGCCCCATTGACCCTGTCACTACCCTGGGCAATCCAGTAGGTGACTCAATTGATGTTGTTGGTAGGTGCTGGACTTCAGAGCTCAATGATATGATGGACCATGAGGAGCATGCCTTTTTCCTGGCCCTAAAGTTGGCCAGTCAAAGTGCAGTTGCCATTTCTGGTGCTCACAACATGGCTGAAAAGATCAGAACTGAAGTATCCAAGCTCAAAAATACCAGCAACAAGCAAGAGGCACAGGTACAGGAGCTTAAAGTTGCATACACTGCTGCAGCAGGGGACAGGGATAGGTGGAAGAAGGCTGCCGATATTGCACGGGCCGATGTGGGGAAGCTGAAATCTGAGATGCAGGAGGCCTTGAAGATCGTCAAAGAAAAAGAAGAAGAGATTGAGGATGCTCAGGACAGCTTTACCAGGGAGAAGAAAGAGCTCAAGGAGGAGGTGGCCAAAGTTACCAGGGAGCTGAAACAGGCCAAAGATGACTTTGGACAGTCCATGGAGAGGGTCTCAAAGCTTGAAGCCCTGTTAAAGTCTCCTGCTCACAATCCCTGGGTATTGGCTGACCTACTCTATGTCACTGCTTATGCTGATCTTATCAGGTCTGCAGCAAAGGAGAAGAATGAAGGGGCCAGGGACTATGGTTTACAACTCCTCAAAGCTCACATGAAAGGGTGTACTCTGGATTCCAGAGTTCCACAGCCCTTTATGGATCTGGAGGTTGTCCACGACATAGATATGAAATGGTGGCCCACATACAGTCTTCTCTCAATGCCTGGTGAGCCTGCTAAACCCCCTGTTGAAGCTTCTGATGAGGAAGGTGTTGATGAAGGGGAGGAAATGGATCTTCTTGGTGTCGGGCCTGATGGCAAGCCAAAAGATACCCTCACTACTCCCCCAGGTGATGGTGGTTCTACCTCCTGAGTCTAACAGCTCAGGAGTCTGCAAAATTTGATGACTAATCTGAGTGTAAAAAGCTCAGAGATTTTAATCTTTATTTTCTGTTCAGTTTGAGCTTAATTGCCAAAAAACAATATTTGCTTATTTCGCATTTGGATTCTACAGGCAGTTTTTGCCTGGAACAAGTATTTATATTTGGCTGGTGTGTAATAACTTAGTATGTTATTTTGGATATTCATCCTTTGGGTCTTACTAATAGCCCTCTCACCATTTTATTCAGGGTTTATTTTCCCTTTATTATCTATCACTTTTTACAAGTCAGTTTAGCTTGTTTGATGAATTATTATTCTTGTGAATAGATAACTTTCGGCTCACACCCAAGTTTTATCAAACTTTGCTGGGTTTCTTTGTGAGTTCTTTTGTTCTGTGAAAGTGATTTTTAGATTTAGTTACCTCTCTGAATCATTATGATTCTAAGTAACATTTTTTCTCTTTAAATCTCTCCTTTCAACATAACTGACCGATCCAGTGGTTTTAGTATGAATACTTTACCTTTTAGGATTTTCTCGGACCAGTATTTTCTTTAGGGCGATTCTTGAGTTTCTTTTACTCTATTGAATCTGTGCCTTTAAAGAAATGATCGGCCCCTGATCAATAGATCTCATGGGTATTTACCGAACCTTAGTATTTCAAGAATACTCAATATTTTTATCGCACCGGGGAATTCATGTGATTTCCCGGGGTAATATATTTCTGTTATACAGACAAAATGTGAAAGTTCACATACATTTATTTTTTTAAAGGATAGAAAATGCTTTTGCTGAAAACTGCATAGATATACTTTAATAAGTACAAAAAGTTTTACAAAAGATAGTTTAGAAAAGGTTTACAAAAATATCATTTTCGCAGGAAGTTTTAAGAAATAACTTTTATCCCAAGAGTTTCTCAGTGGTAGAACTTCTTTAGGTGCAACGCATTCCATCGATACTGATCCTTGGTCCCGTCGAGTAGCTCCAACTCATACGCTCTATTCTGGAGGCAGTGGCTCACTCTAAACGGTCCCTCCCAGTTCGGTCCCAATGCTCCTTGGTGCGTTCCTAAGATTTTCTTCATCACCAAGTCTCCCTCTCGGAATTCTCGTGCTTTTACTTTTGAGTCGAATAGTTTAGCAATTCTTTGCTTATTCATGGCATTCTGAGAATCAGAAGCTAACCTCCTTTCTTCAAGGAGATCCAATTCTTTTCGAATGGTTGCTTCATTCTCCGGGGAAATTTCCTTAGCGGTACGATGTGATAACACCGTTATCTCCGCTGGAATCACCACTTTCGTTCCAAAAGCCAGAGAATAGGGGGTCTCACCAGTGGCGTTTCTAGCTGTGGTTCGATATGACCACAGTACCTCTGGGAGTTCATCCGCCCATTTTCCTTTGCGGCTTTCCAATTTTGATTTGATGGTGTGTTTCAGTATCTTATTGACCGCTTCAACCTGACCATTCGTCTGGGGGTGGTAGGGAGTAGAGAATAACCTCCTAATCTTCCATTTTTCACAGAATTCCTCTACCTCCGCCCCATCGAATTGTTTTCCGTTGTTGGAAATGATTGACTCGGGTAGACCGAAACGACATATTATGTTTTTCCATATGAATTTGATGACCTGGGGTTGATCAATCTTATTCAACGGTTCCGCTTCAACCCATTTGGTGAAATAGTCGACTGCTACAATCGCGAATTTCACCCCGCCTCGGGCGGTTGCTAGTGGTCCGATCAAGTCGATACCCCACCGAGCAAATGGCCACGGGCTGTAAATGGATTTCAGGGTCTCCGGGGATACATGGATATTAGGCCCATTCGTCTGGCACTTGACACATTTACGTGCATAGCCGACGACATCCTTTCTCAGGGTTGGCCAATAATATCCTTGTCCCATGGTTTTGTGTGCCAGGGATCTTCCACCCGCGTGGTTTCCACACACACCATCATGTATTTCTTCAAGGATTTTGAATCCTTCTTCCTTCGACACACACCTAAGTAGTGGAAGGGAATAACTTCTTCTGTACAGTTGTGAATTTATCAAAGTATACTTTGCCGCTCGGGTACGAAGTTGTTTTGCTTCGGTTTTATCTGCTGGTACTTCCCCGGTATCTATGTACCGTTGAATGGGAATTCGCCAATCTTCCCCGGCCCCGGCAAGTACTTGTATTTTTGCTTCTCTTTGCTCCACTGATGGGATTATTAGTTTTGTCAAAACAATATTTGAGAAGTCTGCTGAGCCCTCAGCTGATGCTAATTTTGACAGGGCGTCAGCTTGTGAATTGTGTTCCCGTGGGATTTGTTCAATTAGAACTTCTGGGATTTTTTCGCAAAGTTCCCATACCAATTTCAGGTATTTTATCATTTGTTCGCCTCTGGCTTCATAATCCCCACTTACATGGTTCACTACTAACTGCGAGTCCATGAACACATGAAGTTTTCTTGCCCCGACGGCAATGGCCAGTTCCAACCCTGAAATGAGAGCTTCGTACTCTGCTTCATTGTTGGACGCAGGAAATTCAAACTTCACCGCATGGGTTACTGAATCTCCGTCGGGACTGAGTAATACCACACCTGCCCCCGAGCACGCGGTGGTAGATGATCCATCTACGAACAGCTGCCAGGCGCGTGGTTGACTCTGGGATTTCTCAGGGAAAGTTAATTCCACAATAAAATCTGCCAGGGCTTGTGCTTTGATTGCTGTCCTCGGGGCGAAAGTTATGTCATACTGACTAATTTCTAACGCCCAGCGTAGGAGTCTCCCGGTGATATCCGACCGGTGCAATACTTGCCTTAAAGGCATAGTTGTCAAGACCTCAACGGGGTGCTCAAATAAGTACGCCCGTAGTTTTCTGATTGACACTATTAAAGCATATGTTAATTTCTCCAGTGGAGTATATTTAATTTCTGCCTCGTGTAGTAATTGGCTTACGAAATATATCGGAAAATGCACCATCCCTTCTGCCCTGGTCAGAATAGCACTGATGGCGTGTTCTGACGCGGCTAGGTACAGGTACAGTTTTTCTTCTGGTTTAGGGGCCACAACTACTTTGGGATTGGACAAATACTCCTTTATCCGTACAAAAGCTTGTTGGGCCTCCTTTTTCCAGTGAAATTCCTGTCCTTTGATGGAAGCAAAGAACGGACGAGTTTTATTCCCCAGGCAAGAAATGTACCGATTCAGGGCGGCTAAACGACCCGTGAGTCGTTGTACGCCTTTTATGTCCCGGGGCTCTTGCATGTCCAGAATTGCTTGGACTTTGGTAGGGTTGGGCTCAATGCCTTTCTCGCTAACCACATGCCCCAGGATCATCCCTTTTTTAATTCCAAAGTTACATTTCTTGGGGTTCAATTTCATGTTATAATGCCCCAGAATTTTGAAAACTTCTTCGAGGTCTTTAATGTGATCTGATTCATTTTTACTTTTAACGATTATATCATCAATGTATACTTCCATGGTTACACCAATTAAATCAGAAAACATCAAATTTACCAACCTTTGATAGGTGGCCCCGGCATTCTTCAGGCCAAAAGGCATTCTTTCCCAGCAATAGATTCCTTTCTCTGAGTAGAACGCCGTATGCTCGACGTCATCTGGATGCATGGGGATTTGGTGATATCCTGCCTTGGCGTCCAGTGTTGAAAATATCGCGTGACCTGTCAAATTGTCAACGACATGGTCGATGTGCGGCATGGGAAAAAGATCTTTCGGGCATGCGTTGTTTAGATCTGTAAAATCTATACACAAACGCCACGCAGCCGTTGTTTTAGTCACCATAACCGCATTGGAAAGCCAAGTGACATCACTCGAAGCTTTCCTGACCAATTTGTTTTCTATTAGTTTATCTACTTCCCCGGCGAGTGCTTGACACTTCTCGGGGCCCATTTTTCTACGCTTCTGCGCAATTGGTTTCTTGCAGGGATCTATTTTCAATCGATGGCAGGCATGTTTAGGATCTATCTTTCCTAAATCGGCACTAGACCATGAGAAAGTAGAGATGTTCTCTTTAAGGAAATTTATAATACCGCTCCGGGTTTTTGATTCCATATGAGATCCCCTAAGTATTTGCTTTTCAGCTTGTTCTGGATCTAAAACTATAAAGTCCAGATTTTCGACCATTTCTACCACTGGTACCTTTTTAGATTGATATCCACCCCTTGAACCCCAATCATCCATTTCTGGTTTTGACGGGGGAAGCTTCTGGTTAGTAGAAACTGTGTCTACGCCAGTTCCTTCTTTGGGGGGACAAATCTTGTCCGGGGGAGTATCAGCTATTTCCCCGGTAGGTTTTTCCTGAGAAGGATTCAGTTGGGAATTTTGATCGTTTATCTTGATTACATTTTTTATATGATCGATTTGTTTTATCTTTGTTCCTCTCATATTGATCTGGGGAATGTTTACGTTTACTTTGGTTTTGGAGTTATTAAGATCGTGAAAATACATCAAAGTCTTCTTAGCCATTACTAGATTACCTCTGACGGTGCCAACTGCACCGGAGGGAGTAGGGAACTTAATACAGTACTAGTAGGACGAGGCGACAGCTTCAAAAGCGTCTAGAAAGGGCCTGCCTAACAAAGCATTATAGCCACTAACCATATCAACTATTACAAACTTTAGATTCCTGACCATCATGACTTCGGGATTCTTCACATCCATCAATTCCACTGGGAGTATGATCTCACCGTAGGGAATGACTACATCATCTCCAAAACCTTTCAACACCATATCGCACGGGTTGACATAGCGCGCCAAGTTCCCCATCAGATCTAGAGTCCTCTTGTAGAGAACATTGAGATGCGCGCCATTGTCCACCAGCGTGCGAGACACATCCAAACCGAGGACTCTGGCCCTTATCACCAAGGGCACTGTTGGAAATCGATATCCCGGGCTATTAAAATTTGCGGAAAATAATAACCCGAACGAAATCCTTCATCGCCGGAGATCCGAACGCGAACCACCGTACGAGCCGGGGCCCGACCAAGTACCCAGCGAGGCCCGAAGGCCGCGAGCACCCAGCCGAGCCCCCGCACGGGGCTCGCGATCATCTCGCGATGATCGCTGGGGATGCGCGAGGCATCCCCGGGGCTGCTCGTAGCAGCCCCGCAGCGAGTCCACGACTCGCTGCTCGCGGGGGGGTTTCGATCCTCCCCGCATCGCCGCTGCGGGAAACCCCGCAGCTTGATACGAGGCGCTGCGGGTAAACCCGCAGCTCACCCGGCGATCGAACCCTAGGTTCGATCGCCCCCTCGGCTCCAGCCGAGGGCTTCAGCCCGCGACGCCGCCGGTCGATGAGGGCTGGGGTTCATCCGCCGTGGCACCAGCCCACGGCGAACCCCGGTGGTCGACCCGAGGTCGACCCCACGCCCCGGCGTCCAGCCGGGGCTCATCCTCTTCGTCCGCGCGCCGGCGGTCGAACCCTAGGGTTCGGTCGCCACCCTCGATCCCATCGAGGGTTTTCTCGACCTTCGCCGGGGATCTCGAATCCCCGTCCCCGAAGTTCGTACGTTTATCCGGATCGTGTGTTCATGTATACGCTACAATCAATTCACACAAAATCATAAAAGAGGGTTTATGATTTATTACCTTCGATTCGTTGTACGGAGAAACGAATTAACGCGTTGATGACCTTGCGATGTTCCCACGTATTCCTTGCACCTCGTCCGAACGTCGTGTGGGCGACGATCTATCGAACTCCTATGATCTCCTTCACTCTCCAAGACTTTATGATTGGCGTAGGTCAATTATTGTGTTATGAAAAGTGAAGACCATGTAGTGCTTATATAGGCTACGTAGGGGATCATAAGGAGACTAAATATTGGGCTTCTAAATATTGAAGATTAAATTGGGTCGAACCCAAATCCATTAATCCTTATCAATATTAAATTTTATTTATTTTCCACTATATAAATAAAATTGCACTCCCAATATTAATCCATATTATATCAAATAATATTTCTCCGATTAGTATTATTTATTCTGTGTATTTAAGATTTAAATATCCATGAATAAATTTATTTATTGCTCAATAAATATTATTCATTTCTTATATCCGAGAATAGTACCGTTCAACCTTAATTATTATGCGGATTAAATCCACCTGCAGGGTTTACATAATAATTCCTTATGAACTCATCTCGGGGATATTATCAACCCTTACGGGATACACTTTCCCGTCAAGTATTCACGGTATGCCGTATATAAAATATAGTGGCCCAACTTAACCGGTAATTAACCCAATAATTAAATCGGTTAATTCCTTTGGAAAATCAAAGTCACTTATATTAAATATACACACCCGCAATAATATCGGGGATTAAGAATAAAATACTCTGAGATTTAAATTGATTATCCAAGGTAATCCTAATCAATAAATCTCAAGCGATCCGCACAATACACCAAGTGTACAAGTGTGATAAAATAATTAAGATAAATTATTTTTTCTCTCACACAACGACTATACCGATGGATTGGTCCGTGCCCATCTAGGTCGTGAGCAACTGTTCGATTAAATACGAGTAACCGATAGTATGATCTTCTGTGCGCCCATGCACACCATACTAACTACAACGTATAAAATCCAGGACTATATTTTGCGTAATTAATTAATAATAATTAAATGCAAATAATTGTTTATTAATTAAATAAGTTAAATGCTATGACCGATAGTTTACCGATACTAAAATCTAGACATTAAGTACACAACTCCAACAATCTCCCACTTGTACTAAGGTCTAGTCATTTCTTCCAAACTCCCGACTCCCATACTCATAACGTGCTTAAGTTATACTTCCCAGAAGTATTATGTGAATGAGCAATCTAGGTTGCCGCTCTGAAGTTATCTTGGTGACTACTGCGTCGTCTCCCTTGACGATGACTCGTATCAGGTGGTACTGGCTCTATGTGTTATCATCATCTTTTGAACTTATGACTTCTTCCAGTTCTCCATGCACCGCTATGCACATAGCCTTTGGTGAACCAAGAATCATATCCAAGTTCAGAGGTCATTCCGGAACCTAACCAAAATTTCCGCTGCCTCTGAGGCTGCTATTCGGTTTATGATAGAGTCCGAGAAGCATCACGCTTATCACTCTTTCATCCTTAGGTTCCACCTCTTCTAAAAAATGAAAACATAGCCTGATATCGACTTACACTGGTGTTTCTCTTATTTGGATCTGAGAAGCTGTAATCTAAGAAGATTTCGTCTTGCTTAGTAATCCAGTACTTCCAAGTACTTTTACAGCATTCGAATATTTCTTATCCAGATTACTTTTGATATCCTCCCACTATGCTAACGGCATAGTTGATATCAGGTTCTTGTTTTTCAACATTGCATCTACAAAGCTCTCTACACTCTAAGTGTAGGTAACTGCTTTGTTCATATCCATCTCCTTCATGTGTTCGAAACACATACCTTTAGATAGATGTATTCTGTTCCCGAAAGGCAATAACCTTTCTCAGAATTGTGCATGTTTAAAACAAACCATAATCGTATAAGATATCTTAAGAGAAGTACAAATGTTCTTATCTAGAGATCGAAAGATTTCTAAGAACATGATCCAACTTCATCTTAATCTTATATCTCGATTTATTTAGACAACCTCTATTTTATGTTTGACAACACTTTTACATTGTTGCCAACGATGAAGTGTTATCTACACAAAATTCCGAGAAACACCACTTTGTTTCCATTACGTCTCCAATACACCAATCTTGTCTATGCTTCTTGATGAACCCATAAAATGGACTATCTTATCAATTTGCAAGTTCCACAAGTTTCAGCTTTGTGATAATCCATAAATGGATTCACTAAGCTTGTACTTCTAAATGATCTTGCCTCTTAACAATAATAAATTATTGCTATCCAAGTGGGCACATTTAGATTAGTACTGCCCCCTATGCAGAACTAGGGATCGATTTCATGTCTACTAGATCCAGAGTTTAAAACCCCTCAGTCTTATGAACATCTCTGGTTGCTTAACAACCTCCCACTGCAATGGCGTTCCGGTGTATAACAGTAATAACATTAGGTGCAGTTAGTGGTGTACTACCACTCTGTTAGGCTGGTTCTCAGTCTTCTCATTCCTCCTTCTAAAGTACTTTGTCAGTTAGGGCATTGTAGTCCATCTAATAGTCTTCTTCTAAGAACCGGGGCGAGGACACCCTTCTGGCTCGTAGTACTATTGAACATACAATTACTTGTTCTTCTAGGATATTCTACAACCATATGCAATATGTCGTTGTATCCAGAAATATCCATAGAACATAGGTAGTTCCGAACAAACTTGTCCTTTTACTATTAGAATTCCATTTCTTATTCCTGACACACCATGTCTACACATCAGTGTATGGTGCAGTCGTTTGAGACCTAATCTCAATCCTTGATTTATGCTATGTGCTTTTTAGATGGGTAGTGGCCTCCGCGAACAAGTCGCAGGCTTCCAACGGATTTACTTTGAAGGTTCCCCATAATAGCTTTGTGTTTAAAACACTTCGCTTTTATGGCACATCAAGTATTCTAATACATCTTCAAGTATTCCTTAAAAGGAAACTCCTCATACCTTTCTATTTACACATATGTCTGCATATATCATCTTTGATCATTCTCAATACTTGTCCGAACTCCATCCTTTATCCAGAAAGGTTAACTTAGTTGTATCTTCTTCCAAAATTTGATTCTTAGGTCGGGAGGTCCATTCCTCCAACTATAATTGAATAAATCAATTTCGACCTTTTGAATCCTCTTTTGAATAAATACTACTAAGTTCAAGAATTCACAAGTATAATGATCGATAAAGAAATATATCTAATTAGTAAAACAAGTTTATATATAACGGTTTGTTGCGTCGTGGTAGACTAAGGATTCATCATTCATATATTGCTATCTAATGTACCAGAATAGATATTGCCATTATTTCTTATCTAAACCATCAAATGATTAAAGAAATAAAATATCCATTAATAATAGAAAACCAGAACAAAAGTTCTTTCTAAAATAAAAGGTACAAAGCAATAAACTTGAAATGAAATCCTATAACTATCAAACAGATAGATAAATGTCTTCCACTGCAACCGCTGCTTCCTCAACAGCTTTGCCCATGTGGACTCGAACTCTTCTTATCTAAGTCGCTGGGTTTTCTGGAACCCCTGCATTTAAAATGCACATACCATCAGTGGTTCCATATCTACACACCAGAATTCTGGTAGATAATACCGCTGACTATGTTTTACGACTAAAGAAAAAATTCGTACCTTTGAGAGGACAAGATGTAGACCCCCAGTACTCAGACTGCTTCCCTTGGGGATATTTGCCAGAAGGCTTCTTTATCCCTCCCTTTGGTCCAAGTCCCTTAGGACCACTGGACCCCCTTGTCTTCTTCTCCTTTCCCTTGCCTTTAGGTCCGAAACCTTTGGCTTTGGCTATAAGAGCTTGCGATTGTTTCAACTCGTCTAAAAAATCCATCATCTCAAAAACATGATCAAGTGTTTCCTCGAAGTAAAAGATCTTTATGAGTATCCTCATCGCCTCTTTTCTAGCCTCCCCATCATGTCCAAACAACAACTTGAGTTTAAGCATGACATCATGATTAGCGGCTAATGCACGAGCACTACCCCACTTTTCAAAGTCAAAAATTTCCTCCTCAGTTGAGTTAATGGTGAGTCCAGGAGGACAAGTTTCACTGAGTACGTCTTTGTACTCCTTTGCAGTCTGAGCAATGTCTAACTCTTCTTTCCATTCAACACAGTATGGAACCAGTGCGTTAAATTCCTCAAGTATCAACGAAAGTGGATTCATAGCAATTCTCTAAACCTATAAGCACATTTAAACAAACAATTAATTTAATATCCGACATTATTTCCCTGGAATAATATCATTAAATCACTAATCACATCTAAAATCCCATCAGATAAGGCAAGCCACGTGGTGTGGACGTTTACCCACCCAAATGATTTAGCAATTAGATTTTCTTTGGTCATACATCGATTATAGCGTAACTTCGTGGGGAAGAATACTATAACGCGTATCTAAGTGTAAACCATTACTCAGCACTAAAGTAAATCGTTTGGAATTGCTACATCACCGCAAGCCACGTGGTGTGGACGTTTACGACAACTTCACAACTCTTCACAATTACTTACAACTGTCTACATCAATTAATCCAAAATCCGTTAGCATATCAAGCCACGTGGTGTGGACGTTTACTACACTAAGAGACTTTTATAATTGACTCCCAATTACAAGATCCATTAGATTTTGTAAATCAAGACTCGGAGAATCATAAGTGAAACTCGAAGTTTCTAACCAGTGATTCGCCATGCGAGCGACCCTATCTCTCATAAATGAGGGAGCCGAGCAGACAATCGACCCACCTATCAAAGAATGGCACGAAGGTCTCTAATTTGTGTCATCCACATGACCAAGTGGCTTTGGCTCCATTCCACTCCCCGGGGTGAGAATGAGTCGACTTGAAGTCAGTTTCAGAAAGACAAATTAGGCATTGTTTGATGAACTTGATCAATGTTTCTTGTAAGAGGAATTACAAGAATTCTCCTCCAATGACTCGTCTATACGAACTTCGAAAGTCCATAAGAGTCACCAAGAGAACTGAAATTACGTCTTCGACGTATGATACCAACTTTTCGCGAAGTTGGACTTAAACAACAAACACCAGCTTCAGTCAAGGTAACAGTCACACAAGTTCGTGGAATGAAAGACGGAAGACAAAGACAAAGTTATGTAATATGTTTTCATTCCATTGAAACAACGAAACTAAACTATTACACTGAGTATGGTAGGCAAAACAATTACAAGAAGTTTCCCGAGTGTCGCAACAACTCCCACTAACTTGCAATCTAGCACACAAGTACCTAGAGCTAAATCTCCTAACTCTAATCTTGGCACAAGGCGCAAACGCTACTACACAAACTCGAAGCTCGAAGCTGTCGGTCACGATTCTAAAAATCAGATTTCGTTCTCTCAAAATCGTCAAATGGTGAAATCGAAATCCATGGGTTTATATAGGCAGCCCGCACATGTGAGGTGATGACGTGGCACGTTCTGGTTGGTCACATGCTTGGCTGATGTCACTTTTCCATGGATGACATCACTCTAGTAGAACTTAAATTCTTGAATCTTGGAATCTTGAATCTTTGATTCTTGAATCTTCGAATCTTGAATCTTCAATTTCAAAGTCAGAACTTCAATTCAATCTTGACTCCATCGATCTCAATTCTTCATTTTCAAACTCTTCGTGAAAAAACTCTAAGTGTTGAAGCCTCGGAATTTCATCGTCTTCATGGTCGTCGATATCATTGAAGTAGTAAAACACGAAACCATTCTTCATTCCTTGATATGAGTACTTGGTGAAAGAGACCACGTTGAAAGTACTTAGGTGAAAATCGTCGTTGAAGAATGTCATAGTCGCTGGCACCGTGCCTTGAGGACAAGCAACACCGAAACCGTGCCAGTGCCAAAACCGGCGACGCCAGTCGCCGATTCCATGTCATGCCACATGCCAAAACCGGCGACAGGAGTCGCCGATTCCATGTCAATGCCAAAAGCCACAAACGGCGACTCCAGCCGCCGTTCCATTTCGTTGTCAAAAACGGCGACGCTGGTCGCCGTTCCAAGGATGCCAAAAGCGGCGACGCTGGTCGCCGTTCCTAGGCCATGCACAAAACCGGAGACTGCTGTCTCCGTTCCACGGCTTGCACCAAAAACGGCGACGCCTGTCGCCGTTCCACTGCCATTCCACGAGTGCCCAAAATCGGCGACTCCTGTCGCCGTTCCTGACGTGCCAAAAGCGGCGACTCCTGTCGCCGTTCCATGCTCATTCCATCGTTCCGAAACCGAAGACTCTAGTCTCCTTTTCCATGCACCTGCAGTCCTGAAAATCAACACAAACACAAGTACAAAACCGTTGTCGCCAAAATAAACATTTACAATCTCCCCCTTTTTGGCACAACCCATGAAAACGAAGTTAAGTAAAAAGAGATATACGTATCTCCCCCTCAATCGAATATCAACACAAATAAGCTAAGTAAAAGATGGAAAAAAACATCAATCATACAATCAATGAAAAACCATAAAAGACTTAGCCAAATATCAAACCAAAACATCAAAAACACTTAGATAAAAATTCAAACCAAAAACATTATCCAAGAGATAGAGAAAAATGAAAAACATATGCATGGACGAATTCAGAGTTTGATGCATGCATAAACAAAATATGACAAACGAGTTCCAGAGTTATAAAAAAAAAACGGAAATAAAAACTTGAAGATAAAACTTGAACTTTGAATTTGGACTTAAGATCTTGAGTCTTTATTCCTTTGGCGAGCCAGTTGGAGTGGGTTCACGTTCCGGACTTTCGACAACGTCTTCTTCATCTTCGCCATAGACGAAGCCGTCATCAGAACTTGAATCCTCTTTCTCGTCGTCGTCGGTCTCATCACCCAGACCAAAAATCTCGTACTCGCCGAAGTCTTTTCCACCTTCATCTTCAACGTCAAGAATGTTGACATCAGCATCGTCACCTTGATCTTTCAATCCACCTGACGACATCGCCCTCGAAGATTCGCCAACCTTCGCCTTTCCCTTATCACGGATATCCATACATCCTTCAAATATATCATCGTCCGTCTTCTCGCCGTCATCAGCTCGGGGTACCTGTTCAATTTCAATGTTATTACCTTTGGAAAGCTGAACATGCGCCTCTTGGATAGCGTCCCTGATCATCTTCAAAAGGAACGTGTCCTTCAAACTTGCATCGGGGGCTCCAACATCACCAAGTCCTCCCCCTTGTTGGATCTCACGCTGAAGTTTGTCAAAAGATGACTTTTGTTTCTTCTGAGCGTCAATCATCTTGTTATAGGCCACGGCATGTTCTTCTTGACACTGTTCCAGAGCCAAGGTGTCAGCATAAAATTCCTTAACACAAGCTGAAGGCACCACAGCACGATGACTGTGGATAGGGTGATAAGGATTTCTGTAAGGCGGAACTTTAGAGTAAGGCCCAAACTCGCGAGGAACGATTCTGGGCTGTTGTGTAGTTTGAGGTTCCGCCTCATCAGCTGCATCTGTGGATTCATGCTTTTGTCTCTTGGCCGAGGGAGACTTGTCTTTCTTGGCGATCGAATTTCTCTTCCTTTTCAAGGGAGATGGCGGAGGAGTTAGAATCTCAGGGAGTGCATTCCTGTCAACAAAGTCAAACCAAGGGAGATCGATGACACGTTTGGACGGATTCAGGTACGTGCCAGTGATCTTGACAGCGCCATTTTTCTTTAACTTTTTCTCAAAGTCATTATCAGGTGTAAAGCCTTGAGCGTGAAGCATGCCGTAGATCAAACACGGATGCGTGAGTTGAAGTTTCTTTGCCTCTGGCCAGTCAGCTTGGCGAAGAATGGTCTCGTCCGTCGTCCTGGCAATTTTGCATAAGTCATTAAAAATTATTTTGCCAAGATTGATTTGTTCGCCACAGCCAAGGCGAAAGATGATGTGCATCAGTTCCGGAGTCAAGACAGATTCGTCCTTGTACGCTGTCCAGTTGGACATGCCAAGTCGCTGCAAGATGCCGTAAAAGGCAGACAGTTTGTTCGGCGGCGGCAGTTCAGACTTAACTTTCGTTTGAGTAACGAAAGTGCCGATGGTAAGATCTTCGGCCCGTTCCTCAGCTGAGGGCGAAATCCAGTTAGAATCAACTTCCAACCCAAGTACAAAACCGTTGTCGCCAAAATAAACATTTACAAGAACAGTAATGGAGACCATGGGAATGTTTCCATCCCCTCTCCCACTTAGCTTTTTACAATAAAGGGATACGCTATCTAGTGCATAAAATAAACACATATAGCATGCATACAAGCAATAAAGCACATAGATCACATAGTCAAAATAATGCTAGAAAATTATTTTCCGACTATCATGGATTCATTCCATCTCCGTATGCATCTTCTAGTCTTCAGTCTTCGTTCTTGAATGCTCCATGTGACGAGAATATTAATCTCTAATATTTAAGTCTATTTATTTTTAATTAATCCAAAAGTTACTTAATTCGAAAATTAAGTCAATCGAATATATCAAAAATAAAATTAAATATTATTAATATTTTTATTTATTTAATTTCCCATCTAATTCTATTAAATCTTTAGAATAATCTATCCAAGTTAAACTCGGAATATTCTAGAAGACTTATAATAGAATAATAAAATAAATTTAGGACTCTTCTACTTTCCATATTTAATTAATTTCCATCTAATGAAAATTCCCATGAATAGGAATAATCAAATAGGAAATAAATTAATACCATATTAATTAAATTCCTAATCCATGAATATCTCCATAATGGAAATAAAACAAATAGGAATAAAATTAATTCAATTAATTCTTTTCCTAATCCATGAGAGTTTCCTAAAAGGAAGATACTCAAATAGGAGAGCCGAATTAATTTAGGAAAGTCGGATCATGGTGGGAGTAGCGCGGGTTGGGAGTCCCCACACCACCCCACCACCATCGGTCGATCACTTAAGAGGAGGGCCGCCGCCGCCACACCCCAGCCGGCCAGCCACCACCCATCGGCGGCAGCCCACGGCCAAGGGAGGCGTCGCCCCCTCCACCTTGATCGATGCAAGGGTCGATCATGGGGATGATCGGCCCTTCGGTCCTTCGTCTTCTACGTCACTTCTTCGTCTTCCGGCGATCGTCTCAGCATCGAACCAACGTAAATAAATTACAAGAATTTAAATTACAATATCCGGTATCGATTCTATACATGAAATCGACCCTATACATTTTCCGGAAAATAAAGAACGTAATAATAAATCCTAAATTCGGTCAACCCCCGAATTTTTACTATTACAAGCATTCAACCACACAAAACGAATCTCGACATGTCCGATAGTTTAATCATGATAATTAATTAAAGAACAAACAATAATTAAATTAACCATGATAGCCGGAAATCCTGCAAGGTAGAACAATAATCGAGCATATACATGAACACGAAACCAAACGCTCTGATACCAATTGTTGGAAATCGATATCCCGGGCTATTAAAATTTGCGGAAAATAATAACCCGAACGAAATCCTTCATCGCCGGAGATCCGAACGCGAACCACCGCACGAGCCGGGGCCCGACCAAGTACCCAGCGAGGCCCGAAGGCCGCGAGCACCCAGCCGAGCCCCCGCACGGGGCTCGCGATCATCTCGCGATGATCGCTGGGGATGCGCGAGGCATCCCTGGGGCTGCTCGTAGCAGCCCCGCAGCGAGTCCACGACTCGCTGCTCGCGGGGGGGGGGGGGGGGGTTCGATCCTCCCCGCATCGCCGCTGCGGGAAACCCCACAGCTTGATACGAGGCGCTGCGGGTAAACCCGCAGCTCACCCGGCGATCGAACCCTAGGTTCGATCGCCCCCTCGGCTCCAGCCGAGGGCTTCAGCCCGCGACGCCGCCGGTCGATGAGGGCTGGGGTTCATCCGCCGTGGCACCAGCCCACGGCGAACCCAGGTGGTCGACCCGAGGTCGACCCCACGCCCCGGCGTCCAGCCGGGGCTCATCCTCTTCGTCCGCGCGCCGGCGGTCGAACCCTAGGGTTCGGCCGCCACCCTCGATCCCATCGAGGGTTTTCTCGACCTTCGCCGGGGATCTCGAATCCCCGTCCCCGAAGTTCGTACGTTTATCCGGATCGTGTGTTCATGTATACGCTACAATCAATTCACACAAAATCATAAAAGAGGGTTTATGATTTATTACCTTCGATTCGTTGTACGGAGAAACGAATTAACGCGTTGATGACCTTGCGATCTTCCCACGTATTCCTTGCACCTCGTCCGAACGTCGTGTGGGCGACGATCTATCGAACTCCTATGGATCTCCTTCACTCTCCAAGACTTTATGATTGGCGTAGGTCAATTATTGTGTTATGAAAAGTGAAGACCATGTAGTGCTTATATAGGCTACGTAGGGGATCATAAGGAGACTAAATATTGGGCTTCTAAATATTGAAGATTAAATTGGGTCCAACCCAAATCCATTAATCCTTATCAATATTAAATTTTATTTATTTTCCACTATATAAATAAAATTGCACTCCCAATATTAATCCATATTATATCAAATAATATTTCTCCGATTAGTATTATTTATTCTGTGTATTTAAGATTTAAATATCTATGAATAAATTTATTTATTGCTCAATAAATATTATTCATTTCTTATATCCGAGAATAGTACCGTTCAACCTTAATTATTATGCGGATTAAATCCACCTGCAGGGTTTACATAATAATTCCTTATGAACTCATCTCGGGGATATTATCAACCCTTACGGGATACACTTTCCCGTCAAGTATTCACGGCATGCCGTATATAAAATATAGTGGCTCAACTTAACCGGTAATTAACCCAATAATTAAATCGGTTAATTCCTTTAGAAAATCAAAGTCACTTATATTAAATATACACACCCGCAATAATATCGGGGATTAAGAATAAAATACTCTGAGATTTAAATTGATTATCCAAGGCAATCCTAATCAATAAATCTCAAGCGATCCGCCCAATACACCAAGTGTACAAGTGTGATAAAATAATTAAGATAAATTATTTTTTCTCTCACACAACGACTATACCGATGGATTGGTCCGTGTCCATCTAGGTCGTGAGCAACTGTTCGATTAAATACGAGTAACCGATAGTATGATCTTCTGTGCGCCCATGCACACCATACTAACTACAACGTATAAAATCCAGGACTATATTTTGCGTAATTAATTAATAATAATTAAATGCAAATAATTGTTTATTAATTAAATAGGTTAAATGCTATGACCGGGAGTTTACCGATACTAAAATCTAGACATTAAGTACACAACTCCAACAGGCACATCCTTCGGGAATTTTGTCACGGTTCGATCTTCCGGGGTGAAAGTTATCATCGCCGTGTCGGAAATTGATGACCCCTGGCTCGGGGCCGTTTCATACCACACTTCCCACATCTGGAAATCTCTCTTCCTTTTGCGGTGGCTTTCTTCATTCACCGGCCTCAACCCACCGATCATCATAATCTGACCCACACGTGGTGGGCCTCCTGCCGGGGGAGGCGCTGGTGGCGCCGGTGCGGGTACTTCCTGGGGAGGTGGCCCCTGCGGATTTCCCCCTGCACCGGGCCTGGGTAAGAATTGCCATAACTTGCCATCCTGGAAAAGTTTCCACAACAGTTTAACCAGTTGTCTGCACTGGCTGGTGTTGTGACCTATCTTTTCATGATAGGCACACCATTTGTTGGGATCCAACTTCTCCGGGGCAGTCAGAATTGGTGGTGGTTTCTCAATCAAATCAGATTTGTGCATGAGCATAATATTCAGAATATTTGCTGGTGTATGACCAGTCTGGGTAGTTATTTTTTCTTCTAACTCACGGATCTCGTCTATCCGTGGGTCAGCTGGCTTTGGGCCTGGTTTTTTGCCAATATAATTTGGCCTTCGATCGGAGGAAAAAGGAGGTTTTTTCTTTTGCTCGGGGGGATGTTCCCCGCCGGCGACAAGACGCTGGTAGGCCACTTGGGCCCCAGCTTTCTTCCTGAAATCCTCATACGATCGGGGATAATTCAACATTGCAGATTTAAACAACTTAGAATTTCTCCGTAAACCTGCCAACACGGTGTGAAGTTTGAGGTTGTCACCAATCTCTTCACCACCTGCCAAAAGTAGTTCTTCAACACGATCTACGTAAGATTCGTCTGATTCCGTGTTACCCTGTTTGACCCCCAACAGCTTCTGAATATATTCCATATAGGAGGCTTTGGAGGCAAAATACGATACAAACCTCTGCACCAAATCGTCAAAACATTTGATCGAATGTGTGGGTAAGCTGACGTACCATTGGTGGGGAATATCGCCCAGGGTAAGGGGAAACAGTTTGCACCGAGTAGCATCTGTGGCTCCTCGGCCGGACATGTATGTCCTGAACCTGCTCAAGTGAGCTTCTGGATCAGTTTTGCCACTGTACAAAGTAGTTTGCATGGGCTGAATTTCCAGTTGCATGGGAGCTTGTTCGACCTCTGGGGCCAAAGGATCATTATGACGACCTGCCGGGGCAGCGAGAATTTGATGTTCATTCAACCGCTTTTCCAGCTCAGAGTACTTCTGCCTCAAATCGGCCAGTTCAGAATTAGTACCGGGGGCTCCTGTGGCCCCACCCGGTGGAAAGTTTGCATGGCGGCCATGCATGTCACTTTTACTAATCTGCCGACGAGGCTCAGTAGAGGTGGCTATAGATTCGGCTCTTTTGTTCAGATCTAATGCTCGACGCATTCTGCGGTTCTTTTTGGGAACACGGCCAGATTGCTCGGGAGCTACATTCAGATTTGCCCCGGTGGCTGCATGCGTGCCCTTCACCGGGATCACAGGAGTCGTCATGACGTATTTCATCGTCATAAGTTCTGCAACTGCTTCATCTATTTTTTGTGGAGTATCGAGACTTCCAAATCTAATCGGAGGCGGGCCTTTCGGCGTCGACGGCCCTCCGAGATCATAGGGGTGTAGACGGCGATTCCGACGTTGTGACCGAAGTCAACGTCGTCGTTGATCAGCCTGACTGTCTATAGGCTCATTGGCCCCTGCATGTTTGCTATTCTGCTCATCAGAGTTGATCTGGGTAAGCGGCGGCGGCGGCTCCTTATTTTCAGGTTCTGGGTTCTTAGGCGGAGATGAAACCTCAGGTTCCACCATCACGTCCTTACCCATCACCGCCTGCCAACTGCCACTCGTACCAGACCCACCAGATACTGTAGTATCTTCGTTTTCGTTAACCATTCTAGATTTCGGATCGAGATTTTCTGTAACTAAATTACTTGATGCTCAATCCTTCTAGCGCCAACTGTTTTGGGTTGTTTTTGCTCTTTGATGGGGTTATTTGCTGATAACAGAGGGTTTTGGCAACAACACAAAATGTATATTTGTTATAGGTAAGCTAGCAAAGGGTAATAGTTTATAACAGAAATCGTAAGTAGAAAATGGATGCTCAAGGCACCTCTTTATTCAAATATTCATACTTAGAATTCATTTTGAAATACAATGGTTTGCATGTCCCCTTCTTCCTCTCTTACACCCTTTATTTATACTAACCCATGCATGGCAAGATTATGCCACCTAATTCCCACTTATCGGCTTCTTATTGGACCACAACTCCACTAATGTCTAGCATTAAAAACCCACTTAACTCTAAACAAAGACTTTATCTCCTTCTCCCGTCAAATGCCGTTTGACCACCTGTTGACTCTGACACCTCCCCCGCGGATATTCCCGTGTAATAAGTCTGACACTACCGTGCGATTGTTCCCGTCCAAGCTCTTTTCTGACTTCTGTTAGTTGCCTTTCTAGGTCTTTTTCCACAGGTTGTTCCTGACTTGCACATCTGATGACGTGGCTACCTCATTGTTGACACGTGTCGGTGACCGTTTTATCGGGTATAACAAATTCGGTTTTTCCTATTTGAGTGTTCTTCCTTTTGGAAACTCTCATGAATTAGGAAAAAAATTAATTAGAATTAATTTTATTCCTTATTGAGTATTCTCTTTTATGGGAACTCTCATGGATTAAGAAAAGAATTAATTAGGAATTAATTTATTTCCTATTTGATTATTCCTATCCTTGGAATTTTCATTAGATGGAAATTAATTAATTATGGAAAGTAGAAGAGTCCTAATTTATTTTATTTTCTTATTCTATTATAGAAGTCTTCTATAATATTCAAGTTTTTACTTGGATAGGATTCTAGAGATTTAATAGAATTAGATAGGAAAATAAATAAATAAAATATTAATAATATTTAATTTTATTTTTGATATATTCGATTGACTTAATTTTCGAATTAAGTAACTTTTGGATTAATTAAAAATAAATAGATTTAAATATTGGGATTAATATTCTCGTCACATGGAGCATTCAAGAACGAAGACTGAAGACTTGAAGATGCGTACGGAGATGGAATAAAGCCATGATAGTCGGAAAATTATTTTCTAGCATTATTTTGACTATGTGATACTATGTGCTTTATTACTTGTATGGATGCTATATGTGTTTACTTTATGCACTAGATAGCGTATCCCTTTATTGTAAAAAGCTAAGTGGGAGAGGGGATGGAAACATTCCCATGGTCTCCATTGCTGTTGTCTTGGTGACTCTTATGGACTTTCGAAGTTCGTATAGACGAGTCATTGGAGGAGAATTCTTGTAATTCCTTTTACGAGAAACATTGATCAAGTTTATCAAACAATGCCTAGTTTGTCTTTCTGAAGCTGACTTCAAGTCGACTCATTCTCACCCCGGGGAGTGGAATGGAGCCAAAGCCACTTGGTCATGTGGATGACACAAATTAGAGACCTTCGTACCATCCTTTTGAAGGTGGATCGATTGTCTGCTCGGCTCCCTCATTTATGAGAGATAGGGTTGTTCGCATGGTGAATCACTGGTTAGAAACTTCGAGTTTCACTTATGATTCTCCGCGTCTTGATTTACAAAAATCGAATGGATTCTTGTAATTGGAAGTCAATTATAAAAGTCTCTTGGTGTAGTAAACGTCCACACCACGTGGCTTGCTATACTAACGGATTTTGGATTAATTGATGTAAACAGTTATAAGGAATTGTGAAGAGTTGTGAAGTTGTCGTAAACGTCCACACCACGTGGCTTGCGGTGATGTAGCAATTCCAAACGACTCACTTTAGTACTGAGTAATGGTTTACACTTAGATACGCGTTAATATCCTTCCCCACGAAGTTACGCTATAATTGATGTATGACCAAAGAAAATCTAATTGCTAAATCATTTGGGTAGGTAAACGTCCACACCACGTGGCTTGACTTACCTGATGGGATTTTAGACGTAATTAGTAATTTAATGATATTATTTGAGGGAGATAATATCGGATATTAAATTGATTGTTTGTTTATATGTGCTTATAGGTTTAGAAAATTGCTATGAATCCACTTTCGTTGATACTTAAGGAATTCAACGCACTTGTTCCATACTGTATTGGATGGAATAAAGAGTTAGACATTACTCAGACTGTAAAGGAGTACAAAGATGTACTCATCGAAACTTGTCCTCCTAGACCTACCATTAACTCAACTGATGAGGAAATAGTTGACTTTGAGAAGTGGGATAGTGCTCTTGCATTGGCCGCTAATCATGATGTCATGCTTAAACTCAAGTTGATGTTTAGACATGATGTAAAGGCTAGAAAAGAGGCGATGAGGATACTCATAAAGGTCAGTTGCTTCGAGGAAACGCTTGAGCACGTTTTTGAGATGCTGGATCTTTCAGACGAGTTGAGACAGTCGCAAGCTCTTATAGCCAAGGCCAAAGGTTTCGAACCTAAGGGCATACATAAGGAAAAGGAGAAGAAGGCAAGGGGATCCAGTAGTCCTCAAAGACTTGGACCAAAGGGCGGGATAAAGAAGCCTTCTGGCAAATATCCCCAAGGAAAGCAGTCTGAGTACTGGGGGTCTATATCTTGTCCTCTCAAAGGTACGAATTTTTCTTTAGTCGTAAAAACATAGTCAGCGGTATTATCTACCAGAACTCTGGTGTGTAGATATGGAACCAGTGACGGTATGTGCATTTTAAATGCAGGAGTTCCAGAAAACCCGGCGACTTAGAGAAGAAGAGTTCGAGTCCACATGGGCAAAACTGTTGAGGAAGCAGCGGTTGCAGTGGAAGACATTTATCTGTTTTAGTAGTTATATGATTTTCATTTCAAGTTTATTGCTTAAATGTACCTTTTATTTTAGAAAGAACTTTTGTTCTGGTTTTCTATTATTAATAAATAGATATTTTATTTCTTTAATCATTTGATGGTTTGGATAAGAAATAATGGTGATATCTATTTTGGTACATTAGATAGCAATATATGAATGATAAATCCTTAGTCTACCACGATGCAACAAACCGTTACAACTTGTTTTACTTATTAGATGTATTTCTTTGTTAATCATTGTACTTGTGAATTCTTGTACTTAGTGGTATTTATTCAAATAAGGTTCAAAGGTCGAAATTGATTTGATCAGTTATAGTTGAAGGAATGGACCTTCCGACCTAAGAACTAAATTTGGAAGATAATACAACTGAGTGGACCTTCTAAAGGGTGGAATTCGGACAAGTATTAAGAATGATCAACGATGATATATGCAGACATATGTGCAATTAGAAAGTAATGAGTAGTTCTTTTAAGAATACTCAAAGATGGATTAGAATACTCGATGTGCCATAAAAGCAAAGTGTTTTGACTAGTCAATGGACACAAAGCTATTATGGGGAACCTTCAAAGTATATCCATTGGAAGCCTGCGACTTGTTCGCGGAGGCTATCACCTATCTAAATAACACATGGCATATATCAAAGATTGGGATTAAGTCTCAAGGACTGCACCATACACTAGTGTGTAGAAATGGTGTGATGGAAACAAGAAATGGAATTCTAATAGTAAAAGGACAAGTTTGTTCGGAACTACCTATGTTCTATGGATATTCCTGGATACAACAGATATGGTTGTAGGATATCCTGGAAGAACAAGTGATTGCATGTTCAATAGTACATGAACCAGAAGGACGTCATCGCCCGGTTCTTAGAGGAAGACTATTAGATGATCTACAATGCCCTAACTGACAAGGTACCCTAAAATGAGAAAAAGAAAAGACTGAGAACCAGCCTAACTGAGTAATAGTACACCACTAACTGCACCTACTGTTATTACTGTTATACACCGGAACGCCATTGCAGTGGGAGGTTGTTAAGCAACCAGAGATGTTCATAAGACTAGAGGAGTTCTAAACCCTGGATCTAGTAGAGATGAAATCGATCCCTGAGCTCTGCATAAGGGCGGTACTGGATCTAAATGTGCCTGCTTAGAAAGCAATAATTAATATTGCTAAGAGGCAAGATCATTTAGAGTACAAAGCTTAGTAGATCCTTTTATGGATTATTACAAGGGCATGAATTGTGGAACTTGCGAATTGATGAGATAGTCCATTAGATGGATTCATCAAAGGGCATAGACAAAGAAGGTGTATTAGAAACGTAATGGAAACAAGGTGGTGTTTCTCGGAATTTTATGTAGATAACACTTCATCATTGGCAACAATGTAAAAGTATTGTCAGACATAAAATGGAGGTTGTCTAAATAAATCGAAACATAAGATTAAGAGTAAGTTGGATCATGTTCTTGGAATCTTTCGATCTCTAGATAAGAACATTGTACTTCTCCTAGATATCTTATGCGATAATGGTTGTTTTAAACATGCATAATTCTGAGAAAGGTTATTGCGTTTCAGAAACAGAATACATATGTCTAAAGGTATGTGTCTTGAACACATGAAGGAGATAGATAAAGACAAAGCGGTTTCCTACACTTCGAGTATGGAAAGCTTTATAGATGCAATGTTGTAAAACGAGAACCTTATATCAACTATGCGGTTGGCGTAGTGGGAGGATATCAAAGTAATCTTGACAAAAGATGTTCGAATGCTGTAAGAGTACTTTCGAAGTACTGGCTTACGGAGCAATACGAATTCTTCTTGGATTACATATTCTCAGATCCAAGATCAGAGAAAGACCAGTGTAAGTCGATATCAGGCTATGTGTTCACTTTTGGAAGAGGTGGAACCTTAAGATGAGAGAGTAATAAGCATGATGCTTCTCGGACTCTATCATAAACCGAATAGCAGCCTCAGAGACAGCGGAAGTTTTGGTTAGGTTCCGGAATGACCTCTGAGCTTGGATATGATTCTTGGTTCACCAAAAGGCTATGTATATAGCGGTGCATGGTAAACTGGAAGAAATCATAAGTTCAAAAGGGTGATGATAACACATAGAGGAAGTACCACCTGATTCGAGTCATCGTCTAGGGAGACGACGCAGTAGTCACCAAGATAACTTCAGAGCGGCAACCTAGATTGCTCATTCACATAATACTTCTGGGAAGTATGACTTAAGCACGTGATGAGTATGGGAGTCGGGAGTTTGGAGGAAATGACTAGACCTTAGTACAAGTGGGAGATTGTTGGAGTTGTGTACTTAATGTCTAGATTTAAGTATCGGTAAACTCCCGGTCATAGCATTTAACCTATTTAAATAATAAACAATTATTTGCATTTAATTATTATTAATTAAAATTATGCAAAATATAGTCCTGGATTTTATACGTTGTAGTTAGTATGGTGTGTCGGGCCCACACAGAAGATCATACTATCGGTTACTCGTATTTAATCAAACAGCTGCTCACGACCTAGATGGACACGGACCAATCCATCGGTATAGTCGTTGTGTGAGAGAGAAAATAATTTATCTTAATTATTTTATCACACTTGTACACTTGGTGTATTGGGCGGATCGCTTGAGATTTATCAATTAGAATTGCCGTTGATAATTGATTTAAATCTCAGAGTATTTTATTCTTAATCCCCGATACTATTGCGGGTGTGTATATTTAATATAAGTGACTTTGATTTTCCAAAAGAATTAACCGATTTAATTATTAGGTTAATTACCGGCTAAGTTGAGTCGCTATATTTTATATATGACATGCCGTGAATACTTGACGGGAAAGTGTATCCCGGAAGAGTTGATAATATCCCCGAGATAAGTTTATAAGGAATTATTATGTAAACCCTGCAGGTGGATTCGTTCCGCATAATAATTAAGGTTGAATGGTACTATTCTCGAATATAAGAGATGAATAAATTAATTAGCAATAAATTAATTTTATTCATGGATATTTAAATCTTAAATACACGGAATAAATAATACTACCGGAGAAATATTATTTGATATAATATGGTTTAATATTGGGAGTGCAATTAATTTATATAGTGGAAAATAAATAAATTAATATTGATGGGATTAATAGATTTGGGCTTGGGCTCAATTTAATCATCAATATTGGAAGCCCAATATTCCACCTCCTTTAGATCCCCTACGTAGCCTATAAAAGCACTACATGGCCTTCATAAATCACAAGACAAGAATATCAATATTTGATAGTTCTAGATAGTTGATATAGATCCATAGGAGTTCGATAGATCGTCGCCCACACGACGTTCGAACGGAGTGCAAGGAATACGTAGGAAGATTCGAAGGTCTTCAAAGGTGTTTGATTTCGTTTCTCCGAACAACGAATCGAAGGTAAAATCATAAACTCCCTTCTATGATTTTATGTGATATTTATTGTAATATATACATGAACACACGATCCGGGAAAACGACGAACCTCGGGGACGGGGATTCGAGATCCCCGGCGAGGATCGAGAGGGGCGGCTGAACCCTAGGGTTCGACCGCCGGCAACGCGCGATGAGGGGAGCCCCGGCTAATCGCCGGGGGTCCGCCGTGGGCTGGTGCCACGGCGGGAGGACCCGCCGGCCGCCCTTGTCGGAGGCGCGTACAGCGCGAACACCCTCGACTGGGGGCCGAGGGGTCGATCGAGCCCGTAGGCTCGATCGCTGGGAGCTGCGGGAGTTACCCGCAGCGACTCGTAGCGTGCTGCGGGACTTCCCGCAGCGGTGCGCTGGGACGAGCCCAGCGCGTTGAGCAGCGGGTCACGCGACCCGCTGCGGGGCTGCTACGAGCAGCCCCGGGGATGCCTCATACATCCCCAGCGATCATCCGCGAGATGATCGCGAGCCCCGTGCGAGGGCTCGGCTGGATGCCCGCGGCCTTCGGGCCTCGCTGGGCGTTCGGTCGGGCCCCGGCTCGTGCGGTGGATCGCGGTCGGATCTCCGGCGATCGAGGATTTCGGTCGGGTTATTATTTTCCGCAAATTTTAATAGCCCGGGATATCGATTTCCAGCAACTTTGTCGCTGCATCACCATCGACGATCGCCGATGAAACTGAGGTCGCAACTCGCTGCTCGCCGTCGGACCGAATTTGTCCAGCGAATCGAACCCTCGGCCTACGTCTACGACATTCACCTGGATCGCGTCGCGGAGCTGGAGATCGAACCATTCGAACGACTCCAAAAACCTCTGGAAATCGATCGGCGATTTGAGCTTCTCCTCGGCGACGATCGACTTCGACGCGTAATCCAAATGAGAGATTCAATTTCGGTAGAAGGGTATTTTCGTCCTTCAAGATACATTTTTTTGGCCCAATTGGAACAAAAAGGCTTAATTGACAAATAAATTAGAACTTGGCCTTATTGGCCAAAAAATGTTGAAAATGAGCCTTATTGCCATTTTCCCATGATTTTATTGATTAAATTTATTAAGCCTAATAATTAGCCCCTATTCATTAATAATTCTATTGCATTCCTCTAGGGGCTTATCATTAATATTGATCAAATTTATATAAATATTACTTATAAAAAATAAAAAATAAAAAATCCAGTGGAAGCTTAAGCCCCCAGAACCTCCTTACCTGTTGCGGGCCACATTCGACTTGGGCGTCGTTCTCGCGCAGGTAGATTGTTTTCCCCCATAATAGTGCATCTCAGTGAGAAGTATCCAAATGTCACTATATATATAAAGTAGACATTGACACGGTAGAGTACACGTTATTATTTGGTGTTGGTTTCACTTAATTTCCACCAATCAATTTCTAACAGTTGTTGTTGATCGTTGGAATGTGCAGGAAGGACTAGGAAGTTCACTGAACAAGCTAAATATCAACTCTGTGGTAAATACTCCTTTTTAATTCTCTTGATTACACTTTCTTATGTGGTAACAAACTAATAATAACAAGGGATAATTATAGTTTAGTGGCTGAACTATAGGCACTTTCAGACTTTGGTAACTCATTTTTTTATTTTTTTTTTTTGTGGTTTAATACTTGAACTACGGCTTAATTAGACTTTAGTGGCTGAATTGGCGGATTCCAGCGACACGTGCCTCTCACGTACTTCTTTTAATACCAATTGTGGGTTCTGGAAGGTATTATCGACATTTCCTTCTATTATTAATATATACATAATTAATATATATTTTAAAACATAAAATTTTTACTGTTTCATTTCCCAGCTACGAGGCGGCCGACCAGAGTTGCAGAGTTTCTTGACAAAGGATTCGAATAATGCGTCGGTGTCGGTTGACCTATGGGTAGAGATGTCAAAATCTAGCCCGGCCCACTGGGCCGGCCCGGCCGGCCTGAACTCAGACGGGCTTGGGCCTCAAATATAGAGGCCTAAAAAGAGTCGGGTCAATTTGGCCTGACCCGACAAGCCCGACGGGCCGATGGGCATGGACCGGGCTTTGCCCGATTTTTTTTGCCCGGCCCGACTAATAATTGTATAAGTTTTTTAAATAATTTTTTAATTAAAAATAATAATAAAATTTAATATTTTTACATATTTATTTGAATAAACAATTTTAAATCATAATATTTATTAATTTAACTATCATTTTAGTATATAAATATTACTTTTAAGTATAAAAATATATAAAATTATTATTTTAAATTAATTTATAAACTTTAATTTAATTAAAATATTCTTTTAAATGAAAATTTATAGTTTATTATATTTCTTTAATTAATTAAAGTAATTTACGATTTTAAATTTAAATTTATATATTTTTTATTATTTAAATTGACGGGCCAAAACAGCCCGATAGCCCGAAGGCCCGTTTAGGGCCGGGCTGGGCCTTGGAATTCCAGGCCCATTGGAAATTCGGATTGGGCCAGCCCGGCCCGTGTAACAGTCAAAGCCCGATGGGCTTGGGCCGGGTCGGCCCGGCCCGGCATTTTGACACCTCTACCTATGGGGCTGGGCGAGCCCGTCGTGAAACCCTGCACTGCCTCCGCCGCCGCTCTCGCCTCCGCCGGCGAGCCCGTCATGAAACCACCGTTGGCCATGGCCTCGTAGTAGTCGGCGGCGTTGGAGAAGAAGAAGGCTTTGACGATGGAGATGTGAGAAAGGCCGGACGGGCCCAACACGAACCCCGCCTGAGAAAAAGGGGGAAAATGTGTGGCAGAGACAGAGACGTACTTACCAGAATTTGGGCGACGGGTGCGGGCTGGCCCATGGGCTTGAGGAGAAGCTGGAAGAAATGGGAAATGAGAGTTAGAATCATATATCGTCCTCTTGAGATTGGCCATTTACCTAGATGTCCTTTAAGTTTAAGTTTTATCAGCGTTCGTCCTTTGGCCCTTTTTTCCGGCCAAAACAGCACGTGCAGTGCACGTGCGTGCCAAGTGGCACCGGAAAACTGACGTGGCCATCAAATATTGGCGCGAATTGTCCACGTCTGATTTGGCGGAAAAAAACGGAGGGAAATGCAATGGCATACTGTGTAAATAATGTATTCCACAAGGCTAAATGTATATTCATTTGTTTTTGTCGATTAAAACACTACTAAAAACCCTAATTTCATTTCACAAAACAAATTCCCAAAATCTTTTCTCCCAATTTCGACGAACCCTAGAAATCTACAAACATAATTACCCAAAATTATCCAAAGTTAATAAAGGGAAATCGACGAAATGCCTTCGGGGAGCAGCTCTGGGGGTAGCGGCGCGATGGATAGAGGATTTGCAAGAAGCTCGTCTGTCATGCCAAAGAGGAATCTCTACACTTTGACTCTGCGGCACGGAGGTACGTATGCTGGAAGCCCGTCGTTCATGTACTATGGGGGAAGTTCTGTGGTGGATAGGTTTGTGAACCCGAGGTCAGATGTTTCTATGTTCAAACTGAATATGCGGTGTGAGCAGTTAGGGTTATCAGGGGACAAATCTTACTATTCTATTGTCAACTACGAGAAGATGTTGCTAAGTAGTGAAGATGATTTAGTGAAATGGGTTAAAGAATGTGAGGATAGTAAGCAGTTGGAGCTCATTGTTGAAGAGAATAATTTTGTAGAGGTCAATGCTGCTGTTGCAAATACTGAGGCTCATGTGAACTTGTCATCAGAATCTGAAGACAGTGACTTCGAGGTGGACAGTGATGTTGATTTTGGTGAGGTTTATGCTGCTGATGATGCAGAATGGAAGAGCTATGTAGATGGAGATGATGATGCTGTTATTGATGATGCTGTTATTGATGATGCTGTGGATAATGATAATGAGGAGTTTGAGGAGTATGCTTATGATGATAATGCTGCTGTAGATGATGCATTGGATAGTTGGGCTAGAGTATGTGAGGGGCTAGATAATTTTGGTAATGATGATAAGTTTGGAAATACTGCTGAGAGTAATGTGTTCAACCATGGCGTAAATGAGGAAGTTGTGGCAAATACTGAGGCTCAGTTGAGCTTATCATCAGACTCTGAAGACATTAACTTTGAGCTGGGCAGTGATATTGATTCTGGTGAGGTTTATCTTGCTGATGATGCAGAGTAGAAGAGATATGTAGATGGAGATGATGATGCTTTTGTTAATGAGGGCTTACAGGAGGATGAGGGGTCATCTGAAGAGGATATTGTTGCCAAAGACTTTGATGATTTAGACCCTACCACAGTGTCAGATGATGATAGGGATGGGTCAGAGGAGTTTCCAGTTTTTAATAAAGATGTGATCTTTAATCCTGAGTTTTTTTTGGGCTTGAGATTTGAGAACAGGGAGTTGTTCAAAGAAGTTATAAACTCTCATGCAATCAACACCAAGAGGACCCTGAACTTTAAGAAAAATGATAAGGTGAGAGTCCATGCAAAATGTGATGCTGATGGATGTGCATGGGCTTGTCATGCACTGAAGATGGTAAATGAGGAAACTTTCCAGGTTAGGTATTATAATTCTGAGCACACCTGTGCCCCAACCTTTCATGTGAGAAATATGACAAGCAAGTGGCTGGGCAAGAGGCATTTAGCAGACTTCCAATGTGATCCTAAAAGGGATGTCAGGGGCTGGAGAAAGGAGGTAATAAAAGAGTTGAATTTGAGTGTTTCCAAGCAACAAGCTTACAGAGGCAGAGCTGCTGCAATGACCATTATTCATGGAGCTTCTGATCTGCAGTATACCAAGCTTTGGGACTACTGTCAGGAGTTGAGAAGATCAAATCCTGGTACAACAACTGTGCTTGACATGGATGAGGAGGGGAAATTCTCTAAGAAGGGTTTCAAACACTGTAGGCCATTCATAGGTGTTGATGGCTGCTGGCTTAAGGGCTCCAGAGGTGGTATTATCTTATCAGCTGTAGGAGTTGATCCTAATAATGCTCTGTTTCCTATAGCTTTTGGTGTGGTGTCCATTGAAAACAGAGAAACTTGGGAATGGTTCCTGACAATGCTGAAACATGATCTGGATATACAGAGGCCGGAGGATTATACCTTCATGTCAGACAAGCAGAAGGGTCTGATCAGAGCTATGGGAGAGGTGTTCCCAGATGCTGAGCACAGATTTTGTGTTAGACACATGGAGAATAATATGCAGACAGCTGGTTTCAGGGATGAAGCATTTAAAAAGGGTGTGGAAAGGATGGCAAGGGCTACAACTGTTGGTGCATTCAATGAGGCCATGACAAGTTTTAGAAAATTCAATGAGAAGGCTGCAGAATGGTTGAGTGATAAAGATCCTAGGCAGTGGTCATTGTCTCATTTCAGTGTGATAAAGATCCTAGGCAGTGGTCATTGTGTTTATGTGCATGTTTTGTCAATACTTTATGCACAGGTTCTATTATATTAGCTATTATCTTCATTTTTTGTCTATTATCTAAGTTATTATGTTTATGCACTACTTTACACTACTTAATGCCATAAACAACACAACTAATACAAAACAGAAGAATTAAATTGTTCATAAAAGCAATAACAACACAACTAATAAAAAACAGAGCAATTACATTGTTCATAAAAGCAGTAACAACACAACTAATAAAAAACAGAGGAAATACATTGTTCATAAAAGCAATAAAAACACAACTAAACAATCAACACACAACAACATAAGTCACATCCTAAACAGAATTGCAAATCCAACAATCACCACACACAACAATACTTTCAGAAGTTGTAAAATGGTTGCAACACTGGCCATGAGATCCTTCAACAACTTCACATCCTCAGTAGGAGGCACCTGGTCATCATCATAGTTATCAAAACCCTCGTCATTGATTGGATAGCACCATGCCTGGAAAGTGTGAACATCATAATAGTAGAAGAGCTTCTGGTAATTTTTGGTACTTGCGGACACACTTCGAATCTGAAGCTTCTTTCCACAGTAGCTGCAGTACTTGTTCTCGAATCTTAATCGACCAGGAGTTCCAATATTCATCGGGCGCGAAGTTTCCGAGTTTGAAGACATTCTGAAAAAATAGGTGGTCGATTTTAAAGAACTGGATGAGAGTTCGAATTACCTGAGATGCTTCGTATTACCTGAGATGCTTTGGTCGTGAGATCCCAAGAATGTTGATTTCGATTCGAGTTTGAGCGATGCAAATTAGGGTTCAGTTGGAGAAGAGAGCGATTTGATTTCGAGCGAGAGAGAGAAAATGAATTAGGGTTCTGGGTCCAAATTCCCCCAAATCAATTTAAATCGTTCAGAAAATTATCCGCCAAATCAGACGTGGACAATTCGCGCCAATATTTGATGGCCACGTCAGTTTTCCGGTGCCACTAGGCACGCACGTGCACTGCACGTGCTGTTTTGGCCAGAAAAAAGGGCCAAAGGACGACCGCCGATAAAATTTAAACTTAAAGGACATCTAGGTAAATGGCCAATCTCAAGAGGACTATATATGATTCTAACTCTGGGAAATGACGAGGATGCAAGCTACCTGAGAGCCCAATTGAATGATGGGATTGAATACTTCACCCTGAACGAAGCAGTCCCATCATCCATATCTTCGTACTGTACCAAATTCGAACGAAATTTTGACCTAAATCGGACGGCCCAGAAATCGCTCCGTCATCAAACGGCGATTTCAAGCTTTTCGAAAGGTATCCTTTTAAATTTGAATAACATCAGTAACTTAAATGGTTAGAGTAAATTGTGCTGTTGGTTTTTCTCATGGTTCTATAATTTTGTTTTCTTCATCCATAGTGATGGATTACATATTAAGGTAATCTTGTTCTGAACCTTGCAATCAGGAAGACGATGAAGACGATGAATCTCAACTCCCGTTTACAGATTCGATGAAGATGATGAATCCCAAATCCCGTTTTCAGATTCGATGAAGACGATAAATCCCAATTTCCGTTTTCTTATTTTTATTTTTATTTTTTAATTATTTGAAAATGAAATTTAATATGAAAAAAAAGTTGAAAGTATATTTTTTATTTTTTATTTAAATTTGTTTTTTAGAAATTAAAATAAATAAATAATATAAAGAATAAAAATGTAATTTTTCACCGCCAACCAATGCAATCAAGACACATGTGAGCTGAATGCACCTGAGAGGCACGTGTCGCCGGAATCCGCCAATCCAGCCACTAAAGTCAAATTAAGCCTTAGTCCAGGTACTAAATTACAAAAAAAAAAATGAGTCACCAAAGTCTGAAAGTGCCCCTATAGTTCAGCCACTAAACTATAATTATCCCTAATAACAATGGATAACATGTCGGCCATTTTTCTTAAATGTTATGTGGAAAAGACGTTAAAACATTGTTTCCTACCGATATTACTGTGTGGTGAAGGGTTTAAAAGTTAATGATGTTTATTATTCCGTCTATATTTAGTTATTTGCGTTCTCCTATTTGCTGAGAATATTTTTTTGTTTATGCAGCCTACGCTGCACTTCTTTCAAAATGGTAAAAATGCATCGGAAGTCATTGGTGCCGATGTTTAACTTTTGAACGAAACTATGGAAACTCTACTCAAGTGATTGACAAATGAACTTGTGCTGATATAAAAAGTTCAGCTTTAAGAATTAGCAGCATTTGTGTTAAAGTTGAGCCAATAACACCTTAAAAGGCTTGTTAAGGTATTAAGGTTGTCCAACTTATATTTGAGCTTTAGGATCTATATCCAACCGATTTGGGATACTTAAAACGCCCCCTCACGAGTAGGCTCGGTTTTTTCGGCTCTACTCGTGGATATAGTGTCATCTTTGGGCAAGCCGGAAATATCATCGGTTGGGGCTCCATCATCGTGTTAGGTCTTCTCTGATACCATGTTAAAGTTGGGTCAATGACACCTTAAGAGGCCTTGTTAAGGTATTAAGGTTGTCCAACTTATATTTGAGCTTTAGGATCTATATCCAACCGATGTGGGATACTTAACAATTTCTTGATTCAACCGATGTGTTTTTCTTGTGCATGATGTAGGAATTATGCTTGATTCAAGTGTTTTTCTATGTTTTCCTTTGGGAAATGCAAAATTTTATTAGGGGGACATGTAGATGAGTGCCAAATATTTAAGGGGTATGGGTTATATGTCAAATGAGATAATAGTATGAGTAATATAGACTGTTCTTTTTGAAAAAACAAATATGTCTTACTTTTCAAAATAAAAATAATAATAAAATAAAGGGATTTGAGTATTGCGTCTTCTTCCCGTTTTATGTGTATATTTCGATTGATACATGCGTCGATCTAAACATGTAGAAAAACATCAAGCTGAGAGATAACTCGATCTATTCATGGTCCAGCGATACCCAACACGAAGAAAACGAATTCGGAAATGGGCTTTTTAAGTAGCACGAAATAATGCCTAAAGCGTAATGCACGAATCTATTACATGTTTGTGCTCTTATTATTTCGTGTTTGCCTTGACACGAAGCCATTACTTCGTACTTCTGATATCACTGAGTATTACATGTTCGTGCTCTTCTAATTTTCGTGTTAGCCTTGACACGAACTCAAAAACTTCTGAAACGATGCATTTTTGCAGAATTCTCGTGGACAGATACAACTTGCAAATCTAAATTATAGGGACGATTGCGATTCTAGAGTAGGGGACTGTTGTGGTTGACGATCACCTTATTATAAAAAAAACTCGATTTATAATGCATTATCAGAAACACGAAAACAGATCAATTATCCGTATGACACCTCTTTATATTCCTCGAAATCTCTATGTTAATCAAATGTCCAGTGTATTTGACTACACTGTATCGCTCCCCCTATAGCTTCGAAATTTATATAATCCGGAGGAAGCTGCTGCTACACCATAAATTCGTTGCTCAATTGGCTAGCCGTGTAGGAAACAGAACAATTCTCCGGGTCGGCTTTCATCTGTGGGATGTCAATATTTGCGGCCGTTTCGGTTCGGACAATATATGGTTCGGACGTGGGTGAGATAGCTTCTACGATCACTGGGAACTTGCGACTGGCGGGTGTGTGCAGTTTCGGGTGGTCACTGAAGATGAAATCGTAGTGAATGTGTACAACGCCCATGTTTCGCTAAAATGTGGTCTCAATTTATAATCCGTGTGTCGTTCTCACGAGGATTAATACGATCGGAGAGTGTAATTAGTGTCGATTGTTTGTAAAAAGCATAAAGAGAAGCAAATAGAACAAGTAGTAACTAATGGGGATTTTTTCAAAGTTTTGGAAGTTAAAATAAGCAAGCGATAAAAGTAAACGAGCGGTTGAACAATCGACATTTAAATCAAGGGAAAAGAAGTTAGGGAAGTGGTCGATTTAGTTGAAGTAGGGGCCGAGACTCTTGCATGAAAGGTGGTTTTGATAAGCGTGTGCCTCTCGTGTTTGACCTCGATTATACCCGGCCGAGATTTAAACTTCGGTCTAGCAACGAGATTCCCACGACTTATCCAACAACGGACCCTATTGAGCGCTTGAGGCAAAACAATAGAGTCGGCCACGCACGGCCGTGATTAGGCCTATGGGTGTTCGATAAGGGTCAAGCTCGTGCAAAAGCAACGAGCCTACCAAATAGGAGGGACTTGGTCCGTCTCCTCCTCGATAAAAAATCGACCACCCCATTTCTCATGCTAGAAACTCAACCCCTCAACAAATAAATCTCCCACTACCCTAACAAGATATTTAGCCAACAATAAACATTAAGAACAATAGAGTATAACAAGATAAGAGCATATTCAAACCAAATAAGAACATATATTCAAACGAGCACAAAATAGAGAATAAGTTATACCATACGAGAAAATGTACTACGTCGGCGGGAACTCGGATGGCGTACGGTGGAGCCGGGTTCGCGATCAGCTACCCGTTTGGCGGCTGAGCTGGTGCATTGTCATGATAAAAAAAAATCGCATAAAAGCGATCCCTCATTAGACTATGTGAAAAAAACTGAAAGAATATAGTTCTTTTCAAAAAATGGCCGGTTACGTATCTAAAATTTATAAATACTCTAGTTTTAAAATAAAATATTGTTTAATATTATTGTAGGGATATTTACGACTTTATACATTTAAAAAATGTCTCTTCTTAGTATTTAAAGAATACAAATACCTTAATAAATACAAAAATAAAAAATATATAACTCCTAAAAATGAAGTGCAAAAGAATGAGTGCTTAAAATAATATTAAAACCCAATCAACCCCAAACCATAATATAACAAAAAAAGAATCACTGAAATTATTTTATGTATAAGAAGTTAAAACATACATATATTGCATCAAATGTAGATTGGATAAATAATGCATGGGTTTTATAATAGTAATTTTATGAGCTAATCTTGTCGTAAAGTTTGATATGGATATCACGACCCCCGTTCATGAAAGCTGTAACCAATTTTATACTTTTTTAAGCTCAAACCAAATACTGCACTTTATTATTTCTTTTAATAACAAAAATAAATTATATATTCTTGACATAAAGAGACGAAATTAATAGTAATAAAGTTGTCAAAGTAGATTATACGCATGCCACTTTCAGTAGTTTTTCACAGCTATGCATGTTTGAAAACATTGCAGTCTAAGTATATACTCCATTCTAAGTATATATCAATTCAACATTAAAAATGAATGAGAATATCGCAAACAATTACTAGCAATATTAAAAGGAGATTCGTCTACGTGCCATCCCTGCTGCGCCTAATCCCGCGTACTTGCTTACGTAGTCACCCGGCATAAAAAATCGAACAACCGTTTGAATAATCGGGCTGAATATTTGATTTTAACATCACTCTTCAATCTAGCTAGCTAGATGAGATGAAATTAGGGGTGACTATTCGGTACGGACGGGCCGTACCCTAATAATCAAAAAAAATCATCCCATAACCCTACTCTCTTTAGTAAATCGAGTACTCAATACTCGGGCCGGGTAAACGGTACAGTAATCGGGTATCCAAAATTACCCTAAAATTTTAATTTACAAAAAATCAATAATAATATTCAAATTCAATAATTTATTTTCATCAACTAACAATAAAAAATTATCAATTAAAGTTTAAAATTGCAATAAAAAACAAAAATTATAATTAAAAATAATAAAAATATGTCATTTATTATATGTATAATGTTTTAGATTTTTAATTAATATATCAATATATTTATTATTTTAATTTAAATAATTAATCGGGTATTTCGGGTATACCCTAATAGGTAATCGGTACCCTAATACCCAATATTTTTTAAAATGAATTCCATAACCCTACCTTTTACTAAAATTTATTGGGTACGGGTACCCAAAAACCCTAACGGGTGCGGGTATTTCGGTACAAACCCAAATATCCGAACCTGAATAGTTACCCTAGATAAAATATTGGAGTCTTATTTTTTAACTATATAGTATTAATTTTTTTTAAATACAAAAATAATAATTTAAGTACTCTGTAGTCTGTACTATTCAATCTTTTTTTAAAAGAAGTAAAGAAAATGTGACAAGTTCATTTATAGACTTTTGGACTTATTCAAATTTTCTTTGATACTCCATTTCTTAAAAAGACAATGTATTTTTTCATGCATATTGGCCAAATTTCATTATGATCTAAGAGTCAGGCTCAAGACAATTCGCCATAGTTTCACGACCCGACCACGAGGAGAGCAGACAAAATCGAATTTACTTGTATTATTCGTTCCTTGAATTCTCACGTACTGTTCTATTCAGTACTACTATATATTAGAGCAAGTTCACACACCACTCACACAAACACACACACACACACACACTTGAGAATGGAGAAATGCAGTAAGAGTCAGCTGTGTCTATTGTTAGCAGTCATAGTAGTACTTGTAAGGAGTGGAGAGGGGCAATTGAGTGTAAACTATTATAACTCGACTTGTCATAATGTCGAAGCCATCGTTCTAGGTGCTGTCAAGTTGAAGCTGAAACAGACCAAGTTCAAGATCCCGATTCCGGCCACTCTCCGCCTCTTCTTCCACGACTGCTTTGTCGAGGTAACTTACATTTGTTAATTTACTTCAATTAATTATCGAACTGAACTGATTGTTTCAATTCCAAAACTGTAGGGATGTGATGCTTCAATCTTAGTTGACTCACCATCTCATGATGCTGAAAAGGATGCTTCGGAAAACCTCCCGTTAGCCGGAGACGGGTTCGACACTGTTATAAAGGCCAAGGAAGCCGTAGAGAAAGCGTGCCCGGGCATCGTCTCGTGTGCAGATATCCTAGCCATTGCTACCAAAGTTGTTATCTTCCTGGCCGGTGGCCCCAACTACACCGTAGAAACGGGAAGGCTCGACGGGCTCGTTTCCAATATTACCCTCGTCTCTGGGAAGTTACCGAAGGCCGACTTCAATCTCTCCCAACTCAACAACATGTTCTCGAAGCACAATCTGTCTCAGACCGACATGATTGCTCTATCGGGAGGCGCCCACACGGTCGGGTTTTCCCACTGCAGCCAGTTCTCGAACCGGCTCTACTCGTTCAACGCTACCTACAAGACGGACCCGACCCTGAACACGACCTACGCGAAGCGTCTGAAGCGAACGTGCCCTGCAAACCTTACTGACAAGGACGTAGGCGAGTTCTTCGACCCTATCACTCCAAATAAGTTCGACAACGCGTACTACAAGAATTTGAAAGACGGGAAAGGCTTGCTCTCGTCCGATCAGGTGTTGTTCACGGATAAAGCTTCACGGAATGAGGTCTTGGATTTCGCCGAGAAGCCGGATCACTTCAACACAGCGTTTATCGTCGCGATGCAGAAGCTCGGGAGGGTGGGCGTGAAGACCAAGATCGGTCTTGGAAAAATACGAAAAGATTGCACCAAGATCTAATCAGAAAGAGAGAAAATATGAACTTTGAATTTCTGCAATTTCTCTGCATATTTTGATCAAAGACAAAAGAGAATATTACTGTTTTAATTATTTACTATCAAATATTGATTTACATGGAGTATGAATTACTCTTTTCTTGTTCTGTCTCAAAAATAAAAGTGTGCCCATTCAAATATATCATCACATACAACATTCAAAAACCAGACTCATTAGAGTACACTTGAAACCAAAATAAATAAATAAATAAATATATATTATACCAAAACAACTACCAAATACTCCAACAACATCCATAGAGTCGAGAACATGAACAACCTGTTGCGGGCGGGCGTCGTTCTCACAACTTACCTTTGCGACCTTCCGTACAGGTTGGTATAGACACGCTTCGTCCGGTGCACTAGAATCATGCTCAAGACGACGGCCACTATGCAAAGGCCCGACATGATCATGGAAGTCAAGAAGAAGCAAACGGTTCCTTCGCACTTGAGAGGGGTGTCAGCAGATACAAAGCTTGAGAACGAAGATAATAAACTTCTTCGTTGACCTTGGCTTTGACCGTGCGCTTGTTTCTCGGCCTCCCTGTCGTATATGGTGCTGGCAATGAGGCCCGAGAACACCAAAGAGCCCGCCGGGTTCGCGATAGTGAGAAAGTTGTATATGGCTCCGAATTTCTTCAGCCCGAACAGCTCGGAGGCGGCAGCGGGCACAATGGCCCAATGGGACCCGTACCCGAGCCCGACTAGAAGGGTTCCCAAGTACATTGCACCGGGCCAGCCCATAGCGAAGATGAAGTGCCCGATTGCCATTATCACTTGGGCTGCAGCCATTGCTACAGGTCTCGGATATGCGTAATCCCTATTCAACAAGAATCGGGATTTCAGTCATTCATTGTAGTACAAACTAGAATCATAATCATAAGTCCATTTCCAATTAAAAGTCGATGAATCAACCTTTTTATATTTTTGAAAAACCGAATTTGATAGCATTTGAAATGGAAGATAAGTGTTCAAAACTGGCTCAAGAATAAGTTTTAAGAAGTGCTTTGTTTTTTGGTAACAAGATCATTTTTATTTTTTTTATCGATTAGACGATCATTTACAAGTATTACCCCAAGCAAACATCGTGGATAAGTTTGTACCTGACGATTTTCTCGGAGAAGTAGCCACCGCCCACACGTCCAAGAAAGTTCCAAATGCTTATCATGGAAACAAACACGTGCGTATTATCATACCCCAAGGACTGGCTCATCTGACCCAGATTGTCGATCACGGTCAAACCCGAGCCCGAACCCAACAGGAGCGAAAAGAATATAAGCCAGAAATCGGCCTTCACCAAAGCTTCTGCGAGAGTAAAATCCTCTCCCCTGCGAGGCCTCCTCTTCTGGATTCGCACAGCTCCTTCTGCAGCTGCCTGAGCTAATCTCGACTGCAGCTGAGCGATTCTCTTCTGTCTCTCCGGAGCCGGCAACATGTCCATCCCCTTCGGCTTCTCATCTTCCATCTCGCTAAATATCATATCATGTCCGTCCTCTTCAGGCTTGCTAGGCCCTTCTTTTTCGTTGACTAAGAGCCCATCTTCCAACGAACTCCTCGTCGGACCGAAAAAAGTCAACACGATAGGTATAGAAATCGGAGCCAACAAAATGACGAACAGTACAACCGTGAAAATAACAATCACCGTGTGGCTCAAGTCGACTAGGTCCTCTACGAGCATGACTCCCATGAGATAAGAAGCCAGCACGAGGCAAATGCAGTAGATGATCGAGAAGCTGAAGCCGTCGGATTGCCTGATCTGCTTGTGGCCCCCAACGGGCCTCACGACGAACATGAGGGCGATGACGACCATCGTGGGCCCGACAGCTACCATGTAGATCAGCGAGGCGTGATCAGGCGTGTGCATGACCGCGTACATCTGGGTGAGGATTGCTCCTCCGAGCCCGGCGAAGCCCTTCAGGATTCCGACGACGGGCCCACGGCTCTTGGGGAAGTTCTGGACGCAGGAGACGAGGGCAGCCGTGTTGAAGTAGGTCTCGCCGTTAGTCCCGATGAAGATGAGTATGCACATCTGAGTATCAAATCGAAAACAGAGATTTATCTCACTGCATCTACTGTGTAATCTATATCTACTGTGAAATTGAAAAAAATAATTAACGGCCCAGATCATATCAAACAGAAGTAATCTCAGGATAATGAACAAATGGAAGAAGGTGTACTCACAGCCCATAGGGGTAAAACAGGGGTTCTGCCGGTGACGACGAGCCAAACCCAACCGTACCCGACGAAGTTCTGAATAGCTCCGACGAGAAGCGCGGCCCACAACGGCAAAATCTCCGATAAGGTTCCGGCCAAGAAACCGACGCTGTCGCCTAAGTCCTTGGCGACCCCTAATCTCGCGACCTGCCTCTGATTGTAGTGGAGAGAGGTCTTAATCGCGGGCGATATGCTGCCGAACAGATACCCAATCCCGGCGCACGATTGAATCCACATTGCAGCGACGAAAACGAGCCATCTGTTGTTCAGGAAGGAAGATAATCTTTCCTCGAAACATCCCATTTCTTCTTTTTAATTTTTATTTTATTTTTTTTATTTTTCGTGTTTTGGGGAGAAAAAATGGAAAGGGGGATTTGGATTTTGTTTTTGTTTTTTGGGTCGTGGGTTTCTGATGATTGATGCGGCGGTGGCGGTGGTGGAGGAGGAGGAGGAGGAGGTGGTGGAGGTGGTGAATAGCGTGGCCAGTTTTTTCTGAATACTATACGACACCTCAGGATGTTGGAAATGCAATTATACAAGCAAACACCTTTCTTAATTTTTCAATTTAATTAATTCATCGATTAATTAATGTTTGCCACCTCACACGCTTCTGTCTTTTATTTAGTATCTTGGTGACTTGCATTTATATCGTGAAATTGTTATCAAAAATTGATTTGTTTTAAATATTAATTAAATAATCATAAATTCGTATCTTTCTTAATATCTCCTTAATCAAACAAATAATTGTGGATTTTTTTTTCTATTGAAAATTAAGATTATTGGATTTTAGGACTTTTAGATATTTATTTCTATATTTTCTTAAATAATCATAAAAGTAAATTAGTATTCTAATTATATGTAAATTTAAAAAGGTGGGCCCTTGATGACAATTGAGCTATATATATATTACAATTACCCATCATGATCGTGTGTCGCCTTATGGTTTGATTATTATGATATCTCTTCTATTTTGACTATGGTCTTTTGGCATTTTTTCCATAATTTGTCTGGCCCCTTTTCAATATATTTTATGTTTTTTTCATATATATTTTTCACGTTATTTGATAAGAAAAAAAGTCCTCCACGCTTTATTTATTTGTATAACAAAAAAAACGTAATCCACATAAATATTGTTATGTCAAAAATCATCCAAAATGACGTCGGCATATCGTATTGTCTCATGTGATGTGATCGAAAACGGAAAGCTCCGAATACCGAACTTCGAGCCTTACACTAACTTCGAGCATATCGTATTGTCTCATGTGATGTGATCGAAAACGGAAAGCTCCGAATACCGAACTTCGAGCCTTACACTAACGCGGCAAGAATCGAAGGATCTCTGTCAATGAAAAGATGGTGAGCACCGTATAGCCCATCATAGAGACCTCTCGATACAGAAAGAACGATATGATATACCAAATGTGATAGTGATGAAAATTCTATTAGACATGCATGTATAAAGAAGAAAGTATATACTCCACAGAAGGAAGGGAATTCGTTCTCTTCACTCCTCCTTTGTTGTCGGGGCCCTGACTACAATATTCAATATGAATGAAAATCTAGCTTTTGTAATCTAATTACTTTCTTGAGAAAAATTTAGTCAAATTTAAGTCAACAATCGCAACACAAACTTAAATACTCCTTTTGTTTCTGCAAATTATGAGACATGAAAAAATATAGCATTTCCTTCGTTTACAAGTGTCAAGTAATAGAGACATATATTTTTGTATTTTTGACAAAGAAGTGCGTCTTTTGTTCGTTTGTTCTGGTCGGAGATAATATTATAAAAAAAGTAAAAAATTTAATTTTAAGTAAAAAGAAAAAATACTTGTGAGTATATTTAAAAAATGATGAAAAAAACAATGCTAAACCTTTATTTTAAAATGACAGTTTTTTTTAATGGGTATAATTTGTTTGGATATCAAAAAAAAAAAAAAAGAATGTGTATATAATTGTATGACAAAAAAAAAATAGTATAACCAATTATTTGAACAGAAATATATACAAAGTAGTAGTATTAATTGTATAAAATAAAAGGAACATCTTAAATTAAGAACTACTTTTATATAGCAGTACTACTTTTGTTTCAACAATTTATATACTGGTTGCTAAATATACGTAAATTAAAAAAAATATTACTATTGTTTTAACTTTCTAAACAAAAAATGGGGATACAAATATATTTTTAAATTAAAAAATAAAGTAATTGTGAACAAAAATTAAAAAATAGGTAAATATAGTAAAGATAAAATTAAAAAAGAAAGGGTTTATAATTAATTAAGACATAATACCTCTTTCCCAACACAATAGTCATACTTCTTTCACAAATAACAAAAAAATTATGACTATTAAAATGGGACAGAGGTAGTACTTCTTCCGTTTTTTAGAAAATGTCAAATTTTGCTTTTATTGGTGTGCCAACTTAATGATCATGTTTCTCTCATTTATACACTTTACACCATGAAGATATTTTTATACCGCTAAAAAAACAATTTTTTTTAAAAATCGTGCACATCCTTTATGCTTATTTTTTCAGGGTAAAGCAAGTAATATCTAAATATAGAAGTATTATTTTCTCAAATTAATATTCATATTTTTTACACATTCTAATTATAATATTTACACTCAATATATTAAATGAAATAATTTTTTTCTTTTTCACTTTAATTACAAGTAATTTATAGTTAGAAAGAGTATTTGATATTAAGTATTTAAAATAAATACTATTTAAAACTAGGTCGGTAGTTTGTACTTGTGTCCGGGTGGTGGAGTCATATTTGAACTCTGTTGGGCCTCACCAGCGCAGGTTCAGCTCCGTATTTATTTTCAATTTTTTGTAAAGCCATTTTATTTTATTTTTGTTTTTCCTTTAATCAAAAAGCCAAATTGAAACCACACTGAGCCATCTATCTGTCTCCAGCAAATATATAGCAAACCCCCAATTCCAGCTCAGCTGCCAAAACCCTACACTCGCCGGAGAAATCGAAAGGGGCGAAATGACCGATTGGGCCCCGGTTTTCGTGGCGGTGGTCCTGTTCGTGGTGCTGACTCCGGGCCTGCTGTTCCAGATACCGGGCCGCAACCGGGTTGTCGAGTTCGGAACTTTCCAGACCAGCGGCCTCTCCATACTGGTCCACTCCATCCTCTACTTTGCTCTTATCTGTATGCTCTTGCTTGCTATCGGCGTTCACATTTACATGGGCCAATAATATCAACATCTGAGTCGAGTCGAATTATATGCAGTGCAGATTCATTTAGTCTGTTTGAAAATATATATACTGTGTTTGTATTTGTTGCTTGTTTGTTTGATTGATAATCGAATCGAGGGTGTACGGGCTTTAATTGAGTCGATCGCGACTAGTTTGATGTTTATTTTATATGCATTCTGTGATTTTCGATAGGATCATTAAGGTCACACTCGCGCGAAATTAGAGTCGAGTATTGAGTAGTTTGGTTCGATTTTTCAGCTTGAGAAAATAAGAAACAAGTATGAAAAAAACAAAACCAAAAGAAACCCATTAATGAAAAGGGAAATCTATGCATAGATATGTAGATTGAGTACAACTAGGAAGAGCATTAAAAGCAAACCGTAGATGAGGGCGTGCAGTAAGATGGAGACGGGACTCGTGTTCATGTTAAGGAAATCGATGGGCTTATGCTTTCCCGGAAGCTGGATTACTAATCCTGGTGATAGGAAACCAAACAGTGCAGTAGCTATCAACAAGCCAGCATAATCCTTCATTTTATTTTGGTATAATCTTTTCTTTGGGTTATTCTCTGTTTGGTTCTTGCATACAATATATATAGAAAGGAATAAAATTCATACTCTATTATTTTCTTATAGAAAAAAATAAATTAGTGGGGTTGATGATCATTTGACTTTTAAAATTATGTGGACGGATATTAAGGGGGGAAAGTGATTTTTAGTTGTTCCTTTAACCTTTTTTTTCTACACTTTTATGATTGTTAATTGTTTGCTTTATTTTATAATTTGAATAATTAAATTTAAAAAGGACAATTATTGTGTAAACTAATCACGCCGAAATCTTGATTTGGATTGCATTTTGTTTCTCCTACTCATAGTCATCGGTCACATGCTCACGGAATAAATTAAATTTCTTCATAATCACTTGGATTGTGCCTGCGTCCAAAATTGCGCCATCGGAGATGAACCCATCTGCCACTGGAAAGGAGGAATAAATAAATAAACGGAAGAGAGAAGAAGCTCAGAGATGAATTTTTATTTCCTGAAGGTTGAACTTGTAACTTGTTCATTTTCAATAAGATGAAACCAAACTAATCAAACCTATATAAATAAGGTGAAATATATTACTACTAATGACCATTGGTACGAGATGGAGATAGTAAATTTTAATGATTTAGAGTACTATAATTGTAGAGAGAAAAAACAAAAATTAAGTATATTAAAAATCGAAATATGTATAACAATTTGAATAAACCTTTTTTGTTTATTTTATTTTATGCCTAATTTTATTGCCAAGTAATTTGGAGGAAGACCGGAATTTTTTTAAATTACACATCACACGTGGAGTCCACGTAGGACATACGGGGATTATCAGTCTACCCGACTCAGGTAGGTGAGCAATTCCGATATATATATATATATATATATATATATATATATATATATATATATATATATATATATATATATATATATATATATATATATATATATATAATGTATTTTTTAAACATTAATTGTCTTGATACTAAACATCAAAGCAGATTTATTTGATTTGTATTTGCGAATGTGTATTTTCTGATTTTATTGCAGTTCTTGCCAGGATTTTTTTATTTGCTTAATTTTGCTAGAGATCATGTTTTAATTTCTGTCTCTACTCGATTTATGTTGTCGTCTGTGGTAAAATTACTTTGGTGGAGGTAGGGAATGTTAGGATGACTTGAGGAGCAATAATGAGATGTTTATATAAAAATAATGACATAATTGTATTTTACAATGATAAACTAAGAGTACTTAATTTGAGACTTACGAACGAAAATGAAAAGATGATTATTGGTATGGACGAAGAGAGTATGATATTTTGATATTCCTTTACCTATACCTATAAATATACGAGTCCATCCTAGTATTCTCTACTTCCACCATGAGTAACGTTGTTTGATACTTAAATGCGGGTTTCCAAGAATGTATACATAGTACAAACGGCGACAGTGGATATCCACTAAAAATGGGATGTAGATTGTATAGTACTTTTGTTAGTGATGATACTCACTTGAGATTCAGCTGATGGTCTTACTTCACTATTCCTGAACCCAATGTTTATACTTGAATGTTTGTTAGTAGCTACGTGTCCATCTGGCATCTGTTAGCGGAGTACATTATAATTATTCCCCTTCTCCCTCGGTTGTGTATATATACGTTCGTTGCTTACCGTATTGACTCCTCGACATCTGACACTCTTACCTTTTCAAACACATTCATCAATTGCTCAAATTCCGAAAACTGCATTCTGATTGAACAACATTATGTGAATAACTTAGTTAGTGCCTTGGGTCGAGTTTGATTTTCTGTTAGCAAGTTGTTTCAATTGCTTTGTGACCAACTTGTATTGGTCAATCCTCTGTTTTCATCACACCGAATCTGTTCCAGTTTCAGGCCACTGAGAAACTGTGATTCGTGATGTTCCTCTGTTGTTAGTCGTGATTTTAGACTAGATGTTTCTCTTCTGTTAGTCGTGATATTAGACCAAACTATCTAAAGCCTTTTGCTTAATTTCTTCTCGACTTCTTGATAGACAAACCTTATTACGTAGAATCGTAGATTATTAGAAAATTGTGACATTTTTTTAAGTGATGTGTATGATGAGGGGGGTTCAAAATATACTGCAGTAATTGTTTTTATTGTACAATTACGTGTCTAGACAGATTGTGTGTATATACATACATACATATATTCATATAATTAACAAGCTAACTAGAAACACACATCACAAAAGTTGAAAGAAAGAAGCAAGTTTGGAAGAACCTATGAACGTACATAATGTTCACGAGACTGGTTACAAAAAAGGCATATGTTAAATCTTGGTGGCATGTATGTGAATTCCAACTGCAACGATCAAGATGGTGTAGATGCAAAAGTAGATAACAGCATGAATGAGGATGGAGATGCCGCTCGTGTACATGTTACCGAACTCAACAAACCTCGTCCTTGCGGGAATCTGAAAAAGCAAACCCGGCGACAGAAGGATGAACATAGCCACTGCCACCACCACCGGCCCCCAGTCGGGTCCCATCTCCTTCCGATTAATTCTGTAAGTACGGTTTTGTCAGTGTTTTTCGAAAAACCTTGTCTCGTTATTCTGTAAGTATGGTTGTTGGAAATAAGTAAGTAGTTTTTTGTATGTATTGAAGTTTCTTAAGGAGGAAGGATGCTAAACTTGAGAGATGGTATGATTTGAGAGAAGGTAAAGTATATTATGCATTTTGTGTGAATGGTACTGCTTTTTTTTTTGGGAGGTTGATATATAGTTATATACTACTGTTACTGTACCCTTTTCTCTTATTATTTTTTTTATATATGAATGAAGCTTTTTATCTTCCAATTCTTTTTCTTTCTTTTTTCTAGGGATTTGCTAGGTAATAAAGCTTGTCTTGTTATTAAAGTAGTTTGAGCGTGTAAAGAGAAAGCTATAGAGAAGTTTCAAGACTAGAAGTGGTGGTGGTCTACTGGTAATCTGGTTTTTTTTAAGTTTTTAATGTTTATATGTATTCGTCTTATCGTAAATTTTGGTATAAAAATTGATACTATACATATCGACAGTTGACATGCTGTGTCGAAAATTTTACTTTACCGGTGACCAGGGCGAGTCAGAAAAATCGTGTTGTAAGGACTGGATTATTTTCAATACATGTATTAACATATACTACTATTAGTAGAGGAAAAACACATTAAAATGATTATAAAATATATTTTTTCATAAAAAATGAAAAGGAAAAAAATGCAGGCCCCTAGTGAGCTCTTGCCGGTGACTCGAACACATCTTGGTTCAAAGTAATAAGATTTATGTTTTTTCTTTTAAATGAATTGGTATGAATTGATCTTAATTTATCTGAATTGAAATGAATTGGATGAAATAAAACCTAAAGAACACAAGTTGAAAAGAACTAAAGCTTCTTTGGCTCACGAGACCGAGCTTACTTTGGTGTAAAACACATGTACTTACTATATATTTATATAACAAAAAGTATAATATCATACACCAAAAGATGACGCAAATAAAGACATGAAAATGGTATTGATAATTTGTTTATTAGTGTAGTGCTGCGACCTTATTATAATCTGAGCCTGGACACGAGAGAAGGCTCCAAGCGATTTCTGACAGCGTCCTAACGATTCCGACGAAATAAAAGAGCACGACCAACATTATGACCAGCGGCATAAGAACAAACCCAATCACAAATGTAAGAATCCCAAACATCATCAAAACCATTGAAATCCCAATAAAAAGCAGCCCGAAAGCCGCCGGAGATATCTCAGGCCTCGGCGAAGAACACCAAGGCAATAAGGAAAGGTTGCTGACGGAAACAATCAGAAACAAAGGCTTACGGAGCATGTGAACAATCATCGACCACATCTCGTGCACTACTCGTGTCTGTGGATCTTCTTCACCCATTCTTTTTTATTTTTTCTTGTACGGATTCAAATGTTGGAGATATGGATGAGAGGATTTGGAATTTTAATGTGCAGGAAAATAAGATAGGATAAGTTCGAGCGGCCGCTATTGTATTAATATAATATTACCAACTACTTAGACAAAAAGAGTATTAAATTGTTACAAATCTATATAGTGAAAAAAATGTTTGAATTAAAAACGTTGTACATCATATAGTTAATTTATGATCAATTATCATGACTTGTGAAAATTAATATACTAAAGTATTTGATGAATTTTACAAATCAAAACAAGAAATTACTAAATTTGACAAACCCATTGTATGATCGATAACAAATGAAAACAACAAAGTAAAAACATGTCTAAATAGTTTAAACTGAAGAAAAGAGCATACGAAACAAAAAACATTTTTCATGTGTTTCGGCTTAGAAAAATGCAAATAACAATTTGTTTCTTTCTAATTCATCCTCTGAGCAGCTTCCTTGGCAATAACCCTTTCCTTGGCTTTTGTCTTAGCCTGTGATTTTGATCCCATGACACCACCTCCCCATTTCTTCCTGGTCTCCTCATATTTGTCGTTGAAGTTGGCCTACAATGAAACCACAAGAAATTGATATGTTAATATATATCATCAGGACCTCAGATCAACAATTATAGTTCTCAAAAATAACCATTCTACATTTGCAGGACAATTTTGCAGGTACCCCTCAATTATACGCTTACTTAATCATTCATCCATGTACTTCATTCTAATGGACTAGTTAGATAAGAGTAACATAGTCAATTAGTCATTTATATTGAATCCTATTTTTGTGCATAAACCATAAAACAACAATATTAAAAACCAGAGGGAGGGAGTCTAATATAAGTTATAACTAACCTTGATAGCCTCTAGGATTTTGCTGAAGTCGAGCTTGTCCTCGTTCTTGACAGATGTCAAGCACAAAACAGATGCAGTTTTCTGATGAACAATCTGCAGGTATCATGAACGGACAGATGAATACATAATACAAGAAAATGCCATGGCTTGAACCGATTTGAAGTGTCCACTTACCGTTCCCAATCTAGCCTTGCCCTTGACAATGCAGTAAGGGATCTCCATTTTCCTGCACAGGGCAGGGAGCCAAACAACCAATTCAATGGGGTCCACATCATGGGCAATAACCACCAACTGAGCTTTATTCTGCATAGCAAAAAGATAGAGCGGTTATAATACTCGACATCCATGAATGAAAGAACGAAAAGGGAAATCGAGCAACAAAAAACCTGTTCAATGAGATAAGTCACGTGGTTGAGGCCATATTTGACCACAATAGGCTTCTTGTACTCGGGGGTTTTCCCTTCGGATTCAGCCTGTGCTCTTTTCAACAGACGCTCTTTCTTTTGAGCTTTGTCCTCGGGCCTGTACTTGAGAAGCATCTTGAACAGGCTTGTGGCTGCAATTCACAAACGAACACAACTAATATGACAAAAATGCCCTCGAGAACAAAATTTTAAGAAATAAGCATAAGATTTATTACAAAGTCCATAACCTTCACATACTAATCCACACTGCTTAATCAATGATTTAATAATAGCATTTCTTTATTACAAAACAAAATTAACATATCTCGTTCAAAACTATCACATGTAAAATTCAAATTACACAAACTATAAACAGTTAACATTAGTGTTAACTCAGCTACTATTAAATGTGAGTGTATTAGTATATAATTGAACTAAAAATGATGGATTCAATTCCTAAGTCCTAATCACGATAAAAATGCCTAATTTAACAGCAATAGATAAGTGACTAGATTCAAGCATTTCCATTTCAGTGTAAAAATCAAAATAATAGATAAAAAATTAACGAGAACAAAGGGTAAAAAAGCGCATGGGTGAAGAAGCTACATACCTAAGTTTTTGTCGAGCGTCTTGGAGAACTGATGAATTGGGGGTGGGACCTTCAACCTCTGCTTGAGTATCATCTTCTTCCTCTGGATTCTGACGACTTGCGGCCATTTCACGAAGCGATGAAGATCCTTCTTCGGCGGCAGAGCTCCTCCGATGCCGAACTGCTTTGGCCGCTTCTCGAACAGCGGATTCACAACTTTCTCTGTCTTCTTCTTCCCCACCGCCGCCTTGACGCCCCTCTTAGGAGCCTGTGAGAAACAAAAGCATTAGCTAGAATGCACGATAAGATGAAAATGGAAAATCATCCCGGAGAGTGCGAAGGAGATGAATTCAATACCATTGATGATTCTTCGTATGGAGCTAACGAATGAGTTGTGTGTGGGAGACGCGGCTGTGGAAACCTAATTGATTACACAAAGAGAGATGGAAGGAGCTGGGATTTAGGGTTATATACTTCAAATGGGCTAAAACCCTTGGACTCGTCTGCACTTAATGGGCTGGGCTATTATTTGTTTAATTTTTCTTCTGACCCAAAAGCCTACGAGGAGTTCTGAAGAGCAAGTTGACACTTAAAAACGAGTATTACGTAGATTTTGTAAAAAAAGAAGTAATGTAATTTTTCTGTAATTGAAGGAGTAATAGATAAAACTTGCAGAAAGAGAGTAATAATATTTGTATTTTGTATGTATGTTTGTAAAATTTATACTAACAATAGTGGCGAACTCTACTCTTCACCCTCTGTTTTCCTGTCCGCACAACTCCTCATTTCCCTCTTCCTAACATAAACTACCTTAACCACCAATTCAAAATTCTCAATTTCTATTCTACACACCAACAAAAAAAAATTGCAGGAATCAATTTCCCCTTCACGCTTGGATTTGCGTTGTATCCTCCTAACATGCCGATTACTCTCAATATCTCGCGCTCGAAAAAATAAGGCCAGGCCTCCTCTAGTCACTTTCGCCTCATTCACATGGATTCAGACAAAGACAATCCTCTCCCTGAGAAATCCCCCGGCCTTGAGGATGACACCGATACCAAGGACATCGACGAAGAGAAAACCGAGGACGCCGTAGATCCAGGTCCAAAAAACGATGAAACCTTTGCTGGAATAGCCGATGACGACACAGCCAAAACCGAGATCAACGAACCACAAGAAGAAGAAGAACACGAAAAGGAAGAGGTTAAAGAAGAAGAGCCAGCTGAGGATGATCAAGTAAATACAAAAGAGGAAGAGAAAGAGGAACAAGAAGAATCTCCCCCTCTGCCCCCTAATCTCGAACAACTCTCCGGAGAAATCGATCAATACATTCTTACACTATCCACCTCCACCCCAAAGGTAGAAGCAGACGATGTCGATATCAATACCAAAGCCGATGCCGATGTCGATATAGATAGTAAAGCCGATGCCGATGCTGATGACATCACCAAAGTCGATGCTGATGTCGTCGCCGATACCAAAGAAGATGCCGATGCTGATGCTGATGCCGATACCAATGTCGATGCTGATGTCACTACTGAATCCACTCCTCCAATAGACGTTGTCCCGCAATTCGTCCAGCAGTTTACGAACTTGGTCGAAGAGAAGATCGAAGGTTACGACTCCAAGAGCAGCCCCACGAAATGGAGTCACCTCACAGACGAAGATTCCACCTCGTTTCTCGAATCAATATCCCGTCTCTCGTCTCTGTCCAATGCCCTCTCCCGATTCTCCTCCGATAAAAGATACCTCGACTCGATCAATCTAGTCGGGCGCATTCTCCAGCGCGCCTTGTCCTACATGGAGGAAGAATTCAAGTCCCTCCTAGAAGACTACAAAATAAACGATCCAGAGCCGACTAATCCAGAGCAAGATCCACCCACAACCGAATCGGAAGTCGAGCCGGCCCCACCGGAAGAGCCCGACTTCTTCCCGGGCTATTCGGAAGAAATCTTATCGAACTTAATCCGACTGTCGAAGGCGATGATCGACGGGGGCCACGAGAGCGAGTGCCGCCAGGTGTACTTCGTGGCGAGAAGAAACGCGCTCGAAGACAGCCTCCAGAAGCTCGGGTTCGAGAAGCACAGCATCGACGAGGTCCAGCGGATGCCGTGGGAGTCGCTCGAGAAAAGCATCACCACCTGGATCTCGACGTTCAAGCGAATCTCGGCCGTCCATTTCCCCAAGGAGAAAACCCTCTCCGACTCCGTCTTCTTCGGCTCTCCTCGTTATATCTCCGAACATCTCTCGCAAGGCGTGCTGATCCAGATCCTCAACTTCGCAGGGGCCGCCGCGCTGACTAAGCGCGGGGCCGAGAAGCTCTTCAAGTTCCTCGACGTGTACGAGGCGCTCAGAGACGTGGTCTCGACGATCGAGGAGTTGTTCTCGGAGGAGTTGATGAACGACATAAGAACGGAGGCGTCGAGGATTAAGTGCCGGCTCGGTGAGACGATGACTTTGATCTTTACCGAGCTGGAGAACTCGATTAAAGGGGATGCGTCGAAGACTCCGGTTCCGGGCGGGGCGGTCCACCCGTTGGCTAGGTACATCATGAACTACTTGAAGCTAGCGTGCGAGTATAGGGAAACGTTGGAGCAGGTGTTTCGGGAGCACCATAAGATCGAGAGGTCGGATTCGACTTCAGGGTCGGATTTCAATTACAACAGCGGCAACTCGCAGGCGGCCGAGGCCGTGAAGCATTCGCCGTTCCATGGTCAGATGGTGAAGGTGATGGATCTGCTCGACGCGAACCTTGATGGGAAGTCGAAGCTGTACAAGGACCATGCGCTCAGCTCGATCTTCATGATGAACAACGGGAGGTACTGTCAAAATTTGGTCAATAACACTTTAAAAGGCATATATTGTTAAAAGTTATTCAACTTATATTTTAGCTTTACGATTTAAATCCAACTGATCTGAGATATTTAAAACGCCCCCTCACGAATAGGCTCAATAAAAACGAGTAAGCTCAGTTTTTATCGGTTCTACTCGTGAACTTAGTGCCAACTTTTGGCACAAGCTGGACATTTCATCATCTTAGGCACATCATCGTGTTGGGTATGTTAAAAACGAGTAGACTCGGTTTTTATCGGCTCTACTCATGAACTTAGTACCAATTTTGAGCAAGCCATAAATTTCATTGGCGGGGAGCCCATCATCGTTTTGAGTCTGCTTTGATACTAGTCAAAGTTGGGCCATTGGTTTTTATCGGCTCTACTCGTGAACTTAGTGTCAATTTTGGGCAAGCCAGAAATTTCATCGGCTGAAGCTCATCATCGTGTTGGGTCTGCTTTGATATCATGTCAAAGTTGAGTCATCAATAAGACCTTAAAATGCATTGTTAAGGTGATAAAATTATTCAACTTATATTTGAGTCCAACTGATGTTGGATATTGGACTCTATCATCATGTTGTTGTATATTGGGTTTTATTATCGTATTTAGTCTGATCTGATACCATGTCAAAGTTGAGTAAATAACACCTTAAAAAAAATTGTTAAGTTGATAAGATTATTCAACTTATATTTGAGATTTAGAATCTGAATCCAACCGATGTGGAATATTTAACAGGTACATTCTGCAGAAGGTGAAGGGGTCGAACGAGATCATAAGCCTGATGGGGGACGCATGGTGCCGACACAGGTCGACAGAGCTGAGGCAGTACCACAAAGGGTACCAGAGGGAGACGTGGGGGAAGCTGCTGCACTGCCTGCACCCGGAAGGGCTGACTGTGCACGGGAAGGTGTCGAAGCCGGTGCTCAAGGAGAGGTTCAAAAGCTTCAACACGATGTTCGACGAGATTCACAAGTCGCAGAGCACGTGGGTGGTGAGCGACGAGCAGTTGCAGTCGGAGCTGAGGATATCGATTGCCAACATGGTGATACCCGCGTACAGGTCGTTCCTAGGGAGGTACAGCCAGACGTTTACCCCGGGGAGGCAAACGGAGAAGTACGTCAAGTATCAGGCGGAGGATATCGAGACGTATATCGACGAGCTGTTCGACGGGAGCGCGGCGCCGGCCGGGAGAAAGTGGACATGATAGTAGTAACGTGTGTATAGAAAATATTAGTATGTTAATTGTGATCACAAGATTTTCATCATCATCATTCTTAGTTTCCATTTTCATTTTTGTATGTGACAATGTGTTGGATTAATAGAATTCTTATTTGTTGCAAATCATTTGTTATCGTAATTACAAGTCAAATGTGAAGAAGTTTAACAACAGAAGAGTGTTGGATTAATAGAATTCTTAATTGTTCCAAATCATTTGTTATCATAATTACAAGTCAAATGTGAAGAAGTTTAACAACACAAGAGGTTTACTATGGGTTCATTCTATGCTAATCTAAAGTCACTACACTAACTCTACACTAACTTCATATTAGAATAGCATGGAAAAAACCCTACTTAGTGTTTGTACTATTTCAAATCATTTTTTATTGGATTTGAGATTTTTTTGGAGAATTTGTTTCACACACCTATAATTTATTTCTTGTGATGAATATTATTAATTAGTGAATGACTAGTTTACCTTTTCTTGATGAACAAGACAGAAACCCTACTTTGTATCCTATATAAAGGGGTCTCCTCATATGAATTAAAGAAGAATTCACAACAATTCTATTCTCCTCTCATATTGTCTCTCTTTCGGAACTATTATTCTCTCTCAATTTCTCTTGAGTTTATAACACGTTATCAACACGATGCCCTAAAAAGCTCAACCGCGTTGATGAGCTATTTTATTTGCTCATCTTAGAGCATTTTTTACACCCTTTATTGAGTCAGTTTGAGTCTTTTGTGTGTCTGGGAGGGCACATTGGAGTGTTTGGGCAAAGTATGCAGGTTTGCAGGTAGTAGGTGGTGCATTGTGCGAAAGAGGCCAGAAAATCATCCACTTTGGGCAAACACGGGGATCCGAGCCAAAGTGACTTGAGCAGTTTGACCCAATGAGGCAAAGTCACCACTATGGGCAAAGTCACGAAGCAGAAGAACCAAACGCCGAAGTTGAAGTTTTCACTTTGGGCAAAGTCAAGACTTTGGGCAGACACATCTTTGGGCAAACGGCGAGTATCGGGCATACCAGTGCAACAAAGTCCGAAAATTTGGGGATTCTGCCTTATCTCCCCATCTCTATCCGGTCAGCAGATAAGGAAAGAGACCCTAAAGACCAGGAGTTTCTTTGACCGCCAAGAATCCCAGCAAGAACAAACTCTGGACGGACTACGCCCAGACGGCCCAAGCCCACCAGGCCCATCAGCCCATTAATACAAATCTGATGCCCTAGAGACCACAGATATATAATCGCTGATCAGAAAAACCCTAGAAAAAGAACACGGGAGCACACCAGAGAGAGAGAGGGACGAAATCAACACCAAAAAATTCAGAAAAACGCCATTGATGGGCTGAAGAAGAAGGAGTCGAGTTCTCGCCGGTTATGGGCCTTCGGGCATAGCAGGGCGAATTTGTTTCTATTTAATGTTTTTAATTTCGTCAATTAATTTCTTTATGTTCTAGACATTCAGTACTTTAATTCAAGATTCAATTTCAGCATGTTTTATTCTGTTTTTATTTTATTTATTTTCGATTTGATTATGCATAGCTAGTAATCTGTGTCTGGGCAAAGGCAGATCGAGGGGGATTTTGGGCTAAGTGAGACCGAGAGGCTGAAGGGGCTAGAGTAGCCGGTTGGGCGTTTGTTCCCGAGGCAAAGTTGGTTGAGGTTTATTTCTGGGGAGTATGGGCAAACTAGGACGACCACTAGTGAACCTTTACAAACTGGGATACTGGTGATTGGCAAACCGCATAGATGTACCTTGTAGTATTGTTGCGGGCATAGCACTAGAACTTGCAGGAGATGCGGTCGTATGTTTCGAGCATGCTATTGGCCGAGCGGGTCTGTCTAGAGGGTAATGCGGGTTTGGGCAAACTAGATCCATGTTTGGTCGCATAGGTTATCGAATTGTTCAGATCCAGGGGTTTAGGCATAGTGATAGCTAGCCTTCTCTTTACACAGTAAGGATAGATGAGGGGTGGGGCAATTGCTGGGCGTGACGCAATAGGACCACTTTTGTTTTTGCACCCTATAACTGCTGACAAACCGCTGGTAGAAATCCTTAGTGCCGATGACCGGCAGTTTGCCCTAATGATCCTGAGTGAAGTTGTATGCCCAGATGCTTGTTTTCCACTATTTAATTTTCGTTATTTTAGTTATCTGTTCAGTTTGGTCATAGTGTTTAGTATATTTTCTGTCTGTTCATTTTAGTCATAGTGATTTTATATTTAATTGTTTGAGTTTGGTAGCTTGATTAAAACCGCTGTGCCCACAGCAACCAATCAAAACTTTTTTTAAAACGTGACAACCCTTGGGCTAGCCGAGATCACTTATTGCAATTGCTTCCTCGTGGGACCGACCCCTCATACTTATCACTATACACCATAGTGTTGAGTTTGGCAGAATTATAAATTTCATTTTGGCAGCGCGTTTGCTCCCACGACAAGCAAACGTGCGTCGTCAAAATTGGCGCCGTTGCCGGGGAGGCAATATTCCAGCAATAAGTCTTCTGTGCTATTTGACTTGTTACTTTTTGTTTTTTTTCTCCAGCTTGACCGTACAGGGCAAAGGAGGGCAGAACGAGAAGAGCAGGGCAAAGAGCACGTGCAGTCCAAAGAAGAGCAAGAGGGCAGTACCCTTTTGGCTAGAGAAGAGAGATGGGTGACCAGTATGACCCACCAGTAGTCCAGACCTTGAGGGAAATGATGTTCCTCACCGATTTGAGCTTCGGACCCCTGGGCATCACTTTGCCCAGAATCACTGCAGATTGGGAGATGAAGCAGAGTTTTATTCAGATCTTGCCCAGATTTAGCGATATGCCTTGGGAGGACCCTCAACGACATTTGCAAGATTTTGAGATGGCATGTGGTACTATACGTTCTATGGGCACACTGGAAGAATACATTCGACTGTTAGCCTTTCCATTCTCCCTTGCTGATGGGGCAAGAGATTGGCTTTACAGTTTGCCCAGAGGCGAAATTACAACATGGCAAGAATTGCAGCATCAATTCTTGAAGAAGTACTTCCCCATGTCTCGAATCTTGCAAATGAAGAAGAGAATTTACAACATCAAAATGGGCGCCGGAGAATCGTTCCATGACTATTGGGTTCGATTCAAAGAAATTCTAGCGCTATGCCCATACCACCAGATTCCAGATCATGAATTGGTCCAATACTTCGTATCTGGGCTAAGAGGACAAGAGAGGATGATAATTCGTGCAACATGTGGGGGTTCTATTCTGAATAAAAGTGCAAATGAGGCGTTCAAAATAATCAAAGATTTGGCTGAAGAATCCCGTGAAGATGAGTACGAATTGCCCAAACAGACAGTTGCTATGCCCATATCAACTGATAATAAAATCGATCAGCTTTGCAGCACCATTGAGAAATTCATGGAGCATATGGTCACAGGACCACTCAAGCCAGTCGATAGATGTGAACTTAACAGCTTTGGGCAAAGCAGAACGGATTACTATGACCCGTATGCCCATACCAGCATACCAAAAATCAGATATCAAGAGAATTTTGGGTATGGGCAAGACAACTATCAAGAGGGAAGCCAAGATCGAGATCAACAATACTTTGAACCCCAACAATATGATGAAAATCAAGAGTCGTCTCTAGCCGAGCTTGTGAACCGTGTCATGATGGAGAACATGAAAGCTCAACAAGAGAACATAAAAGCTCAACAAGAGACCGAAAATTTCAAGAAGGAGATGGTGGAAGGATTTCAGAATCTTAATGCCCAAATATCACAGCTTGCCCAGACTGTGGCAAGATTGGAAGAGAAAACAGAGGAGCAGTCTGCCCAAGAGGAGCAATCTGCCCAAGAGGCGCAACATAGTACCGTCCAAATGAAGAGTGAAGACATACTTCCAGAGAAGGGAAAGAGACCAAACCGAGACATGGTAGAATATGAAGCCCTAAAGAGACTTTTCAAACGTGAAGAAAAGTCTGCCCAAATAAAGGAGTCAAAGCCCAAACCACAGACTATAGTGATCAAACCTCCATTTCCAGGAAGGTTAGCAAAGGTCAATAAATCAGAAAACAAACATTTGGGCACACCTGATAGTCTGGGCAGAGAAGCAGGTCTAAACGTAGAAACCGGTTTGGGCAAAGCGGCGAATGTTGAACAGTTTGCCAAAGATGACGAAATGGAAGAGAAAATGGAGGCGGTACTACATATTGGAATCCTAGAACCATCTAGCACTTTCATCCCCACGAGCCCAAGTAATAAATTTGTCCCAGAGGAGAGATTGGTGCCGCCCTTTGAGCAAGCACCCAAGCTAGAGTTGAAGAAGTTGCACAAACTTATCAAATATCTCTACCTAGGACAAGTGAATAAAATCTCCGAGAGCAGCAGTGATGAGTCAAGCGAAAGTTCAGAGAGGAAAGCCCATGAGTCGTTTGCCCAACATCCAGAAGACAAGAGGAAGACACCCACCACCAACATGCGAATAACATTTGGTTTGGGCAAAACTCCTGATACTTTAAAAGGATGGATGATGAGCAACTTTTCAGATCTTCTTAAGTATCTGAAGGCTTCTTATGGGCACAATGAGGAGAAGCTTAAACCTCGCACCATGAAGAATGGTGAGCATACATCACGTCATGCCCATGACGATAACTAAGGCGCTGACCGGGAGGCAACCTGGTATCTTTTTGTATAATATTTTAGTTTTATTTTATTTTACTTTATTTTGAATAAATCGAATGGAGGACTTTGACTTGTTTGATCCCAGAAGGGGAAAGGGTTTCTTTGTTTTTGAGGTGCAGGTCAAGGAGGGTGAAAGGGTAGCTGTGTGGGCATGCCGACTACTTGGTCAAACTGCAGATTACGCTAGAAGATGGATGAGTTCCCTAAAGTTGCAAGGATGACCCCTGGAACGAAGTCAAGGTCTGGGCAGATGTGCTCACGCTACTGATTCCGGGCAAAGTCCTAAGGCGACCAGAAAGCATGTAAAAAGGCCTCGCGGAGCTGCTAAACACATTAATGGCCACTTTGCGTGCACCTAATTCAGGTTCTACCTTGCATTTACCTCCACCTCATTTGTCCTCCCAAATTATTTTTATTTTTTATTTTTATTTTTGAGTCGGTTTCCCTTTGAGTTAAGGGATGATCTTTTCATTGGCACACTTTGCCCAAGGCAAAGTGTGTGAGGGGGAAGGTGCGCCGACGATTTTAGAGTCATAGTCTGGTCGTGGGTAGCCCCTACCAATCTTATTACTTTTGCACACTTTGCTTAGGCAAAGTGTGTGAGGGGGGAAAGGGAAAGGGCAAACCCCTGTTTCTAATCGAGTCAGCATGATTATGTGATAACTTTGGGCAAACTTATATGTACAACAACTCAAAATTTGTAGTTAAGATGCATGAAATAGGGACGATGGAACTGTTCTAGGCAAACTGTGAGACTTGAGCCATACATGAAAATATGATTTCTTTCTTGAGAGTCTGCTGTGAATTTTTACAATGCCTGTCTTTGCCTATTTGCTGTAATAAGTAGTTTGACTGAGTGGAGTTATTAGATGATTAGGGCATTCTCTTTCGTTTGTTTGCCTGAATAAATAACACTGTCCCTTGCTAGCCCCTTTGAGCCTGAATTGATATTTCTTTGTAAACCCATCTGGTATTATGCCCATACAGTACATAGGCAGCCAGAGAAAATGAGGGAGTAAAGGCATAGTGTTCAGCAAAAAAAAAAAAAAAAAAAAAAAAAAAAAAAAAAAATCAGAAAAAAAGAAAAAAAATAAAGTTGTTGTGTTAAGGCCCGTAAGAAGGGGCAAAGTGGCAGAAAAAGGCTAACATCAAAAAAGCCCTATGCCCAAATTAAGCCTACTCCTCAAAATCCACCCACATGAGCCCACATTACAACCCAATAAAAGTCCCTTTGATAAGACCCTCACTCAGTTAAAACAAGCTTAGAGCAGCAATGTGTCAAATTTGGTCAAAGTAGAGTTACGGCAGAAATGAGTGTCATTAAACCCATACACTACAAAGAGAGAAACACTGTGAGGGAGTGTACCCAAAGACCTTTAACAACCTCTTGACTTATTTTTATCTTTACTTGAATTTTGTGTTATCTGTATGTACTATGCCCTGTACTGATCATGCTAAAGTCCTTTGCTTTGTTTCCCCCTCTTTCCTTTGATTTCTTTTTTCACTTTGGTCTTGAGTCAGGCAAATCAGAGACCACGCTTGGGGACAAGCGTATCCAAGTGTGTGCGGTTCTGATGAGCCATTTTATTTGCTCATCTTAGAGCATTTTTTACACCCTTTATTGAGTCAGTTTGAGTCTTTTGTGTGTCTGGGAGGGCACATTGGAGTGTTTGGGCAAAGTATGCAGGTTTGCAGGTAGTAGGTGGTGCATTGTGCGAAAGAGGCCAGAAAATCATCCACTTTGGGCAAACACGGGGATCCGAGCCAAAGTGACTTGAGCAGTTTGACCCAATGAGGCAAAGTCACCACTATGGGCAAAGTCACGAAGCAGAAGAACCAAACGCCGAAGTTGAAGTTTTCACTTTGGGCAAAGTCAAGACTTTGGGCAGACACATCTTTGGGCAAACGGCGAGTATCGGGCATACCAGTGCAACAAAGTCCGAAAATTTGGGGATTCTGCCTTATCTCCCCATCTCTATCCGGTCAGCAGATAAGGAAAGAGACCCTAAAGACCAGGAGTTTCTTTGACCGCCAAGAATCCCAGCAAGAACAAACTCTGGACGGACTACGCCCAGACGGCCCAAGCCCACCAGGCCCATCAGCCCATTAATACAAATCTGATGCCCTAGAGACCACAGATATATAATCGCTGATCAGAAAAACCCTAGAAAAAGAACACGGGAGCACACCAGAGAGAGAGAGGGACGAAATCAACACCAAAAAATTCAGAAAAACGCCATTGATGGGCTGAAGAAGAAGGAGTCGAGTTCTCGCCGGTTATGGGCCTTCGGGCATAGCAGGGCGAATTTGTTTCTATTTAATGTTTTTAATTTCGTCAATTAATTTCTTTATGTTCTAGACATTCAGTACTTTAATTCAAGATTCAATTTCAGCATGTTTTATTCTGTTTTTATTTTATTTATTTTCGATTTGATTATGCATAGCTAGTAATCTGTGTCTGGGCAAAGGCAGATCGAGGGGGATTTTGGGCTAAGTGAGACCGAGAGGCTGAAGGGGCTAGAGTAGCCGGTTGGGCGTTTGTTCCCGAGGCAAAGTTGGTTGAGGTTTATTTCTGGGGAGTATGGGCAAACTAGGACGACCACTAGTGAACCTTTACAAACTGGGATACTGGTGATTGGCAAACCGCATAGATGTACCTTGTAGTATTGTTGCGGGCATAGCACTAGAACTTGCAGGAGATGCGGTCGTATGTTTCGAGCATGCTATTGGCCGAGCGGGTCTGTCTAGAGGGTAATGCGGGTTTGGGCAAACTAGATCCATGTTTGGTCGCATAGGTTATCGAATTGTTCAGATCCAGGGGTTTAGGCATAGTGATAGCTAGCCTTCTCTTTACACAGTAAGGATAGATGAGGGGTGGGGCAATTGCTGGGCGTGACGCAATAGGACCACTTTTGTTTTTGCACCCTATAACTGCTGACAAACCGCTGGTAGAAATCCTTAGTGCCGATGACCGGCAGTTTGCCCTAATGATCCTGAGTGAAGTTGTATGCCCAGATGCTTGTTTTCCACTATTTAATTTTCGTTATTTTAGTTATCTGTTCAGTTTGGTCATAGTGTTTAGTATATTTTCTGTCTGTTCATTTTAGTCATAGTGAGTTTATATTTAATTGTTTGAGTTTGGTAGCTTGATTAAAACCGCTGTGCCCACAGCAACCAATCAAAACTTTTTTTAAAACGTGACAACCCTTGGGCTAGCCGAGATCACTTATTGCAATTGCTTCCTCGTGGGACCGACCCCTCATACTTATCACTATACACCATAGTGTTGAGTTTGGCAGAATTATAAATTTCATTTTGGCAGCGCGTTTGCTCCCACGACAAGCAAACGTGCGTCGTCACGCGTTCTTCATCATCGAAGTTCTAATCATCCAAGAGCTCAACCGCGTTCTTCATCGAAGTTCTACTCATCCAAGATCCGAACTCTAAGGCAAGAATTTATATATTTGCTTATATTCATTAATAATTATAAATATATCTACTTCTACTCCCTTCTTCTTAAATTCAAATGTTCCCGAAGAACATTAAAATCTGATATTCTTGAAGTAATATCATATGTTCCTGAAGAACATTATAATTTGATATTTTTGAAGTAATATCAAATTAATTGTGTTTAATAAATCAATTAAAGTTTTTAATGTTCCTGTAGAACAGTGTGACATGATATTCTCGAAGAAATATCAAAATTAAATGTTCCTGAAGAACATGATATGATATTCCTGATGAAATATCAAAATTAAATGTTCCTAAAGAATATCGTAATATGATATTCTTGTAGAAATATCAATATCAAATTGATTATGACTTAACGCCCAATAATGACCAAAAGTAAATTCAAAAGGGAATTACTATTGAAAAAGATTATAATTTGATATTTCTGAAGTAATATCAAACCAATTATTCTTAATATAATATATCAATCAAATTGAATGTTCCTGAAGAACGTAAACTTTAGTTTAAATATTATATTGATCGTTCTGGAAGAACATCATGATTTGATATTATTCGATAAATATCAAATCAAATTGCTCCCGTAGTAGCAATAAGTTTGGAAATATCAAATTAAATTGCTCCCGTAGTAGCAATAAGTTTTAAGTGTTCTGAAGAACATTACGATATGATATTCATGATTAAATATCAAAATTAAATTTTAAATGTTCTTGAAGAACATCATGGTAAGATATTCCCGCAGAAATATCAAATCAAATTGCTTCTGGTGTAGCAATTAAAATTTATATTTTAAATCGATATTGATATAATACAAAATATTCTTGAAAGAATATTTTTATTGATTGCTCCCAAAGAAGCAAAGATCAAACATTAAATGTTTTCGAATAAATTTATATCATGATTAGACGAACGCCAAATTCTATTGTTCTCTCGAAACAATGATTATATGAATTATCCCCGAAGGATATATTTTGAAAATCGAGAACAAATGTATCTTACTATGTGGGTACTCATGGAATATCGAAAAAATCGAGTATTTTCTTAATGTTTGACGTGTTATTCCTGAAGAATACACAATTGATTTATTAAATTTGATAAATATTCTTGAAGAATATTTGATTTGATTATTCGTAAATAAAGTTTGAATAACACAAGTATTTTGATCCCCGAAGGATCTTTGATAAACATACTGAATCTCTAAATCATCATTGGTAAAGATATTGTATCCCCGAAGGATCGATAAACATATTGTTATCCAAATGATGACATATTAATAGTAGTCTCCAAAAGAGCTTTATTAATTATCCCCACGAGTACTACAAATGTACTTAAACATGAAAATGATGCATATCGAGTTGTTCTCGGAGGATTTGATGAACGACATAAGAACGGAGGCGTCGAGGATTAAGTGCAGGCTCGGTGAGACGATGACTTTGATCTTTACCGAGCTGGAGAACTCGATAAAGGGGGATGCGTCGAAGACTCCGGTTCCGGGCGGGGCGGTCCACCCGCTGGCTAGGTACATCATGAACTACTTGAAGCTAGCGTGCGAGTATAGGGAGACGTTGGAGCAGGTTTTCCGGGAGCACCATAAGATCGAGAGGTCGGATTCGACTTCAGGGTCGGACTTCAATTACAACAGCGGCAACTCGCAGGCGGCCGAGGCCGTGAAGCATTCGCCGTTCCATGGTCAGATGGTGAAGGTGATGGATCTTCTCGACGCGAACTTGGATGGGAAGTCGAAGTTGTACAAGGACCACGCGCTCAGCTCGATCTTCATGATGAACAACGGGAGGTACTGTCAAAGTTATCCATTTATATTTTATATTTAAGATTTAAATTCAACCGATTTGAGATATTTAACACGCTCTCTCACGAGTAGGCTCGGTAAAAACGAGTAGACTCAGTTTTTATCGGCTGTACTCGTGAACTTGGTGCCAACTTTGGGCAAGTTGGAAATTTTAATCGGTTGAGGCCCATCATCGTGTTGAATCTGCTCTGATATCATGTCAATGTTGGGTCAATATATAACACATTAAAAGACATTGTTAATGCGATAAGGTAATACTTATATTTAATCCCAACCGATGTTGATGTTGACTTTGCTCTGATACCATGTCAAAGTTGGGTCAATAACACTTTAAAAGACTGAGTCTGCTCTAATCTCATGTCAAAGTTGAGTCAGTAACACTTTAAAATACCCTATTAAGGTGATAAGATTATTCAACTTATATTTGATTCCAACCGATGTTGGACATTGGACTCTATCATTGTGTTGGGTTTGCTCTGATATCATGTCAAAGTTGAGTCATCAATAAGACCTTAAAATGCATTGTTAAAGTGATAAAATTATTCAACTTATATTTGAGTCCAACCGATGTTGGATATTGGACTCTATCATCATGCTGTTGTATATTGGGTTTTATCATCGTATTGAGTATGATCTGTTACCAAATCAAAGTTGAGTAAACAACACCTTTAAAAAAATTGTTAAGGTGATATAAGATTATTCAACTTATATTTGAGCTTTAGGATCTGAATCCAACCGATGTGGAATATTTAACAGGTACATTCTGCAGAAGGTGAAGGGGTCGAACGAGATCATAAGCCTGATGGGGGACGCGTGGTGCCGACACAGGTCGACAGAGCTGAGGCAGTACCACAAGAGGTACCAGAGGGAGACGTGGGGGAAGCTGCTGCACTGCCTGCACCCGGAAGGGCTGACTGTGCACGGGAAGGTGTCGAAGCCGGTGCTCAAGGAGAGGTTCAAAAGCTTCAACACGATGTTCGACGAGATTCACAAGTCGCAGAGCACGTGGGTGGTGAGCGACGAGCAGTTGCAGTCGGAGCTGAGGATATCGATTGCCAACATGGTGATACCCGCGTACAGGTCGTTCCTAGGGAGGTACAGCCAGACGTTTACCCCGGGGAGGCAAACGGAGAAGTACGTCAAGTATCAGGCAGAGGATATTGAGACGTATATCGACGAGCTGTTCGACGGGAGCGCGGCGCCGGCCGGGAGAAAGTGGACATGATGGACATGATAGTAGTAACGTGTGAAGGAATTACTTAAACGACATAAGCAATTCGATAAAAATAAATTTAGAAGACTTACTTGTCTTCGATGCGGAAACGTAAATCGAACGGACTGAATCCTCTTGTTGCGTGTTGCTTCTCGTGCTACGCAGTGTCTACAACACTCTCCCGATTGGAGTGTTGAATTGTTCTTCACAATCTAAGAACCCCCAATGATATTGTTATGTTGTTTATTTCTCTGTAACTTTTGTTTTTACGTTTTGCAGGTTTGCAAGTTGTTGCGTTATCTCTTACAGTATTCAATTTGTATAATATATCTATATATATTAATAATACAGATAACTGCATACATAACCGCAGTATAGGATAAGTATTTATAATATATATTTTTATTACACAAATAAAATATATATTATAAAATAAATTAAAATACTTTTATTTTAATTATTTCACGGGTCGGGTCAAGCCCACGGGGCGACCCTAATCCCAACATCTCCCACTCGCACAAAGGGATAGACTCGACGTCCAGATAAACATTCTCAACAATATCATTTCATACAGGGCAAATAGATCGTGTGACCTGCGAGCGTGTGAACTATGTCGTTGTCATAAACCGGTTAGTGTATTATGACAGTTCACGAAATATATTGAGGACTTTTACTCGCTATACCCCAGATATCTTTATAAACCGCACTAGTCGACGTATCTCTTATCTCCCTCAGATACTTAACATACTCGACTTTGTTCCAACTCATATTCACAATCATGTCCGTACATGATTGGGCTAGCCTTGAATACCAAGTTAAGTGCATGTTTTAAGATAATCTTCCTTCTCCACTAGAGTCTCTAAACTCCACGTCAGTTGCTTTCCTGATATGTACCGCATTTACCGAATTTCCATGGTTATTTGGTAAGATATCAAAGTAGCAGCACCTAGTGAAATCTCAAGACACAATTGGAAGTCTTAAGGGTAACGAAATGAGGTCAACGACATCGTTTCAACCTCAAGGTCTCACATAATGAGAAAACAGGGAAGTTTCTCTCATTCACCTTTTAATGATCACAAAAGCACACGTGGTATGAACACGCGCTACAATGCTCTTCTTCCACTTTGGAAGCGTATGTCTTTCAACTTAGCATCGTACAGATTATAGTTCAAGTGTCCGTCTCCTACTTGACCTGAGTTCTCCCCTCTGTTACGTCCTCAGAGACTCCCACTGTCTCCAGGAGAACTGCAATCTGGCTATATTACAAGTCCATGAATGTGGGGATTCATTTCTCTGCACATCCTCGATGTCAGAGATGACTGTTCATGTGAGAGAACCAGTCACAACTTGTAGACATACTTTTCAAGTATAATACATACTTATACACACAACATTAATACACATATTAATTTCAAAAGAACATCACATTGTCATTGATTATTTACATATAATCAAACTCTATGCAGTCTCAAAGACTCGACATGATCCTTGAACACCTCTTTAGGTATTGGTTTGGTCATTGGATCAGCCACTATCAAATGCATAGATATATAATATTCACTCTTTTTGTTTTAATAATGTCCCCGACAAAATTAAACAAATTGTGGTTTTGTTTTTCATGGTATTTGGGATTTTTCGTGTAAGCAATAATTGCTTGACTATCACATTTGATCGTCACATCACCCACTGGTGTGCTTACAATCCTTTATCATGAAATGCCTTTCTTCACTATTTTTGGGATCCATGTTTCGGCTTATGTATTCACCTTTGATAAATAGAGTATCAATGACTTTACAGGTATCCATCTTGAATCGTTTAAGGACCTTATAGATATTAGTCTCCTGCGAGAGTCTAAGCAACCTTTGAAACGAATCCTATAGATTTTGATGAAATACTTAGCTTCACCCACATCCTTCATCTCGAAGATGAGGATAGTCATTATTTGATCTTATTCAAGTACTCAATATCATTCCCAGCCAAAAGAATATCATAAACATATAATGATAGTATTACGAAATACTTTTCTGAACGTTTGACATAATCACAATGGTCATCATCATCACCTGATGAGATTTCAAGTACCATTGACTGGACAACAATACCCACTGGTTGTTCCATATAGATATTTTCCTTCAATTCTCCATTGAGAAAAATAGTCTTAACGTTAATTTGATGTAGTCCCAAATCGAAATTGGCTACAATGGCTAGAAGTAGGTGAATCGAAGAAAAAAACTTCACACTCAGCGAGAAGGTTTCTTCATAGTCTATATCCTCAAATAGGTTATAGCCTTTAGCAACTAAATGAGCTTAGTATCGTTCAGTTTTCCTATCAGCCTTTCGCTTAATTTTGAGAACTCACTTGTTCCCAAATTGTCTTGCATCCACTCAGGAGATTAACTAGTTCCCAGACATAGTTACTCTTCATGGAATTCTGATATTCCATTGCAATTTTTCATATAACCTTCAAGTTTTATCAAGAAAACAAAGGATAAAGTCTCGATGGCAGACTCTTCTTCCTGAATTAGTCATAAAAGCATATTCATCAATGTCATAATGACATTTATGTATACTCTTTCTACAAGAATAACGAATAGGTTCTGATGATCGAACTTTTAGGTATATTCATCTAGAGGTGTAACATATACATCTCTCCCACTCTGATCAACACTACGAGAAATGTTGAGTGGTGTTAGGTCTGAACCTTGTACCTCTAGAGGATCAGGAGCTAATTATGTGTCCCCATTCTCATCATTAACCTCAAAGAACGATTCTTTGTTTCGTAATTCACCTTGACTTGGGAATTCAGTCTCTAGAAAATTTACATTTCTCGATACTATTTCAGTGATATGATCATCTCCATTGTCATTAATGAACACATAATCATTGAACTCCTTTGAGTACCTTATGAAAATACACTTATTTTCTCTTAGAGTTAGCTTTCCCTACATATCATGTACGTTGTGCACATGTGCAGCCGAACCCCAAGACTTGAGATTATTTAGGTCAGGTCTCCTACCTGTCCAGAGTTCATACGGAGATGATGTCACCGACTTGGATGATACTCAATTTAGAATATAGGCTGTAGTTAACAAAAATATCTCCCAAAAAGGAAATTGATAGGTTAACTTGCGCCATCATGGATCTCACCATATCTAATAAAGTTATATTCCTTCTCTCAGCAACACTGTTTTGCTGTGGAGTATTAGGAGTAGTCAACTATTGAGTAATCCCTTTTTCAATACACAGTTCCTAAAACTGTTCTGACAAATATTCACGCCCGCAATCGGTTCTCAAAGTTTTGATTGTTCATTCTTTTGATTCTCGACTTCACTCATGAAGTATTTGAAACAACCTTGTGCTTCAGACTTGTGAGATATCAAATACACTTAATCAAAATGCGTGAAGTCTTCAATGAATGTCATAAAATATGAAGCTCAGTGACGAGCTGTCACACTCAATGAATCACAAATGTCAGTATGTATTGACTGCAATGGATATTCAGCTCTTGTTGCCTTACTAAAAAGGCTTGCGAGTCATTTTACATGCAAGACATATTTCACATGTGGACAAATCGAATTTAGAAAGTGAACCCAAAAGTTCTTCTTTCACTTGACAATTTATCTTATCTTTCCCAATGTGTCTCAAATGTGCATATCAAAACACACCATAAACATGCTCAAAACAAGTAGAAGAAACATTATGAGACAAACCATGATTGACGTAATAGTTAAAGAGATGTACTACTACAATTAAGAGACAAACTATAATTAACTATAAAGTCGGCATTAAGATGTTCGTTATTGCACACAGCATTATCATATATAATAGAAACCATGTAATTTTCAAACCAACAACTGATAACCTCAACGAAGAAGAACTACTACTCAAAAAAATGAATTCTTAGGAAATTATTTCCGTTCATTTTTATCAGTATCCTTCTTTGAATCTTCACTAGATTCTTTACCTTTTCCTTTGTTCTTGTTCCATTTACGCTAAAAACCAATGTTTTTATTGGAACCAGAACTCTCAGCCACATAAACATCATCTTTATGAGGTTTCACAACACCTAGTCGCTCATCCTCAAGCTCAACATGTCGAGCTGCATTATTAAAGATTTTGATGTTATCATTTTGGGTAATGTTGACCTTAATGTGCTCCCACTGGTCACGATGGAAAGATATTAAGGTTTAAACTCGTTGTTCATCTGAAAGAATGTGTTCAACTGTCTTAAGCTCCACAATCATGTTAGACATAATTCTCACATGTTGTTTAGCAGAATGATGACCACGCTTTGTGTAGGTATCAATCTTGATATTCAACTGACGAAGCGTAGTGCCAAAAGTACCCACCATACTTATCACGCAAATACTCCCACATGACATGCGCAGTACCTTGCAACTCACATTCAAAAGTCATGTCATCCTCGACGGATGCGATTATGATGCCCCTAGCTTTAGAATCCTTTTTTCTTTCAAGCTTTATAAGCATCTTAGTTTCTACAATCCTGAGGACCAGTGTCCTGTCCAAGACCGAACATCTCATGGTTCGCAACCCGACAACATCTTTACCATCCATTTCGTACCAACCTTTCGGTACCACGAATTATAGTTATCTTCATCGAACTTATTTCCTTTAATCATATCACCATTGATTGATTTGCTAGTCACAGACAAACCAGGAAAGTAAATATAAATCATGCTCTTATTGTGTGTAAAACAATTAAGTGATCATTTAGAATACTTTTGCTCAAAACAATCCTCCCTAAACAGAACGTCGAAAGAAGACTTAATATCTCAATCATCGGCCCCAATTAGGTCTTATCATAATGAACTCAATCCCAAAAACACTTAATTAACCAAACCATTTAAAATCCCACTTTGACACTTAGCATTCAAACAACTAATGTTTAAATGAAAACATATATAAAACGACCAAACGAAATATATACATTAAAGTAATCAAAAAAATCGCATAGTTTAATCAGAATGACCACTAAGGTCAAACAAAAACTACGAAACTAAAAACAGTGTTTGTAAAACAAACAAAGTACCAATAGTCAGTACACACTAACTACTAATGTACATGATAACATGCCCACAAATGAGCATGAGCTTTTGGCATCCTCTTAATAGGCTAGACTTATACTACATCTTTCTCCTTGTCTCGAGAACGACATGGGTCACCCAATGGTGTTCAGTACCATGACTATAGAACTTATCATATATAGCTATGACACAAGTGAGATAGACATCATGGAAGAACTCATGTTCTTGATTCCAAATCATTTCTCATATCTCATGTCATTCTAAGGGTAGAGAATCTCTAAATATGATTTTAAACTCGTCCCAATTGAACAAGTCACCAACCTTATTCCACATGGTCTTATACTTGCAATGCATGTTCAACACATGATCTCATGAATAAGTATATGTTGGTTTCATCTTTAGAGAAAATAATTCTCGAGCAATACACATAGTACCAATATTTAGACAAGTTTTAAAATTGGGCACTTCCAATTCCAAATCAATAATTAACGAACACACTTGATCGTATAAAATGTCTAAATAGTATAAGTAACACTAAGTCACTCCCCTTATCAAAATGACATACATAGCTTAAACGTTAGAAAATCCGATTTTCATACGAATATATGGCATATAACTTATTAAGTGCCGATAAGCCAGTTAAGATAGCCAAATTGTATTACTTTCACATGCTCAAAATATTATAGGAATTTAAAAAAAAATACAACATTATTTTCAGATAGAAAATAATTTACTAAGATTTAAAAAATTCAAAAACTTTAAAAATCAGTATCTTTAAAAATTCAATAAAAATATTTTGAGCATAATACAATATTCACATAGAATAAAAAAAATATTCACATAGAATAATTTTTCAAATCTGTACTTTTATTTATTCAATTTTATTATTCAAACAGAATAAGTTTTATTATTCACACAGAATAAATTTTAAATAAACGGTACTTTTATTTATTTTATTTAAATAATGTTTACACAAAACAAAACAAATAAAATAAATTAATAAACACTGTTCCAATTATATGTACTCTGCGTACATATATTTTAGCCGGAATAATTAAAAATTATTCACACACTGAATAAAATTTACTTGAAATAAATTCACACAGAATAAATTTCAATTCAGTAAAAATAAATTCATACAAAATGAATTTTAATTCACTATAAATTCATACAGAATGAATTTTAATTCATTATAAATAAATTCACACAAAATAAATTTTAATTTCATGTAAAATAAAAATTATTTGCATAGAATAATTTAAATTCACGCAAATATATATTTAAATAAAGTTCACATAGAACAATAAATACATAGCCAAAACTACACCAGTTCACTTTTGCGTTAACTCAGAACAATTAATTACAGCGCAAACACTGTCCATTCACGCAATAAAGTTTACACAAAAACAATAAATACGCACGTATTTTAGGCAAAGTTAAGACAACTTTTAGGCAGATTTCAGACAATGCATAGTTGTCCATAACAAATAATCTTTGCATAACATTTTACGCAAGTCACATCTAAGCACAGATAACCCTTTTGCATAACATTTTACGCAGAGTTACATCTACGTAGAGTTACAACGCAGTTAACGCAACAAACATCCCAGTTTATTCATGCAGTATATTTCACACAGAATAATACGCAAAATAATTATACAATTCATGCTTGATTAACAATGAACATAAATATTAAACATGAACAAACAAAATCAAACACATAATTTACAAGGGATCCGATCACACGCTCTGATACCAATGAAGGAATTATTTAAACGACATAAGCAATTCGATAAAAATAAATTTAGAAGACTTACTTGTCTTCGATGCGGAAACGTAAATCGAATGGACTGAATCCTCTTGTTGCGTGTTGCTTCTCGTGCTACGCAGCGTCTACAACACTCTCCCGATTGGAGTGTTGAATTGTTCTTCACAATCTAAGAACCCCCAATGATATTGTTTTGTTGTTTATTTCTCTGTAACTTTTGTTTTTACGTTTTGCAGGTTTGCAAGTTGTTGCGTTATCTCTTACAGTATTCAATCTGTATAATATATCTATATATATTAATAATACAGATAACTGCATACATAACCGCAGTATAGGATAAGTATTTATAATATATATTTTTATTACACAAATAAAATATATATTATAAAATAAATTAAAATACTTTTATTTTAATTATTTCACGGGTCGGGTCAAGCTCACGGGGCGACCCTAATCCCAACAACGTGTGTATAGAAAATATTAGTATGTTAATTGTGATCACAAGATTTTCATCGTCATCATTCTTAGTTTCCATTTTCATTTTTGTATGTGACTGCATGTGTTGGATTAATGGAATTCTTATTTGTTGCAAATCATTGTGTTATCGTAATTACTACAAGTCAAATGTGAAGAAGTTTAACAACACAAGAGTGTTGGATTAATGGAATTCTTAATTGTTGCAAATCATTTGTTATCATAATTACAAGTCAAATGTGAAGAAGTTTAACAACACAAGAGGTTTACTATGGGTTCATTCTATGCTAACCTAAAGTCACTACACTAACTCTACACTAACTTCATATTAGAATAGCATGGAAAAAACCCTACTTAGTGTTTGTACAATTTCAAATTATTTTTTATTGGATTTGAGATTTTTTTGGGTAATTTGTTTCACACACCTATAATTTATTCCTTTTTTTTATCAATAGTCCTATTTTTATTAGTATACTAAGAACTTGTTATAATTTTTATTTTGGAAAAGGGATAATTTGGTTTTTTAATTTAGAGTTAAACCAAATAAAATGCACTTTATATTTAAGGGTAATGATTAGAGTAGTATAATTTAATTTATTAAAACAAAAGATATATTTTTAAAAGTATAGTTACTATATTACCTTTAAAAAATAATACTAAAATTTTAAACTTTAATATTAAAAAACAAAATTACCAATAGTAATAAGGTTCTAAAAGGCGCTAGGCGGTGATTTGGAGCCTAGCACCTAGGCCCCGTTTGGTTGCACATATAAAGGCCTGATAGATGTGTTAACTTTCCTATATGATGTTTGGTTTAATTTCGTTGGGCCTGTGTTGGATAAAAGGCACGTATGTATTCACTGTTTCTCTTCAAATGACTTATCCGTACAATGTGGGAAGATAAAATATCTTGTTTGAATAGTAAACAAAATAAATGACATTAATTACTAAAATACTCTTGTCATCTTCAAAGCAAAATAAAACATTTCAATTACCATTTCTCCCAATTTTCAAGCTCTTCTCTTTTTTTTTCGTCTGAAGTGGTGATCTCATGTCTTTTTTTTTTTTTTTAATCTTTCTTATAATTTAGTAAACCATTTGTTTTCATTCTTTTTATAAGCTCGTATGCTTATGCAAGGAAACAAAAATGTGAAATTTGTTCAGAAAATGCATTTGAAAATTAGGGTTTTCCAATTAAATATGTTGCAACTGTTGATGGAGTTTGTTCATAATTTTTGGATTCAGATCTATATTTTTGTATTTACACTATTTTATTTATATTTTTTTTCAGAATTATACTCTATTGATTTTATTATACGTATTGTTTTTAATTTTTTTTTCTCTGCAAGAATAACAACCCCATTACCCCATATGAAATCACTGATTGTTGTGATCTTCAGGATTCTATTTTTATAAAAATGTGAAGAAAATAATTATAATTTAATAAGATGAAATTCTATTTGTGTGAAAGAAAAATTTTAATTTTTTCATTGGGTAATAATGTCCTTATATTAAGGAATAGAATATTCACTGAACTCAATAGAAATGCAATTTTAAATACAAACCAAACACTAGTTAAAATTGTAATGTATAAGTTAAAATAGATAAAATAGTTATCTTGAATTACTTAAGATAGGAAACCAAACACGCCCTTAATATTATATTTTAAAATTATTTTTTTGTATAATAAATCAATATTTTGAACAAAATAATCCATAAATAATCTAAATATAGTATTAATCACAAGTTTAATATAGTAAAATAATAAAAATAGTTTGTAAATTTAAAATTTTATATCATTTTCTTTATATATTTAATATTTTTTTTCAAATTTTGGTCTCGTACCTCAAAATTTATCATAAAATCATCTATTTTATTTGATTTATAAGGTTTGCATTTAATTGATTATTCAGTTAAATCTGCTCGATAACCGTCATTGAAATTAATTGAACTTAGGCGGTCCAAAGCGGGTTTAGGTGGCGCTTAGGCGGGTTAGGGGCCTAGAGCCTAAAATCGAGACGGTCGAGTACAACCTAAGGCCTAGGCGGGGATTAATCGGAGCTAGGCGGGGATTTTTAAAACAGCGATTGTAACTGTGCTATGTAACTACTTAAAAAAAATATAATTATACAATTATTAAATTAATTGCTTAAATTTTAATAATAAATCTGAATTTTAAATTGTTAAATAACAAAACAAAATTACATATTATCAACTTAATTGTTAAATTTTAACAATAAATCTGAATTTTAAATTGTTAAATAACAAAACAAAATAACGCAATATCAACTTAATTGTTAAATTTTAACAAAAAATCTGAATTTTAAATTGTTAAATAAAAAACAAAATTACGCAATTCTCAATTAAATATAAATCTTAATTTTAAATTGTTAAGTTTTAACAATAAATTTGAATTTTAAATTATTAAATTAAAAAATAAAAATTACACAATACTCAACTTTTAATTATTTTAATACTCGACTTTTAATTTTTTAATTATTTTGTAAATTAGTTATTAAAATATGTAATGTATAATATACTTTTACCAAATATGTAATGTCTAATATACATTTACCCTCCCATGTATATGTATATATATTTTTACCCTCCCATGTATATGTATATATTAAAAAAAAGATTAAATTTAAAATTTTGCTCTTATTCATAATTAAGATAAACTACTTAAATAAAAATAACCTTAATTTTTATTAGTCAAAAAAAGTCAATGTGCGACAAAGGGAGGGATCCAAAACAGGTCTTATTCATAATCTATACAATATATAAATCCAGACTCTTCTGATCCCACGTGGCCAATGTGAACACAAAAAAACACAAAAAAATACACTACAAAAAAGTAACATGTTCACCCTACGTGGCACAGACAATACTTTCATTGGTCGATATTTTCTTATGTGGCATCAATATTAAATATGATGTGAATTCTAATTAGTTATGGTAATTTAATATTTATGATTTACATTAATTAGTTATGTTAATTTATAGAATATAACTAATGTATACATGGTAATCATAATAAATGTAATAAATGGTAATATATATATATATATATATATATATATATATATATACTAGGTGCGATCGTCTTGCCATGCAAGACGAGGGTCCTTAGAATTTGTTTTCGAACTCTATACATTTACAGCGCCTGATGTAAAATAGTTATATAATAGAGCATATTTACAAAATATACAAAGTGTTATTTATAAACAGGAATAATAAGTCATTATAGAGTCAATAAGTCACCTACACATGTGTAACCTTGATTTATTCAAGCATCATAGGCTCCTTCAAATATGCAATTGTTCACAATCAGCTCATAGAAACTGTGTTGTTGCAACAAGGAGAAAGAGAAAAACATTTCCATAAGCTCAAGGTCAACTTTAACCTGCAGTGAAAAAATAAATACTCCTATAATCAAGTATGTGGTCTTACATGTGGAATAATGAGATCTTCTTTCACATAATTCTCCACTGAGGTAGTCCTTACCTCTTGAAATTCAGGGGCAAGCTGCTGCTGAACAGCACAAATGAACTCCCCAATGGAGTCACCTTTCTGAACCTGATATAAATGGCAAACAAATTCAAAAATCAACTTAGACATATAGAATCACTTAAAATTGAACAAATTCAAATATATATTGAATGATTTTTTAAGGTGGGGCCGATCATACCTAAATTGTATGCATACTTGTATACAATTATATTGAATGATCTTTGAAGGTGGAGCCAAGCATACCTAAATTTTATGCATACCTGTATACAATCTGTATTGATCAGCTCATTGAGTTAAGTCGCAAAAAAAAACTGTAAAAACTTGTGGACGTTGTAGTCAATTAATGATGAACCTGCATAAAATATTTCTATCAAGTCGAGTTAAGCCGATTAAAACATTGAGTCGAGTTAAGCCGCAAATAAAATCTGTTTATATAAAATAAATCGATGTATAAAAATAAATATTAAAATGAACCCTTGACATTGAAAACAAAAGAAAATAAACGAAAAATGTAGACTAAATGGAGAGCTTGAGATCGAATAATTGTAGTACTATTCAAAATTTAAATAAAATTTAACATTTACAAATTTTGATAATTATTGACCTGATAATCAACAATCAACATATAGAGCTTTGTGCATTTAAATTTGAATTGCAACTTTGAAAAACCATGTTGCCCCTGAAATTATAAATTACATCATTCAAAAAAAAAAAATATACCCTAAAATTAGAATTAAACTTTAAGAAAATTAGAAGTAAGCACAAATAAAATTCTTACAATTATAAAATATTTACCTGAAATATTATTACAGTTATAAAATGTTTGGCTGCAAAAACAAAATACAAAGAAATAAGAATTATAAAAACAAAGAAAATACAAAAACAAAAACAAAAACAAGAACATAAATTATGATAAGTGCAGCAGTCTATATTGCTAAATAAAATTAATCTAAACTTGAGGTCATATATTTAATATAGTCCCAAATAAAAAACTATAGTTATATGTTTCTGAAAATAACAATTTATTCCATGATAAGTGGCTTTGAGGTGAGATAAGAGGCATATATATGATCTAAACAGAAATGAACAAACAAAATGCTGCAATGTTAATCAAACAAACAAATAAACACATAAAACTTTACTATCACGATTCCAAGGAAAACAATATATTTATGTGTGGAAAAGAATATTCATGGCACGTGCAACTTCAAAAAGTTACAGTGGATGAACATTGGTAGTTTTTAATATTTACATATGCAAAACTAAAGGTTGCAAAGAAATTACCCTTTCCGGCACCGGTGTTGTACTCGCACCCTCTTCAACTCCCATAGCTTTATCGCCACTCCCACCGTCTACTCTATTAAAAGCTGGTTCCCTAACCCCAGCACCAACAGCTTGATGAAGAGGCTCACAAGGTAGTTCTAGGCCCAAATCTATTAACCTTACTCACCTTCCTCAACCAGCACCAGTAGGCCAAGCGGGTGTTGCTGCAGAAGACCCTTTTGCTACAGCAGTTGTTGCTGCATTTCCTCTCACTCTCCCTCTTTTTCTGGTGGTTCTATTCGGAGCAGCAGGTTCTCTTCTTCCTGAGGAGGCTGGAGATCACCAAGCCGTTTTGATCTCCTTGCTCCGCTACCCAGTTCCGCATCGTCACCAATGCAAATTACCTGCCATTCACTTCCAAATTCTGCTGGGAATCTTTCAGGAGAAAAATACAAATTAAAAACGTCAGAAAAAAGGCAAAACATACTACAAAAAAATCCTTCCAAACAAAATTCAATGACAAAGGAACAAAACCCATAAAAAAATGTTAATCACAGAAGTCCTACTCAAAGAAATAGCAAATACATCAATTCCCCCAAACCCTAAAAAAACCATCAAAAGAGAACGATTCAAGAGCGAGAAAAAGGAGAAGATTAATTACTTGTGATATCGCAGAGAGGAAGAAGCGAGCCGAAGAAAAGCGAAGAACTCGACGACGACAATCGAAATTTTAAGATGACGCGAGAAATCGAATTTACTCGGATAATAGAATTAACTAATTTTTGGACAAAGAAGAGCGACTGGACAGTGGTCTTCAACGGCACAGAGCTGAAGGTTTGAAGAGATGGAGGCCCGGAGCGCGGCCAGAGCTTCTCTCCCGTTTCAGATCTGGAATCGAGATGTGGACTGCTTTTTCTACAAAAAGATAATGTAAAGAATAAAAAAAATATTTAAGTATTTGAATTAACCGATACGTACACCTATAGTTACATAATTTAGGGAAGACGTGGCGATAGTAATCTTAGCATTATATATATAATGATATATATATATATATATATATATATATATATATATATATATATATATATATATATATATATATATATATATATATATATATATATATAATTCGGTCAAATTATTTCAAAAAAAAAAGATTTTGATATAAGATTAATTATATAGATATATATATATAATATAATATATATAATAACATTAATTCAAATGAACATAAATAACTCCTTAATTATAGCAAGTCAATAATTATGATTTTATCTTTTATTAATATTACTTTAATTATAGAGATTTTTCATTTATTTTTTCAAATTTGAATTGATTTACATTGACTATATAATTATTAACCAAATTTATGATTTTATTTATATAATTGTGAAATTTTAAATTAATTATTTAATACTAATTTGGAAACCCTGATTTCATTCTTTCAACTATAAATTGATCATCATTTTCCTTCATTCTATACCGCATCCCATTCATTTTCGATATTTTGTACTATATTCATAATTTTTGTATTTGTTATTATTATTATTATTCTAATTATTATATAGAAATTATACTAATGCTTCTAAATGTTTTTTTGTAGGTCACACTAAGTATTGATTTTATTATTTTTGTTTTAATTATTATATGTTTGTTTTTTCTAATGTTTTAGTTATTATTCTTAATGTTTTTTCTTGCGTAGATCTTATAATTTATTTTAATATAATTTATGTTTTTTGCAGGTAAATATTGTAAGTATTATTTATTTATTTTTTGTATTCTTATATTTTTGTAATGGTTGTCGTCTAATTGTTTTTTGTTTTTATGTTTTGCAGCTATGAAGGTAATTATTTCATTAATGTAATGTATAATTTTTATCTATTCGTCTAATTTGTTTTGTTCTTATTTTTTGTAACTATAAAGGTAAGTAGTTCGATTAATGTCATGTATAATTTTTATCTATTCGTCTATTTTTTTTTAAATTTTTTTTGTAGCTATGAAGGTAATTATTTCGATTTATTCACTATATAATTTTTATATTCGTCTAATTTTTTTTTTATTTTTTTTTTTGTCGATGTAAGTAAGTTAATAATTTGTTTTATTATGTTTCTCATATTTTAAATAAGTTCTCATTAGTAGTTTATATATATTTTATACACTACTTTGTTTTTATTCTTTTTTTGTTTTTGTTTGCAGGTTTGATAATTTTGTAATAACGGCAATCAAGTAAAATTAAGAAGATTTTGTTCATATTATTTGATGTTTTGAATTAAGTTTAGCAAAGTTTTTTTGTAAACAATTTAAATTTAATTTGATTTATAATTGCATGATTCAATTAATGGAACTTAATTTTATTAAGTGTATTTCAGAATATTTATTAAATATATGATTGTGACAATAATCTTAATTTTGGTTTTGATGTTAATTTTATATTTAAGTAATATTAATTAAATATATTAATTCTTATTTTTAAATGTATTTTTAAATATAAATTCGATTAATTTTAATCGGTCTATATTTATTTACGATCTTTTATTAATTGATAAACATAATGTTAATTAGGAAACAAAATCATTAATTAAGTATTCTACACTCAATTAAGTGTTACAAAAATTAACTAACTAACATTCCATACTTACGCAATTAAGTGTTACAAAAATTAATTCAAAAACAATTCCTTAATCATTACTAAAATATATGTATTAAGTATTAAGTATTTTTATTATTATTGTAAATTTCAAAAAATGGTTAATGCAAATTTCAAAAAACCAATTTTAATTTGTCATGCAAATTAATTATGAATTATGAATTATCAATTAAGACATTCGGATTATATGTTTTCCATAACTTAATATTAGTTATTTTCATTGAATTATCATTTCCATACTATTCTCATATTTCCATCTATAATTATGGAGATTATAATTTATAATCATAGCCGATTTAATTTTGATCTTTCTACATATAAAAAAAAATGAATTGTCAATTAGCCAATTTATGATCTATAATAATAATAATAATAATAATAATAATAACAATAATAATAATAATGAATTTGAAAATTCAAATATGAGAACTCATTTAAATCGTAATTATGACACGAGTCCAAATCAATCGGACCTATCAATAAATTGGTCATTTTTTAGAAATATGCTATCCATATGCTTCTACTAGGAGACCAAATTATATATTCTTTTAATTACTTCGGTAATTATGGTATTTATATATCTATTGGATTTAATGTTATGCTAGAGTAATTATATATTCTTTTAATTAGATATGGTAATATAAATTTATTTTCTAATGATGCTATGATAATTATAATAAATGGTAAGAATAATATAATGCAGTCAAATATTTATTTATAAACCCTCTTTATATTAGGCATCTCATTTTATTTAACAATTATTATTAATGAATATTTTCAAATTTTCAACTTAAAAATATGAATTGATAAAGACTCTAAAATCATTCAAAAAATATAACACGGATTTATTATAATTATTACTATATTTGTTTTAGTAAATTCTTTCCAATTTTTTATTGATCAATTATTTTTCTAAATTAACAAATTATATATGGTAATTTGAATACTATTTATACTCAATATATCATTCATTTTCTTATTCACTCACTTTTTGTTTTGCATATTCATTACATTTTTTCTATAATTCAATTATTTAATTTATAAAAAAATTATGACTTATTACATATTATTACAATTATTTTTACTTTTAATTGATTAATCGTTATATATTAATAATATATAAATAATAAGTTAAAATATTTTATCATTTATTTTCTCACTTACATTACAAATACAATATTTTTGAGCACAAACTTAATTCCTCCTAAAATTCATCATAAAACTAAAGAGATATTTCATAAACTTCTAATGATTAACTATTCAACTATATTCACCATTCATAATTTAAACGCTTTATATGATTCAAAAGATGAATCAAACTAAACTTAATTGGTCTCACCTAAAGTGAACTGAACTTAATGAGTCTAAACCGAAATGATATAAATCGAAATGATATAAACTGAACTTAATAAGTTTTAAATAAACTGAATTGAATTGAACCGAGCGGAACTAAAATTAAGTTCAATCTAATTTAATTTAATTTTAAAATATTTAAATAATAATAAACAAAATAAACAAAATTAAATAAATGAATAGAACTTAACTCAATGATCTTAAAAAAATAACTTATGACCAGGTCTTTTAGACTATTCTCATTTCAGTTCAGTTTAGACTAGTTCAGCTATGACCTATTAAAGTTCAGTTCAGTCATTTAATTTAAAAATTTTATATTATTATTATTATTTCAATATTTTAAAATAAAATTATATTGAATTAATTTATGTTCAATTCAATTCAAAGCTATTAAATTCAGTTCATTTTAGTTTAATTCAGACAGTTTCCGTGCAAAAGAATAAGTTCTTAATTAATATGAACTCAATTGAAGTAAAGTTATTTTGGACTTATTCTCAATTTACTATTAAGTCGCATAAATTAAATTTAGTTCATTTATGATCCATTAAGTTCAGTTTATTCATTTAATTTTTGATTTTTTTTTATTTTATTATTTTTCTTATTATCATTTTAATATTTTAAAATTATATTATATTAAACTTAATTTTAGTTTAGTTAGTTCAGATTTATTAAGTTCATTTCAGTTCAGTTTAATTCAATTCAGTCAATTGCAGTCCAAAAAAAGCAAGTCCACAACGTTGATAATGATTTAAAACATATTCTTTTAGACTAATTTACAATTCGCTTTATTTCAGACGCATTAAGGTTAGTTTATTTAATTTCAGTCATCTTGATTCTTAAATAACATGTCTTTAATTAATAAAAAATATATATATTTAGAGCGCATTTTCATTAAGAATTAAATAAAGTTCAAAACAAAAAAAAATATTATTTATCATTTTTTTATAGAATAGTACATAAACTTCTAAATGTAGAATTTAAATAAAATATAAACTAAATTATTATTTAACAATTTATTTTTTAAACTATTCAACTTTATTCACTATTCATAATTTACACAAGTTATATGATTAAAAAGATGAATGATTAACCATTCAACTATTCACAATTGTCGAGGGTTGTTAGCTCAGTTGGTTGAGCACTTGAATTGGGGACTTGAGGTCCTTAGTTCGAATCCCAAGACACTCGCTGCAATTGACATAGACCAAAAAAAAAAAAAAACTATTCACAATTCATAATTTAAACGGGTTATATGATTCAAAAGATTAATCAAACTGAATTTAATAGATCTCAACCGAAGTGAACTAAACTTCATAGGTCAGAATCGAAATGATATGATATGAACTTAATAGGTCTTTAATGAACTGAACTGAATTGAATTGAATCGAACTGAACTAAAATTAAGTTCAATCTAATTTAATTTAATTTTAAAATATTTAAATAATAATAAATAAAAACAAAATTAAATAGAACTGAACTTAATGTAGAGTTATTCTCATTTCAGTTCAATTTACATGTTCTTAATTGATCTCAACTGCACTGAAGTAAAGTTATTTTAGACTTATTCTCAGTTTACTTCAGACTCATTTAGTTCAGTTCAGTTTATATAAATTAAATTAATTCATTTCAGATCCATTAAGTTCAGTTTATTCATTTAATTTTTAATTTTGTATTATTTTATTATTTTTGTTATTATCATTTTAATATTTTAAAATTAATTTATATTAAACTTAATTTCTGTTTTGTTAGTTCAAATTTATTAAGTTTATTTCAGTTCAGTTTAATTCAGTCAATTTCAGTCCAAAAGAGCATGTCATAATGTTGATAATAATTTAGAACATGTTCTTTTAGACTTATTTTCAATTCTTTTTATTCCAGACGCATTAAGCCCATATTATTTCAGTTCGGCAATTTTGAGTCTTAAAGAACATGTCTTTAATAGTCTTTAATAAGTAATAAAAAAATTACTACCCCTGTCCCATTTTTATAGTCACACTTTCTTTGTTATTTGTGAAGGAAGTGTGACTATTGCCTTAGTATAATTCAGTTTATCCAATTTCAGCCCAAAAGAGCAGGTCCGTAATGTTGAAAATGATTATTCTCTGTTCGCTTTATTTAAGATGCATTAAGTTTATTCCAGCTCAGCCATTTTGAGTCATTTAAAACTAAAATTAAATTCAATATAGCTTTTAAACTTATTCTCATTTGAATTGAGTTTATATTAGTTTAGTTCAGTTTTAACCTCTAAAGTTTAATTCAGTTCATAACTATTAAGTTACATCAATTCACTCATTTATTTTATATTATTATTTTAATTTTATTTATTAAAAATTTAAAAATAAATTAAATTGAACTTACTTTTCGTTCAATTAAGTTAAACCTATTAAATTCAGTTGAGTATAGTTCAAACAATCCGAAAGAACAAGTCTTCAATGGATCTAAATTAAACCGAACTAAAATAAAGTTATTTTGTAGTTATTTTTAGTTCGCTTAAGTTTACTTCAGTTCAGACTCATTAAATTAAGTTCAGTTCAGTTCAGATAAATTAAGTTAAGTTTAGTTTAGTTCAGATAAATTAAGTTAACTTCAGTTCAGTTTAGATCCATGAAGTTCAGTTTATTATTTAATTTTTAATTTTTGTATTATTTCATTATTTTTATTATTATCATTTCAATATTTTAAAATTAATTTAAATTGAACATCATTTAAGTTTAGTTCAGTTCAGACTTATTAAGTTCAATTCAGTTCAGTTTAATTTCGTTCAGTCAGTTTCAGTTCAAAAGAGCAAGTTTGTAATGTTGATAATAGTTTAAAACCTTTCTTTAGACTTATTCTCAGTTCGCTTTATTTGAGACTCATTAAGTTAAGTTCAATTCAGTTCAATTCAACCTTATTAAGATTTAGTTAAGTTCAACTATTTTGAGTCTTAAAGAACATGTTTTTAATAAATAATAAATGTTTTATATATTGAGACCGTATTTTCATTGAGAATGAGACATAGTTTCAAACACAAAAAAATAATTATTTATAAATTTAATTTTCTTAAAATAGCTCATAAACTTCTAAAATTTGAATATAAAAAAATTGAATAGAGCAATAGTTGAAATACAAACAAAATAATTATTTAACAATTTAATTTTTTAACTACTCAACTATTCACCATTTATAATTTACACGGTCTATATGATTCAAAAGATAAATAAAAACAAACATTTTCAATTTTTTTTGTGTGTGTATAATTCTAAAAAACATTGATTGAGTAAAAAGATAATTGTAATATAAACAAAAGAATTATTTTAAGGCTTTAAATTTATAAAGTTCAATTAAATTTAGATTTATTAATTTCAATTTAGTTCAAACATATTAAGTTAAAGTTCAATTAAGTTTAGATTTATTAATTTCAATTCAGTTCAGTTCAAACATATTAAGTTTAATTCTATTCCGTTCAGATATATTTAGTAGAGTCCAGTTCAGTTTAGACTCATTCAATTCAGTTTCATTTCATTTAATAATAATTAAGCTTACATCAATTAAGTCATTTAATTTAATATTATTATATTATTATTACTACAATATTTCAAAATAAAACTAAATTGAACTTAATTTAAGTTCAAATTCAATTCAAACATATTAAATTCACTTCAGTTTAGTTCAGACAAAATCAGTCCAAAAGTACAGGTTCTTAATGGATCAACACTAAACTAAACTTAAGTAGTTGTTTTTGAGTTTTAATCCGTTCGCTTCATTTTAGTTCAGTTTAAAATCAGTAAGTTCAGTTCAGATAAATTAAGTTAAGTTCAGTTCAATTCAGTTCAGATCTTCAATTTATCATTTAATTTTTATTTTTTGTATTATTTCATTATTTTTATTATTATCATTTCAATATTTTAAAATTAAATTAAATTGAACCTAATTTCAGTTTAGTTCATTTCAGACTTATTAAGTTCAATTCAGTTCACTTTAATTCAATTAAGTCAGTTTCAGTCCAAAAGAAATATTGATGATGATTTAGAACCTGTTCTTTAAGACTTATTCTCAATTGACTTTATTTCAGAAGTTTAGTAATTCAGACCTATTAAGTTTAATTCAGTTCAGTACAACCGTTTTGAGCCTTAAAGAACATGTCTTTAAAAAGTAATAAATATTTTATTTAAGAAGTTAAGTAATTCAGACCTATTAAGTTTAATTCAGTTCAGTACAACCGTTTTGAGCCTTAAATATTTTATTTATACAGACGTATATTCATAGAGAATGAGGTATAGTTATAAACACAAAAAATGGATTATTTTATCAATTTAATTTTCTTAGAATAGTTTATAAACTTCTAAATCTTTAATTAAAAAAAAACAATTGAGTAGGGAGATATTTTAAATACAAATAAAATAATTATTTAACAATTTAATTATTTAACTACTCAACTATTTACCATTCTTAATTTACACGGTTTATATGATTTAAAAGATAAATGAAAACATTAGAAAATATTATTGAAAAATATTTTCAATTTTTTTTCTATAATTCTAAAAAAATTTGATCGAATAAAAAATTATTGAAATATAAACAAAATAGTTATTTTAACAGTTTAAGTTTATTAAGTTCAATTAAGTTTAGATTCTATTAATTTCAATTAAGTTGAGTTTAAACATATCAAGTTCAATTAAGTTCATATTTACTGAAGTTCAGTTAAATGATTTAGAACAAAAATTAAATTCAATATATTACTTTTAGACTTATTCTCATTTAAGTTCAGATTAAACTTATACAATTCAATTTTGACCTATTAAGTTAAGTTCAGTTAATAATTATTAAGTTTACATCAATTCAGTCATTTAATTTAATATTATTATTTTATTATTATCATTTTAATATTTTTAAATGAAACTAAATTGAACTTAATTTCAGTTCAATACAATTCAAACCTATTAAATTCAGTCCAGTTTAGTTCAGGTTTCAGTCCAAAAGAAAAGGTCCTTAATGGATCAAAACTAAACTCAACTGGAGTAAGGTCCTTAATGGATCAAAACTAAACTCAACAGAAGTAAAGCTATTTTGGAGAATCATTAAGTTCAGTTAAGTTCAGATAAATTAAGTATTAAGTTCAGTTCAGACCCATTAAGTTCAGTTTATTTATTTAATTTTTAATTTTTGTATTATTTCATTATTTTTATTATTATAATTTCAATATTTTAAAATTAAATTAAATTAAACTTAATTTCCGTTTAGTTCAGTTCAAACTTATTAAGTTTAATTCAATTCAGTCAGTTTCAGTCCAAAACGTAAGGTTGATAATGATTTAGAACATGTTCTTTTAGACTTACAGTTCGCTTTATATCAGACTTATTAAGTTAAGTTCAGTTCAATTCAAACTTATGTACTTTAGTTCTATTCAGTTCAGCCATTTTGAGTATTAAAGAACATGTCTTTAATAAGTAATAAATATTTCATATATGTATATTCATTGAGATTGAAATATAGTTTCAAACACAAAAAATTAATTATTTTTCAATTTAATTTTCTTACAATAGTTTATAAACTTCTAAAACTTGAATTTGAAAAAAGAATTGACTACAAAAATAGTTTAAATACATACAAAATAATTATTTAACAATTTAATTTTTTAATTACTCAACTATTCACCATTCATAATTTAGGAGTTATATAATTTAAAAGATAAATGAAAACATTAAATAATATTATTGAAAAATATTTTCAAGTGTTTTTGTGTTTATAATTCTAAAGAAAATTGATTTAGTAAGAAGATTGTTGAAATAAAAATAAAAGAATTATTTTAACAATTTAAATTTATTAATTTCAATTTAGATTTATTCATTTTAGTTTAGTTCAGTTCAACCATATTAAGTTCAATTCAGTTTAATTCAAATCTATTAAGTGCAGTTAAGTCATTTAGGACTAAAATTAAATTTAATATAGGTATTTAGACTTATTCTTATTCTGTCATTATTCTGTCAGTTTAATTTTGACCTATTAAGTTCAGTTCAATTAATAATTATTAAGTTACATCAATTCAGTCATTTAATTTAACATTAGTATTTGATTATTATTTTAATATTTTAAAATAAAATTAAATTGAACTTAATTTTTTAGTTTAATTAAATTGAAACATATTAAATTCAATTCAGTTTAGTTTAGACGATTTCGGTCCAAAAGAATAGTTCAGTTCAGATAAATTAAGTTAAGTTCAGATATACATTAAGTCTAGATTATTCATTTAATTTTTAATTATGTATTATTTAATTATTTTTATTAATATCATTTCAATATTTTAAAATTAAATTAAATTAAATTTAATTTTGATTTAGTTTAGTTCAAACTTATTAAGTTCAATTCAGTTCAATTCATTCAGTTTCAGTCCAAAAGAGCATGTCCATAATGTTGAAAATGATTTAAAACATGTTCTTTTAGACTTATTCACAGTTTGCTTTATTTCATACTCTTTAAGTTAAGTTCAGTTCAATTCAGACCTATGTAGTTTAGTTCTGTTCAGCTCAGCCATTTTGAGTATTAAAGAACATGTCTTTAATAAGTAATAAATATTTTATATATTGAGACGATATATTTATTGAGAATGAAATATATTTTCAAACACAAAAAATTAATTATTTATCAATTTAATTTTCTTGGAATAGTTTATAAACATCTAAAACTTGATTTTAAAAATAAATGACTAAAGAGATAATTGAAAAAAAAAAATTATTTAACAATTTAAATTTTTAACTACTCAACTATTCACCATTCATAACTTACACGAGTTATATGATTTAAAAGACACGTGAAAACATTAGAAAATATTATTGAAAAACAACTTCAAGTTTTTTTTGTCTATAATTCTAACTAAATTGATTTGAATAAGAAAATTATTGAAATATAAACAATTATTTTAACAATTTAAATTTATTAAATTCACTTCAGTTCAGATTTATTAATTTCACTTCAGTTCACACATATTAAATTCAATTCAATTCATTTACCTATTAAATGAAGTTTAGTTCATTCATTTATATCTAAAATTAAATTCAATATACGTATTTTAGACTTATTCTCATTTCACTTCAGTTTAGATTTATTCAATTCAGTTTTTACCTATTAAGTTCAATTCAGTTAATAATTATTAAGTTTACATCAATTCAGTCATTTAATTTAATATTAGTATATTATTATTACAATATTTTACAATAAAATTAAATTGAACTTAATTTCATTTTAATTCAGTTGAAACCTATTAAATTCAGTTTAGTTCAAACAGTTTCAGTCCAAAAGAACAGGCCCGAATGGATCTGAACTAAACTCAACTGAAGTAAAGTTGTTTTGTAGTTATTCTCTGTTCGCTTCAGTATACTTCAGTTCAGACTCATTAAGCGCTTTAGGTATTCTCAGTTCGCTTCATTTTACTTCAGTTCAGACTTAATAAGTTTAGTTCACATAAATTAAAGTCAATTTAGTTAAGATCAAACATTTTTAGTCTAAAAGAACAGACCTTAATGGATCTGAACTAAACTGAACTGAAGTAAAGTTGTTTTGTAGTTATTCTCAGTTCACTTCAGTTTAGTTATTCTCAATTCAATTCAGTTTAAGCGCTTCATTTATTCTCAGTTTGCTTCATTTTACATTAGTTCAGAGACTTATTAAGTTCAGTTCATATAAATTAAGATCCATTAAGTTTGTTTATTTATTAAATTTTTTATTTTGTAATATTTAATTATTTTTATTATTATAATTTCAATATTTTAAAATTTAAATTAAATTGAACTTTAATATCTTTTTTTTTCTAATCACAAAAATTACATTAAATATTTTTTACATTAAAAATTTAATTTAGCATGGGCCGTTTTTATTTGGTTTCATATAAATAATTTTTATTATAACATTAAATTAATTCATTTTAACTTTTAATATAGTAGAACGTAATAAATAATTGATAAAATTAGAAGTTAAAATCAAACTAATTAAAATATATATATTGTATATCAAATGTTACTTAATATAAAATTTATAATTAATTGTAAAAAATACTTATATTAAATATTATGTTTATATTAAATGTTATGTATTTTATTTAATATTAAATAAAAACATTAAATATTACCGTTCATGCAGATTTTACTAGTTAAGATAAAGTACTTAAATAAAAATAACCCTAATTATTATTAGTCAAAAAAAGTCAATGTGCGACAAAGGGAGGGATCCAAAAAAGGTCCTACCGGGAGTCGAACCCAGGTCGCTGGATTCAAAGTCCAGAGTGCTAACCACTACACCATAGAACCTTGTACGACAAATTTGATACTTATGTATATTTATTTATACTAATACCAATTATACACACATCCAACTATTTAGTGATAGGAATAATCAATGCAATTCTAAATATGCTGTTACAACATTGAATATTATGGCATGCGGTATTTATTTATTGTCAATAAACCATTTTTTTCACGTTTCCGGTTAAAAAAACGTGTTACGTGAAATATGGGACACTTTTTTTTTAGATATGTGATCAATTTTTTTCTAATGTGGCCACCTAATTTATTACAGAAGTTTGATTTGTTTTGCTTTTCTTTACGCGTAATTTATATTGAGCACACTAACTTTGAATTCCTCTCTTATGCCCTAAATCTAATAAGAGTGATAAAATTGAAGGGCAATAAATAAATAAATGATAATCTTATTAAGTAAATATAATTAGACAAGTAATTGTTGACTATCATGTATTGGACTATATATTTTCTAATTAGTCACCTAACAACATTAGTGAAATGTAATATGACTATGAGTACACCCTTAATCAGTCAAGAGTGTTATTGCAACGCATCAAAAAGATGTTTTTTACTTTGTGACTTTGTTAGTGCGAACTAAATTGGTCAAACATTTATTATTCGAATACCACCTGTCTTAGATCGATTGTTTGACTAATCTTAATCGTCTTCGATCACTTTTCACAATGGTTTGAAATGAATAAAAAGTAAAATTAATGTAACATGGAGGTTTTACCATACCAAATTTCGTGTTTAATAGTACTCGTAGAACATTGAATAAGAGAGGTCAGTCACTTATAAGTCGGTGACAGCAAAAACGTGACTTCTCAATTTCGGCGCATAACGCGAAAATTTATTTTCTTTGATTCCTCTTTATTACTATTACTCCTATTATTTTATTTTATTTTTAAATTTCCATTTTTCAAGGGAATTTTTTTCCTACTTTTTCAGTTGTTGATTGTGTTTTTGGGAAGAGATTTCTTCACCGATGAGTTTCGATTTTTTGATACAAACAAACGTATAATTATCAGTGTGGTCGGAGATGAAATCGCCTCTGGGGAAGCTTCGAAAATTGGGTCTGAGCAAGAGCGAGCCGGAGGAAAACTGGGATCACCGTATCTCGTCGCAGATAGATGGATTAACTCAAGCGGCGAAGGTGCACCTTGTTCGATCACTGTGTTTATTTTTTTTGTTATTGTTTTTCAAGCTCTGCATAAACTGTGAATTGAATCAATTGAGGTTCTAGGTCACTTTTGCGCGTATTAATTTCGAAGCAAATGCTGATGATTTGGGTGGTTATGAGAGAATCATTTGTATTATACAAGTCGAGATTTCATCTGGGATTTATGGGAATTCCACTGATTTGGGCTGTTTCTCGATATACTAATTCAGATAGACGAACTTTAGATACATTTGATTGAGGTCATTGGGTTACATTTTCTCTGTATGAATTACACTTTAGTTGGTGAAAGTTTGTGAGAGCCTCTTACTGCTTGGATTTGTCATCGTAACACATGTTTTGCTTATGCGATGTGACTATGATTTTTGTTTGATGTATTTAACACTTGCAGGATATGAAAGACATGAGAACATGCTACGATGGCTTGCTCTCTGCGGCTGCTGCCACAGCAAATAGTGCTTATGGTACATTTTTATTCAAGCAATGTGTTAGTTGAAGTTATACATTTGAATATAACCTCACTACGTAGAAGAGAAGGTTTCACTTTTGTGTTGATGTGGTGGTTTATGGAGAAGCTCTATCTAATTTTGCTTTGGTATCTGCTCTTGCTTTGAAATTATTGGATTTTTTTTTGTTAATTATTTGAAGCTCATAAACACACTTCATTGGAAGTTTAACATTATTGGATGTGTTGCATTTGCGGTTACTTGGAATTATGTCCTGCCAGTTAAGCAATAATTCCATTGAGTGTGCTTACAACGCTTTTCAGATAATTATGACAAACTGTGTACTGGGATTGGAAAACACATTAAGCTACGACAAAAATGGTAAAATATTGAAGTGGTTAGTGTTTCTGTTCCATGCAATGATGCAAATGAGCAGACCTATTCCAAAAGTATTAGATGCTTTTGTATAAGATGGCATCATCTTTTAAATGATGTCTTAAAATTTTAAATATGTATATAAAACAGATAAAAATAAATAAAACGAGTGTGTGTAAATTGTCTTAGAAAATTAGAGGGAAGAGATTAGAAGTATTGTTGCACTAATATGCATCCATATGAAATTATCTTACAAACAGATGCTTAACAGATAAGAACTTGATGATAAATTGGAAAAGGTCGTTCAAGCGGTTAGGGCGGAAAGTATCTAGTCGATTTTATCTAAGCTAACTCATCATCTGCAAAGATATAGATTAGCTTATAGAATAGATCTCTACGCACGATGCTAAACACCTCTTGGTTATACTTTAATGTGACACAAAACAGTAATCTCCTTTCAGAGTTTTCAGAGTCATGGCTGGAAATGGGTAATTGCCTATTGGAGAAAACTGCGGTGCATGATGATGGAGAATGTGGTGAGTGAGACAGTTCCTTCCACTTGTAGACATTTGCTTTAGTTGGTATTTGACTGATATTTTGATTTTTTGACTTAGTATCACTTTGATAGTAATTACCTAATTAAACTAACTAAATGGGATTTCTCTGAGATTAATTATAATTTCACATCATTTTTTCACCGATCCAAAGTACAGCTTCGAGTAATATCCAGATTATTGAAAAGACTAAGCTCAAAAGTTTTCTTTTCTTGTTTCTAAATGATGATGTATAATTTAAATCAATAGATAATAGACATCTGAAGTAAAATAAGCACACTGCATCATGCAGATTGGATTCAATCACGATTTGAAATGGAAATATCTGGAAAGCAATTTTAACTGTGAGTATATTTGCTATTACTGTGCAGGGGGTACATTGTCACAGCTTGGAAAAGTGCAGTTTGAGCTTCAGAAACTAGTGGATAGCTATGTTAGTGTTTGTTGTCTTGTCAATCATTAGTGTTTCCTTATATACTAAAGAATTTGGTAATAACATGTTTTTGTTTTTCATTTCAGAGGTCTCAAATAATCATGACAATTACACACCCATCAGAGTCCCTCCTAAGCGAGCTACGGAAAGTGGAGGTTCAACCACAATATCATTCCTTTTTTTTAATTATTATTGTGTGAATAAGTGAACTGGACTTCAATGCATTACATTCTTTAACAGGCTTAATGGCTTTAATCATTAAGCCATTAACATGCTTAATGTGTTTTTTTTATGATTAAAGCCGTTAAACACGTCTGCTCTTTGATACTGGTAAATCATGATGGTTGCGTTGCATAGCTTAAGTTAGTTAAGTATAATTTGTAAAGTAACTATCTTTGTGGGGCCTTGTTTTGTTGCATTCCTGGTAATGATCATTTTTTGTGATAATGCAGGAGATGAAATTGCAATGTGATGAGAAAAAGTATATAACTTTTCCCCATTCTCTTTTAACTGGAGATATTTCATCATTTTGTTCTATTAATTTATTCTTACACATGAATTGTAGAGAAATGTTTGATTACATGGTGGGACAATTTAGAGAAAAAGGAAAGTCAAGACATGGAAAAGGGGAGACTTTTACCTCCGAGCAACTGCAGGCTGTCCGTGAAGAATACGACGAAGCAGCAAGGTTATGCGTTTTTCGTGTAGCATCATTGAAGCAAGGACAATGCCGGAGCCTACTAACTCAGGCAGCCCGTCACCATGCGGCTCAGGTTTTGTATTGTATTTTCTTGGCCCTAAGGTTAATAGATAACCTTTCCCGATCTTTTCTGAGTTTTGTGATCCCTTTTCCTTCTTTTTCTGGAGCAGTTGAACTTTTTCCGGAAAGGTCTTCAGTCTCTTGAAGCTGTTGAACCACATATTAAAAATGTTGCAGTAAAGCAGCACATTGACTATGAGTTATCCGAATCGAATGATGGTGAAGAAGGCAGTGGTGAAAAGAACAATTTTGAGACTAATGAGGATGGAGAATTAAGTTTTGAATATAGCCAAAACAAAAAGGAGTCGGAAAATCCTATCACAGTGAGGAACTCCATGGAGGTGAGCTTTTTTAGTTTACAAATGTGATTTGGTCCACTCTCGCAAGCCTTAAGCTTCAATTCCTCAGTAAATAATAATTTTCCTCATCGGCCCACTACACTTAAAACCTAAATTTCTGACTGAAGTACCCTTCCTCACCTGGTTATTCTCGTTTCTCGTCTGATTTGTTTAATGCTTACATGGTTATGCAAGGGGAGCAATTTCCATTTGGATGACTTAACCCTTATTTTTCTTCCTCAAGACTATTTGTCCTACAAACTAGTATAAAATTTGGACTTTTTACCAGGAACCCCAAAATTAAATTAGTGAATTATAATTCTAGATTGAGTTATTTTTTCTGAAGCTTTAAATTTCTATATACTACTTTATTGTTGTAGAAATGATCTACACAGTTGAATTTTGTTTGCTAAATATCATTTGCAGTTGGATACATCGAGCGGTCTAAGTCAGCAAATTCCGCAAGTAAAAAACATAGAATTCCAAACAAATGTCGCAAGAAAACAAGGGGATTATACAACTCGACCACATAGAGCAGGTAGTCATTCTGCTCCATTGTACGCGGACAAGCCTGACCCTTTAGACAGAATAAGAGAGATGCGAACGTCTGTCCAGAAATTCAGCAGACATGTGCTGCCCACTCCAGAAAATGCTAAGGGTTCAACAACCAGTTCAATACTCCCGTCATTTCCGTCAAGCAGTACCACTGCAGTACCCAGTGGTGGGGCTTCCTCCAAAAATCAATGGCATTCATCTCCACTGGACATTGAGAATAGCAACAAGAAGCATTTTCTCCCATTACCCCGTCCTCTGACAGAGATGGCAACTGTCCAGCCGTTTGATACACAGATCAAAAGACAAGCTTTCTCTGGCCCATTAGTTAGCAAACAATCATCATCTAGCAGTAAGCCAATTGTACCCACCAGTGAAGTTTCTGGAATACACAATCGGCCCTCTTCTTTGAACGTGTCCCTCAATGCCCCACCTCCTCTTGTGCACTCGCCCAAGATAAGTGAGCTGCATGAGCTCCCTAGGCCACCTGATTCTTTTGGATCCAAGCATATGCGTTATGCAGGGACTCTTGAACACTCGGCCCCTTTAATTTACCGGAATCGAGAAGCATCGCCGACATATAGGATGAATCCTTTACAAGAAGGTTCTCCGCTTCCACTCCCACAACTGACTGTGTCAAGAAGTTTTTCCATACCCACTAGTAGTCATAGAACAAGGGCTTTCAATTCGGGCAAGCTGTTGGATTCTTCTCAGATTTTGAAGATGGCAGAAGAAGGCCATTCTCCTCCTCTAACACCCATATCTCTATCAAACACGAAATAACCCAACTCTGGGCACCAATTAGTAGAGGTGGAGTGAATTTTGTCTTATGTTATTATATTTGACTGATTTTTCGGTTCTAAAATATTATTGTTATTTAAAATTTGTTCGGAGTGTCATCTTTTGAGTTTAAAATCTGGGTTGAAACAGGTGGGTACTGAAGGAAGTCGTGAGCACCAGTCGAGGGGACGAATGTTAGCAGTGTTCTGGTGTACGAGGCTTACTGTATTATTTATCGGCAGCTTTTCTGCTGGATACAATTGCTGTGTAAATATAGTATGTGTTGTCCTCTCCGTTGTTCACTTCAATTTGACCAAATTTGTTTATAACCCAAGCTAGTCTGGTGTCCTATTATGGCATATTTTAGCTGAACTGGCTTTCTATTTTCTGGAGCATTTTTAAAAGAGAAAATGTACTGTTATAAATCAACTATAAAAAAATAGGGAATATTAGGGTATGGGGCAGATTGGTTTTTAATATTATTTTCAACACCCATAATTTTTCACTTCATTTGTAGGGGTTGAATATTTTTTAATTGTTTATTTATTAGGGTATGTGTATTGTTTAAATACTAAGTAGGGGCATTTTTTAAAATGTATAAAGTCATAAATATCCCTATACGGTAATATATATTAATTTATTTTAATATTCACTAATATTAAACGCGCTACTAATATATATAAATATATTTGCGCTAAATATATTTGGTAAAATATATTTACGCAAACATGAGATTACATCATATGTTAATATCAAAATATATTGCGCAAACAAAATATATTTTTGCATTACCTAATTTGCGCAAACATTAGTACATATATATTTATAATTATATATAAATATAAATATATATTTTGGATGAGCTGCAGGATGCGTGTTTTATGAGATGCGTATGTGGAATATTCTTTGTGTAATATTTTTACATATTTTTTGCATATAGATTTCTAGTTTAGTTTGTAAATATCTATAATAGATTTATGGTTTATGTATGTTATTTTATGAATTCTTTGATATCTATGATAGATTTCAATTTTTTCTTTCATATCTATGATAAATATATCAATATTATTATATGAATTATCTATGACATCTATGATAGATATATCAATATTATTATATGAATTATATATGACAAATTTCTGAATTCAAGTGATTTTATATCTATGATAGAATTCTAGTGTTGATTTTATATCAATGAGAAAGATTATCTATAACAAATTTCTGAATTCAAGTGATTTTATATTTATGATAGAATTCTAGTATTGATTTTATATCAATGAGCCCTAGATGAAAGATTTTCGAATGTCTTTGACGAAACTTTAATAGATGTGTAAGATGATAGTTTAGATTTTTGCGTAATTTTATATATCAATTAATTTCTTAATTTTTTAATGAAAAAGGATAAAATGGGCAGAGTGCCCTATATAATACTAAGAGAAAAGATTTGGTACTATAAATAATAATCATCTTAGAAGTGCCCTCATTCCTGATTACCCCAAAAAAATAAGGTGTGTTATAAAACAAAAAATGGAATACAAGAGTACTTTCTTTTTGTAAAGAATCATATTTTTGTGGTGGTTATTACATAAATAAGTTCTGAAATTCATTATTTTTCTACATTTAATAATTTTATTATTTGATTAACAATAAAGTTCATCTATTGGAAAACTTGCTGAAAGAATTAAGTGTAATAAAAAAAGTAAAATAATTGATTATTTGATAATAATAAAAGTTTTAGAAGTGGGTTAATATTATTCTTAGTACTTCTTTTTATTAATTTATAATATTAGAAAAATTAATGAAAATGCAAAGTGGAATTATATTTTAAATTGAAAAAAATACTATATAATTATTTATTTATGAGTTTGAAGATACATATACTGTATGATGATTTGATGAGAGTATTTATAAAATGTCATTTTAACAAATTTAATATTTAAAAATGTCATTTTCAATATTTTATTTATAAGAATACATGAAATTACGTCTTCGACGTATGATACCAACTTTTCGCAAAGTTGGACTTAAACGCACAGACAGCAGTTTCAGTCAAGGTAACACTCACACAAGTTCGTGGAATGAAAGACGGAAGACAAAGTTATGTAATATGTTTCATTCCATTGAAAAACGAAACTAAACTATTACACTGAGTATGGTAGGCAAAACGATTACAAGAAGTTTCCCGAGTGTCGCAACAACTCCCACTAACTTGCAATCTAGCACACGAGTACCTAGAGCTAAATCTCCTAACTCTAATCTTGGCACAAGGCGCAAAAGCTACTACACAAACTCGAAGCTCGAAGCTGTCGGTCACGATTTTAAAAATCAGATTTCGTTCTCTCAAAATCGTCAAATGGTGAAATCGAAATCCATGGGTTTATATAGGCAGCCCGCACATGTGAGGTGATGACGTGGCACGTTCTGATTGGTCACATGCTTGGCTGATGTCACTTCTCCATGGATGACATCACTATTGTAGAACTTGGATTCTTGAATCTTGGAATCTTGAATCTTTGATTCTTGAATCTTCGAGTCTTGAATCTTCAATTTCAAAATCACACTTCAATTCAATCTTGACTCCATCGATTTCAATTCTTCATCTTCAAACTCTCGTGAAAATCTCTAAGTGTTGAAGCCTCGGAATTTCATCGTCTTCATGGTCGTCGATATTATTGAAGTAGAAAACACTGGAACCATTCTTCATTCCTTGATATGTGTACTTGGTGAAAGGAATCACGTTGAAAGTACTTATGAGAATATCGTCGTTGAAGAATGTCATAGTCGCAGGAACCATGCCTTGAGGACAAGCGTCGTCGAAACCATGCCAGTGCCAAAACCGGCGACACCAGTCGCCGGTTCCATGTCAATGCACCATGTGCACACAAACGGCGACTTCTGTCGCCGTTCCATCGCTTGGCCAAATACGGCGACTCCAGTCGCCGTTCCAAGCATCTCCCAAAGCGGAGACTGCTGTCTCCTTTTCATGTCATGCACCAAAGGCGGCGACACGAGTCGCCGTTTCCTCGCGTCACCAAAATCGGCGACTGTGGTCGCCGTTCCACAACACCTTCAATGTGCCCAAATTCGGCGACTCCTGTCGCCGTTCCTGTGCATCACCATAAATGGCGACTCGAGTCGCCGTTCCTTGCATCTCATGCATTCCAGAAGTGGCGACTTCGTTCTTCGTTTCCATGCACCTGCAATCCTGAAAATCAACACAAACAAAAACACAAGTACAAGAACGTTGTCGCCAAAATCAACATTTACAATCTCCCCCTTTTTGGCACAACCCATAAAAACAAAGTCATGTAAAACTGAGATAGAAGTATCTCCCCCTCAATCCAATACATCAACAAAAATAGACTAAGTAAATGATGAAAAAACATCAATCATACAATCAATGAAAAACCATAAAAACTTAGCCAAAAATCTCAAACCAAGGATAAAAACTTAGATAAATATTCAACTCAAATCATTATCCAGAGATAGAAAAATATGAAAAACCATGCATGGACGAATTTAGAGTTTGATGCATGCAATAACAAAATATGAAAAACGAGTTCAAGAGTTATGAAAAATAGGAAATGAAAATTTGGAATGAAAAACTTGAACTTGGAAATTTGACTTAAGATCTTGAACTTCATTCCTTCGGCGAGCCAGCTGGAGATGAAACACGTTCCGGACTCTCTAGCACTTCTTCCTCGTCCTCGCCATAGTCGAATCCATCATCTGAACTCGAGTCTTCTTTCTCATCCTCATCTGTCTCATCACCCAGACCAAAAATTTCGAACTCCCCGAAATCTTTTCCACCTTCATCTTCAACATCAAGAATGTTGACATCATCATCATCATCTTGATCTTTCAGTCCACCAGACGGCATCGCTCTCGAGGTTTCGCCAACCTTCCCCTTTCCCTTATCCCGGATGTCCATACATCCTTCAAATATGTCGTCATCCGTCTTCTCACCGTCGTCACCTCGTTCCACCTGTTCAACATCAATGTTGTTTCCTTTTGCCAGCTGCACGTGCGCCTCTTGGATTGCGTCCCTAACCATCTTCAGGATAAACGTATCCTTCAAACTTGCATCGGGGGCTCCAACATCACCAAGTCCTCCCCCTTGTTGGATCTCACGCTGAAGTTTGTCAAAAGATGACTTCTGTTTCTTCTGCGCGTCAATCATCTTGTTGTAAGCCAGGGCATGTTCTTCCTGACACTTTTCCAAGGCGAGAGTGTCAGCATAGAATTCCTTGACGCAAGCTGATGGCACCACAGCACGATGACTGTGGATAGGGTGATAAGGATTTTTGTAAGGAGGAACTTTAGAGTTAGGGCCAAAACCGCGAGGAACGATTCTGGGCTGTTGTTGAGTTTTAGGTTCCGCCTCATCAGCTGCAGCTGTCGATTCATTCTTCTGTCTCTTGGCCGGGGGAGACTTAGCTTTCTTGGCAACCGATTTTCTCTTCTTTTTCTGTGGAGATGGCGGAGGAGTTAGAATCTCTGGAAGCGCATTCCTGTCAACAGTTTCATGCCAAGGGAGATCAATGACACGTTTGTTTGGATTCAGGTACGTGCCAGTGATCTTGACGGCGCCGTTCTTCTTCAACTTTTTCTCAAAGTCCGTATCAGGAGTAAAACCTTGGGCATGGAGCATGCCGTAGATCAAACACGGATGAGTTAGATGAATTCGTTTCTCCTCTGGCAACTCAGCTTGCCGCATGATGGTTTCATCGGTCGTCCGTGCAATTTTGCACAAGTCATTGAAAATAATTTTTCCGAGGTTGATTTGCTCGCTGCAGCCGAGGCGAAATATGATATGCATTAACTCCGGAGTCAGAACGGATTCATCTTTGTACGCTGTCCAGTTGGACATTCCGAGTCGCTGCAAAATGCCATAGAAGGCTGACAGCTTGGACGGCGGCGGCAGTTCAGACTTAATTTTTTTCTGAGTGATGAAGGTGCCGATTTTCAAGTCTTCGGCACGTTCATCAGCTGATGGTGAAGTCCATTTTGACTGAACTTCCAACCTCTCTAAAAACTTGTTGATGGAGAACGGACGGAATTTATACAACTTGTTGCGAAAAACAAAGCAGCCATACAACCGACTCTTCGGATCCGCAAAGTCGGGGGACAAGCTGGCGTAGAACTTGTAGAGGATAGGAATGGAATATTGGTAAGTAAGGTTGACCGACTTCAGCATGTGCATCTTGGAAAGGAAATCCGTGATGCTGTGACGTTCATAGTCTTCTTTCAGAATTGTTCGATCAGTAAGGATCGGTAGAGTTTGAATGAGTTTGTGGCGACGTTCAGCAGTCGCAGTAAAAAAGTCACGAGAGTGAGCTTTCGGACAATCGGAATATTCCGAGATATATTTGAAGCCGGCAGTTGACTTCTGGGATCCAGCTGATCCTGAAGAGAGGGGCGGTTTCTGCGAACTGTGAGTTCGGGATTTTGTTGCTTGTCCACTGACGGACGGTTTCTTGCCTTCGGCACTCCCAGCTGGAGTCGCCGTTTTCTTGCCTGAACCAGATGGTTTCAAGGACTTAGGGTCAGTGTCTGCAGTCACAGTCACAGTCGATGGAATTTTGACAATCTTCTTGCCCTCCTTAGTTATCTCGCCAGCCGCGAGCAAACGATTATATTCAGCCCTGTTCACAACACCAGAATAAATCCGGACTGACGACACCTTGCCTTTGTCCGGCTGACGGACAGTGGACGACGCCGGTTTGGCAGAAGTAGTCAGGTCAACTGACAGTTCAGTGGACGCAGCCTTGCGTTGATCAACTTTTTCAAGGTGAGCCTGGAGTTCAGTAAAAGCGGCTTTCTTGGATTTCGGAGATGGGGCGTTTTGGAACTGTTCGTTCAGGTAGACGGTCATATCGGCCAACATATCATCCAAGTTCTTAGCTGCTGCCATTTCTGAGAAAGGTTTCAATACTTGGAAAAAAAATTCAACACTTAGAAAAATTCTCTTCAACCACGGAAATGAGGACAGGGCGCCGGATGCGCGAAGCAAGAGTTGCCGGATGCAACGGAATTAGGAAAAACTAAGAACCTAGGAATGTCGGACTAGCAGTTAGCAGCTGAGAGTCGAGAGTTCGTGAATTCCAAAGTTCGATGTAAGCGTACCAAGGTAGAATCACCCCAAGGGCTATATATAGGAAAATTTTGGGCCGCCCGTCCGGATTTAAAATACACAGCTCAAGACCTGTAAAAAGCCCATCTCAAGAAGAAAATTTGAGCCCATTAGACGAACAAAAATTTATTAATTTGAAAATATTATTAAAATAATGATTTTCAAAATATAATAAATAAAAATAAATAAATAAAAATATGAAAACCGAAGATCAAACCGAGAGTCGGAAAGACGAAGTTGAGTGCCAACGGTTTGAGTTCCGAAGTGCGAGTCTCCGGAAATGGACGTGGCGCTGGACCAGGGAACGCGGCATGGAGTCGCCGCTTTCCCAGCGACGCTGGTCGCCGCTTTTTCGGCGACTCTGGTCGCCGGTTTTCGGCGACTGGCAAGTCCAGAGTTTTGTGAATCGCCGGCTTTGGGGGTCACCATTTTTGTGGAATGAAAAACTTCGTTTTTGTGTCTCCGGTTTTGGCAGTTTGGCCATGCCAACAAACCTGGAAAAATTCAGTCTCCGGTTTTGGGTTTCCAATTTTGCCAACAGTTGAACTTTGTCGTCGCTGCACTCAATGTTTAGACTTCCGAGATGGTAAACCACATAGCCCTGAATATGAACTACAGAAATGCCAAAACAAAAACAACACATCCCGAGTTAGTCATTCAAGAGTTCAACACACGCAAACATTCAAACACATTTTAGTGGAGATTCGAGGGGTGATATTAGGCAACGAAGAGCAAATATTTTCCCAGAAAAGAGACACTTCCATCATTTTTCCAAAACAAAAATTTCACACGAGGTGAATAGAACATTGAGTTAATGAAATATCTCTCATATTAAAAACCGGTGAGATGGACCGAAGTATGTTGATAGACATGTTTGCTTGTCCTTCGTCTCAGTCACAAGGATGCAGTCGTGTTTCGTCGAAACATATTGGCAGAGTTAGCACCGCACAAGAGATTTAAATTCATGAATGCAAGGTGAACTTTTAAGGCACTCCACTTGGGACTAAGCGTTACTACAATCAGAGGGGAGCAAAGTTCGACATGCGTCCTCCAGACGAGTTTTAGCTTTATAAATGAAATGCAACAGATGCTCATTACAGCAGTCAGAGGGGAGCGAGGATCATCCCGCATCTCCGAAGTGTGATGGTTGAGCATCTTAAAATTTAGCGTCCATGTGCTACCTTTCGAAGAGGGGAGCCGGCAGACAAAGTGATCCGGCGTCCTCCGTTACTTGGTATTATGGATCTATGCAAATGATAGCTTATGGGAGTTTAATGCCAAGTTCACATGTTTGCATTCAGCGGAATAAATACTCTTGGGTCCGAAGACTAAAGCGGCCTCGAATCCATGTTTGTCTGACTAGACTAATCCACGACCATTCCGAGTGCGTATTCAGAAGTAAAGAAACTACTCTTTCAGACTTCAAAATTTTTCGTGAACTCTTAGAGAGAACACATGCAGAGAGAATTTCTTAGTTTCTTAAATCTCTCAAAGTCAAGAGGTTTGGTAAAGATGTCAGCAAGCTGTTTTTCCGTTGAAATATGCTGTAGACTGACTATATCACGATCAACCAAATCTCTAATGAAATGATTTCGAATGTCGATGTGTTTAGTTCTTGAGTGCTGGACAGGATTTTCGCTGATTTTGATAGCACTCTGGTTATCACAATACAACACTAATGGAGCACTCTCAAGAAGATAGTCATTCAACATTTGTTTCAACCAAAGTAGTTGAGTGCAGCAACTTCCAGCTGCAACATACTCCGACTCGGCAGTTGACAGTGCGATACAGTTTTGCTTTCTACTATGCCAAGACAAGATATTATTGCCAAGGAAGCAACAACATCCGGAGGTACTTTTTCTTTCGTCCGTGTCCGTCGCCCAGTCGGCATCAAAAAAACCGACAAGGTTGGATGAAGTGTCGCGCGCATACCAAAGGCCTAGCTGAGAAGTCCCAGAGATGTATCGGAGGACCCGTTTCACAGCTCGTAGATGGTCTTCTTTTGGATCAGCTTGGTACCTGGCACACATACAAACACTAAACATAATGTCAGGACGAGTGGCAGTTAAATAAAGTAAACTCCCAATCATAGAACGATAAAGAGTTTGGTTTACACTCCGGCTTTTCGTTGACGTAGACAAGCGTTCGGTAGTTGCCATAGGAGTGTTAGCTGGTTTGGCATGATGCATCTCAAATCTCTCAACCATGTTTTTAGCATACTTACTTTGAGATACAAATATCCCATTTGGTCGTTGAGAAATCTGAAGGCCAAGAAACTGATGCAACTCTCCCTCAAGGCTCATCTGAAATGTCGAGGACATAGCTTCTGTGAATGCAGTCACGAGTTTAGAACAAGTAGCTCCGAAGACAATGTCGTCAACGTAAATTTGGGCAACAATCATGTGTTTGCCATCTCGCTTGATGAACAAAGTTTTGTCCACTGATCCACGCTCAAAGCCGAACTTTAGAAGAAAATCCGTGAGGCATCCATACCAGGCGCGAGGCGCTTGTTTCAAGCCGTATAGAGCTTTGTGAAGCTTGTAGACATGGTTTGGCTTTTTCGGATCCTCAAAACCCTTAGGTTGGGCAACGTAGACTTCTTCTTCCAGTACACCGTTCAAGAAGGCAGCTTTGACATCCATCTGCCTGAGTTTGATGCCTAGATGGCATGCAATGGCAATCAAGAGTCTGATGGACTCAATTCGTGCGACCGGAGCAAAAGTTTCATCAAAATCTATGCCTTCCACTTGGGCATATCCTTGGGCAACAAGACGAGCTTTGTTTCGGACAACTTGGTTATGCTCATCTGTTTTATTCTTGAAAATCCATTTAGTTCCAACAACATTGATGTTTGCAGTTCGGGGAACTAAGGACCAAACATTATTCCGTGTGAACTCATTTAACTCTTCTTGCATGGCCATGATCCAAAAATCATCTTGCATAGCTTCCTTGTAATTTTTCGGCTCATTTTCGGAGAGAAAGCAAGTGATGCCGATTTCATTACAAACTGCAGAAGTACAAATGTTGTAGAGTTCGTCAGGAGAATTCATTTGTTTCTTTGAGCGTGTGGTTCGCTCATTCAAGCTTCCGATCATTTGGTTCGGTGGATGACGTTTTTGAATATGACCAGGTGCTTCTCTTGGAGCGTCAGCTGGGTTTTCAACTTGATCATCATCGTCATCCTCAGTCACCGAAGTGTCATCATTTCGGTTGCTAGACTCTCCAACTTCAGGTGAAGTATTAGGAGTAACATTTTCGGTAGTCTCAGTTGTGGGTGTTGAAGGAAAAGTTCGAACTTCAAGAATTCCTTCCTTAACCCAATCAGCCTCTGCATCTTTTCCAGGAAAGTCTTGTTCATCAAAGTTGATGTTCACAGTCTCGATGACTTTCTTAGTTCGAAGGTTGTAGGCGCGGTAGGCATGACTATTTTGGCTATAGCCAACAAAAATTCCACGATCAGCTTTGTCTTCAAATTTCTTTAGAGGATCACGATCCTTCAAAATATAGCAAGTACAGCCAAAGACACGAAAGTGTGCCACTGAAGGTTTCTTGCCATTGACAAGTTCATAGGCAGTAGCAGTAGTGCCAGATCAAATACTTATTCGATTCAAAATGTAGCCAGCTGTAGAGACGGCTTCTGCCCAAAAAGTTCGAGCCAGATTTTTGGAGATTAACATCACACGCGCCATCTCTTGCAGGGTTCGATTCTTGCGTTCGGCGATCCCATTTTGTTGTGGCGTTTTTGGGGCCGAGTATTCGTGGTGAATACCTTTCATCAGGCAAAATTCATTGAAGCTAGAATTTTCAAATTCTGTTCCATGATCACTTCGGATCCTCTTCACTTTAGCTTCATGATTTGTTCTTATCCATTTTACAATACCCTTAAAGGCATTTAAAGTTTCATCTTTGGTTGCCAGAAACCTCGTCCATGTGTATCGAGAGAAATCATCAACGACAACCAAAACATATTCTTTCTTAGCAAGACTTTTGACTTCCATAGGACCCATCAAGTCCATATGTAAAAGTTCGAAAGGAGCTGAAGTACTCATGAGCGTTGGCAGTGCTGGATGAGGAGTTCTTGTCAGCTTACCCTTCTGACAGTCACCACGCACTCTTTTCTCGATTTTGGGGAGTAGAGAGATTCCTCGAACTATCTCCCCCTTAACCAATTTGCTCAAATTTCGAGTGCTGGTGTGGCCAAGTCGTTGGTGCCACAAATCAACTTCATCGGGAACGGTCACGGAGAAGCAACTATACTCAGTTGTATAGCAATTGTTTTTAGCACGTGGACCTTCCATGATACATTTTCCCTCAGCATCATAAACTCTGCAAGATTCCTTATCAAAGCTAACATTGAATCCTTCATCACACAGCTGACTGATAGAGATGAGGTTGGCAACAAGTCCCTTGACATGGACAACATTTCTGATAGGAGGCAATCCTTTGATTTGTAGCGTCCCCTTACCCTTGACAACACCTTTTGCTCCCCCTCCAAACACCACGGGGGAACCAGTCATCGGCTCATATTCTTTCAAGAATTTCTTTGTGCCGGTCATATGTCGGGAGCAGCCACTGTCAAAGTACCAAATGCCTTTGTTGCCAGCTTCAGACGCATTCAGTGCAACATTGCAGAAAATCAGTTCTCTTGGTTTCCAGTCAGTTAAAATGGTGGAGTTAAGTTTAACTTCACTCTTTTGGGACTTAGGCACCCACTTCTTCTTCCCATGAGAATTTTGATCGTTCCTCTCAGTCACAGCTTTTGGATTTGTCTTAGCTTTCGGATTTGGAGAAATGGATTTCTTCATTTCCTTAGTCACTTCAGACTTTTTCTTCAGGGTCATAAGTTCTCTGTTCATGTCCTCTTTCATCCTATAGCAGAATGGTCGAATGTGTCCAGGTTGATCACAGTAGTGACAAACATACTTTCGCCTTTGACGAGTTTCAACCTTCGGAGACGTTTTGGCCAAAATAGTTTTAGTGCGAGAGGATTGTCCATTTTTCTTCACGTTCTGAGATCTGTCTAAGTTCTTCAACAACGTCTTTTCATAAGGTAGGATACCACGAGGATGTTTGACAATATTCTTCGGAAATTGATATGTCTCAGATTCAGATTTTGAAGTCGAGGTCAACTTTTTAGTTTTAGATTCTGGAGACTTAGCAATCTTCTTCCCTTCAGCAATCTCCTTCCGTTTAGATGATTCAACGTCATCCTTGCTTTTATCCTTAGGCAGGTCATTCGATGCCTTCACAAAACTCACTTCCTTCTTCTTTTCAGGTGTTGAGTATATAGACTAAAAAACTTTTTGAAATCCAAGACCGTAACGATTAGGATTCATATATGAAGCAGCATTGTCAAACACGGAAGAGTTCGTGTTCATTTTCCTTAACAGCTCATCAGTCATATGAAGTTTTTCTTTCAACACGTATCGTTCCTTGTCAGTTATGGCAAGGTCAGTTTGAACTTTCATTAGTGAAGACTTTAGTTCATCATTCTCAGCATCCGAGTTCTTAAATAGAGTCTGCAGTTTCTTAACTTCAGTTGACTCCTTTTTCAGTGAGGTCTTCAGTTTTGAGTTTTCAGAACTCAACTTCTCACACACTTCTCTCAGTTCGACAACTTCCTTGAAATACTTATGCTTTTCTTCGAAAAGATCGTCAAATTTGACTTTAAGAATTGTCAGAGAGTTGTTCAACTTTTTCTTCTCGTCCTCAGTCTTCTCCACCGAGGTTCTCAACACAACAGCCTCATCATACATTTTCCGTTTTTCTTCAGAGAGTTCATCGAGAGATTCTTTTAGGAATTTCAGTGACACTTCAAGTGTGCTATTCTCAGTGATAGCTGTGTCACAATATTTTTCGAGTTTAGAATAGCTCTCTTTCAGATCAAGCAGTTCAGCAGACTCGGTCACACTTTGATGGACATCAGATGTCATCTCTTCCCTTTCGGTCTCAGACTCAGATTCATCATCCGAGAAAATGTTATCATCACAAAAATTTCGATTTGTCGATGCCACACGGAAAATGTTGTCTGCAGTTGCAGTGTCTTTCAGAAAAGTGTCAAGTTCAAAGTTTTCAACTTCGAAGTGTGCTAGTTCAAAATCTTCAGCAAAAGTGACTACTAGAGCGTTGTCCTCATCGTCGTCAGAATTATTTTCCTCAGACTCGTCGTTCTCAGAAATGACATTCTCATCGTCAATCACGACATAGCTAACTGGTAGCTTCTTCTTACGATGTAAGTTTGGGCATTCATTTTTAACGTGTCCATATCCCTTACACTCATAGCATTGCATTTTAGAGACATCTTTGCTAGTAGAGGAGTATGGCGAAAGTTTAGTCCCCTTGAACTTTTTGTCAGACGATGATCCCTGATTTCGGTTGTCAGGAGTATTCGGGTATGAGTTAGAACTTTTCTCAAATTTCCGAAAGTTTCGGGCACGGTTCTTCCTCTTAAATTCTTGTTTCACAAGATAAGTGACTATCTCAGTCAGTGCAGCCAGTTTGTCCGGATTATTAGAGTTCATCAGTCTCTCAATATCCTCAGCTTCCTCATCATCAAATTCACACAAATCAGCGGAAAAACTACTTTCAGTTTTCTCATTTTTCAAATGAGTCTTTCGTGAGTTAGAGCTTCTTGAACTTTTTCCTTTCTCTGAAATCTTGAGAGCAGTCATCGGTTCGTAGACAAGAGACATGTCTGGGTTGCTTCGAACTTTGAGAGTCAGGTCATAGTTTCTCAAATCAGCCATCAAGTCGGCATAATCCCAGTTTTGGTTCTCGTCATTGCGTGCTTCGATAGTCAGCACCTTGCTCTCGAACCTAGTGCTAACACTGGAGAGGACTTTCTCATAGACCATGGGAGCAGGAAAGATTTCTCCAAGTTCAAAAGCCTCATTCACATATCTCATGATCTTGTCCAAGTAGTCATTGATATCTTCATCTTCCCTCATCCGGAGTTGATGGAATTGAGCAGTGATAGTTCGGATTTTCGATCGCTTAACAGCATGACTTCCCTCACAAGTTCTTTGTAACGTTTCCCATGCATCTCTGGCAGATGTGCAATTTTGACCAGCTGATACATACTGAGGTCCAGCCATTCACAGATAAGAAGTAAGGCTTTGCTGTTAGCCGTGGACAAGTCATGTTCCTCTCTCGTCCAACTACGTTCCGGTTTCGGAATTCTTACGCCATCGGCATCTTCAGTATATGGGCGTTCCCATCCTTCTAACACTGCCATCCAAGATCTAGAGTCAAAACCCTTAATTCTAGCAGACACTTTGGCCTTCCAGTTTGAGTAGTTCTGATGAGTTAGCATAATCAGTTTCTGGACAAACATGGACGACTCCATTGTAGCGGAATTATGAAGTCAAGTAACGGATCACGTCTTATACGTATGACGTCCCGCTCTGATACCAATTGAAATTACGTCTTCGACGTATGATACCAACTTTTCGCGAAGTTGGACTTAAACGCACGAACAGCAGTTTCAGTCAAGGTAACACTCACACAAGTTCGTGGAATGAAAGACGGAAGACAAAGTTATGTAATATGTTTCATTCCATTGAAAAACGAAACTAAACTATTACACTGAGTATGGTAGGCAAAACGATTACAAGAAGTTTCCCGAGTGTCGCAACAACTCCCACTAACTTGCAATCTAGCACACGAGTACCTAGAGCTAAATCTCCTAACTCTAATTTTGGCACAAGGCGCAAAAGCTACTACACAAACTCGAAGCTCGAAGCTGTCGGTCACGATTCTAAAAATCAGATTTCGTTCTCTCAAAATCGTCAAATGGTGAAATCGAAATCCATGGGTTTATATAGGCAGCCCGCACATGTGAGGTGATGACGTGGCACGTTCTGATTGGTCACATGCTTGGCTGATGTCACTTCTCCATGGATGACATCACTATTGTAGAACTTGGATTCTTGAATCTTGGAATCTTGAATCTTTGATTCTTGAATCTTCGAGTCTTGAATCTTCAATTTCAAAATCACACTTCAATTCAATCTTGACTCCATCGATCTCAATTCTTCATCTTCAAACTCTCGTGAAAATCTCTAAGTGTTGAAGCCTCGGAATTTCATCGTCTTCATGGTCGTCGATATTATTGAAGTAGAAAACACTGGAACCATTCTTCATTCCTTGATATGTGTACTTGGTGAAAGGAATCACGTTGAAAGTACTTATGAGAATATCGTCGTTGAAGAATGTCATAGTCGCAGGAACCATGCCTTGAGGACAAGCGTCGCCGAAACCATGCCAGTGCCAAAACCAGCGACACCAGTCGCCGGTTCCATGTCAATGCACCATGTGCACACAAACGGCGACTTCTGTCGCCGTTCCATCGCTTGGCCAAATACGGCGACTCCAGTCGCCGTTCCAAGCATCTCCCAAAGCGGAGACTGCTGTCTCCTTTTCATGTCATGCACCAAAGGCGGCGACACGAGTCGCCGTTTCCTCGCGTCACCAAAATCGGCGACTGTGGTCGCCGTTCCACAACACCTTCAATGTGCCCAAATTCGGCGACTCCTGTCGCCGTTCCTGTGCATCACCATAAATGGCGACTCGAGTCGCCGTTCCTTGCATCTCATGCATTCCAGAAGTGGCGACTTCGTTCTTCGTTTCTATGCACCTGCAATCCTGAAAATCAACACAAACAAAAACACAAATACAAGAACGTTGTCGCCAAAATCAACTTTTACAATACACTTCTCTTCTCTTAATAAAATAAATGAAAGAGAAATAATAAAAAATATATTTGCACAAAAACCTCAAACAATAACTTGCACAAAATTCCTTTTCTTCATTTTCTTCGTTTTTACTCTTAACTCTAAATTGATCTGCACAAAACGCTGCATATCAAAGTTTATCAACAAATAAATTGACATTTGAATGTTAGAATTCAATCATACATGACTTGTGTGTATTTTGAATGTAATATTACAATTCCTTTGTCTCATAATAGTCGAAACAATTTTTTTAAGTGTCAATCAATAGTATAATTGATGATGATTTGACGTTTGTTATATATATCCGTTCTTAATTGGGACAATCTTAACTGCTATATGTTCCGAAAATATGATTTTGCATGGGTGTTGTGTGTTTAAAAAATTGACACTCGAAATTGCTTGATTAGTGAAATTTCTAAATTCGCTGTTCATCGAATCGAGCACTTTTGAATATCATTTATTTACAAAACTTGATTCGTACATGCAAAATAATATTTCAAGAATATCAAACGGTTCGAATCGTCCTAATTACGAACACGAATAATCACATGTGGTGTAATTTATGGAGATTTGAAGTTAAATTTATATATTTATTTATAATTGGTACGATCCAAACCATTAAATGTTCTCAAAATGTAATTTAATTTGCATGTTCAATTCGAATTTCAAAAAACATTGATACTCAAAAGTGATAGATTCGTATAACTCCTAATCTCGTTGTTCATCAAATCGAACACTTACGAGTGTAATATTTTTCTTGAAATTCAAACCGAATATGAAAAATCATATTTTAAGAACATTTAAATGTTCACATCTTATGAATTACAGTAGGATAATCACGTGTAGTTTAAATGAGTTATTCTAATTTAATAGTTAACACAAGTATATGATATAAAGAGTTAGTACAATTTTAGAGTAGGATATTTAAGTTCTTGTTGAGGATTCGAACAAGAAAACAAACACCACACAATCGCAGCCGCGGTTTGCCACAAAAGCTTGGCGCCAGAAAGCTTCGAGCTCAAATGGTGAAATCGGGATACGACGACAAACACACGATCTGAGGATCCTAGAAGTATCTCTGAACTTCAAGAAACACAACACAAAAGAAATCACACGAAATGACACAAGATTTTACGAGCTTCGATCGATTGAAAATCGATCTACGTGCTCGGGGAGGGAGATGGTTCTAGAGTGTTATTCAAGCTCTCAAGGCTATGAATATGAGTTCAGTATCAGCTCTACATCACACACACACGGTGAATTACATTTATACTCACGCACACAAAAAACCCCAAATCTGAAAATCATAAGAACCCTACGATCAAATCAGATTGGGAAAATCCACACCACACATTTCTAACAGAAAATGTGAACGTCATGCTGTGCGTGAGCTGGCGAGGAACTTGGAGCACTTGGAATCTCGCATTTTCATCCACTAACACGTGAGAGAGGATCAATCCAGTGCGCCGCGACATTCCTGAGAACCCAGGTAAAACGACACCGTTTTGCCCTGTTGGCGGCAGATTTAAATGAGATGCTGGAATGGTCACTGTGCCCAAACTCAAAGCGCGGTGAGACGGTCACTTTGCCCAGACTTCCAGAATGTATAGAAACACTTCTAGAATTCAAATCTTGTGTACATTCCAACAAATCTCCACCTTACACAATATTTGCAATTCCAGCAAACATCATGTATCAACCAATCAACACCTGATCACCTCCAGAATCAAGAATCAAGAAACTGACCTGTTCTTGAACTTAAAGATTCAGAATGCCAACTTTGGACCATCCTCCTGGAAACTCAACCAAGATTCAAACTCTCACAATAGTCAATGCAGATTCCTCTCCTTCTCCTCTTTCTAGCAAGCTATAGACCATGGATTATCTCCAACCACAGCCTCCACAAACAGCAGAAAACCATAGCAAGCCAAACTGGTTTTTCCAGAAAATTACCCAAGAACACAAACTGGGATTTTCTGAACCAAAACCTCCAATGCCAGAACCTACACACTCCAAACATGTAATGTGACTTCCCAGCACATCACCATGTCTCAAACTCCCACAGCAACTCAGAAACACCAAGTCACTAAAAAACCAGAAAACTGAATCCAAGAACTCCATGCCTCAAAATCCAATTCTCTGAAGTAACCATGCAAACCTCAGTGCATACAAGTCACTATAAACAACATGAACCTCTGGCCATGCCCAAACCACTCAGAAAACCACTGAGTCAAAAAACCATCAAGCCATCACCATGAAATGCTCAAAACTGACCTGTTTGAGTATTTTCTTGGATAACTTGATAACCACAGCAGAACTATCATGCCTGCTGCTACTTCCACACTTCCATCTTCACTGAGATTGTGGAATGTCAACCAACTGGACCAGTTGTTGACACAGTTGAAACTTATCACTTGGAATACTCTTGGTCAAACTGTCTGCAGGGTTAATTTCAGTTGCAATTTTCTCCACCTTGACAACACCCTTGTCAACCAGATCTCTCACAAAGTGTAACCTTACATCAATGTGCTTGGATCTGTCATGATAGACCTGGTGCTTGGCCAAATGCACAGCACTTTGACTATCACAATGCACTGACACCCTTTCTTGCAGAACTCCAAGTTCCTCAAGCAATCCTCTCAACCATATAGACTCCTTGATTGCCTCAGTCAATGCAATATATTCTGACTCAGTGGTACTCAAAGCAACCACTGACTGCTGGGATGCCTTCCAGACCACAGCACTACCATACAAGGTAAACACAAACCCTGTGAGTGACTTCCTGGTATCCACATTGCTGGCATAATCAGAGTCTACATATCCAGTAAGAGCATCTCCAGAGCTCCTTACTCTCCTAAACATCAAACCATACTCAGAAGTGCCCCTCAAATACCTCAATACCCATTTCACACCTTCCCAGTGTGACTTCCCTGGATTGGCCATGTATCTTGAGATACAACTTAGGGCAAAGGCAAGGTCAGGTCTGCTACACACCATAGCATACATCAAACTGCCCACAGCTGAAGCATAAGGAACCTTACTCATGGCAATCTCCTCAAATTGATTCTTTGGAGACTGATCCACTGAGAATTTTAAGTGAGCCCCAAGTGGTGTAGTCACTGCCTTAGCCTCATGCATATAAAACCTTTTGAGAACCTTCTCAACATAAGAAGTCTGAGACAAGAACAAAGTCCCATTTGACCTGTTCCTGGAAATATCCATTCCCAGAATCTTCTTTGCCTCTCCAAGGTCTTTCATCTCAAACTCAGCACTTAGCAACCTCTTCAATGACTCTACCTCCACCTTGGAACAACTGGCAATCAACATATCATCCACATAGAGCAGTAGATAGGTAACAACCCTTCCTGTCTTCAGTTTGAGATACACACAGCAGTCAAACTGACTTCTCACAAAGCCTATCAACAACATATAGCTGTCAAACCGCTTATACCACTGCCTTGGACTTTGTTTGAGACCATACAGGGATTTCTTCAACAAACACACCTTGTTGACATCAGAGCACCCCTCTAGACCATCAGGCAGCCTCATATAGATCTTCTCCTCCAACTCCCCGTGGAGAAAAGCAGTCTTCACATCCATCTGTTGAAGCTCAAGGTCAAACTGAGCAACAATGGCTAACAGGACTCTGATTGTACAATGCTTCACTACTGGAGAAAAGATCTCATTGAAATCAACTCCCTCCTTCTGAGTAAAGCCCTTAGCAACTAACCTTGCTTTGTACCTTATACCAGATCCTTCCTGCTTCTTCTTAAAGATCCATTTACAGCCAACTACCCTTTGATTCTTAGGTCTCTGCACAACATCCCATGTATGATTCCTATCCAAAGATTGGAGCTCCTCCTGCATAGCTAGAAGCCACTTTGCCCTATCTGAAGACCTCAAAGCTTCAGAATATGAATTTGGCTCTTCACTAACCATGTTCTCAGCTACCAATAGGGCATAAGACACTGTATCTGCCTGTGCATACCTCTTAGGAGGTTGTATCACCCTTCTCTCCCTGTCTCTTGCAAGTTGATAACCATCACTGACTTCAGGTACTTCACTGACCTCAAAGTCATCCTCATCTTCACTTTGGGCATCTCTCTGAGCTCTAATTACATCTCTACCATGTAACTCCACCTCAAACTGATCCATCTCAGTTGATTCTTTCTCAGAGAGCATGGGCATAGTGTCTTCATCAAAAGTCACATCCCTACTGACCACACACTTCTGATTCCCGGGTTCAATGCACCACAGTTTGTAACCCTTTACTCCCTTTGGGTAACCAAGAAACACACACCTCAGTGCTCTGGCTTCAAGCTTGTCACCCCTCACATGAGCAAAGGCCAAACTGCCAAAGACCCTCAGATTATCATAGTTTGGAACTTCCCCTGCCCAAACTTCCTGAGGAGTCTTCATGCTCAAAGCTGCAGCTGGACTCCTGTTGATCAAATAGGCTGCAGTAGACACTGCTTCTCCCCAAAATGATTTACTTAGCCCAGAGCTTAGAAGCATACACCGTACTCTCTCCAGTAAGGTCCTATTCATCCTCTCAGCAACTCCATTTTGCTGAGGAGTAGAAGCCACAGTCCTATGCCTTGAAATCCCATTCTCAACACAGAAGGAGTTAAACTCCTCAGAGAGAAACTCAAGACCATTATCAGTCCTCAAGTTTTTAACCTTCTTCTCTGACTGCCTCTCCACTTCAATTACCCAATCTCTGAACTTCTCAAAGGCATCACTCTTGTTCTTCAGAATGAACACCCATACTTTCCTTGAGAAATCATCAATGATGGATAAGAAGTACCTGCCTCCACTCTTGGTATTTGTTCTAGCAGGGCCCCACAGGTCAGAGTGAACATAATCCAACACTCCCTTGGTTGTATGCCTTCCCACTCCAAAACTGGCCCTAGTTGCTTTGCCCAGAACACAATACTCACATACTTTGAGCCTGTCAAGTTGACCATTCTTGAATACACCCTGCTTAGACAACTCATGAAGACCCTTCTCACTGAGATGTCCAAGTCTCCTATGCCATAACTCCACCTTCACTGAGGCAGCAGCTAAGGAGTTCTCACCAACAACAGTAGAACCCTTCAAGAAATACAAGTCATTCCTCTTGACTCCCTCAAGTACCACAGTAGTGCCTTTCTTAACCTGAAGGCAACCACCAACTGAACTGAAGCTCATGCCCAAACTGTCAAGCATTCCAAGAGAAATCAGATTCCTCCTGAGGGATGGAATATACCTCACCTTAGTCAGTTTCTTGATTGATCCATTTGAGAGTCTCAACCTCACTGAACCAATACCCTCCACCTGACATGTAAGATTATTTCCAAGAACAACCGAACCACCATCTATGAACTCAAAGTCCTCAAACCAATGCTTCACAGGACACATATGAAATGTACACCCAGAATCAAGCACCCACTCCTCATTTCTAGAGTTAGAAGTAACTGCAAGTACCTCAGCATCCTCCAAATCAGAAGTTGACTCAACCACATCCACGGATTGAGCTGGCTCTTTCCCTTTGCCCTGCTGATTCTTCAACTGGTAACAATTCTTCTTCAAGTGACCTGTCTTATTGCAATGGTAGCACTTCCTAGATTCTGAGGTTGATGCACCTGCATCACCACCTCCATGTGGCTTCTTCTTGTTGTCCTTCCTTCCCCATGACTTCTTCTTTGTGACAGTTAGACCCTCTGGACTTTGATGCTGTTCCTTGACCTTAGGATCCTTCTTGTTCAACTCCTTTGACCTAAGTGCAACCTGCACTTCCTCCAGAGTCAAATCATGAACCCTACCATACAACAATGCATCCTTAAACTGATCATATGATGAGGGCAAAGAGCTCAGCAACAACAGTGCTTGATCCTCCTCCTTCATTTGACCATCTACATTCTCCAGATCATCTAACAGCCTCACAAAATCATCCAACTGGTCAACCACAGATCTATCAGAAGACATCCTAAAGGTATACAACCTTTGCTTCAAATATAACCTGTTTGCCAAGGATTTAGTCATATACAAGCTTTCCAGTTTCTTCCACAAACCATAGGCTGTCGACTCCTTGCATACTTCCCTCAACACTTTGTCCCCCAGGCTCAAGATGATCACACTATGAGCACGCATGGAAATATCCACTGGATCTGGTGTTGATTCTGCTGAGCTCGACTCCTTCGTCTCCTTCCCTTTGCCCTCTGGCGCTGACGACTGCAACGGGGCATCTAACGCTGAGATCAAACCTTGTTGTACCAGAACCGCCTTCACTTTGATTCGCCAGAGGTTAAAGTCATTCTTCCCCGTGAATTTCTCCAGATCGACCTTCGTAGATCCACCTTTCATCATCTTCACCGCAGTTGGATTTGATTCCCACAGACGGCGCCACTTGTTGAGGATTCGAACAAGAAAACAAACACCACACAATCGCAGCCGCGGTTTGCCACAAAAGCTTGGCGCCAGAAAGCTTCGAGCTCAAATGGTGAAATCGGGATACGACGACAAACACACGATCTGAGGATCCTAGAAGTATCTCTGAACTTCAAGGAACACAACACAAAAGAAATCACACGAAATGACACAAGATTTTACGAGCTTCGATCGATTGAAAATCGATCTACGTGCTCGGGGAGGGAGATGGTTCTAGCGTGTTATTCAAGCTCTCAAGGCTATGAATATGAGTTCAGTATCAGCTCTACATCACACACACACGGTGAATTACATTTATACTCACGCACACAAAAAACCCCAAATCTGAAAATCATAAGAACCCTACGATCAAATCAGATTGGGAAAATCCACACCACACATTTCTAACAGAAAATGTGAACGTCATGCTGTGCGTGAGCTGGCGAGGAACTTGGAGCACTTGGAATCTCGCATTTTCATCCACTAACACGTGAGAGAGGATCAATCCAGTGCGCCGCGACATTCCTGAGAACCCAGGTAAAACGACACCGTTTTGCCCTGTTGGCGGCAGATTTAAATGAGATGCTGGAATGGTCACTGTGCCCAAACTCAAAGCGCGGTGAGACGGTCACTTTGCCCAGACTTCCAGAATGTATGATAACACTTCTAGAATTCAAATCTTGTGTACATTCCAACAGTTCTTATACATTATTTGCACAACACTTGATTATACGTTCGTACTTCAAACAATATGAGCAGTTATTATTAGCCTTTAACTAAATCTCGGAGCCTGCATGTCTCTTCGATTTTCTTGTGGGGACGAAATACATTGGTTGTTAGCGGTAGTGTTTGGTCATTTATTTTTTGTGAATAAGAGTAGGACGACTGTACAAGTAGTGTAGTGAAAGAAAGCCGCGTAATTAGACTATGTACAAAATATCCGTTGTCAAATTTGACACTTCTCTCTTGTCACACATCTTCAATTAACACCTTATTTTCAGCGACAACCCCACAAAGGTGTTATTCAATGTGTCAATTATTCTCTTTTTTCTACATCACCATATCATATACCACACCATATTGAAAGAATGATTATGAAATCACCGATCATTGGTGAGTACGATAATACTCATATTTATAGTTACAATAGAATCCCATAATTAGGGAAAAGATAAACGCAAATCAAATAATATACTAATCCTAAATATAAAAGATTTATCTTATACTAATAATCAAATCAATATGATTTGATTATGTTTATTTCCTTAACACTCCCCGTCTGCGTGAGTTGAAGATGCTGTGGGGATCGGATTATGGAGATGGCATGAAAAGAAACGAAAACGAGGTTCGTGTTCAACACGATCTCATTAAAACAAAATTCGACTTCTACCGATCGTTTGTCTCCCAGGATACAACGTTTTCACGCAACTACGTTGCACGTCGAACCGAGATGTTGCCCGAGATATTCACCGGAGGGGCAAGGAAAGCTAAGCAAAAGAAAAGAAGCAAAATGTGCTGAAATGTGTCTGTATAAACTCGATTCTTTTTCGGTGTCTTTTGCATGCACAAAGAGCTGCAATATATAGGAAAAGTTGGACGAGAAGGGTTGATGAATCTAGACGTGTTGGCCATAACGTCTAAGCATTCATCACCCACCATCATTGTGATTAAACACAATTAATTCTTATGTTTAAAATTCAAAAATTTAACCTCCATCAATAATGAATAATATTGAATAATATTATTATTATTAAAAAAATAAATAATTAATAATATCCTATTATTATTATTGTATTAGAATATGCAAAATGTTGGCTCGTACGCCAATTCAAAGTGTTAGTAGGATACTCTCCGTTATACACTTACTAAATTTTGCATATTTTTCCAATGTGGGATACACATTATCCCTTTAGAATTGTCTTTCAATTCACAATTTTGTTACAAGTTTGAAAATTAATTTGTCATTCATTTCTACTCCGATTTGAGCAAATGAGATATCGAATCGAATCGAAGCTCTTTTCGACCTCTATATTTTCCAACAGTCCCCCCCATGAATGAAAATTATACAGACACCAAAAGATGTTTGGTGAAATAACTCGACGTTAGAAACGTGCATAGGATAGGTAGGTGTTACCCTTTGAACCTTCCCTTGTGAAAGCATATCAACTTTACTGATTAAATAGTAGACACGATGTTTTTGAACTATTCAGCATTTGTGTAAACGATAAATATACTCCACTCACGTTCTTTCTAACAACTCTCAGTTCTCATGATTATGTTTGTAAATGTTGATTTTGGCGACAACGTTTTTGTACTTGTGTGTTTTGTTTTGTTGTTTTTCAGGATTGCAGGTGCATGGAAAAGGAGACTAGAGTCTCCGGTTTTGGAACTTTGAAATGTGCATGGGAACGGCGACAGGAGTCGCCGCTTTTGGTTTTGGAAGAATGGCGTGGAACGGCGACAGAAGTCGCCGCTTATGGCATGCGTGGAACGGCGACTGGTGTCGCCGTTTGTGTGACAAGTGTTCCATGACACGGAATCGGCGATTGGGTTCTCCGCCTTTGGGAATCATGGAACGGCGACCAGAGTCGCCGTTTGTGGCAAGCTGACTTGACATGGAACCGGCGACTGGAGTCGCCGGTTTTGGCTATGGCACGGCTTCGGCGACGCTTGTCCTCAAGGCATGGTTCCAGCGACTTTGATATTCTTCAACGACGATTTTCACCTAAGTACTTTCAACGTGATTCCTTTCACCAAGTACACAAATTAAGGAATGAAGAATGGTTCCAGTGTTTTCTACTTCAATGATATCGACGACCATGAAGACGATGAAATTCCGAGGCTTCAACACTTAGAGATTTTCACGAGAGTTTGAAGATGAAGAATTGAGATCGATGGAGTCAAGATTGAATTGAAGTCTGATTTTGAAATTGAAGATTCAAGAGTCGAAGATTCAAGAATCAAAGATTCAAGATTCCAAGATTCAAGAATCCAAGTTCTACAAGAGTGATGTCATCCATGGAGAAGTGACATCAGCCAAGCATGTGACCAACCAGAATGTGCCACGTCATCACCTCACATGTGCGGGCTGCCTATATAAACCCATGGATTTCGATTTCACCATTTGACGTTTTTGAGAGAACGAAATCTGATTTTTAGAATCGTGACCGACAGCTTCGAGCTTCGAGTTTGTGTAGTAGCTTTTGCGCCTTGTGCCAAGATTAGAGTTAGGAGATTTAGCTCTAGGTACTCGTGTGCTAGATTGCAAGTTAGTGGGAGTTGTTGCGACACTCGGGAAACTTCTTGTAATCGTTTTGCCTACCATACTCAGTGTAATAGTTTAGTTTCATTTTTCAATGGAATGAAACATATTACATAACTTTGTCTTCCGTCTTTCATTCCACTAACTTGTGTGAGTGTTACCTTGACTGAAACTGCTGTTCGTGCGTTTAAGTCCAACTTCGCGAAAAGTTGGTATCATACGTCGAAGACGTAATTTCAATTGGTATCAGAGCGGGACGTCATACGTATAAGACGTGATCCGTTACTTGAATTCATAATTCCGCTACAATGGAGTCGTCCATGTTTGTCCAGAAACCGATTATGCTAACTCATCAGAACTACTCAAACTGGAAGGCCAAAGTGTCTGCTAGAATTAAGGGTTTTGACTCTAGATCTTGGATGGCAGTGTTAAAAGGATGGGAACGCCCATATACTGAAGATGTCGATGGCGTAAGAATTCCGAAACCGGAACGTAGTTGGACGAGAGAGGAACATGACTTGTCCACGGCTAACAGCAAAGCCTTACTTCTTATCTGTGAATGGCTGGACCTCAGTATGTATCAGCTGGTCAAAAATTGCACATCTGCCAGAGATGCATGGGAAACGTTACAAAGAACTTGTGAGGGAAGTCATGCTGTGAAGCGATCAAAAATCCGAACTATCACTGCTCAATTCCATCAACTCCGGATGAGGGAAGATGAAGATATCAATGACTACTTGGACAAGATCATGAGATATGTGAATGAGGCCTTTGAACTCGGAGAAATCTTTCCTGCTCCCATGGTCTATGAGAAAGTCCTCTCCAGTGTTAGCACTAGGTTCGAAAGCAAGGTGCTGACTATCGAAGCACGCAATGACGAGAATCAAAACTGGGATTACGCGGACTTGATGGCTGATTTGAGAAATTATGACTTGACTCTAAAAGTTCGAAGCAACCCAGATATGTCACTTGTCTACGTACCAATGACTGCTCTCAAGATTTCTGAGAAAGGAAATAGTTCAAGAAGCTCGAACTCTCGAAAAACTCATGTGAAAAATGAGAAAACTGAAAGTAGTTTTTCTGCTGATTTGTGTGAATCTGATGATGAGGAAGCTGAGGATATTGAGAGACTGATGAACTCCAATAATCCGGACAAACTTGCTACATTGACTGAGATAGTCACCTATGTTGTGAAACAAGAGTTTAAGAGGAAGAACCGTGCTCGAAACTTTCGAAAATTTCAGAAAAGTTCTAACTCATACCCGAATACTCCTGACAACCGAAATCAGGGATCATCGTCTGACAAAAAGTTCAAAGGGACTAAACTTTCGCCATACTCCTCTACTAGCAAAGATGTTTCTAAGATGCAATGCTATGAGTGTAAGGGATATGGACACGTGAAAAATGAATGCCCGAACTTACATCGTAAGAAGAAGCTACCAGTTAGCTATGTTGTGATTGACGATGAGGATGTCATATCTGAGAACGACGAGTCCGAGGACAATAATTCTGACGATGATGAGGACAACGCTCTAGTTGTCACTTTTGGTGAAGACTTTGAACTTGAAAATTTTGAAGTTGAAAACTTTGAACTTGACACATTCCTGAAAGACACTGCAACTGCAGACAACATTTTCCGTGTGGCATCGATAAATCGAAATTTTTGTGACGATAACATTTTCTCGGATGATGAATCTGAGTCTGAGACCGAAAGGGAAGAGATGACATCTGATGTCCATCAAAGTATAATTGAGTCTGCTGAACTGGTTGATCTGAAAGAGAGTTATTCTAAACTCGAAAAATTGTGTGACACAGCTATCACTGAGAATAGCACTCTTGAAGTGTCACTGAAATTCATAAAAGAATCTCTTGATGAACTCTCTGAAGAGAAACGAAAAATGTATGATGAGGCTGTAGTATTGAGAAACTCAGTTGAGAAGACTGAGGATGAGAAGAAAAAGTTGAACAACTCTCTGACAATTCTTAAAGTTAAATTTGATGACCTGTTCGAGGAAAAGCACAAGTATTTCAAAGAAGTTGTCGAACTGAGAGAGGTGTGTGAGAAGTTGAGTTCTGAAAACTCAAAACTAAAGACTTCACTGAAAAAGGAGTCAACTGAAGTTAAGAAGCTGCAGACCTTGTTTAAGAACTCGGATGCTGAGAATGATGAACTGAAGTCATCACTGATGAAAACTCAAACTGACCTTGCCATGACTGACAAGGAACGATATGTGTTGAAAGAAAAACTTCATATGACTGACGAGCTGTCGAGGAAAATGAACACGAACTCTTCCGTGTTTGACAATGCTGCTTCATATATGAATCCTAATCGTTACGGTCTTGGATTTCAAAAAGTTTTTGAGTCTATATACTCGACATCTGAAAAGAAGAAGGAAGTGAGTTTTGTTAAGGCATCGGATGATTTGCCTGAGAATAAAAGTAAGGATGACGTTGAATCATCTAAACGGAAGGAGATTGCTGAAGGAAAGAAGATTGCTAAGTCTCCAGAACCTAAAACTCAAAAGTCGACCTCGATTTCAAAATCTGAATCTGAGACATATCAATTTCCGAAGAATATTGTCAAACATCCTCGTGGTATCCTACCTTATGAAAAGACGTTGCTGAAGAACTTAGACAAATCTCAGAACGTAAAGAAAAATGGACAATCCTCTCGCACTAAAACTGTTTTGGTCAAAACGTCTACGAAGGTTGAAACTCGTCTAAGGCGAAAATATGTGTGTCACTACTGTGATCAACCTGGACACATTCGACCATTTTGCTATAAGATGAAAGAGGACATGAACAAAGAAATCCTGACTATGAAGAAAAGGGATGAGGTTGCTAAGAAAATGAAGAAACCCATTTTTCAAAATCCGAAAGCTAAGAAAAATCTGAAATCTGTGACTGAGAGGAACAGTCAAATTTCTGATGGGAAGAAGAAGTGGGTGGCTAAGTCCCAGAAGAGTGAAGTTAAACTAAACTCCACCATTTTAACTGACTGGAAACCAAGGGAACTTATTTTCTGCAATGTTGCACTCAATGCCTCTGAAGCTAGCAACAAAGGCATTTGGTACTTTGACAGTGGCTGCTCCCGACATATGACCGGTACAAAGAAATTCTTGAAAGAATATGAGCCGATGACTGGTTCCCCCGTGGTGTTTGGAGGGGGAGCAAAAGGTGTTGTCAAGGGAAAGGGGACGCTACAAATCAAAGGATTGCCTCCGATCAGAAATGTTGTCCATGTCAAGGGACTTGTTGCCAATCTTATCTCTATCAGTCAGCTATGTGATGAAGGTTTTAATGTCAGCTTTGATAAGGAATCTTGCAGAGTTTATGATGCTGAGGGAAAATGTATCATGGAAGGTCCACGTGCTAAAAACAATTGCTATACAACTGAGTATAGTTGCTTCTCCGTGACCGTTCCTGATGAAGTTGATTTGTGGCACCAACGACTTGGCCACACTAGCACTCGCAATCTGAGCAAATTGGTTAAGGGGGAGATAGTTCGAGGAATCTCTCAACTCCCCAAAATCGAGAAGCGAGTGTGTGGTGACTGTCAGAAGGGCAAGTTGACAAGAACTCCTCATCCGGCACTTCCAACTCTAATGAGCACATCAGCCCCTTTTGAACTTCTACACATGGACTTGATGGGTCCAATGTGAAGGTTTTCGATGCCGATCCAATCGCTCGATTACCTTGTTCGTGTGTGCGGAAGCGTGTAAAACAATAGAACACGAACAACATGAAGATCTAGGCACACATTATATGTATAGACACGTTTATATATATACATCCAATATATATATATATAGAGATTAACGAGATCACTTACAACCGGTGTAGCGTGCCTCGTTGATGTTGATGAAGGTGGTGTTGAGTCGATTGAACCACCTTCATTGATCAGTCACTAGATGCTCTCCTTGTGAATGACCTCGTCACTCCTTTAGATCGTCCGGATGTGGAAGCCGCACAAATGGCCCGGCCTCTACGTGTTGCACACGAACCCGGATAATGAACACCTTGCTTGCTTGAGAATGAATCTCCAAGATCACCTCTTTTCTCTCTATTTGAGTGGAATTTCGTGGTTGATGCTATTGTGTGATGAAAATCTGATTTTCATCTATCTAAGTCCATCATTATGCATCCCATTACACCCCTTTGTAACCTACAACATAATGGGCATCATAATGCACCATAATCATGCAAAGGGGTTACAAAGGAGGTGAAAGGTCATGCCACATACACATGCCACTATGCATTGTATGTGGTCCCCACTTGCTTGTGTGGCATGCCATGTCACACTATATGACATGCATCCATGCAAGCCATGCATCCCATGCATGTTAATTAATTCCACGTAAATATTGATTCTAAATCAATATATTTATCAAGCAACGTACATCATCTTTGAGTCCGTGTGTGACCCTGTAGGTATGATTTAATTGATCAATATTATATTGTTCCCAACAATTAATATTATCAAATAATCATTTAACATCTATAGACGACCTTATGACTTTATCGATTGCACACGTAGGATCGAAGGACATATCCCAACAATCTCCCACTTGGCCTTCAGAGCCAGTGTGCTGCCAACTTCCTGTTGTCACTTTATGTCTAAGTTTGAACTTGAGGCAAGACTTGAGTCATCCTCAATCGGTTCAAACCTTTCTTGGACTTTGAGACAGACTGTAAAACCAGATTTATCACTATGATACGAATCTGGACGTGGCCACGTATTTTCCACAGTCTAGACTCTCCAAGTGGCCGTTAAGACATGTATCCCATTATAAAATGGAGGATAATCCCATCTTGTCAATCCAAGCTCTCCCACTTGCTTCCTGATATACCCAATAACAAGTTTTATAACCTCCTTTTACGAAAGGCGTTTACTTGTATCAAAGTACACCATTTCACAATGGAATCACTCTGGACTACTCAGGTCAGAGGAAATTGCTCGACAGTCAATGAAATAGTATTATGACTCGAAATCTTAAATACTATTCCAGTCGGGTCTGTTCGATCATTAGCTCCCAGCTAATATCTATGTAATTGTACTTGATGTCCCACATCACTAGCCCATGAAGCGGCGCTATAGTACACATTACAAACTAGTTCATTGTATTATCGGTTTGTCCGTACTCGATTATACGAACCAGGAACAACTATATGATTCAAGTATATCAGTTCAACCATTGGGACTTCATTATGCGGTAAGTCGACCTCATAACCCAATTGATATCACTTAATCATTTGGACAATTCATATAAATTAAACCATATTTATATGAAGAAATATGTATTATACATATGAATGAATGTTTACCAAATCTCCAAAAGTATCTAATACAGTAATAGAAATCACAACCCATCTCTAAGATGTCTGATCTCTATTGCATTCGTGAAAGCTTCAAGCTTAGACTGCTGGAGAGGTTTAGAAAATGGGTTTGCAACCTTACCAAAAGTTGCAACTTTATTATCTCGATGTCTCCACAAAACTATCTCCCAGATAATGTGGAACTTCCTGAGCACTAGTTTTAGACTTGCGGTGCTTCCTAGCTCATTGGCTTGCGCGATAACTCTACTATAAATAGAGAACTATCGGATGGGCTGAGCTAGTTACGCCACCTAGTTCATTCAAGAACTTTCAAATCTTAGCTGCCAACATTATTGCATCCAATGCAATACTGTGCTCAGCTTTTGTAGTTTAATCAGCTATATTGCATTGCATGGAACTATTCCAGCAAATTTCACCTCTAACCAGACAAAAGATATAACCAGATTAAAATCGGAAATTATCTTAGTCTGTTTTGAAGTTAGCATTCAAACAGCTTTGTTAATATCAACTCTTTTTGTCTTCCTAAGACAACAAAATATTCTTTACTCCATCTAAGATACATAAGAATATTCTTGGCCGCAGTTTAATGCGCCTCACCTAGGTTTCCTTGAAACTGAATCGTCATGCTCAAGGCTTACGATACGTCCATTCGTGTACATATCATGGCGTACATTATAGATCCTATTGCCGAAGCATAAGGAATTTTTTCCATCTTCTTTTGCTCATCAGGTCCCGTAGGACATTGCATCTTACTAAGAGATGTGCCATTAGTTATTAGAATGAGACCCTTTCTGGCGTCTTTCATTCTGAACCTATCAAGCACCTTATCAATATAGGTCGCTTTACTAAGTCCAAACATCCTTTTCGATCTGTTCCGACAGATCTTGATGCCCAATATGTACTGTGCTTCTCCAAGATCCTTTATTGAAAACAATTTCCAAGTCATTCTTTAATAGAATTAAGCATAGAAACATTGTTTCCAATAAGGAGTATGTCATCGACATACAACACAATGTATACAACGTAACTCCCACTGTTCTTCTTGTAAAACAAGACTCTTCCGAGTTCCTCTGAAATCCCAAACCCAGTATGGATTCATTGAACTGAAGATTGCTACTCCGATATGCTTTGCTTTATTCCATAAATGGAATTATAAGATTGCATAATTTCTCAGCCTTATTAGGATCGATAAAACTCTTTGGCTGTGTCAAAACACATTCTCTTCTAGAATCCAATTCAAGAAGTTAGTTTTAACATCCAATATTACCATAACTCATTATCAAGATGAGTAGCAATGGCTAAGATAATCTGAATGATTTAATCAAAGCAACTGGTGAAAGTTTTTTTATAATCCACCTCGTGAATAAAACATTTACCATCAACCTTGCTTTGAAAACCCTAGGTTTTCCATCTGTCTATTTAGATCTTAAAGATCTATTAGCATTCATTGGGTTTAACCCCGTGATGCAAATATATCAAGTTCCAAACTTGATTATCAGATATTGATATCATCTCAGATTTCATGGAACCATGCCAATTTTCAGTAGCTGGACTCGTCATAGCTTGGAATTAGGTCGAAGGTTCACCGCTTTCCAAAAGCATGAATTCATATCTCTCATTGGTCACAATATCTAAGTATTTGAATAATAGAGATAGATTTATGCCTTTCGGACCTACGAGGGCTGGTATGGCTTCCAAAACCATAAGAATACTCTCAACCCAGTCTTGAGTATTCATTATTGGTTGTTTCACTTGAACCTCGTTCAAGACAACCGAGCTCTCACTGAATTTCTAGGAAAGATAACTCTTTTCAAGAAAATCACTATCTCGAGCAACAAAATATTGTTCTCAAATAGATCGTAGAAGTTGTACCCTCGAGTTTCTTATGGATACATTAAAGAAACTTTTATCCCATTTGAGTTCAAGCTCTATAGAGATAAATCTCGTCAGAGAAGCTTTTAGAACCTCAAATCTTGATGAAAACAATTTAGGGACCCTCCCTTTCCATACCTAGTATGGTGTCTTATCAACAGCTTTTGACAGCGTCCTATTCAGTGTATAAGTTGAAGTCAAGAATTGTGTGTTCCCAAAAGAGACCAGTAATTCATTTAGACCTCTCATCGAATGGTCGAACTATATTTAATATAGTTTGTTTTCTCTTTTCCAAAACATAACCTTCATGTGCTTGTGAACTGATAGGTTCCACATACATCAGTATGGATCATCCCTAATTAATCACTCACATGTTCTCCTTTCTCCAAGAAAGATGACATTGTTATCTTTGTCCATCAAACATCATTCATATGTATCAAATGACTCCAAGTCAAATGATTCTAGAATGCCTTCTAAAAGAATATTCGTTGCATGTTTAGATTTTGATCTAATCAACAATGTTACAGTTATGTCTCATTGAGAATTATTCGATTTGGCCTTTGGTCTTAATGATATATATGATTTGTCAAGTTTAAAGTATACATAAACAATATAATAATCGTACCAAAATAAAGAATAATTCACAATTAAAATAGTTACCAAACTATTTAATAGTGAAAATACTAATCCATCAGTATCTAATACTGAACCAATATTCATTGTTTATTGAAGGTACGAAATTACATAGTTATAATACTAAAACAAGGCCCTAAGGCAAAACAACATCATATGATCATACGGCTAATGCAGCGACCTTCTCTCCATTTCTTGCTCGTAGATCGACATCTCTATTCACCAAACTTATACTTCTATGTAGTTCCTCCACATAAAAATGTGAGAACCATATTTGACATCCAATACCCAAGAAGTAGAATTTGTGAAGTTTAATGTCTATATCATTAATACTTGAAGATGAAGCAACCCCATTCTTCACATCTTCTTTGAACTTTGGGCAAATTCAATTATTCCCAATAATTGAGTCTCATTCAAATTTCCCATTCAAAATTAATACAATGTCAAAACGTGATAAATCGTAAGTGAAAAATCGAAGTTTTCTAACCAGCGATATTATCATGCAATTGAAGCCCTATCTCTCATAAAATATGAGGGAGCCAATCAGACAGTCGTTTCACGCCATTCAATGGCTCGAAAGTCTCTAATTTGTGTCATTGATGAACTTAAGTGTTTTGGATTAAATCACTCCCCGAGGTGTAAATAATCCTAACCTTATAATCCATCAAATGAAAGACAAATTAGACATTTGTTTTGAAATTGAATAAAATATGAATTTTTATATGTTTGCAAGTAGTGTCCAACACTTTTGCAGTAGACGCATTGAGATTCCCTAGGAACCCTAGTAGCCTTCTTGCCCATGCTCTTTTGAATACCCTATCCCATATCATAAGAATTTCCCTCTTAGGGTCCTTATCTATCGCCGACTCAGCAGCCTTGAGCATCCCGTGGAGCTCACGAAGCGATTTCTTCAAACCATTCATGTGGAAATTTTAGCCTAAAGGCATTATAACCATCATGAGATTGAAGTATCAAATCGGTTGCCAAATAATCATCATAGGAAAAATCTAGGCGGTCACTTGAAGCAAATAATCCAATCATTTGTTGCACATGTGATTTCATAGATTTCCATTTTTCCAGCCTAGCTGAAGCGATGACCCTGGTCATACCGAACCGCTCAATCTTAGCATATTCCCCGAACATGCTATTGAGTTGTTCAATGATATCTTAGGATGTGGTTATTTTAACACATTTTCATTGTCTTCGTATTTGAGGACCATCCTCAAATTATGTTGTGAATCAAGAAAATTTATGTTGTTCAATTTTTCATAACCAAGAATTGAATCAAACATGAATCGAGTTGAAATTAACATGATAAACTACAAAAGAAAGATAAATAAAGTATGTAAACATCCACAAAGCGGTAAACAAATAAGGTTGTCTAACAATCTACTTATTTATTCCATTTTGTTCAATCGATATCTAATATCTTTGTTCCCTTGAACAAAACAATCCCAAGACCCTCATCTTGCAAATTCTTAAGCCGACTGAGTCCGCACTTAAGAAGTCCAAGATAGGTAGACATCCCATGTCAATGACATCTAATGTCACTCTCGGTCGATGAGAGTCCCATTCTCATCTCATGTCTCGATAGCCACGCCTGCAGTGGATCTATCGATGAGAAAACCAAACTCACGTGTAAAGGTCTAACCTTTACTCCCACTTATCCCAAGATAACAAGTAGTACCCCGCTGAGGCGGACCTACCAACTTATGATCGAGGGCTTCATGAGTGTGATGTTTTTGGACAAGACATTATACTCATTATTTTGGGAACTTGCATGCATAGGTTTGTTTATATGTAAGTTGAACCTTTATAACATAAAACAACCTATAACTAGCAAAGCAAATAAATACGTATTCGAAAGGCCCCTAGAACCTCACAACTCTCAAACGAAAAGATTAAAAGCAACAAAATAGGCCTTGGACATCTTCTGAACTGGTCCACGCCCGCCGTTTCAGTTCCGCGCCCTCCGATTTTGGTCAAATCTATTCCGTACCCAAAAAACCACGAACGGCGCCCGCCGTTTCACAATCAGCGGTCGCCGAACACCACCGGCGGTCGCCGTTTCCAAAACGACGCCCGCCGAAAGGGTATAAAACGGGGCTGACCCAAAAACAGCCTTTCGGCGGTCGCCGTTTCCAAAACGGCGCCCGCCGGAGCACAAACGGCGCCCGCCGTTTTGCTCCAGCAGCCCGGATTTTGCCCGTTTTGCTTCGTTTTGCTTCGTTTCTTCTCGTTTTCGCCGGAGAGCCGATATCCAATGTCGATCCATGGATTCAATCCATTGCTTACACATTGAACAATACATTTTTGAATAGAAAAAAAACTTATCTATTACAAAAGATTCCAAGGGACGCAGCCCTCCAAAACTATGGCCAATCGTACGAAAAAAACGACAATTTCATTCACCCGACCACTAACGGTGGCCGGCCTTATATCTAAACACATAATCACATAATCACATAAAACAATTAAACCAATTATGTTGATTTAAACATATTGTGTCCAACACAAAACATGTGCACGAGCCCTAGGCTCTGATACCAATTGAAGGTTTTCGATGCCGATCCAATCGCTCGATTACCTTGTTCGTGTGTGCGGAAGCGTGTAAAACAATAGAACACGAACAACATGAAGATCTAGGCACACATTATATGTATAGACACGTTTATATATATACATCCAATATATATATATATATATAGAGATTAACGAGATCACTTACAACCGGTGTAGCGTGCCTCGTTGATGTTGATGAAGGTGGTGTTGAGTCGATTGAACCACCTTCATTGATCAGTCACTAGATGCTCTCCTTGTGAATGACCTCGTCACTCCTTTAGATCGTCCGGATGTGGAAGCCGCACAAATGGCCCGGCCTCTACGTGTTGCACACGAACCCGGATAATGAACACCTTGCTTGCTTGAGAATGAATCTCCAAGATCACCTCTTTTCTCTCTATTTGAGTGGAATTTCGTGGTTGATGCTATTGTGTGATGAAAATCTGATTTTCATCTATCTAAGTCCATCATTATGCATCCCATTACACCCCTTTGTAACCTACAACATAATGGGCATCATAATGCACCATAATCATGCAAAGGGGTTACAAAGGAGGTGAAAGGTCATGCCACATACACATGCCACTATGCATTGTATGTGGTCCCCACTTGCTTGTGTGGCATGCCATGTCACACTATATGACATGCATCCATGCAATCCATGCATCCCATGCATGTTAATTAATTCCACGTAAATATTGATTCTAAATCAATATATTTATCAAGCAACGTACATCATCTTTGAGTCCGTGTGTGACCCTGTAGGTATGATTTAATTGATCAATATTATATTGTTCCCAACAATTAATATTATCAAATAATCATTTAACATCCATAGACGACCTTATGACTTTATCGATTGCACACGTAGGATCGAAGGACATATCCCAACACAATGGAGGTGCAGAGCTTAGCTAAGAAAGAATATGTGCTGGTTGTGGTTGATGATTTTTCCCGATACACATGGACAAGATTTCTGGCAACCAAAGATGAAACTTTCAATGCCTTCAAGGGTATTGTAAAATTGATACGAACTAATCATGAAGCTAAGGTTAAAAGGACCTGGAGTGATCATGGAACTGAATTTGAAAATTCAAGCTTCAATGAATTTTGTATGCTGAAGGGAATCCATTATGAATACTAGGCTCCAAAAATGCCTCAACAAAATGGGATCGCCGAACGTAAGAATCGAACACTGCAAGAGATGGCGCGTGTGATGTTAATCTCCAAAAATCTGGCTCGAACTTTTTGGGCAGAAGCCGTCTCTACAGCTGGCTACATTTTGAATCGAATAAGTATTCGATCTGGGACTACTGCTACTGCCTATGAACTTGTCAATGGCAAGAAACCTTCGGTGGCACACTTTCGTGTCTTTGGCTGTACTTGCTATATTTTGAAGAATCGTGATCCTCTAAAGAAATTTGAAGCCAAAGCTGATCGTGGAATTTTCGTTGGCTATAGCCAAAATAGTCATGCCTACCGTGCCTACAATCTTCGAACTAGGAAAGTCATCGAGACTGTGAACATCAACTTTGATGAACAAGACTTTCTTGGAAAAGATGTAGAGGCTGATTGGGTTAAGGAAGGAATCCTTGAAAGTCGAACTTTTCTTTCAACACCCACAACTGAGACTCCTGAAAATGCTACTCCAAATACTTCGCCTGAAGTTGGAGACTCTAGCAACCAAAATGATGACAATTTATTGACTGAGGATGACGATGATGATCAAGTTGAAAACCCAGCTGACGCTCCAAGAGAAGCACCTGGTCACATTCAAAAACGTCATCCACCGAATCAAATGATCGGAAGTTTGAATGAGCGAACTACACGCTCAAAGAAACCAATGAATTCTCCCGACGAACTCTACAACATCTGTACTTCCGCAGTATGTAATGAAATCGGCATCACTTGCTTTCTCTCCGAAAATGAGCCGAAAAATTACAAGGAAGCTATGCAAGATGATTTTTTGGATCATGGCCATGCAAGAAGAGTTAAATGAGTTCACACGGAATAATGTTTGGTCCTTAGTTCCCCGAACTGCAAACATCAATGTTGTTGGAACTAAATGGATTTTCAAGAATAAAACAGATGAGCATAACCAAGTTGTCCGAAACAAAGCTCGTCTTGTTGCCCAAGGATATGCCCAAGTAGAAGGCATAGATTTTGATGAAACTTTTGCTCCGGTCGCACGAATTGAGTCCATCAGACTCTTGATTGCTATTGCATGCCATCTCGGCATCAAACTACGACAGATGGATGTCAAAGCTGCCTTCTTGAAAGGTGTTTTGGAAGAAGAAGTCTACGTTGCCCAACCTAAGGGCTTTGAGGATCCGAAAAAGCAAAATCATGTCTACAAGCTTCACAAAGCTCTATATGGCTTGAAACAAGCGTCTCGCGCCTGGTACGGATGTCTCACAGATTTTCTCCTGAACTTCGGCTTTGAGCGTGGATCGGTGGACAAAACTTTGTTCATCAAGCGAGAAGGCAAACACATGATTGTTGCCCAAATTTACGTTGACGACATTTTCTTCGGAGCTACTTGTTCTAAACTCGTGACTTCATTCACAGAAGCTATGTCCTCAACATTTAAGATGAGCCTTGAGGGAGAGTTGCATCAATTCCTTGGCCTTCAGATTTCTCAACGACCAGATGGGATATTCGTATCTCAAACTAAATATGCTAAAAACATGGTTGAGAGGTTTGAGATGCATCATGCCAAGCCAGCTAACACTCCTATGGCAACTACAGAACGCTTTTCTATGTCAACGAAAAGTCGGAGTGTAAACCAAACTCTTTATCGTTCTATGATTGGGAGTTTACTTTATTTAACTGCCACTCGTCCTGACATTATGTTTAGTGTTTGTATGTGTGCCAGGTACCAAGCTGATCCGAAGAAAGACCATCTACGAGCTGTGAAACGGATCCTCCGCTACATCTCTGGGACTTCTCAGCTAGGTCTTTGGTATGCGCGCGACACTTCATCCAACCTTGTCGGTTTTTCTGATGCCGACTGGGCGACGGACACGGACGAACGAAAGAGTACCTCCGGATGTTGTTTCTTCCTTGGCAATAATATCGTGTCTTGGCATAGTAGAAAGCAAAATTGTATCGCATTGTCCACTGCCGAGTCGGAGTATGTTGCAGCTGGAAGTTGCTGCACTCAACTACTTTGGTTGAAAAAATTGTTGAATGACTATCTTCTTGAGAGTGCTCCATTAGTGCTGTATTGTGATAACCAGAGTGCTATCAAAATCAGCGAAAATCCTGTCCAGCACTCAAGAACTAAACACATCGACATTCGACATCATTTCATTAGAGATTTGGTTGATCGTGATATAGTCAGTCTACAGCATATTTCAACGGAAAAACAGCTTGCTGACATCTTTACCAAACCTCTTGACTTTGAGAGATTCAAAACTTTAAGGAATTCTCTCTGCATGTGTTCTCTCTAAGAGTTCACGAAAAATTTTGAAGTCTGAAAGAGTAGTTTCTTTACTTCTGAATACGCACTCGGAATCGTCGTGGATTAGTCTAGTCAGACAAACATGGATTCGAGGCCGCTTTAGTCTTCGGACCCAAGTGTATTTATTCCGCTGAATGCAAACATGTGAACTTGGCATTAAACTCCCATAAGCTATCCTCTGCATAGATCCATAATACCGAGTAACGGAGGACGCCAGATCACTTTGTCCGCCGGCTCCCCTCTTCGAAAGGTAGCACATGGACGCTAAAATTTAAGATGCTCAACCATCACACTTCGGAGATGCGGGATGATCCTCGCTCCCCTCTGACTGCTGTAATGAGCATCTGTTGCATTTCATCTCTAAAGCTAAAACTCGTCTGGAGGACGCAGGTCGAACCTTGCTCCCCTCTGATTGTAGTAACGCTTAGTCCCAAGTGGAGTGCCTTAAAAGTTCACCTTGCATTCATGAATTAAAATCTCTTGTGCGGTGCTAACTCTGCCAATATGTTTCGACGAAACACGACTGCTTCCGTGTGACTGAGACGAAGGACAAGCAAACATGTCTATCAACATACTTCGGTCCATCTCACCGGTTTTTAATATGAGAGATTTTTCATTAACTCAAAGTTCTATTCACCTCGTGTGAAATTTTTTGTTTTGGAAAAATGATGAAAGTGTCTCTTTTCTGGGAAAATATTTGCTCTTCATTGCCTAATATCACCCCTCGAATCTCCACTAAAATGTGTTTGAATGTTTGCGTGTGTTGAACTCTTGAATGACTAACTCGGGATGTGTTGTTTTTGTTTTGGCATTTCTGTAGTTCATATACAGGGCTATGTGGTTTACCATCTCGGAAGTCTAAACATCGAGTGCAGCGACGACAACGCTCAACCATTGGCAAATCAAATTCGGGTGACATCAAAAACGGAAAATCCAAAATCCAGAAAAATTTCCAAAATCATGCCTTGTCTCCGAAACGGCGACTTGGCCGAAACCGGAGACTCCATTCTCCCCAAAACCGGAGACACAAAAACAAAGAATCTCATTCCAAAGAAATGGAGACTCCCAAAACCGGCGATTCACGAAACTTCGGACATGCCTGTCGCCGCAAAAGCGGCGACCAGAGTCGCCGAAAAAGAGGCGACCACAGTCGCTGGAAATGCAGCGACTCATGCCTCGTTCCCTGGTCCAGCGCCACGTCCTTTTCCGGAGACTCGAACAATGGAACTCAAACCGATGGCACTCAACTTCGTCTTTCCAACTCTCGGTTTGATTTTCGGTTTTAACATTTTATTTATTTATTTTTTATTTATTATTTTGAAAATCATTATTTTAATAATATTTTCAAATTGATTATTTTTGTTCGTCTAATGGGCTCAAATTTTCTTCTTGAGATGGGCTTTTTACAGGTCTTGAGCTGTGTATTTTATATCCGGACGGGCGGCCCAAAATTTTCCTATATATAGCCCCTGGGATGATTCTACCTTGGTACGCTTACATCGAACTTTGGAATTCACGAACACTCGACTCTCAGCTGCTAACTGCTAGTCCGACATTCCTAGGTTCTTAGTTTTTCCTTTTCCGTTGCATCCGACAACTCTAGCTTTGCGCATCCGACGCCCTGACTGAGATTCCGTGGTTGAAATCTTTCCGAGTGTTAGAATTTTTCCAAGTGTTGAAACTTCTCTTCGAAATGGCAGCAGCTAAGAACTTGGATGATATGTTGGCTGACATGACTGTGTACCTCAACGAACAATTCCAAAACGCCCCATCTCCGAAATCCAAGAAAGCCGCGTTCAATGAACTCCAGGCTCACCTGGAAAAGGTGGATCAACGCAAAGCCCTGTCTGCTGAACCTTTGCCTGACTCATCAAAATCCGCTATTCCAGCACAGTCAGGTTCTCAGAAAACGACTAAGTACAAAAAGGGCTTCATGCGCTGTTTCAAAGGCGTTGTATCGCCAACTGAGTGGAATAGACTTGTTGAGGAAGGGGTTATGGACAAAGACGGTAACAAGATTGTGCCTGCTGTCAAAGACCCAAAACTTACAAAGCCATCTGGCTCGGGTAAGAATCCGGCGACTCCAGCTGGGAGTGCCGAAGGCAAGAAACCCACTGCCAGTGGTGCTGGCACTCTAAAACATTCCACTGGGTCGATTTCAAAATCGAAAACTCACAGTTCCCAGAAACCGCCACTTTCTTCGGGATCAGCTGGATCCCAGAAGTCGACTGCCGGCTTCAAGTATATCTCGGAATATTCCGAGTGCCCGAAAGCTCACTCTCGTGACTTTTTTACTGCGACTGCTGAACGTCGCCACAAGCTCATCCAGACACTTCCAATCCTGACTGATAGAACTATCCTCAAGGAGGATTATGTCAGACATGGCATCACGGATTTCTTGTCCAAGATGCACATGCTGAAGTCCGTCAACCTGACTTACCGATATTCCATTCCGATCCTTTACAAGTTCTACGCCAGCTTGTCCCCCGACTTCGCGGACCCGAAGAGTCGTCTGTATGGTTGCTTTGTTTTCCGAAACAAGTTATACAAATTCCGCCCGTTCTCCATTAACAAATTTTTGGAAAGGTTGGAAGTTCAGTCCAACTGGACTTCACCATCGGCTGAGGAATGGGCCGAAGACTTGAAAATTGGTACCTTCATTACCCAGAAAAAGGTTAAGTCTGAATTGCCGCCGCCGGCTAAGCTGTCAGCCTTTTATGGAATCCTGCAACGTCTCGGGATGTCCAACTGGACTGCTTACAAAGACGAATCCGTGCTAACTCCGGAATTGATGCACATCATTTTTCGCCTTGGCTGCGGCGAACAAATTAATTGCTGGGATTCGATGTCCCGGGTTATCAAAAAATTGCGGAACCGATAACCCGACCGAAAACCCGTCGCCGGAGTTCGCACGAACACCAACTCATCCGCAGGAGTCCGACCTTTGGAGACTACGCGCCCGAAGACACGCAGCCCGCCCCCAGCCGATTTTCTCCTGCGAGTCGGAAATTACGAACGCGAACACCACGCGAAGAACCGGGCTCGACGAGAGCATCGCCGCGGGATGAACCCGCGGCTAAACCCTAGCCGAACCCCATCGCGGGGTTCGCGATCGCCGTGCATGGCGATCGCCGGGGATGCGAGGCATCCCCGCGGGGCTGATCCGATCAGCACCCGCCGGCGGTGAGTCCGGCGACTCACCGCCACCACCATACGGGGTGGAGGGCCCCCAGCCGCGGCACCAGCCCGCGGCTGCCCTCCGCGATCGAGCTGGGCTCGATCGCTCGCTCCGGCTTCGGCCGGAGCTCTCCCCGCGCGCGCCTGCCGCCGTCGAGGGGTGGGGATCCGCCACGGCACCAGCCCGTGGCATCCCCAGCGATCGACTGCCGTCGATCGCTTGCCCCGGCGTCCAGCCGGGGCTCCCTTCGTTGCGCGGTACCGGCGGTCGAACCCTAGGGTTCGGCCGCCCCTTTCGATTCCGACGGGGATCGAGCGATCCCCGTATCCCGGTTTCGACGCTTTCCCGGATCGTCTTGTTCATGTACACATCACGATTAAAACAATCATAAATCATAAAAGGGGGTTTATGATTATTACCTCGAATCGTTGTACGGAGAAACGAATTCGGTTGATGACCTTGTGACCTTCCCGCGTATTCCTTGCACCTCGTCCGAACGTCGTGTGGGCGACGATCTATCGAACTCTATGGATCCTCCTCACTCTCAAGATTTTATGATTGGCGTAGGTCAATTAATTCTCTCCTTGAAAGTGAAGACCATGTAGTGCTTATATAGGCTACGTAGGGGATCATAAGGAGAATAAATATTGAGCTTCAATATTGAAAATTAAATTGGGTCCAACCCAAATCTATTAATTCTTATCAATATTAATTTTATTTATTTTCCACTATATAAATAAAATTGCACTCCCAATATTATTCCATATTATATCAAATAATATTTCTCCATCTTAGTATTATTTATTCCGTGTATTTAAGATTTAAATATCCATGAATAAATTTATTTATTGCTCAATAAATAATATTCATATCTTATATCCGAGACTAGTACCGTTCAACCTTTATTATTGTGCGGAACGAATCCACTCATGAGGTTTACACAATAATTCCTTATGAACTCATCTCGGGGATATTATCAACCCTTCCGGGATACACTTTCCCGTCAAGTATTCACGGCATGTCATATATAAAATATAGCGACCCAACTTTACCGGTAATTAACCCAATAATTAAATCGGTTAATTCCTTTGGAAAATCAAAGCCTCTAGTATTAAATATACACACCCGCAATAATATCGGGGATTAAGAATAAAATACTCCGAGATTTAAATTGATTATCCAAGGCAATCCTAATCAATAAATCTCAAGCTGATCCGCCCAATACACCAAGTGTACAAGTGTGATAAAATAATTAAGATAAATTATTTTGTCTCTCACACAACGACTATACCGATGGATTGGTCCGTGTCCATCTAGGTCGTGAGCAACTGTTCGATTAAATACGAGCAACCGATAGTATGATCTTCTGTACGCCCATGCGCACCATACTAACTATAACGTATAAAATCCAGGACTATATTTTGCGTAAATAATTAATAATAATTAATTGCAAATAATTGTTTATTAATTAAATAGGTTAAATGCTATGACCGGGAGTTTACCGGTACTTAAATCTAGACATTAAGTACACAACTCCAACAATCTCCCACTTGTACTAAGGTCTAGTCATTTCCTCCAAACTCCCGACTCCCATACTCATCACGTGCTTAAGTTATACTTTCCAGAAGTATTATGTGAATGAGCAATCTAGGTAGTCACTCTGAAGCTATCTTGGTGACTACTGCGTCGTCCCTCTGACGATGACTCGTATCAGGTGGTACTGGCTCTATGTGTTATCATCACTTTTCGAACTTATGACTTCTTCCAATTCTCCACGCACCGCTATGTACATAGCCTTTTGGTGAACCAAGAATCATATCCAAGTTCAGAGGTCATTCCGGAACCTAACCAAAACTTCCGCTGCCTCTGAGGCTGCTATTCGGTTTATGATAGAGTCCGAGAAGCATCACGCTCATCACTCTTTCATCCTTAGGTTCCACCTCTTCTAAAAGTGAACACATAGCCTGATATCGACTTACACTGGTCTTTCTCCGATTCTTTGATCTGAGAAACTGTAATCTAAGAAGATTTCGTTTTGCCAGTAATCACGTACTTCCAAGTACTTTACAGCATTCGAATATTTCTTATCCAGATTACCTTGATATCCTCCCACTACGCTAACCGCATAGTTGATATCAGGTTCTTGTTCTTTAACATTGCATCTACAAAGCTCTCCACACTCAAAGTGTAGGTTACTGCTTTGTCCATATCCATCTCCTTCATGTGTTCGAAACACATACCCTTAGATAGATGTATTCTGTTCTAGAAAGGCAATAACCTATCTCAGAATTGTGCATGTTTAAAACAAACCACAATCGTATAAGATATCTTAAGAGAAGTACAAATGTTCTTATCCAGAGATCGAAAGATTTCTAAGAACATGATCCAACCTCATCTTAATCTTATACCTTGATTCATTTAGACAACCTCTATTTTATGTCTGACAACACTTTTACATTGTCGCCAACGATGAAGTGTCATCTACACAAAATTCCGAGAAACACCACCCTTGTTTCCATTACGTCTCTAATACACCTTTCTCGCAAATCTATGCAGATCTAGGGATCGATTTCATGTATACTAGATCCAGAGTTCAAAACTCCTCCAGTCTTATGAACATCTCTGGTTGCTTAACAACCTCCCACTGCAATGGCGTTCCGGTGCATAACAGTAATAACATTAGGTGCAGTTAGTGTAGTACCGCTACTCGGTCAGGCTGGTTCTCAGTCTTTCCTTTCCTCATTTTAAAGTACTTTGTCAGTTAGGGCATTGTAGTTCATCTAACAGTCTTCCTCTAAGAACCGGGTGAGGATACCCATCTGGTTCGTAGTACTATTGAACTTACAATTACTTGTTCTTCTAGGATTATTCTACAACCACATAGAATGTGTCGTTGTATCCAGAAATATCCATAGAACATAGGTAATTCCGAACAAACTTGTTCTTTTACTATTAGAATACCATTTCTCGTTTTTGACACATCATGTCTACACAACAGTGTATGGTGTAGTCGCTTGAGACTTAATCTCAATCTTTGATTTATGCTATGTGTTATTCGGATAGGTGATAGCCTCCGCGAACAAGTCGCAGGTTTTCAATGGATATACTTTGAAGGTTCCCCATAATGGCTTTGTGTTAAAACATTCCGCTTTTATGGCACAACAAGTAGTCTAATCCATCTTCGAGTATTCTTGGAAGAACGACTCGTACCTTCTCTAATTACACATACCGCATCAATCATTAATCATTTTCTATACTTGTCCGAATTCCATCCTTTATCCAGAAAGGTTAACTCAGTTGTATCATCTATCAAGATCGATTCTTAGGTCGGGAGGTCCATTCCTCCAACTATAATTGATCAAATCAATTTCGACCCTTTGAATCCCTTTTGAATAGATACTACTAAGTTCAAGAATTCACAAGTATAATGATTAACAAGAGAAATACATCTAATAAGTAAAACAAGTTATACATAACGGTTTGTTGCATCGTGGTAGACTAAGGATTCATCATTCACATATTGCTATCTAATGTACCATAATAGATATCACCATTATTTCTTATCCAAACCATCAAATGATTAAAGAAATAAAATATCCATTAATAATAAAGAAAACCAGAACGAAGTTCTTTTTCAAAATAAAGGGGTACATAAGCAATAACTGAAATGAAAACTTAAAACAGATAAATGTCTTCCACTGCAACCGCTGCTACCCCAACAGCTTCGCCCATGTAGACTCGAATTCTTCTTCTCTAAGTCGCCGGGTTTTCTAGAACCCCTGCATTTAAAGAAATGCACATACCGTCAGTGGTTCCATATCTACACACCAGAATTCTGGTAGATAATACCGCTGACTATGTTTTTACGACTAAAGAAAAATTCGTACCTCTGAGAGGACATTCAGACTTCCAGTGTCCAGACTTCTTGCATCGGAAGCACAAGCCCTTTGGCTTACTAGCCCCCACTCGTGGTCCATTCCTCTTGGCACCACTGGGTTTCATGGCTTGCTTCCTTTTCTTGCCCCTACCTCCAATAGCTTTCAAGCTTTTGGGCCTGGTAGTTACAAGCGCTTGAGACTTGCCCTTCTTGTAGATCCCCTCTGCCGCCTTCAGTTCAGTCAGGAGTTGCGCAAGAGTATAAGATAGTTTACCCATATTATAGCTCATACGAAACTGCTCAAACTTAGGGGTCAGAGACTGGAGTATGATGTCGACTTGCGTCTCATCATCAATGGATGCTCCTAGGACCTCAAGTTCATTCAACAAACTCATCATCTTAAGAACGTGCTCCCCAATGGGCGTTCCTTCAGACTGAGTAGTCGACATAAGGACTCTCATGGCTTCTTGCCTCGCCGCACGATCCTGCTCCCCAAACATCTCCTTGAGGTTAGTCATCATATCCCGGGCAGTGTCCATCGGCTCATGTTGGGTTTGGAGTACATTTGACATGGAAGCCAAAATATAGCACCTAGCCATTTCATCAGCCTTTTTCCACTTCCGATATGTTGCCTTTTCCTCATCAGTTGAGGCAGCCGTGGGCTCAGCAGGGCATTTATCAGAGAGTACAAACTTGTACTCTTCAGCAGTCAGGACAATGTCCAAATTTCTCTTCCAATCAATGTAATTGGGACCAGTGAGTTTATGTTCCTTGAGTATCATAGAAAGTGGATTCATAGCTATTCTCTAAACCTATAAGCACATGTAAACAAACAATCAATTTAATGTCCGATATTATCTCCCTTAAATAATATCATTAAATTACTAATTGCGTCTAAAATCCCATCAGGTAAAGTAAGCCACGTGGTGTGGACGTTTACCCACCCAAATGATTTAGCAATTAGTTTTTCTTCGGTCATACATCAATCATAGCGTAACTTCGTGGGGAAGAATACTATGACGCGTATCTAAGTGTAAACCATCACTCAGTACTAAAGTATATTGCTTGGAATTGCTACGTCACCGCAAGCCACGTGGTGTGGACGTTTACGACAATTTCACAACTCTTCACAATTACTTATAACTGTCTACATCAATTAATCCAAAATCCTTCGGCACAGCAAGCCACGTGGTGTGGACGTTTACTACACCAAGAGATCTTTATAATTGACTCCCAATTACAAGATCCATTCGATTTCGTAAATCAAGACTCGGAGAATCATAAGTGAAACTCGAAGTTTCTAACCAGTGATTCACCATGCGAGCGACCCTATCTCTCAAAAATGAGGGAGCCGAGCAGACAAACGACCCACCTATCAAAGAATGGCACGAAAGTCTCTAATTTGTGTCATCCACATGACCAAGTGGCTCTGGCTCCATTCCACTCCCCGGGGTGAGAATGAGTCGACTTGAAGTCAGTTTCAGAAAGACAAATTAGGCATTGTTTGATAAACTCGATCAATGTTTCTTGTAAGAGGAATTACAAGAATTCTCCTACAATGACTTGTCTATATGAACTTCGAAAGTCCATAAAAGTCACCAAGAGAACAGTGATGGAGACCGTGGGAATGTTTCCATCCCCTCTCCCACTTAGCTTTTTACAATAAAGGGATACGCTATCTAGTGCATAAAAATTAAACACATATAGCATGCATGAAAGCAATAAAGCACATAGGTCACATAGTCAAAATAATGCTAGAGAATTATTTTCCCGACTATCATGGCTTTATCTTCATATGCATCCTCTAGTCTTCAGTCTTCGTTTCTTGAATGCTCCATGTGACGAGAATATTAATTTCCAATATTTAAATCTATTTATTTTCAATTAATCCAAAAGTTACTTAATTCGAAATTAAGTCAATTGAATATATCAAAAATAAAATTAAATATTATTAATATTTTTATTTATTTATTTTCCTATCTAGTTCTTATTAAATCTTTAGAATAATCTATCCAAATAAAATTTGGAATATTCTAGAAGACATCTATAATAGAACAAGGAAATAAAATAAATTAGGACTCACTACTTTCCAAATTTATTTTTATTCCTAATCCATGAATATTCCCATGAGTAGGAATAATCAAATAAGAAAAATAAATTTAGTACTAAATTAATTAAATTTCCAATCTATGAAAAATTCCATAAAGGAATTAAATCAATAGAAATAAATTAATTTAAATTAATTCTTTTCCTAATCCATGAGTATTTTTCCTAAAAGGAAAGTACTCAAATAGGAAACCCGAATTAATTGGGAAAGTAGATCTTGGTAGGAATAGCATGAGATTGGGAGATCCCATGCCATCCCCACCGTCGACCTCCACCGCTCGGGACCACCACCGCCGCCGCCCCCAGCCCACGCGCCACCACCACCGGTGGCCGGCGTGGCCGGAAGCCCTAGCGGGCAGCCCCTTCGATGGGGTCGATCAATCCTCATGGGGATCGATCATGGGGATGATCGATTCCCCGGATTTTTCGTCCCTTTCGTCTTCGTCACACGTCTTCGTCTTCCGGCAATCGTCTCATCATCGAACCAACGTAATAAAAATTACAATAATTTAAATTACAATTCCGGTATCGATTCTATACATGAAATTGACCCTATACATTTTCCGGAAAATAAAGTACGTAATAATAAATCCTAAATTCGGTCAACCCCCGAATTTTTACTATTACAACATTCAACCACACAAAAACGAATCTCGACATGTCCGAGAGTTTAATAATCATGATAATTAATTAAAGACAATTAATTAAATCCAACCATGATAGCCGGAAATCCTGCAAGGTAGAATAATAATCGAACATATACATGAACACGAAACCAAACGCTCTGATACCAATTGCTGGGATTCGATGTCCCGGGTTATCAAAAAATTGCGGAACCGATAACCCGACCGAAAACCCGTCGCCGGAGTTCGCACGAACACCAACTCATCCGCAGGAGTCCGACCTTTGGAGACTACGCGCCCGAAGACACGCAGCCCGCCCCCAGCCGATTTTCTCCCGCGAGTCGGAAATTAAGAACGCGAACACCACGCGAAGAACCGGGCTCGACGAGAGCATCGCCGCGGGATGAACCCGCGGCTAAACCCTAGCCGAACCCCATCGCGGGGTTCGCGATCGCCGTGCATGGCGATCGCCGGGGATGCGAGGCATCCCCGCGGGGCTGATCCGATCAGCACCCGCCGGCGGTGAGTCCGGCGACTCACCGCCACCACCATACGGGGTGGAGGGCCCCCAGCCGCGGCACCAGCCCGCGGCTGCCCTCCGCGATCGAGCTGGGCTCGATCGCTCGCTCCGGCTTCGGCCGGAGCTCTCCCCGCGCGCGCCTGCCGCCGTCGAGGGGTGGGGATCCGCCACGGCACCAGCCCGTGGCATCCCCAGCGATCGACTGCCGTCGATCGCTTGCCCCGGCGTCCAGCCGGGGCTCCCTTCGTTGCGCGGTACCGGCGGTCGAACCCTAGGGTTCGGCCGCCCCTTTCGATTCCGACGGGGATCGAGCGATCCCCGTATCCCGGTTTCGACGCTTTCCCGGATCGTCTTGTTCATGTACACATCACGATTAAAACAATCATAAATCATAAAAGGGGGTTTATGATTATTACCTCGAATCGTTGTACGGAGAAACGAATTCGGTTGATGACCTTGTGACCTTCCCGCGTATTCCTTGCACCTCGTCCGAACGTCGTGTGGGCGACGATCTATCGAACTCTATGGATCCTCCTCACTCTCAAGATTTTATGATTGGCGTAGGTCAATTAATTCTCTCCTTGAAAGTGAAGACCATGTAGTGCTTATATAGGCTACGTAGGGGATCATAAGGAGAATAAATATTGGGCTTCAATATTGAAAATTAAATTGGGTCCAACCCAAATCTATTAATTCTTATCAATATTAATTTTATTTATTTTCCACTATATAAATAAAATTGCACTCCCAATATTATTCCATATTATATCAAATAATATTTCTCCATCTTAGTATTATTTATTCCGTGTATTTAAGATTTAAATATCCATGAATAAATTTATTTATTGCTCAATAAATAATATTCATATCTTATATCCGAGACTAGTACCGTTCAACCTTTATTATTGTGCGGAACGAATCCACTCATGAGGTTTACACAATAATTCCTTATGAACTCATCTCGGGGATATTATCAACCCTTCCGGGATACACTTTCCCGTCAAGTATTCACGGCATGTCATATATAAAATATAGCGACCCAACTTTACCGGTAATTAACCCAATAATTAAATCGGTTAATTCCTTTGGAAAATCAAAGCCTCTAGTATTAAATATACACACCCGAAATAATATCGGGGATTAAGAATAAAATACTCCGAGATTTAAATTGATTATCCAAGGCAATCCTAATCAATAAATCTCAAGCTGATCCGCCCAATACACCAAGTGTACAAGTGTGATAAAATAATTAAGATAAATTATTTTGTCTCTCACACAACGACTATACCGATGGATTGGTCCGTGTCCATCTAGGTCGTGAGCAACTGTTCGATTAAATACGAGCAACCGATAGTATGATCTTCTGTACGCCCATGCGCACCATACTAACTATAACGTATAAAATCCAGGACTATATTTTGCGTAAATAATTAATAATAATTAATTGCAAATAATTGTTTATTAATTAAATAGGTTAAATGCTATGACTGGGAGTTTACCGGTACTTAAATCTAGACATTAAGTACACAACTCCAACATTAATCTCGGAAAAATTATTTTCAATGACTTGTGCAAAATTGTCAGGACAACCGATGAAACAATTATTCGGCAAGCTGAGCTGCCAGAGGACAAAAGAATTCATCTCACTCATCCATGTCTGATCTATGGCATGCTCCATTCCCAAGGCTTTTCTCCTGATACGGATGTCGAGAAAAAGTTGAAGAAGAACGGCGCGGTCAAAATCACTAGCACATATCTGAATCCGGCCAAACGAGTTATAGATCTTCCTTGGTTTGATACTGTCGACAGGAATGCGCTTCCTGAAATTTTGACTCCCCCTCCATCTCCTCAAAAGAAGAAGCGAAAATCAGTGACCAAGAAAGCTAAGTCTCCTCCGGCCAAGAGACAGAAAAATGAATCGATAGCTGCAGCTGCTGAGGCGGAACCTCAAACTACACGAGAACCCAGAATCGTTCCTCGCGGTTTTGGCCCTAACTCTAAAGTTCCTCCGTATAAGAATCCCTATCATCCTATCTACAGTCATCGTGCTGTGGTGCCATCAGCTTGCGTCAAGGAGTTCTACGCTGACACTCTCGCCTTGGAAAAATGTCAGGAAGAACATGCCTTGGCTTATAACAGGATGATTGACCCATAGAAGAAACAAAAGTCATCTTTTGACAAACTTCAGCGTGAGATCCAACAAGGGGGAGGACTCGGTGATGTTGGAGCCCCCGACGCAAGTTTGAAGGATACGTTTATCCTGAAGATGGTTAGGGACGCGATCCAAGAAGCGCACGTGCAGCTGGAAAAAGGGAATAACATAGCTGTGGAACAGGTGGAACGAGGAGCTGACGAAGGAGAGAAAACCGACGATGATATCTTTGAAGGATGCAGGGATATTCGGGACAAGGGAAAGGGGAAGGTTGGTGAAACTTCCAGGGCGATGCCGTCAGGTGGATTGTTAGATCAAGATGACGATGATGATGTCAACATTCTGGATGTTGAAGATGATGGCGGAAATGATCTCGGAGAGTTCGAGATTTTTGGTCTGGGAGATGAGACTGATGAGGATGAGAAAGAGGATTCAAGTTCCGATGACGGCTTCGACTATGGCGAATATGAAGAAGATGTGGTCGAGAGCCCAGAACGTGAACCCACTTCAGCTGGCTCGCCAAAAGAATGAAGATTCAAGATCTTAAGTTCCAGCTCTCAAGTTCAAGTTTTTCATTCCAAGTCTTTACTTTTGTTTTTCATAACTCTTGAACTCGTTTTTCATACTTTGTTTTTGCATGCATCAAACTCTGAATTCGTCCATGCATATGTTTTTCATATTTCTCTATCTCTCGATTATTGTTTTGAGATTGAATATTTATCTAAGTTTTTATTCTATTGGGTTGAGATATTTTGGCTAAGTCTTTTGTGGTTTTTCATTGATTGTATGATTGATGTTTTTCCATCTTTTTACTTAGCTTATTTTTTATTGATGTATTCGATCGAGGGGGAGATACTTATATCTCGTTTTACTTAACTTCGTTTTTATGAGTTGTGCCAAAAAGGGGGAGATTGTAAATGTTGATTTTGGCGACAACGTTTTTGTACTTGTGTGTTTTGTTTTGTTGTTTTTCAGGATTGCAGGTGCATGGAAAAGGAGACTAGAGTCTCCGGTTTTGGAACTTTGAAATGTGCATGGGAACGGCGACAGGAGTCGCCGCTTTGGGTGAGTGCAAGGAAACGGCGACCACAGTCGCTGCTTTTGGTTTTGGAAGAATGGCGTGGAACGGCGACAGAAGTCGCCGCTTATGGCATGCGTGGAACGGCGACTGGTGTCGCCGTTTGTGTGACAAGTGTTCCATGACACGGAATCGGCGACTGGGTTCTCCGCCTTTGGGAATCATGGAACGGCGACCAGAGTCGCCGTTTGTGGCAAGCTGACTTGACATGGAACCGGCGACTGGAGTCGCCAGTTTTGGCTATGGCACGGCTTCGGCGACGCTTGTCCTCAAGGCATGGTTCCAGCGACTTTGACATTCTTCAACGACGATTTTCACCTAAGTACTTTCAACGTGATTCCTTTCACCAAGTACACAAATCAAGGAATGAAGAATGGTTCCATTGTTTTCTACTTCAATGATATCGACGACCATGAAGACGATGAAATTCCGAGGCTTCAACACTTAGAGATTTTTACGAGAGTTTGAAGATGAAGAATTGAGATCGATGGAGTCAAGATTGAATTGAAGTCTGATTTTGAAATTGAAGATTCAAGAGTCGAAGATTCAAGAATCAAAGATTCAAGATTCCAAGATTCAAGAATCCAAGTTCTACAAGAGTGATGTCATCCATGGAGAAGTGACATCAGCCAAGCATGTGACCAACCAGAATGTGCCACGTCATCACCTCACATGTGCGGGCTGCCTATATAAACCCATGGATTTCGATTTCACCATTTGACGTTTTTTAGAGAACGAAATCTGATTTTTAGAATCGTGACCGACAGCTTCGAGCTTCGAGTTTGTGTAGTAGCTTTTGCGCCTTGTGCCAAGATTAGAGTTAGGAGATTTAGCTCTAGGTACTCGTGTGCTAGATTGCAAGTTAGTGGGAGTTGTTGCGACACTCGGGAAACTTCTTGTAATCGTTTTGCCTACCATACTCAGTGTAATAGTTTAGTTTCGTTTTTCAATGGAATAAAACATATTACATAACTTTGTCTTCCGTCTTTCATTCCACGAACTTGTGTGAGTGTTACCTTGACTGAAACTGCTGTTCGTGCGTTTAAGTCCAACTTCGCGAAAAGTTGGTATCATACGTCGAAGACGTAATTTCAATGTTCATTTTGGCCTTGAACATCTGCCTGGTTCTGTAAGAGTGTTTAAGAATATGCCTTACTCTATTCTCTTCGAAGCGGCCCCACTTATCTCTTACATAGGTGATTTTCTTAAAGAGTATCTATAATATCTCTTTTGAATCATTAATAGTCATTTGCTAATTCTCACACACAATCACTGTAACATCTTCTAGGCAATGGACTTTTGGTGGAAATCAATCCCCCCCCCCCCCCCCCCCCCAAGACAGTGATAACGGAGTTTAGACGGTTAGGTTGTCCTTTTGAACCTAGTTCTTGGGATCTCCAGTCATATAGGTAAGGTTTTCCGTCGTCTTAGCTCTCTTTCTTTAAGGCATTTAGTCTCATTCATTTAGGGGATGTTATAACTACTCTTGATTAAACCTTTTGGTTAACGGATCCGTAATGTTATCTTTATATCTTACATAATCTATTGAGATAACTCTATTTGAGAGTAGTTATCTAATGGTATTATGTCTGCAACAATTATGTTTAGACTTACCATTGTACATAATAATTTGTGTTATTCCAATTGCATATTGAATATCACAATTAATACAATTAGAACACAAAATTTATCCGCTCCAGATGTCTTTCCGAATTTTATTGTTCAAATCATTCATATTTCAATATGAATATCAAAAGTCTCATATTTACTTCTCATTAAGTAAATATAAGCTTTTATTAAAGATTAAATCTTAATATCTCTTTATTGTACATTCGTCACATTTGAATGAATTTAAATCGATTTATTTACTTCTCATCAAGTAAATATTTATATTTCATTCATATCTCTCTATGAATTTCAAACATTTTATTTACTTCTCATTAAGTAAATTATATTTTATACAATAAAAAATTGTATAATTCCTCATATTCATGTCTTAATATGAAATTTAATATTATCAATCAATAATAATATAATAAATTTTATTATTTATTATATTTTAATGATAATAATAAGTTACATTAACTTATTTTTCACATCATAATTATGATGACATTATCATTATTAAATTTTATTAAATAATAATATTTGTATAAAATGCAATTTTTATTATTTAATTATTCAAAGATGTATTCACATCAACCTCTAATGATTTCACATTAAATCATTTTTTTTCTTCAATAAATTAGATCACAACATCCTAATGATGTTTACTCAATCTAATTTGTTAATTATTGATTTTTTCTTGTCAATATATATATCACTACTTGTGACAACAACTTTTCTTAAATTTAAAACCAATGTTTTAAATCATTTGTTATTCAACTTTTGAATTTATAGAATTGTCCATCAAGCATTTCTCAATCATGTGAAATATTTATTTATTTACACATATATGTTGAAGCATTTCAATGTCAACAAACAATTAATTTTTTTTTAGTTTATCGTGATGATTAACTAAAAATTTCGTCTAGTGTGGCGCACCACCACCAGGTCCCGAAGGATTTATGTCCATTTTTTTTCTCCAGCCATTTAAACGTTATGTTTTAAGGCCGTAGTAACAAAATCAGCCATCTCGTAGAGAAATTTGTTTTAAGACTATGGGGATCAAATTATAGAGATGGCATGAAAAGAAACGAAAACGAGGCTCGTGTTCAACACGATCTCCTTAAAACAAAATTCGACCTCTACCGATCGTTTGTTTCCCAGGATACAACGTTTTCACGCAACTACGTTGCACGTCGAACCGAGATGTTGCCCGAGATATTCACCGGAGGGCCAAGGAAAGCTAAGCAAAAGAAAAGAAGCAAAATGTGCTGAAATGTGTTTGTATAAACTCGATTCTTTTTCGGTGTCTTTTGCATGCACAAAGAGCCGCAATATATATGAAAAGTTGGACGAGAAGGGTTGATGAATCTAGACGTGTTGACCATAACGTCTAAGCATTCATCACCCACCATCATTGTGATTAAACACAATTAATTCTTATGTTTAAAATTCAAAAATGTAACCTTCATCAATAATGAATAATATTGAATATTATTATTATTATTATTAAAAAAAAAAATAATTAATAATATTCTATTATTATTATTGTATTAGAATATGCAAAATGTTGGCTCGTACGCCAATTCAAAGTGTTAGTAGGATACTCTTCGTTATACACTTACTAAATTTTGCATATTTTTCCAATGTGGGATATACATTATCCCTTTAGAATTGTTTTTCAATTCACAATTTTGTTACAAGTTTGAAAAAATTAATTTGTCATTCATTTCTACTCCGATTTGAGCAAATGAGATATCGAATCGAAGCTCTCTTCGACCTCTATATTTTCCAACAGATGGGTGGGTTGAAGACAAACGCGAAGCTTGGAAAGAAAAAACTCGAAGGCGAGGCGCGGTAAGTCTTTGATGAAGACGACGACAGACTTACCGGAAGAGACCAAAAGAGCTTTCACAACAGATGTTGCGGTATGGGCTGCGGCATGCTGTTGCCAACAGACATTGCGGTATGGGCTGCGGCAGGTGTCGCAGTAGGAGGTGCAACATGGGCTGCAGCAGGAGTAGAATGCGTCGGCGCTGCGGCAGGAGGAGGCTACGCTGGCGCTACGGCAGGAGGAGAGAGGATGTTGCGTTGGCGCTGCGGCAGGAGGAGGGAAGAGACTGCTCTGGCGCTGCGGCACGACGCACGACAGAGGAGACCAGTTCGACGTGAAGGTTGTGTCTACGGCAGATTGACGGTACGACGGAGGAGACCAGTCCAACGTACAAACAAAGAACACGACGGAGGATACCAGCCCGACGTGAAAAAAGAGTGGAAGCGGAAAAAAAAAAAAAGAGAAGTGGGCGAGAAAAAAAAACTAAACTAGGTTTAGAACCAGGTTTAGGATCGGTGTTCTGATACCATGAAAGAATGATTATGAAATCACCGATCATTGGTGAGTACGATAATACTCATATTTATAGTTACAATAGAATCTCATAATTAGGAAAAGATAAACGCAAATCAAATAATATACTAATCCTAAATATAAAAAATTTATCTTATACTAATAATCAAATCAATATGATTTGATTATATTTATTTCCTTAACACATATTTTTCTTTTCTTTTTATTATTTCACGTTAGTCCTTTAGAATTTGTCACACAACCTTTGTAAATTACAAAAGAATGTGATAATTTCTAAAATACGAAGAGAGTATATAATTATTAAATTTAAAATTACTATATAAATAATTTTACTAATTAATTTATCTAACATGAAAATTATTTAATTTTACCAAAAAAAAATTAAAAAACCACAATATTTTAAAACGATAAATAATACTAATATTTATTTCAATATAACACATATCATTATTCACCACTTTTTATAAAAAAATATAAATAAAATATTGAAAATATTAAAACACACACAATAAAATACAAAATTATTTTAATTATTTGCATTTTCAACTTGATTGGAAAAATTATAATTTAGGAAAAAATTAATATTTTGTTAAAGATCCACAGAGATATGACTAGTTTGAAGATTGAAATAGATAATAGAGAAAAATGTAAGACGAGAGTGTCAGAGAGAAGTAAGAAACATGATTTATTTTGAATAATAATTGTGTAAGAAATAATTTTAAAATAAATGGAAAAAATATAAATGACACATGTCATTTGTTTATTAGTCCATAAATATTTGATCTCGAATAAAATTTTGATCCCCGTAGAATGTCAATTTTGACACCTTTAGATCAATTGACATTCATTATGTCTCAGAGTTGAGAGTTATTTTTGTGAAAATTTATAACTTTATTTGTAATTATTTTTATATATTTGAATTTAATATTATTATTTACAAATAAATCAAAAAATAAGGAAAATAGCATTTTTAGAATATAAATTTATTGAATGACATTTTAAGAAAAAAATCTATAATTTGACCGTGGAAGAAATTACCTTTGTGGAAAATCACTTACAAGTGTGCAATTCAATTAACCCTAATCTCTCCAACAACGTTCAAGCCTATATTACTCAGTTCTGAATAATTTCGGCAATGGCAAATTTGAGCGTGATCATTTCTGTGGCAGCCCTGTTATTGGTGTCGTCGACGATCGCCGCCTCCGAAGGTCCATTCATCGTGGCCCATAAAAAGGCCTCACTCACAAGGCTCAAGTCCGGCAACGAACGCGTCTCCGTCTCCATTGATGTCTACAATCAAGGATCCTCGTAACCTACAATTTCTCTCTTTTATTAAATTATTAATCGCATCTGTAATTCAATTCCTGCGTTTTTTTACATTGCTGAAGTCTCTGGTAATTGTATTTCGCGGTGTTATGAATGCTCTGAGGAAATGGATCTGGAAATCCTTGCTTAGATCAGGATGATAAGACCCGATCCAGCCGAGTCGAATAGTGATGATCAAGCTTGTGTGATAACTTATTTGATTAGTAGTAATTTAATTGAGCATGGGAGAGATTGAATAGAATTCAAAACCAATCAAGCTGAAGTAATTTGATATTTTAACATTTTGTTTTACTTTTCATGATGAGCCTTGACCGAGCCTTATATCTTATCAAACGAAAACATGTGCTCAAGCTCTTACAAACTTTAAACGATTGATCTGGAGTCAAGTAATGACTAGGTTGGTTCGATTTTAAGCCCTAGCTAAATGTCCCTAATGAATCAAGTATTGGACGAAATTTGGTTTCATGTTTTTAACGTTACGAGTAATTGTAGAGATTATTTGCATTTTGATTATATGCCATTTTTATCATCGTCAATTTGCTTTCTACTATTTATTATTTCACAGTACTGAGTATAATAATCGATAAATCCATGCTTGATATCTTTGCATATTCTCTTTGTATTCCAATTGAATTCTGGCCTTATGCATTATGCTTCTTCATGTTCAGGACTGCATACGATGTGTCACTTAACGATGACAGCTGGCCTCGAGGTATATTCGATCGCGTGACTGGTAACACTTCAGTGTCATGGGAAAGGCTTGATGCGTAAGTTCCTAACATTTTTTTGAGTTATATGCCTGATCAGCTTCATTGCGGTTATAACTTCTAACCAAATTTTAACTGATTGCAGTGGGGCTCTTCTATCACATTCCTTCGAGTTGGAGACAAAAACAAAAAGTGTTTTTTACAGTGCACCAGCACTCATTACGTACCGTATCCCCACAAAATCTGCCTTACAGGTTTGACAATTTTCACGGTTTGCGTACATGTATAATATGGGTCTCATGTTACATTGTAACTGTTCACGTTTCAGGAGGCATACTCTACTCCGATTCTGCCTCTTGATCTTCTGGCTGATAAGCTTCCTGAGAAAAAACTTGATTTGGTAAATTCTTAATAACTTAAATAAGCTATTTTTATTCACTCTGTTATTTGTTGAATAACAATTTTACTCTGCTTTTTTGGTGGGGGCATTGGACTCATCCAGGCTAAGGTATTGCTCTCTCTCTCTCTCTCTCTGGATTGTCATTTTCTTTTATCCTGATGGTTGAGTGAAAGATTTTATCTGTCTGCTCAATTCCCTTTCTGTTCGAGTGATTCATAAAGTAATGGAAAATAAATTGTGCAATGGGTCTTCACCGTTATTAATTTCCGATTGGTGATTTGGCTTTTGTGTTTCGGGTGCTAAAGCGAAAAAAGCAAATTGTAGGAAAAGTAAAATGTAGTCAAGAATATTGGGGGTACCATAGTTGTAAAAATTAGTATTTGAAGTTAAACCAGAACTTCACTTAAAATCTAAAGTTGCCATTTGAAATTTATATGAAAATGGAAGCAGAAGTTCCCATTAAAATTGAAACCCAATCTTATATACAGTACTACTCCATAAATTACTTTCTGATCTATATGATGCTTTTGTTGCAGAGAATATTGGAAAAATATGGATCTCTTGTTTCAGTGGCCTCTATTGTGGTTCTGTTTGTTTACCTGATTGCGACTCCGAAACCCAGTGCTTCCAAGGGGGGCAAGAAGAAGCGCTAATCCTGAATATTATATCGACTTTTATACACCATTTATAGAGAGAAAGAGAGCTAAATGGTAGACTTTAGATATGAGATAACTCGATAATCAGTCGCCTCCTTTTACTCTTTACATCTACATGTTGGGATGTTTTTTATTTTATTGAAGCTCTGCAATTAATTTTGGTCCAAATTTGCTATAATTAGAAACTTGACATAGAAAACCTTTCGTGCTCGGCTCTAGCTTCAGCTTGTAGGTAAATTTCTGGAGTTCACCAATACTCTGATTTGACTTCTGAGACTAAGGCTCAAGAAGGATTGAAACTTTGGTTTAGAATGTTGATGCTCGTACTCATTATACTCTACTAGTCTACTGTATTGTGAAAATAAAGAACATTGGGTGTATAATTAAAAAGGTTTTAATTTTATTAATAATTACGTAGTCTTAAATATGATTTTTGAATCTCATTCAACTTGTGAAAATTGTATACGTGGCATAAAAAAACACGGGTATTGCGTGAAACATAATAATAATAATATTATTATTATTTTAAAATTTTAATTTTGTGGAGTATATAAAAGTCAAAGTGCAAGTTTATCCTATTGTAGTATAGTTAGATCTGGCAGATTCATCATCTTCTTCAACCTTTCACGGTAATCAAAGAAGGTAGTATGAGTTATCACAAAGTGCCTCAGGATCCCTACCCTCCTCCTCCAGGTACCTTTTTAATTTTTATCTCTTTAAATTTTCAACCTGTAATGCCATTTCTAGGTTACATAAAAACTTGTTCATCATTGGCTGTCAAAAAACAGGGCACGGGGCGATATATCCTCCACCGCAACCACCGCCACCGGTGGCGGCGGGGTACCCACCGCACGGCGGTCATCCGTACACCTCAGGTTATCCACCACCTCCAGGGCCAGGAGGACCACCTCCCGGTCCCGGTTATCAGGGGTATTTCGGGGGAGGGTACCCTCCACCTAGGCCGCCGCCGCCACCGGAGAGTCACTCTGAGCATCATCATCACCATCACGATGATCATGATTCTGGTTGTGGATTCTTGCGAGGCTGGTATGTGTGTGTGTGTGTTCAATTTTGTCTCTAGCACAATCGAAAAAACGGGAATCAAATTTAGTGTTTACAAATAGAATATTACAGTATAGTTTAAAACAGAGTGTGGTTTAGTCGAATCGAAGGTGGTCCCTATTTGAAAATGCTAAATGGTGTTGATCAGATTGTTTGGCTAACTATTGGTGCTTCTTAGGCTCTTCTGAGATCATAAACGGACGACTTTTCGAACAAGTCTCCGTTCTATTGATATGTGTATCTTTCAAAATTGTCAAAAAACAGAGCTTTGAAAAACTACTGAATATGTATAATGTGTAAAAGTTTCCATAATTGAATGCTCGATTAACTTTGAGCCAGTCACATGTGTATGTATGTATAGTAGTTGGTTTCCAGCTTGTGGACTTGGAAACAACCTGTAGGTAACAACAACATACATATCAAATTGCTAACCATCCACTTCAAAGATATGATAGAGCAATGATACCGCACTAATTTCTTCCTCCGCGTCTAATCTTTAAACTTGTTTGTGTAAGCATGGTATATACTCAAGGGGTCAAGGGGTCTAAATCGAAGCTGAAAAGCATTTCTCTTACATCAGCAATACCTTTTGTTTTGTGAATTTTCAGTTTAGCTGCACTTTGTTGCTGTTGTGTATTGGAGGAATGCTGCTGCTGCTTCTGATCCTGCTACCAACCTTTATTGCTGCTGAGATTACATGAACTTGCCACACTACTACTATACTATTTATATTTATATTTCTATTCAGTTTTTTAAAACTGTGGTATAAGCAACTCTATTGCTGAGTAGTAATTTGCTAATGCATTTATATAGTATTTGGATTGTTGGCCATCTATCCGATTTTATGTATGGCAAAGCTCTTGACGGTTAACAAGAGTTGTTATATTATGCTCTACATGTAATAAACTTGCAGTAGAAAACACGGCAAAAGAACGATTGTTATTAGCGATCGTATCTAGGTATTGCAATGTTCATATCATCTACAGTACTCCATTTCCAAATCGACTAATTTCAAATACCAGATGATTCTAGGCTTTTTCTAGCAATGGTATGAATGCCAAGTTATCTGGAAGAAAAAAACAAAGATACCGGTTTTAAAAGAGTAGTGTATGGTCCCAAGTAGAAGATCTGTAAATGGCAAAATAGTCACTGATCAAATACATATTAACAAAAACATAAATAGTACAAGTACAACATGAATATTCAATTAAAAATAAAAACAATTAAAACTACAAATACCATAAATATGGGTTTCAATAATCTAAAATCAAGTTCTCCTCTATTTAGAACAAACTAGAAATAACAGATACAAAGGCCATCACCATCTTCATCATTTACAGCGTCCAAACAAATTTGGGCGCATCAACCCGTGGCCCTACCACCGTCCGATACAAGTACATCTTCTCGACTTTTTGTCTATCATTATCAGTGCAACCCTCCTCCTCCTTCTGGTCATCAACACATTCATTAATGATCTCCACATTAAGCCTCGGCATCTTCTCTGCAAGAAGCTTGCACCCTCCAAGCGTCAAGTCACATGATGACATCCAAAGGGATCGCATTGTCTCGTACTTACCCACATCAGCAAGAACCGCTGCGTCACCAAATGGGCTGTCCCTAATTTCCAGCTTCTTCAGTTTCTTGCACCCATTCAGCACGTGAAGCATGCCCTTGTCACTGTCCCCAGCAAACGCTATCGAAAGCATCTCAAGATGCTCGGCATACATTCCTATGTAGAGGAAGACCTGGTCGGTCAATAGACCTGAGACTGATAACCGCTTAAGACCCTTGCACGCCTTGACAATTGCCCCGAAACCTTCGTCCAGAGGTAGATTCGTCTCTGCATCTGGAACGATCGGGTTAATGGTGCATAATCGGAACCGGATGAAATTGGGGCAGTTTTTGGCAACGGTAATGAGTGCGGCATTTGTCATCTGCTGACAGAAATATAGCAGTGAGTTAAGCTTGGGACATCCGTCTGAGACTGCAACTAGTCCTTCCTCTGTTACAGCTGCATTGCCCACGCCATAGAGATCAGACGGGAATACTCTAAGTTCTTGCAGCTCTTTGCATGTCGAGGCCACAACTGCTAGGCCTTTGTCTCCAATGGTGTCCAAAATCTGTCAAAACCCATTTTGAAATCTGTTAGTTGGTATAGGTAACAACAACTAGGCAATTGCATGTTAAGAAATTAGTGTTCAGTTAGTTTTTTTGGTCATTTGATAGTAAGAAAAATTATTTCTTTAACCAAATTTTACTTGGGCACCCTACATGTCTTGGATGCGATAAATTTTAGCTCCAAATTTACTTTGTTTTCCTAATTGGCTAAGTAACTCGCGGAATATGCAAGGGGATATGATCGCTATATATTTTAAGTAAAGTAGCTAAAAAAACGTTTTCTTTTATAAAAAAAAAACAAATTGATAAAGCAATCAATGGGCAGTATGCAATATTAGCAAATAAGGGTAAGTAAAATTCAAACCCATAGGCGCTCCAACTTCTTGCAGTAGCAGATTAGCTTTGTAAGCTCATTATTGTAGATTCCCGGAGCATAGCTCAAGTTCAGAGAAGTCAACTCGGCGCAAATCGGGTATAGAGTAGGCAAACACCGCGAGTTGACATCCAGAAATCCCGACAAGCTTCTTATTGATAGGCAATGCCTTAGAACATTTTTCAATTTGGTGCAAGCCTCGGAGTCCGGATCTTGAACGAATGACCCAATCCCCAGATCATTCAACTGCGGTGCTTTTGCCAGTATCCTCTGCAGAGAGTCTAGAGGCACTGAATGGTTCAGTCTCAGGCTTCTGAGGTTAGGGCATCTTGCTACCAATCTTTCAAGGGCTGCCGTGTTAACTTCTCCTTTGAGGCAAGCAAAATTCAGTGAGATGAGAGCAGTGCATGTGTCAGGGAAGCAGCTGAGCCACTGACCCGTGTGATCATCGACTTCATTCTCCTGCAAGTCGAGCTCCCTCAGAAACCTGCATCAATACAACTCCTTCATCTAATCAACTGTAGAAGAATACATCGATAAGAGTAGTCCTATCAGCCTCAATTGGTCTATGCTTCTAAACAGTGAAACTAATCAAGAAAAATAAGCACATACATTTCCAAAGCACAAACTCTCAGTAGCTAATTCATCTCCAAAGACATCGACATCGAAATTAAAACCCAATTAGTCGTAATCAGCATCTCCAATAAACACGACTTAAACGAAGTTACCTGCATTTGGAAGCAATGGCAGCAAGGCCATCTGTGGTGAAGCCTTCGCAGCTGACCAGAACCAACGACTTGAAATTGGGGAAAGACTTTGCGATGAGCTCGAGGCTCTCGTCGGTGACGACCATCCTCTTCAGCCTCAGCTCCTCCAGATTGATTCCGCTCTTGGCCATGGCGTCGATCCAGGGGTACACGTGGCCGCCCCAATCGGGGGGCACGAGGTTGAAGTCGGCGAAATGCGGCTTCCCCTTGAGGGTCAACGACCTAACCCTAGGGAACCTGCCGACGAGGCGCTCGGGGTTTATGGCGTAGCAGTTCCCGATGAACACCTTCTCCCGGCTGAACCTCTCGACGCTAAACCACGACTTGCAGACCGAGGAGATCGAGTTCCGGTCGCGGTGCGAGGTCAGGAAACCGAAAACGTGCTCCAGCACTTCCTCGGGGAAGTAACTGATCGTGCTCTGGCACGACCGCATATCGGATCCGGCCGGGGGAAGTCAACGGCGGTTGCGGAACAGATCTGGGGGAATCGGGTGGTGGGAGTCGGAGCAGATCTGGGAAAATTCGAAGGAATTGGAGCGGAGGTGTTGATGGATAAAAGGTAAACCCGAGCTCAAGTTAGCATTATCGCCATCGTCATCATCAAGAAATCAGATGGTGATGATTACTGAGTGAAGGAAAAAAAAAAACACAATTTGTAATAAATGGTTATGGAGAGAGAGGGGGAGAGAGAAAAGTGGGTTGGGTTGAAGGTTGACCATGGTTGAGATAATTTAACCAGAGTTAATTTGAGATCGGACGGTGGGTGTGGGAAACGGGAACGGGGAATCTTGACCGTTGGGAGATAGGTGTTGACTGTTGAGGAGGAGGGTAAAAGAAGAAAATGAGGCGCCTCTGTGAGAAAAAAGGGATCATTTCCCATGTGGAGGTGGGGTGGGGGCAGCTACAGACAAAATCAGGGAAAATTACTGCTGGGAAGATAGATACTGTAATTATTTTGTGAGTCAGTGATTTTTATTGGGGTTTGAGAAAATATTGAGATTTTACCTTCTTTTCTAAAAAGTGTGCACTGCACATTTCATATAGTAATTTTCAAATTGGTAAAAAGATAATGTAACCTTATCAATAAAGTTATATGGGCAGATCATGCTCAATCAGGAAAATTATAATATTTCCCATTTATTTTGACCATATAATGTTCATGCTACTTTTTGTCATATTTTTGTATTCATGCTACTTTTTGTCATATTTTTGGATTCTTTTATTTCGTACTGTAGATATTATTGTGTTTTCAAAAAATTACATTCGAAGTAATAATTTAAATGGGCATTTTAAGAAAGTCATTATGATATGAGCAAGAACCTAAAAACTGAACAATACAAACCACTGAAATACAAGAAGGATACTCACCAAGGATTACAAAACTTTTGAAAATAAAAATTAAAAAACATCAAAAAAGGATATGAATCATTATCACCGAGTATATAATACAAGCAATAATAGGCAAGGAGCAAGAAATATGCAAAACTCCAAAAATTCTCAAATGTTTGAGATAAATTAAAGCTCGGCCCACCATCTATATAAAGTATATCTCAGCAAAAAAGAATGTAGCTCAACAAAGCTAAGTTCCACAACCCAATTATTTTTCATGGTCTGGACATGCGGAAGAATTCAACTGTCACAATACTAAATTAGAGGATGAGTATATTAAAACCCAAAACAATATTCTAACACTCCACTAGGTGCTAGCCAAATTTCATAATTTATTGACCCTTTCACAATTTGTACTCCAATAGTTCAATGTCAACTCTAAGCCTTTGGTAATACAGCAGCAACCGGTGCAGGAGCAGCACCACCAGTTGTCGGGCTGGAAAAACAAACAAACGTAACCACGTAAGGTGACAGAAAAAAAAAACATCACTATAATAATAAAAGCTAATAATGATGAAATCGCCTATTGCACCGGATATAGCAAATGCAGGAGGTCAAGATAACACATATAATCGCCTATTCTAAATGGTCACAAGAATTGAGGGATGGAAGACTTACAGCCCAACAAAAACTTTGAATGCATCATAGATACCCCACTGAGCCCCAGTTAGGGTTCCGATCATGACAATACGAAGAGGAAGTCCCCGAGTAAACAAACCCACCAACCCAATCTTCTTCACAGCCTGAAGAAATAAGAAAAGAGGATTTCATCAATATGTTGTGCAGTAATTAAAATCAAATGAAGAAATCAAATAATCAAGGTTGGTTAACAAGAAAAGAGACTGCAATCATAACACACTCACATCACCAACAGTAGCCCCCTTGGCGTTGTTGAGGAAAGAGACGAGGTTATCAGCTGGGTGTGATACAACAGCGCATAAAACACCAGCTACATATCCACCAGCAAAACTCACACCAAGCTGCAGGCCCTTGCTGCATTCATTTTTGGGTGTGGGGATCGCATGCTTGTAAATGTTTTCCACAATAGTCTCAAAAGACGCAAACTTCATCATTGTATCTGCAAGTAATCATACATGCTGGCCATATTAGAGCATAATGATAATAGAATGATAAGAGTGTAAAGTTTGCGATTAAAAGAAAAATATAAAAATTGTAGCAGCAGACACAACATTGTAATATTTAATACTGAATTAAAGAACTGTTGGGAGTTGGGACTCTCTGAACTCAAAGCACAACAATCCTACAAGTCAAACTAAATATTACCCTAATTAAATTATTCACAATGAGACCATGAGATATTGGTCAACTATAACCAGGTCAATTAAAATACTACAAATCAGTGTAAGTGCACTTCAATGCATATCGGTTATGTTTGTTCGAATTCAAAGATAGAAACCAAATATGGCAGAATAAACAGTATACACCTATTAAGCACCATCTCCACCCTAAACAATGTGAAAACTATAAATAAACAATAATCATTTATTCATTTCATACAAATCTCAAGTAAGCAGCCCTTTCTACTTGAGATGGCAAGTTTTAATTTTAAATTGACAAGCCATTCTAGGAATTAAAAAAAAAAAAAAAAAACTTACATGGAATCTGACGCCCCCATAGAGGAACCAGGCCCTTGTACAACCTGAAAACATTTACAGCCTATGAATGATCCCCTGCTTTCGAAAGAAAATTAAATGCCATAACAAGATCAGAGGGAAAGAAAGCATACCCAAGAGCACCTTCAGATCTCACAAACTTGGGAAGTCCGTCAGACAATCCTCTAGCAAAGCCAGGCTGTGTCTGAACTCGGACCTTCACCGCCTCAAGGGGGCAAAGAGCGATATCCGCAATCACCTCAGCGGATGCAGAACCAGCAAGATAGATCAGAGTCTTGTATTTTGCTGCGTTTTCTGGCCCAGCAAGGTCGGAGTAGTACTTCTTAAAGAATTCATAGAATCCAAACTTGCAGGCACCCTGGGCGCTGTAACCAAGCAGGGTCGGCACCCATCCCCTGAAGAAACCTTTCACTCCCTGCTCCTTCAGTAACACCCCAAAGCCTGATGAGATGCTCTTGTACTTTGTAGGATCAATCTGAAAAAAGCACATCAACAAAAACCGCATTAGCCGAAATTGTATCCCTGTGGATCAGGCATACACACACGATTCGATCAATTCCATCTACCGAGACGAACCGAACCATAGGTCATGAAAAATATCATCAATTCACAACCTAAAAGCCTCGAATCATACAAATTATACACAGCACCAAAAAAATCAGGAAAAAAAAGACAAGATCCAACGCAGTGATGATATAGACCGTGGAATTCAAAAGCAAAAAATACGACAAGATCTGTAAGGTGAAAATCCGGAATCGAAGGATTCGAAAATGAATAGATCTAACCTGCATATTGCACTTGACGAGATCGAGAGGGGTGACAGTCATGTGAGTGAGGCCGCAGCTCAAAATTCCGCCGACCGTACATGCCGCGTAGAACTGAGGAGAGTACATGGCAATTTTGCCTGGTTCGCTCGGCGCCGGAATCATGAAGCTCTTGTTGGAAGAAGGGGAAGGCGTGAAGCTAGGATTGGAATTTCCGGCAGGTTTGTCGAGAACTAGGGTTTTGGAAGCCACGGAGGTGGAATAGATGAAACTGGGGATCAGTGACTGCCGGTCGGAGGTGAAAGCCATTTTCACGCCGGAGAGATCTATTGCGGGTGATGAATCGGTTTTTCTTCCCAAAATTTCTCTCTGAGGCAACGACTGATGGAAAATGGAATGTGCGTGTTTTTTTATATATGGGAAGATACGAAACCTAAGGCGTCAAGTGGGTGGGTCGGGCCAATCCCAGGGATTGAGGGAGCGTCCAGTGAGAAAACGCACCAGACAATAAGCAGTGTATTTTCTGACCGTTAGATTAAATATAAAAATATCTAACGGTGAAAGATATATAATGATTTCTGCCCCATTGCCCAAATTTTTAACCCATATTTTTAATCTATAAATTTTTATTAATTTTACAATTTTTGTACGCAATCATTTTTATTAATAAAAAAATAAGTTAATTTACACATTTTTAATTTTTAATCTACAAATTTTTATTAATTTTAAAATTTTATTTTTACGCAATCATGTCTATTAATAAAAAATAATTTAATTTACACATTTTTTATTTTTAATCTACACATTTTCATTAATTATACAATTTATTTTTACACAATCATTTTTATTAATAAAAAAAATAATTTTATTTAAACATTTTTATTAATTTTACAATTTAATTTATTTTATACAAATTATTTTAACGCGATTATTTTTATTAAAAATAATATTTGAATGATATTACATTATTTTTTTATTTTTTATTTGAATGATAATATTTTTTATTTTTTTATTTAAATGATAATATTTCATATAAAATATATATATAAAATAAAAAATATAAAAAAAAATATTAGTAATATAATTTTTTTGTAAATTATTTAGTAGTTGTATAACATTTTAAAATTATATGATTTTTATTATATTTTAGAATATGATATTTTTAAAATTTTAGAATATAATTTATAATTATTTAATTAATCATGTTTTAAAAGTTTTAATTATAAATAAATATATCAAATAATATGTTGAAAAATATATAATTGGTGTGATTTTTTTTATATAAAATATATTTTGAAAAAAAAATATTATTGAATGTTTTTATATAAAATATAAATAAATATAAAAGAATAATTTTACAAGAGAAATAAAATCACTTAGATATTAAAAATGTGTAAATTGACTTATTTTTTTATTAACAAAAATGATTGCGTAAAAAAGAATTAAAAATGTGTAAATTAAATTATTTTTTATTAATAAAAATGATTGCTAAATTATTTTTTATTAATAAAAATGATTGCGTAAAAAATAATTTGTATATATCTTCCACCGTTAGATATTTTTATGTGTAATCTAACGGTGAGAAAGTGCACTGCTTATTGTCCGGTGCATTATTGCACTGGACGCCCCTTAAATCCCAATCCCAGGGGCCGGAAATTGAGTCGAACCAGTAAGGCATCAGCTCCATCGCTATTAAAAACAATAGTCAAAAACCGGCCAATAAACCGGTCAACATAGTTGAACAAACCGAACCAATCACTTTGCAATCTATTTTTCAATTTTTTTTTTTTTAAATAAACGTAAAAATTTTAACTATAAAAAATGTGTGTTTCAATTAAACGTGATTTTATTCAATTTTTAAAGGTTTATTAAAATCTTGAGTAATTTATTTTTAAAAAAAATTAAAATCTTTTAGGTACTCGAAGTTAATGATTTTTTTTTAATTTTTTCTTAAAAATGTAAAAAAAAAATCAAAATTTAAAATTTCTTATATTAATTTGACTAATTTATTATAACAAAATAATAATAAAACTTTACAAACATAATAAACTTTAAAAAACTTGAAAGAAGAGAAAAATATTTTCAAAATATTTATATATATATTTTTTGAATCATTTATAGATAAAATTTTATATATAAATTATTAAATCTTAAAAAAATTATATATAAATTATAATTTTTTTTTAAATTATTGAATATCTAGAAAAAAAATAGTGATAAAATTGTTTTTTTTTTCTATGTCAATTGACATGTCCAATTGTCTAGGGTTCGAATTTTAGACTTTATATTCCTGAATTTAAGTATTGTACTTGTATAACAATTGTAAAAAAGTAAAATTATTATTGATTATTTTATAAAATATTACTCCTTCCGTCTCAAGATTGTTTGCGTCATCCGTTCTTTTGTTTGACCGTCGATTACTTATGATAAAAAATATATAAAAATTATTTTAAAAATGCTAAAATAAAATTATATATTAATAATTACACTTCATTTAAGAAAATACTCTATTATTTTTACTTTTTTATTTAAAAAATATATACTCAATAACCATACATTTTCATTTAAAAAAACATATACCAACCTTACTTTTTCATTTTTTTTAAACACTATTCTCAACTACTTACTTAACTAAATTAAATATACAATTTTACTCCCAATTTTTTAATCAAAAAGTTAATAACACTATATTTTTTTAATCACAAAATACAGAGAGTATAAGATAAAAATTTCACGCACTCGACAATTTCTAGTGCGTGTTGGAATTATTATTGTTGTATTTAATAATTCATGTATTTTGTCCAAAGTTTGTAATTTTAATGGCTAATAAAATGTACTCGATTTCGAGTTTAATCGTTACTATAATTATCTACGTGTTACGAGGTAATTATGAGTTTTTATTTCGTCAAAATCCGTTAATCGGTGAGTGAGAAATAAATGTTTAAAGTTTGCCATAAATACTACTTTGGTAAATGGAAGCAATTATTATTTTATTGGTAAATGTGTTATCCCACATAAAAAGAATACCAAAAGTCATTTCTCTTTAAATGTGATAAGAGAGTATGAGTGTTCAACAAGTTGACTAAGTCCATGCACCCTTAGCGGTACATGGCAAGGGCCACACGCGCGCGCCCGCCCCGCCCCGCCCCGTCCCGTCCCGACCCGACCCGACCCGGGCTCGGGCCTGGGCCTGGGCTTGGTCCTGGCTCCTTGGTGATTTGGTCAATTGGACTCTGGGCTGGACCTGGGCTTCCCGGGGCCCACTGGGCCAATTGGGATTAATGGGTTGGGCTGTACCTATCTTTTTGGACACGGTCCGATTGAAGTTTTGGGCTCGATTTTATTCGGCCCAGTTGAACACTTGAAAGGCTATTTGAATTATTGTGTTTTGGGCTCGTGGTTGATTGGCCCAACTGAACACATTAATTAATATACTTTGGGCTCGTTTATAAGCCCAGATGCTTTTGGAATATTAATTAATTTCTGAATTAATTAATAGTTTAATAAGTGTTTTAGTGGGCAGCAGCAGTTGGAGTGATGCCTCCATCCACTCGGTGGAACTGCCCTCAACCACTCCAAGTGGTGTAACTCCCTCTGAGTGATGTCTATAAAAGGAGTCCAGCATGCATCATTTCACGCACGAAAAAATACATCTCATACCATCACTTGCATAGTTGCTCTGTTCTCAACTTTTTCCATTCAAATCGAGAGGGTTCGATTCAGTGTGCAAAAGTTCGATCCCCGCTTCGCCGTTGTATCTTTGGGGTCAGAAAGCCTGTTAACCGTAGCATACACGGGGCTTTACTGATTTGCGGAAAGTGCAAACGCCTCGGCAGCATCCTAACGTTTACTTTCCGTTCTTTTGTTTTTTATTTTTCGGTCGTGACTAATCCCGTTTGTTACATTTTTTCTAACAATCGCAAATCAGTAAAGATGTCTATTGCCGGAAATGATCCCCAGAACAAAGATGCCCAGAACAAGGATGCCCAGAACAACAAGGAGATTCCTATCATCAACGTTGAACAACCAATCAACCATGAAACTTTCATCGGTAAGATTCCAGTGGCACTGCCCATCCACACCCAGACCATCCCGAACGCCGAGAAGCCCGAGAAGTTCACCGGCGTTGACTTCAAAAGGTGGCAGTCCAAAATGATGTTCTACCAGACTACTCTCGGCCTGCAAAAGCATCTGACTGAGGACCCTATGACAATAACTGAGAATGACACTGCTGAGAAGCGTTATGCTTTCGAAGCCTGGGGGCAGAGTGACTATCTCTGTCGGCACACCGTACTGAACGGCCTGTGCAACGAGCTGTACAATGTATACAGCACGTACAAGTCTGCCAAAGCCCTCTGGGATGCTTTGGAGAAGAAGTACAAGACCGAGGACGCTGGTACAAAGAAGTACGTCGTCGGCAAGTTCCTGGACTACAAGATGGTCGACTCCAAGTCTGTGATCTCTCAAGTCCAGGAGTATCAACTGATCTTACATGACATCGCCGCTGAAGGGATGAAGATCAGTGAGTCCTTTCAGGTGGCGGCTGCCATCGAGAAGCTGCCTCCCGGGTGGAAGGACTTCAAGAACTACCTGAAGCACAAGCGAAAGGAGATGAGCCTTGAAGACCTCATTGTCAAGCTTCGGATCGAAGAAGACAACCGTGATCGAGAGGTCAAGCCTGGGAAAGTTCCTATGGAGGCTCGGGTGAACTTGACTGAGCCACATTCTGCCAAAAGGAAGAACACTTCCAAGGGCAAAGAGCCAGCCAAAGTCTGGAAGTTCACTGGGAATTGCCACAACTGTGGCAAGCCGAACCACATGGCCAGAGACTGCAACAAGCCGAAGAAAAACGGGCAGAAAAAGAAGCGACCAAGTGCCAACGTGGTTCAACACGAGCTGACATGTGCTGATATGACTGCTGTGGTCTATGAGGCCAATCTGGTTAGCAACAACAAGCAGTGGTTCATTGATACCGGAGCCACTCGACATGTCTGTTCTGACAAGGATGCCTTTGCCTCTTATGCTCCTTGTACCGGTCGCAAGCTCCACATGGGAAACTCCGCATCGTCTGAAGTTGCTGGAGTTGGGAACGTCGTCCTCAAACTGTCTTCTGGAAAAGAGCTGAAGCTGACTGATGTGCTGCATGTCCCGGACATCCGAAAGAACCTGGTCTTTGGTTCTGTTCTTGTGGAGCATGGCTTCAAACTTGTTTTTGATGCTAAAAAGTTTGTACTTTCTAAATTTGGACTGTTCCTAGGTAGGGGTTATCTTGATCAGGGTCTGTTTAAAATGTCTGTAATGGCTATTCGCCCCCCCGTTGCCTCGAGCACTAATGAAAAAGTTGTTTCCTCTTACTTGATCGAGTGTTATGATTTATGGCATTTTCGTTTAGGACATGTAAATAAAAATGCAATAAAAAGACTTATGAACTTGGAATTAATACCAACTTCTAAAATAAATTCACAACATAAGTGTGAAATTTGTGTTGAAGCCAAAATGGCTAAGTTACCGTTTCGATCAATTGATCGTTGTATCGAACCTCTTGGACTTATACATACCGATATATGTGACTTAAAGTTTGCACCGACAAGAGGCGGTAAGAAATACTTTATCACATTTATTGATGATTGTACGAGGTTTTGTTATTTGTACTTATTAACTAGTAAAGACGAAGCCTTAGAGGCATTCACTAAGTACAAAACTGAAGTTGAAAATCAACTTGATAAACGGATTAAGATAGTCCGTAGTGACCGAGGTGGAGAGTACGTAGCTCCTTTTGAACAATTATGTTCTGAAAATGGAATAATACATCAAACAACAGCCCCGTACTCACCTCAATCAAATGGCGTTGCTGAACGAAAGAACCGAACATTAAAGGAAATGATGAACGCTATGTTGATCAATTCTGGGTTACCCCAGAACATGTGGGGGGAAGCCATTCTGACGGCAAACCACTTACTGAATAAGATTCCTCTTAAAGGGAAAAATGAAACACCTCACGAACTTTGGAAAGGTCGTAAGCCATCTTACAATTACCTTAAAGTGTGGGGGTGTTTGGCCAAAGTGTCGGTTCCTGAGCCAAAACGAATGAAGATAGGACCTAAAACAGTCGATTGTATCTTCATTGGATATGCTTTGAATAGCATGGCATACCGATTCTTAGTACACTATTCTGAAAATCCAGAAGTGACTAAAGGTACGACCATTGAGTCGAGAAATGCTTCATTTTTCGAGAATATCTTTCCGAGCAAAGATGGAGATGGTCCGAGTTCTTCCAAAAGAACTCATGAAGAAAGTTCTGCACCACCAAGTAATAAACCTGGTGATGATGTAGTTACAGAACAAAGACGTGGTAAAAGAGTCAAAACAGCTAAGTCGTTTGGACCTGACTTTATCACGTACATGTTGGACGATGAGCCGAACTCGTATGGTGAAGCTCTAGCTAGCCCAGATGGACCACTTTGGGAAGAAGCTATTAATAGCGAAATAGAGTCCATCATGCAAAATCATACATGGGAATTAGTAGATCTTCCACCCGGCTGTAAACCTTTAGGATGTCGTTGGATCCTAAAGAAAAAATATAGAGCCGATGGAACGATCGATAAGTTTAAAGCTCGGCTGGTAGCCAAAGGCTTTAGACAAAAAGAAGGTCATGATTTCTTTGATACGTACTCACCTGTGACTAGGATTTCATCCATACGGGTGTTAGTATCGATTGCTGCGTTGCACAATCTTGAAATTCATCAAATGGACGTTAAGACTGCGTTTCTGAATGGTGAATTAGAAGAAGAAATATACATGGACCAACCTGAAGGGTTTGTTGCACCTGGTGAAGAGAAAAAGGTGTGTAAACTGATAAGGTCGTTGTACGGACTTAAACAAGCTCCTAAGCAATGGCACTTAAAGTTTGACAATGTTATGTTGTCAAATGGTTTCAAAATCAACGAATGTGACAAATGCGTGTACATTAAAGGTACTCCAACAGAATTTGTGATAGTGTGTCTCTATGTGGACGATATGCTAATCATGGGGAGTGACCGTGATTAAATCACGAACACTAAGAACATGTTAAAAAGAAACTTTGACATGAAAGATTTGGGAGTTGCAGATCTAATCCTCGGGATTAAGATAAGCAAAACCGAAGAAGGAATTGTTTTGTCACAATCTCACTATGCTGAGAAAGTGCTCAAAAAGTTCAATGCCCTAGATGGTCCTGAATGTAGGACTCCGATTGACAGAAGTATCAACTTATCAGTCAATACGGGTGAACCGGTAGCTCAGTTAGACTACTCCCGAGTTATCGGAAGTCTAATGTATCTAACGAATTGTACTCGTCCTGACTTGGCCTATTCGGTTAGCAAACTGAGCCGGTATACGAGCAATCCAAGTCATGAACATTGGGATGCTCTTAAAAGAGTGTTAAAATACTTGAAACACACTCGAGATTATGGACTATACTACACAAGATATCCTAGTGTACTTGAAGGATATTGTGATGCTAGTTGGATCTCGGACTCAAAGGAATCTCATTCCACTAGCGGTTATGTCTTCTGTATAGGAGGCGGAGCAGTCTCGTGGAAATCCACGAAACAAACTTGTATAGCCCGATCCACCATGGAATCAGAGTTCATCGCTTTGGACAAAGCCGGTGAAGAAGCTGAATGGCTTCGAAACTTCTTAGAAGATATTCCATGCTGGAAAAAGCCTGTGTCTCCAGTGATGATGCATTGTGATAGCCAATCGGCTATAGCGAGAGCACAGAGCAATATGTATAACGGAAAGTCTCGACACATACGTCGAAGACATAACACCGTTAGGCAATTGATCACAAATGGAGTGATTTCCTTAGACTATGTTAAGTCACAGGAAAATTTAGCCGACCCTTTGACGAAAGGGATGACTAGAGATCAATTAAGCGTGTTGCTAAAGGGAATGGGTTTGAAAAACCACAACTAAAGAATGACCATAGCGGTAACCCTACCATGCTGAGTGGAGATCCCACGAACTTGGTTCAAAGGGAAAACTAAGTCATGATAGTTCAGTTAAGCACTTGGAAATAAAGATTTCCGTTTCCATCCCTATGAGCAAATAAGTGCTAGAACCTGAAATGTGGTAAAGGTTAAGTCGTTGAGACTTTTAATGAATCCCACACCTCGAAAAGGTGGAGTATTTCAGGGTACTCATGCTGGGAGGTCACCTATATAAATGTGAAGTGTAGGCCGCTTCAAATGTAAACATTTATGAATCCAAAGAGTTGTCCAGGGCCTAAACGGACACAACAGAGAAATGGAAACTGATAGGGATTTGTTGTGTGACTATCATTGACTCGTTGTACACTTTGGAGGAATAGTTCAAGGCATCGCGTCCACTAGCCCGCCAGTACATCCGATGATTTTCACTAAGGGAGGTTCAAGGCCACAAGCTACCTTTCCAGAAGCAGTAGATCCTTCCGAGAACCGAGCACAAGAGTCTGCATTCATGGCATTTGCATTGATTTCACTCATGTGGGGGATTGTTGGAATTATTATTGTTGTATTTAATAATTCATGTATTTTGTCCAAAGTTTGTAATTTTAATGGCTAATAAAATGTACTCGATTTCGAGTTTAATCGTTACTATAATTATCTACGTGTTACGAGGTAATTATGAGTTTTTATTTCGTCAAAATCCGTTAATCGGTGAGTGAGAAATAAATGTTTAAAGTTTGCCATAAATACTACTTTGGTAAATGGAAGCAATTATTATTTTATTGGGAAATGTGTTATCCCACATAGAAAGAATACCAAAAGTCATTTCTCTTTAAATGTGATAAGAGAGTATGAGTGTTCAACAAGTTGACTAAGTCCATGCACCCTTAGCGGTACATGGCAAGGGCCACACGCGCGCGCCCGCCCGCCCCGCCTCGCCCCGTCCCGACCCGACCCGACCCGGGCTCGGGCTCGGGCTCGGGCCTGGGCTTGGGCTTGGGCTTGGACGTGGGCTTGGTCCTGGCTCCTTGGTGATTTGGTCAATTGGACTCTGGGCTGGACCTGGGCTTCCCGGGGCCCACTGGGCCAATTGGGATTAATGGGTTGGGCTGTACCTATCTTTTTGGACACGGTCCGATTGAAGTTTTGGGCTCGATTTTATTCGGCCCAGTTGAACACTTGAAAGGCTATTTGAATTATTGTGTTTTGGGCTCGTGGTTGATTGGCCCAACTGAACACATTAATTAATATACTTTGGGCTCGTTTATAAGCCCAGATGCTTTTGGAATATTAATTAATTTCTGAATTAATTAATAGTTTAATAAGTGTTTTAGTGGGCAGCAGCAGTTGGAGTGATGCCTCCATCCACTCGGTGGAACTGCCCTCAACCACTCCAAGTGGTGTAACTCCCTCTGAGTGATGTCTATAAAAGGAGTCCAGCATGCATCATTTCACGCACGAAAAAATACAACATCTCATACCATCACTTGCATAGTTGCTCTGTTCTCAACTTTTTCCATTCAAATCGAGAGGGTTCGATTCAGTGTGCAAAAGTTCGATCCCCGCTTCGCCGTTGTATCTTTGGGGTCAGAAAGCCTGTTAACCGTAGCATACATGGGGCTTTACTGATTTGCGGAAAGTGCAAACGCCTCGGCAGCATCCTAACGTTTACTTTCCGTTCTTTTGTTTTTTATTTTTCGGTCGTGACTAATCCCGTTTGTTACATTTTTTCTAACAGTGCGAGCATACCGAATCATATTAAAAAAGTATTAATAAAAATACTAATAATGGAGAGTTGAATTGAATTGATTTAAACTAAAATAAAATGAACTCAATCAACTTGAATTGAATCGAACTGAAATTAAATTATACGAATTTTAAAATTAATTTTAAAAGAACATGATTTGATTGTATAAATAAATTAAAATTAAGTTAAAAATAAACTAGTAACTTATTTTAAAAGTATTAACTAGTATTAACAAGAAAAATTAAGGGTGTTACTATATGCACCCCATTTTTTTATAAGTTCACCCGTTTACTTGATATACCCCTTTATTAAAAATTAAAATTACACTTTATATTTATTACATTAATTAAAATACCAAACATACCCTTATACATAAACATTATAAATACACCACCCCTCATCTTCACTCTTTGCAGTACCGATTTTGTTTAACTGATTTTTTTAATAATTATTTTACTAAAATAAATATAAAATAGCTAATAAATTCTACAGTTTTCTTTATAATAAATAAAGCTTACTATTACATAAAATAAATTCTACTGGAGTAATTTTTTGTTATAACAATGAAAAATTATTAATAATAATTGTAAAATTATGTTTAAAATATAATTTAAAAAAATTGAGTAAATTTTTTGTTTTAAATTTATATTTTTTTTATAACAAGATAAGTTGTATATTTATTAAAATTTAAAAATTCAAAGTAAAAAATCTAATCAATTATCCTAAAATCATAAAAAAAATTAGTACTCTATATTTTTTTTAAATAAAAAATTATATATATATATATATTGTTTTTTTTAATCTTTATTTTTATGCTTTGTACAAATTTTTTGTACTTTATTTTCTATTATTTATACGGTTTTCCCCTTTTTATATTTATTGTTATTTTATTTATTTATTTTTATTCATTTATATTTTTATTCTATTTTCTGATATTTTTACGTTTTTGTATATATTTATATTGGTATTTTATTTAAATTTTTATTTTACTTTTTTATTAATAATTGTAAAAATAAATTGAAATAAAGTTAATTTGGAATTTGGAATTTACATACGCGAATGTTTTATTTTTTTAATATTTTAAACTATATATAGAGATATATTTGGTATTTTAAGCAATTATTAAGATAAAGTTTTAATTTTAATTTTTTAAAAGAATGGTGTATTTAGTAAAATGTGAGCTTATAAAAAAAGAGTGTAAATAGCAATCCCCAAAAATTAATCTGAGCATAATGATATCATGGACAAAAACACAAACACACCAAAAATATATGAGATTTGAGGGTTTTGAAAATATATCGATCCTTATAATAAAAAACAATATTATAATAAATTTCATCGTTCTTCCAATTAACTAGTATTTTTCGATGTTCGTTAAAATTAAGTTCAAAAATAACTTATTGTACAAGTATAAACAAAAAAATCTAATTGAGTATAACAAAATCGGATTATTATTTGGGTCTGGTAAACTCTAAATAGTTGATCCACTACAAGTTGTGGCTAAAGGCCCATAAAAAGTAGTGGGCCACTACGGTGTCGTTAGCCCAAATCAAGACCCCCTTTTAATCCTCTTTTCCTTCCAAACCCTAGTTTCGGGTATTTGTTCTCTCACCCCACCCCGAAAAAATCATCCCCAAATCGTAGAGAAAGAAGAATGGCTTGCACGATCGATTTCCGGCGGCTGGACGAGGGTTTCGGCGGCAAAACCTACAAGCGCAAGAGATCCGAGCAAGAGGCCGAGAAGCTTCAAATCCTCAACCCACTGCCTGAGGATGAAGACAAGTCCATGGACGTCGACGAAGACGACAGCGCCCCCTCCTCCAAGCGCCAGGCCGTCCCGTCTTCCTCCGACCCCAACAAGCCGACCTTCGGGAACCCGAGGTACGACGGCGTGATCGCCGGAAAAGTGTCGGGGAGGAAGTGGAAGGAGGTCCGCACTCGCCGGGCGTCGTCGGTCCACGTCAGCTACAAGGGGACGACGGCGGAGCAGAGGGCGAGGGAGAAGGAGATAAAGAAGGCGTACAAGGAGAGGATGAACGAGCTGAAGGACGAGATAAAGAAGAACAAGCAGGAGAAGCGGAGGAGGCGAGAGGAGAGGGAGAAGAAGAAGGAGGAGAACACCCTAAGGACGGGGACAAAGCTGCAGAAGATTACGAACCCGAAGACGCTCAAGAAGATTGCGAAATCGAAGAATAGGAAGCTTCTCAAGAATGTTCCTGAATCCGTTTTTAACAAAGCTTCCGGCAAGTAATTTTCTTGGTTTGGTTTGTTATTGTAGTGACGATTTTGTCTTTGCATTTATAATTTGAATTTCTGTTTTTTCGCTTACTGTTGAGTACCTGTGAACTTTTGTCAGCCATATACATTGGATACATTGTTGAAGGCTAATCTAATTTATTTTGTGGTGCATTTTTCTAATTTGAAAGTCTGATCTTGATCAGATCATATAAAATATACTGTAGTTGGGAGGCTCATAATATGTTTAAGATGCCAAGTCCGGTTTTTTGGTGGTCGGCATTAGCTTTTTGATACTATGCTCGGGGATTAGTTGCACTTTTAATTGGTGTACCTTGCTTTTTAGAAAATGAGCATAAAAACAAGCAATGAACATCACTGAATACTTGAATGTGTGGTAGATTGAGGACTATTTTTGTTCGTTCTTTTGAAATACTTTCATATTTTTGAACACTTGAATTTAATTAAAATATTTGAATATAAATTTAAAAATTGCATATGATCAGAAAACTAAGGTTTTAATCTTACGAGTAACTGATTTGTGTCGCACACAAATATAGAGTCCACTTCCTATTTTAATATGTATGTATGCATCATCATCATCTTCTTGGTCTCCTCCAACAAATGGGGAAAGGCGGCAATCATTTTCAAGTGTTGAAGGGCTCGGTTTTGCTGCTGCACATGATTGCCCTTCTCTGAATACTCATCTTCCTGACCAAGTCTCCCCAAAGATCAATAATTATAGATCTTCAGGCACAACCGGTAAGCACACACTCCTGGTGACCAAATTAGTCGGTATAAAGATTGTGTTTGAATTTCTTTTGTTCATCATATCGAATTTCTTCTGTTCATCGTATTGAATCTTGCTTGGACTAGAGGATCTAAAAGATTGTGTTTGAATTTCTTTTGTTCATCATATCGAATTTCTTCTGTTCATCGTATTGAATCTTGCTTGGACTAGAGGATCAAGTTGGCGAGCTGGTTTGCAACGAAATAGATATTCCAATAAAATATATTTTACTACTTCATAATCAAATAGTAATTTGTTGATAGCTAGCATTTTCATAGCTAACAACTCCAGGGCAATATCGTCAACCCACAAACTTACAGTTGAACCCTTCCCAAAACCAACCCATCTACAGCAAAAACTGACTAGCGAGATAAAATACCAATGAGATCTCTTGACAAAAGAGAGACCACCTAGCACGCAAGAAATCATAATGTTTAATATCCACAAAAACTCCCAGAAGCCATGTACATTCATTCGCCTTCTGAACTAAAACAACCGCTTCCGACACACGTCCGCACCACAATAGCAGGCCATCTTTTGTATCTCGCCATCCGGGCCAATCACACTATCCAAAGCATAGCCATAATCATATGTCAACTCCTGCATTGTAAACAACGAGAGAAATATTAGTACTAGCAGAAACTTCGATTAGCAGGAAAGGGCCAAGACTTTATCCACTTGAAATAAAAAAAAACACATTGTACAAATTAACAAAAAAGTAGGGGAAATGGAGAAAGCACCTTCAATGGAGGTATGTTGTCAGCAGCAACAAGAATGATCCTTGCTTGCTTGAGGTCATGATGGTCGCTAAGCATGCACTGGACAAACAGATTTGGTTGGCAGCTGTGGTTGATGAACCTCGCCACATTGCCGGTTTGACCAGCATCGATGCAAAAGGGCACGCTTTCTGAAGCTTCTTCCCCTATCGCTTGCATGTGGGGTGGCAGTGACACACCCTTAAATCGGCTCTGTTTCGTAAATGCAAGAATTTGGTTACACGAATTCAAGGCCAATAAATTACAGAAATGTAATCAGAGCCAATTGCAATACATGCATACCTCTCGGCCATCCATACCATGAATGGTTTGTATGCAATCAATGTCGAATACATAGCTGTTTTCACCAGCTGGATCTAAGTCGGCCGTTCGTCTAAGGAGGCCTATATAGTCACATATAGGAGCCCCTGATGGGATATAATCCCAAGATCTCACACCCCAACCCTTGTTTGGGGTACGAAATATCTATCAGTGTCATGCATTGTAACTTGTAAGTACACCAAAGTCTTAAAACAAATATATGATAAAAAATAATAACAATTTCCTGTACGAACCTCGAGCCGAAACCTTTGGCCATTTTGACTGGTCCTGTTGACACATTTATCTCCACAACCACAATTTGGCCCACATTCAAACACAACGGATTTTGCTTCAACAAGCCTGGCAATTGAAATTTTATTATTAGATATAGTGAATTGTCAATGAATTATCGATTTTGGATTTAGTGAGATAATTCACATGCTGGCATTAAATCAGATTCCAAAATTTGCTCAGTTTTATTTTATTGGTCATGCTACGGGAAATGGAGCATCGGCGATTTTCTACAAGTATATTCTTCTCAATATCAGTGATAACAATTCTTTTCTTTGACGAGAAAGCAAACAAAGGTGATGCAGACAAGATAGTTACCTCCCACCATCTCGTTGAACATATGGAAAATTACCCCCATTCAACTGGGCACATGCACACCGACTAGAATCTGTGCAAGCGCCATTGCAGTTGCATCCCGTGGCAGCAATTGTGGGAACACTTATACCCTTACTGTACTTCATATCCTTGATGTAAACAAAACCTAAGTCTAGTTTTGTCGACAAAAACAAATGTTCACACACCCAAAGCATATAAATATGTTACATAACGTTAAACCTAAAAACAGAATATAAACCCGAGATAATGACACTAACCTAATGGTGAGATTGGAGGATCATCAACCAGATTAGTAACAGGGATAGGAATATCTTCTTGGCCTCCAGTTATATCTTCACACACCAGTCTTTGAATATACGAAAACAAAGTGCCTTAGAAAGATGAAAAACAGAAATACTAAACAACTCTTTGGAAATTAATGTCAGTCGTGTGTACCCTCTTATCTCAGATACGGACTTTGGAATACGACCCCTGGTAAAATACACCTGCAATATATGGGAAGATAATATAAATATAGAAGATGAAATACAACAATATAATTTGGACATAATTGTAATTGCAATTACTAAGTACCTCCTTTGTTGTCAAAGGTGGCTGTCCCTCAACTCGCTTCAGTCGGAATTTAAAAACTGTGAAGCCAGAGACACCCGTTTCAGCCCAATACTTGACTACCTGCAATATAAAGAAAACTAAGACACCGTGTACATTTATTTAACTATCAAACAATGATCCTTTCTAGCTAATCACGTAGCTAACCATGTACAATCCGTCGTAGGTATAAACCTTCCCCACGTAGCTATTTTGACATTTGTGTCCACGGACCACCCGTACAGGTACAGATTGCTCCATGCTGTTCTGTGTAGGAAAAACAATAATCTGAGATTTTGCCAACAACTTTTTTCCAAATTATCCGTACCTAAATACCAACTCAAAATTCATTGATTCGAAAATTCTTTGATTAAAAGTTTTCAGGAAATATGCCAAATCAAAATGCAGAACCTTTGCATCTCAAACAAAGATTCATTAGCTTACTTAAGATTGCAATACAACCATATATGTAAGGAATCCAGCCGAGCAAAAAAAAATGTTGATCAATAGTCAATACTGTTGAGTACAAACCAATCCCACATCGGAAAATGACGGGAAGTTTGTAAAGCTTATAAAGAGACCCACCACTCTATTAGTATGAGGCCTTTTGGAAAAGAGTCCCAAAGTAAAAACCGTGAGGGCTTTGCCCGAAGCGGACAATATCATACTAATATGAAAACGTATCTTATCAAGAAGAGGAGGATAACTATGCGGTTTGAGGGGAGAGGATTGTTGAGTACAAACTAATCCGTCGATGCATGATGAACGAATGCATGATGAACGAACGAATCTTCATGATGAACGGTTTGAGGGGAGGATTGTTGAATACAAACTAGTATCTTATCAAGAAGAGGAGGATAACTATGCGGTCCTCGGTTTGAGGGGAGAAGATTGTTGAGTACAAACTAATCCGAGGAGGATAACTACGCGGTCCTCGGTTTGAGGGGAGGATTGTTGAGTACAAACTAATCCGTCGATGCATGATGAACGGTTTGAGGGGAGGATTGTTGAATACAAACTAATCCGTCGATGCATGATGAACGAATCTTATCGAGAAGAGGAGGATAACTATGTGGTCTATGAGGCCTTTTGGGAAGGAGTCCCAAAGTGAAAACCGTGAGGGCTTTGCCGGAAGCGGACAATATCATACTAATATGAACAAATCTTATCGAGAAGAGGAGGATAACTATGTGGTCCTCGGTTTGAGGGGAGGATTGTTGAGGACAAACTAATCCGGCGGTGCAAGATGAACGAATCTTATCGAGAAGAGGAGGATAACTATGTTAAACCAATCCCACATCGGAAAATGAAGGGAAGTTTGTCAAGCTTATAAAGAGACCCACCACTCTATTAGTATGAGGCCTTTTGGGAAAGAGTCCCAAAGTGAAAACCGTGAGGGCTTTGCCCGAAGCAAACAAGACTACTAGTTTTGTATCACCTTCAGATATAGAAATAATACTTCGGAAAACAGAAGTACTCACACTCCGTTAAAAGGAAAACAAGATGACACAATTTTAAACCAATAAAAAATTATTTGACACTGGAAAATTGTCAAGCTATGAGCACAAGAAGGGGCTTCCTTATTCTAACTTCAAGAATGAAGACAATCAAATACTCCCATAGTACCGTAATATTATTCCTAGTAGTTTTTCTTTTATGGGATGTCCCACAATAATCTTCACCCCTATAAAAGGAAACACTCTTTTTTAAACAATACTCATAACTAATTTAATCTTATTAATCTTTGTGCCGAACTTATTATGAATACTATGTTTGAACGGAGAAAGTGAACCAACTCTACTGCTTTAGGTGAATCAACTGAACTGTAAAAGAAAGACAGTAAATTGTACATGCCTTGAGTCCCAAATTCCCTCGTACAAGCTTTTGGTCATCCATTTGGCGTTTATCTCCAAGCAAGTTGTTACCGCCTTGACCAGTGTAAACAATATCATCACAATTGTCTAAATCATCTTCATATTGCCCCGACATGACAATGGATATAGTAAGCGGGAGCTCGTATTTACTCAAATCCTGCAAATCGAACGAGGGAAAAAATGAGCTACAAAAGAAATCCCGTTAAACTACATAGAATAACACTTTTGTACAATACAATTAAAACCCAAAATAGTAAGCAGATAACAACACAAGTATATACAAACCAAACAAATCCAAATGATGCAAAAATTAAATGTAACGAGCATCGTCTCTCACAATGAAGGTATGCTTCATAAAACAAACCAAACAAATCCAGATGATGCAAAAATTAAATGTAAGGAGCATCGTCTCTCACAATGAAGGTATGCTTCATAAGCATGAACGAATATTTGATTAAACAAAGCTGAAAATTACCAATCCCTTTGGTGACTTCTTAGAAGCGATAGCACATTTTCCAATATAATCAATGCCATTCAGCCAGTGGTGGTGAAATCCCACCACAACCATCTCAGCTCGGGAGAAAAACTGATGGCCAACCTCAATACCTGCAATAACCAAATGCATCACTATTTCATTCATATTTCCTTCCGAAGTAAATGGTGCTATTATAATAAAAAAAATCGATGTATAATGGTGCTAATCCAATCCAAAAAAATGTGTTTTCATATTATTGTTTAGTTTGTCTACAAAATTGAATTTTCATATATATAGTGGATCATTTAATGTATTAGTAGTATTTCTTATTACGAGTGAAATTATCAGTCTCCAGAAATTCTAAACTAATATTCGCCTGTCCCAGGCCAATAGACATTTGTGTCTATAGGCACATACATTAAAAAAAATATTGTTCTATTGAGTTTTTGACAAAAAAGTTAAAGATATGTATTTTTAAAATTAATGAAGTAAGAAATTACGAATAAAATTTTATAAAGTAGTGAAATGAAAGGATACAATTACCATTTACGATGACAAAGTAAAAACTAATTATTTCCTTTTTAAGGATTGTGTCGGCACAAACTATAAAGGAAAGTGTCATAAAAGAGACAGTTCATATTGTAACTAAAAATCACCCACCTGGAATAGAGCCAATTCTCTTCTCAGGGTACAAAATAGTACCAGTTTTCATCATCTGCAATTTCAACAACCAACAATAAGACAATCATTCGCACGTAAATTTCAATAAAATTAAATGAAACTCAAACACACCGAGTTCTTAAGTCTATTAAATTAATTGTACTTTTATTATATATAATATTCAATAATTACACTCCATCTCATATCACATTTTTACACATTATGTTTCTTACTTTCTCATTCTCACTCTCTTGCATTATCATTTATCAAATTCCTCAGTCACATTCTAACACGCATTATTTTATTTATTTACAAAATATCAAAAGACCATGAAACACGTAATAATTAAAAAGAAAATATAATTTTCTAAGAAAATATTACAAAAATTATGAAAATAGCCAAAATTTATAACAAAAACCAACTTCATAAAAAATATTTTTTCCATTCCATCCATGTTAAGTATATGGTCATGAAGATTGAGTTGTTTTTAATCTGACTAAAAACTAAAAGGTAAATGTCTAAAAATTGAAAAGGTGAATGCAAATACAGTTACAAACTAACATCTTAAAATGGAAATATAATTTTGTCTGTGAGTAGGAATGAGACATAAAAATTGAAAACTATGACAACAGGTGCAAGAAGGAAGAAGTAATCATCAATAAACGTTGCATAGATAGCAACACAACTCAATATATAAATAAAGTTTTAAATCCAGTGTGATCCAAAATGTAAGAAAAAATTATTCAAAATCTGACCTGCTAGCCAGCCCCTAGCATTTTTTGGAACATTGGCCACATCACCTAGAGTAATTTATAAAATAAACATAAATAGTAGAAACATGCCTCTGTTGTAGCTTTCAGATCAGGCCGCTTGGATGGGTTTTTAGCATTTTCTTCTGTCGAACTCTGGTTCTGCACATGGTTACAAACGACGTGTTAGGAACATGTTTTTGCTTCTATACACTTAAGTAAATGAATATGGATATGATAACGAAATAACAAAAAAATATATTGCAATAACTTAGAAAACATTCAGTGGTTGATAAGATAAGGTGCCTTGGTCAAGAGTCGGGGGAAATATGATCAAACGAAGGTAAGTGAAAGTGTTAAACTACTCTGTTAATACAAGAACGACCCCAAAATTCAAACACCTCGCTGTTACCATTATTAAGAACTTGTGTCCCTTGCTTAACATAATGAATTCTAACAGCTGCTTTATATGTTGTATCAGCAGTTTACACTGATCGAGCGATTCGATTCAAATGTCGACACAAAATTTAAACAACCATTTACACTGATCAATAGCTGGGTATCAAGTGACATTGTAATTATAAATAACTCGTACAGTACAAACCTTTGGTTTTGGGCTTTCATTCTTCATCTTCTTCGCAGCTTCGACCATCGCAACTCTTTTCTCTTCTTCCTGCAATTTTATTATCAGTCTCAACTACTTGGTATATATAGGTGGTTATATAAACAACATCACTCGGACATAATTATCATCAAATGTAATCGATCGATTAGAAGCTTACTAGCTGTCCTAACAAAATAAGGACACAACATTACCTGAATGAAATGGAGGTAGTGCTTGTTGAAAGCACGCAAAGTCTCAATCACTAATGTGTGAGTACTCTTCTCAGGAGCTGAGGTGGCATCGACGGCGGCGGTGGGAGCGGCGGCGGTGGTGGTAGTAGCGGCGGCAACAATGGAAGAAGTAGACGGAGCATTGTCGACGGGGCCGTCGATCTGGGTAAGCTTGTTCGTCTTTAGTTTTTTCACCGTAACATTCTTTTTGTATGGCTTGGGAGCTTCTGCACATCGCTTTTTTTCAATGGAATCGGGCTTGTTAGCCTGAAGGGTTTTGAGCCTGGCGCTGGTCCTCCGAAGAGGATCTCCAGCATCGGCGTTCATCGGGTTCTCTGGTTCGTCGAAAACTACCATGGTATTGGATGAACTTTGAAGATCGGAAGGGAAAGGGTTATGGCTTTATTGGGAAAGGGAAGGAGGGAAGTTTGAAGCTGAAAGGTTTTTTGAATTTGGGGCTGAAGTAGAAGAAAGGAGTGTGCGTGGATTCGGTGTATATAATAAATTCAAAATGTTCTCTCCAATTTAATGGGCGGGATTATGAGTGGCCAAAGGAAATTCAAAAGTCCGGACTGTTTTATTTTACGGTAAAACAAAATACTTGATTAATGAAAGTTAAAAATAAATTTATACGGTGTAATTTAATCTATTAATATATAATTCCTGAATCTTCCTTTAGTTTCTCAATAGCCAGTAATATTCTTCAATTTTGCCACATAAATCAATTGAGATTCTATTGTCCAATAGAAATGCTCAATTTCAATTCAATTTCATTTGCGTTCACACCTATAGACAATCTTTTTTCATTTATTTATTTAAAAAACAAATTAAAATCAGTACTGATCAATTAATTTCTGGTCAATTATTCCATCTTTACATTAAATTTGTTCCGTTTTTTCATCTTCTCTTCTAACAATTTTTCTCTTTCCATCTTCCTTCTCTTCTCCGTTGTCACCCGTATACAAAATCTCCATATCTCCGTCTCCTCTAATCTTCATTCCTACGAGGTATTTTTTTTTTTCTAAATCTATATAGGGTTACTTTTTTTTTTTTGAGATTGATCAAATACATTTAAGTTCTATAACTTTTAGGTTTTGTATCAAACTTCCGTCTTTTTAATGTTTCAATTTTATAATTTTTTTTTTTTTTGCAGATTGAGAAAGGGGTTTGCACGCCACCATCCAGGAATCCGGTTAATCTTTCGGCAAGGATCTATGGCGGCTCATCGTGGCCCGAAAGCTCTTGAAGCCATGACACCCTCTCCCCTGCACCGTCTCCTCTACGACGCGGTCTACAGTAATTTTTTTTATGTGACGATGCTTGATTCCTTATCTAATGGAATGCTTGATTCCTTAGTCTAGAATTATTACAACATCGTCGATCCCAAAAACCCTAATTCCCCAAATCTCCGATTGGGGAAACAAATCCTCGACGAAAGCTGCTCCCTCGACAGATCCCTTTCTGAGAAACAGATCGTCCAATTGGGCATGAGCATTCGGGTGCTGAAACAGATAGTCCAAATGGCCGATTCCTTGCTTTCTTTTATTTTTTTGCAAATTCCATCTCATCGGTAATTTTTATGAAATTAAGGTATATACATTCACCCTTTTTAAATTTTATTATGTGGTTAGTGTATTTTGATTTGTAAATGTTTTAAATCTTAATTGAGTGGTTAATCCAAAATCCCCTTTTGCAACGTCGAATCGATCGTTCGTTCTCTGAATTTTTCAATTGACCAGGTTGGTCGTACTCCGAATCATCCATGGAAGGCTTGATGAAACTGATTAAGAGCTTCATCGATATGTTGATCTTAGCTTCCAGGTTGGTCGTACTCCGAATGTTTATGAGTGCACATTCATTTGCATAGATTTGTAAACAGGAATATGTAAGTACTTGATTTTTGTTCATTTTGATCACTTTAGTTATTCTTAGTGTTATCAGATAGCTATATAAATACCCACATTATTTATCAGTTGCATTTTATGGTAAGGGTAATTGTGAGATTTTTGCATTGTGTGCTTAGATATAGTTATGTGATTGTGTAAGGGACCTTTATCCATCTCCACGTGATCTTTTAATTGTGGTGCAAAGTGATGGCCTTTGGAGGCAAAGTCAGACATTAGTGAATATGTTATTTTAAGGAGCGTAAACGTGACCTCTTTCTACGAGCCTGAACAAATTGACGTACAGACCCAACTTCGGCTAAAGTTTTTTCATATTACTATCGACCTTTTTATTTAATGAAACAGTGTTAAAACTTCATATTGACTAAAAAATTAAAAAATGGGATAATATTGACTACCCAGGTAATCTTGCGTAAATCTAGATGACTCCAAAATCCAAATTATGTAGACGATATTGCTTCTTGGAAACGTAAACATTGCCTAAAATATAATGTTTTTGTTTCATTATGTGGCTCCAATTATACTTCTTGGATGACAGGAGTACAACTACGTGGTTGCCTTGCTCCCATCTCGATATTGATCTCAAGTCGTCGACAAACTATTGGGTCGATCTCCCACATAATATCCTCGATTATTCAGGTTTAGCATAAGGTAAATATCTTCCCCGTTGGTTTCGATTGTACTACTCCCCTGCCCCCTTCAAAGTGTTCAATTTCTTTTCCAAGGCATTTTTAGAGATACAAAAGTAGTGTAGTATAAGAGTATTTAGTATCTCTCACCATTTTTATCAAGGCACAAAAGTAGTAATTAAATTTTATAGTGAAAAAAAATATAGAGTAAGTTTTTTTTTTAAGATGTGTAGATATATGTGGGATTACACGAAAGAAAAATGTGTGAAAATACATACAGTATGAGATAGAGTACGTACTAACCTATTTTGTTTTTCATCTCACAATTTTAGCATTTAACTTCAAATTCATTTTTACTTTTTAATTTAAAAAAAATCAAAAAATAATATTTTGTAAAACAATGTACAATTGTCCGTTGCATAATTCTAGAGACAGCATAAATTAGGATATTCCTAATGAAATAAATGTATGCTTTTATCCAATGGCAGGTTGCTACGAAATTTCCAGCAAATGCTTTCATACATAGACCCACACTGCTTAAATATATTGTTTCATCACACGTTTGAGCTATTTTATTTTTTATATTATCGTCACAGACATATGTGATAAAATTTATACTTGACTTGCTCAATTTTTTGTTGGTACATATCAAAACAGCTGCTCAGTTGGAAGCTGCCTTTTCGTTTCTAGCCGCTACTGCCTCGGATGGTTTAAATGCCAGTGATCTTCTGGGGAGTCGCCGAAATACCATAGATCATCACCAATTTCAGAACCAAATCCGGCCACGGAATCTCCCTCGCCTTCCTCCTCACTTGGATTGTCGGGTTCGCTTTCTTTCTCTCCTTTCCAATTTCACAAATACTCTATCGGAGCCTTAATGCACTTATTGGATTTGTATATATTGTTGTTTTCGGATTTTGGGTTGATCAAGTTTAAGGTTTAGTTCATAGTTTTTTTCTTATGCACTTAATGGGGTTTAATGTAGGTGAAATTTCAAGATTATTGTTGATCGGAAAGTGTGGGTCGGACAAATTACAATCGGGATGGCCTTCTGATCATGCATCCGAAGCTGCTAAGGTATCTTTACTTTCCTGGGATTTGCTTATCTGAACCACGTGGTTGGTTGTTCATTTTTCGAGATTACGTGTTCATGGATTGGATGATGTCCGTCCTCTCGATTACAATTCTCTTAACAATGTAATCGCAAAGTTTGTATGTAAATGGTTGTCCTTCATATGATATCCCTCCACTTACTTTCACCGACATAGTAATTGGGGCTTCTGCATATTACCATCTGTGTGTTTGGATTGAAATAGACATTATACTTTCATATACCCAAGTCTCTATATTTCTTTAAGCGGCATCTTACATTGTTATGTTTATAATAATTAAGTCTTTCTAAAGTCGTATTTGAGTCTTTCAGGAGAAGAGATCCTTGGCGGACATTTTAAAGGGAGCAAGCTCTTTTCTACCTCAAGTAGTTCTAGCAAGTACAGTGTTGGCTCTTATACACCCACCTTCATTCACTTGGTTCACTAACATGTTCAGTTATCATTGTTCCATCAGGATGTTCTCATTACGTTTATAGTGTACAATGAAAATGTGATATTAAACTTTAGTGCCAATTCAGTGCTGTCTTGAATAATTATGTTTTTGCATTCAGGTATTATGCTCCAGCATTAGGATTTTTGATGTTCGCAGTTGGAGTTAATTCAAGCGAGAAAGATTTTCTTGAAGCATACAACAGACCAACCGCTATTCTTGCTGGCTGTAGTTCACATTTTATAGTTCCTGTTTTTTCAAAGATTTAAATTGATTTATTTATTTATTTTGCAGATTGATGTATGTACATACATTTTCAGTCCCTGACTTTGCTGTAGTTACAATATGCCTGGATCGAGGAATATTTCCCCAAACGACACCGGACTCGCTGAAGCCCTTTGAATTTTTCAGAAACTACATCGGCAACACCTTTCCTGCCTAGAAATTATCGATTTCATCTCGACCGCGCAAAAATACATCGTCATATTATTATTATTTCTTTGGGGCTCTTAAGTCTATTCGTCATATATTTTCAGGTATCCTTAATGGGCTTTCTTGCAGTTTGATTATACAGAACACTTATTAGATTTCGTATTTGTTTATCGTGTTCTTAATTTGGAATTTCGGTGATGATAATGGAATGTATAAATTTTCTACCGGCTGGAAACCTAACAACATCTTATTCTTAGGTAATTTATTTCTCCTATTTTTGTGTGTTCTTTTTAGGGTCTGTAAATTATCTGGTTCGATGTGCGTTTAATTTCTCCAATTGCATGACTCTCTGCCTTTGTATTTGTTTGCTAAGTGATGAGAGCTCCTGGTATGAATACTCTCAATGTTCCAATGGTCGAGCTTGGTGCAGTGGCTATTGGCGTCTCGGTGAGGTATCATTGTTTTTTTTATGTATAAGTATGTTCATATATATATTTGGATGAATAGTTGAAATTTATGAAAGTTTACGTAAATTAATAAAAAATATATTTTATAATTATTTGAAATCTTTGAAAATCCATATATATCAATAATAAAGTCGGTAAAACTCTCCGTAGACTCTACGAATTTCCAAAATTGCTCTCAGTAGACTCTACGAAATTTCCAAAATTGGACTTTTTAAAATCCAAAAAAATCCTATAAAACTATGATCGACGATGCACTGTATGTAAAATTGAAGTGACTCGAAATAAATTTTGAGTTCATGAATCTGTGACTTGGTTGCAATGTACTTTTATTTTGTATATCTCTGAATTGAATTGTTATTGCAGATACACTCTAGATTATCTACAAACACATTTCCTAGCTGGGATCGAGCTCAGCCCATGCGTGTCATCGGGCACAATTGAGAAATAAATACACTCAGAGGCAATGTTAATTGGTAGGTTACTGTTATCTAGGCTTTGAATTTGTAATTGTTCTATTAAATTAGATTTGCTTTAATGAGTATTTGTGCCTGATATACGAGTAATTTTTTTATCAATGCAACTTTTTTGCCCTCTCTATCTCTTGGCATTTGAACCCTGAAGTAAGGAGGTAACCATTTCAACTGCTGTATATATGCAGGATGAGAGTTCGTGAGGGTCATCTTAAGTGCAAGGAGCTTGGCCTTTCAAAGGCAGAGTTGAAGAAGATTCTCCCAATTGTAGATGGCAGCTCATTCGATTCAGGTAGAAGACTTATCAAAACCTTATCTTCATGAGCTGGGTTGTTGCATTGATAATGCAATCAGTCTAGACTATAATTCTGTAAATATTTGCCTAAATTTTCTTTCACCTTGGTTAGGTTTATTTGATGGTGTACTTGAGCTTTTGGTTAGAGCCGGTAGAAGTCTCCCGGAAGCTGTAATGATGATGATGATGATTCCAGAACCTGGCAAAATGACAAGAACATGGATCCTCAACGGAGGGATCTCTATGAATATTTCTCAGCTCTTATGGACCCTTGGGATGGACCTGCTCTCATTTCATGTATGTATTCGTCTTGAAAAGGTTATGACCTGATAAAAAAAAACAATTGTGATTAGAAAAGCCTTATGTGATTATGTCTTATTTTCTTCTGTTCATGCTCCAATTGTCTTCATCAACTGAGAAACCCTGATGTCTCAATTCAACAACTATGATCATTTCCATTTCTTTCTCTGAGTTACTTTTCGATTTTTGATTGTCATTTGCAGAAAGATCCAGGGTTCCATTTTCTAAAATGTCTTCAATTTTCATTTTTTGTCAAGCTTAGGAATGTTATGCCTACTATTACATTTTTTATAAATATCGATAATGTTTAATTTGTAATTGTGTCTCATGTAAATCAATTTGATCTCTCTATTTTGGATTGCGTTTACACGTAAAATCAAAATTCATTGATGCCATTTGAATGTCATGGCCCTTTTTCATTCATTGTCTTTATGTCGGTGTATTAAATCATCATAAATTCTATTAACAATTTTCTTGGATGACAACTTTTGTCTAGAGTCTCTTTCGAATTAACTCCTTTGATTAATAAGGATTGTGTATTTTTTATGGAGGCTCCGAAGATCTGAAACGGATTCATCTGATAATGATGAGTGATGGTTACGATAAATATGATTGTGGGTTGGATAATGTACATAAGGTTGTAAGCAGTAGTGAATCTTTTAGGAAAATAACAACTGGGATGATTATATAGTTACTAACTAATGTTTCTTTATTATACTCACAACAATTGAGAAGATTATATAGTAACTAATGTTTCTTTTGGGCTAATACTTTTTTATTTATTTATATGATTAATTGATTATGGTGTTTTTATCGTCGAACGTTTAGGTGGATATGATCGCCATTGAATTGTCGGACAAGTTGCCGTTTAGATTGAAGCAACTGATGGTTAAAGCTGCCATCAAGGTTACTTCTTTGTTACATTATCTTTATATCACAATGATTTACAGTTTTACTTTTATGATGGTTATATTTATTATGTCTTATATTTTTTGTTTTGCAGCAATCACTGTAAGTTAAGGTATTTTTTATTATTCATTTTTGTCTTCTTATTTCGAATACTTAAAAATCATGTTGCATTATTTTTTTGTTCTTTTTCTTTGGTGTTAAAGAAGATAAATTATAAGGGCCTTGCAATTAGTACTTCGAAAATCTCAAGGCCAGCAAAATTGGTTCCAAATGTTCTTAGAAAAGCAGGTGTGTGTTGCTCAATTTGCTCTCAATTATTTATTCTTTTTACGAAAATGGATTTCAGAATCCATAACTATTCAACAAATGAAATTTCTCTATTTTGTTTTATAGGTTTTGAAGCTTATCTGGCTGAGATGGTTTAGGGATTTTTTTTTGAACTGACTACCTACTCAATTGTTGTGTCTTGATTCATTATTTATTTATTTATTAATTTACGTTTTATAAATTAATGTTTCTTTTTTTCCGGTCATAAGTATTAATTTGTTATTGGTATTTATATTTTTGTTCATGATTAAATCATTGAGATATGTTTGTATTTTTTGCAGCCCTAACTCACTCTAAGTATTTTCATGTTTTTTTTTTTTTTTAATTTTCTGCGTATCTACAATCATGTGAAGTTATTTTAATTTCTATATAAGACGTTTTTTCGATCAAAGATGCAATACTTCAGAGGCCCAGAAATCAGCCCATTCCCACTTGCGGCCTCCGGGATCAACGGCCACATGCTATACAATTTTGATTTAATTTACCGTTCTATTTTTTAAAGATGCTTAAATTTATCGTGTTATATTTTTTTTAGCGATCACTGTTATAAGTTGATTTATTTATAAGAGTTGTTCGTGTTCTTTTTCGCTGTTGATTATGACTCCTCAATTTTAAACTCGTGCACGCGTTCAATACTGCATTGCAAGACGTCATTGCAACAATGTCATATGAAGCTGCTATATAGAGAAATAGCTTCTTGGATAATGTGTTGAGTGACTATTTGTGGACCAAGGCACTGCTCCTTTCATTTTAATAAACATTGAGTCGTGTTAAAATGTACGTCAAGTTTTGAAGCATAGTTTGCACGAGAAGAAACATAAAAACTATATATTTATTAATAATATTATTCTTTTTCATATATTAAATATAATTAAAGTTTATAAATTTTATTATCATATGATAATTTAAAGTTTTATGTGTTAAATAACCTTTATTAATTTAAAATAAATTGAAATAAAATAAAATAAAAAATTTTCCTTTTATTTGTATTTTATTTCAACAATTTTATTTTATTAAATATACAACTATATATAATTCTTTTATATTTACTTTCAATATTTTTTTATTTATAATTATTAACATAAATAACTCAATAACAAAATTGAAAAGTGAGATAATTGAAATAAAAACAAAAATAATTATTCAACCGCGATAATTCATCTCTTATCTAATGGGTTTATAGCATTCAATTGAGCCTAATCATGTTAATACGAAATATCGATCATACCGTTAATTTATGTAATGGTAATCGATTTGTAATAACAAAACTGAGAATTTATCTTATTGAGACGAAGGTTATAGGAGACGAAAACAAAGATGACATTGTTTACATTTCGAGGTTGCCTCTTAGGACATGTACTTATGGACTGAAACAAAGTGAACTAAACTTAATATGACTGAACTGAACTGAAATTAACTTCAATTTCATTTTAATTTTAAAATATTGAAATAATTTAAAAAAATTAAAAAAAAAAAAATTACTACACTAAACACTTAATGAATCTGAACTAACTTAACTTAACTTAATTATTCAACTATTTAACTTCATTAGCTACATGATCATTCAATACCCACAATTTAACTTCATTAGCTAATTGTTGCGAATGTTTAATTTTAAAAATATATTTGTTTATGTCAATTTATATTAATGAATAATAAAAAAATAATATAACTTATAAAATATATAACCATTTAAACTTTTATTTGAAATAGTTAAAATAGAAACAAATTAATTATTTAACAATTTTATTTTATTAAATATACAACTAATAAATTATATAATTCACAGTTTGCATACATTTTTTATTTTATTTTTATATTCCTTAAAATTTTTAACACAAATAACTTTAATAACAAAAATTGAAAAGTGGGACAATTGAAATAAAAAAATAAAAATTATTTAACCATTTATTTTTAATAATTATATAATCATTCATCATTTATTATTCACACGAACAAGTTATATGATTTAATAACAAGAATGCTCAATTTACTCATTCTCAATATTCTATATCATTTAATTCCGGTCAACTATTCCAATTACTAATTCAGTACATTATTTTCCGCTTCATCGTCTTCTCATTCTCATTCACAAGGTTTGCAGATCTTATTCTCATTTCATTTTCCTCGGTAAGGTTTTCAAGTTTTTAGGGTTTGTATAATTATACTGATATAATTATTCAACAATCTCAAATAATCGATTCTCTTCTTTCAAATTCGTAATTTCTATCTCTTTCAGTTTTCTATATGCTTTCGTGTATTTTTCTCTTATCGTCTTCCTCAGTCCATACCCGCAGTTATCTTGGCACTGATCTTATTGCTCCTTAATAATTTTGTAGTATTAGAATTCATCAAATTGATAAATCATTTCTTCTGGCCTATTTTTTGCAGGATAATTCTCATCCCTCATCGTGCCCCAAATTCGTCATTTCCTGAATTCGTAAGTTTCTCTGTAGATCAGATTATTATCCCTCATCATATGCCAAATTCGTCTTCTCCAGTCCATACCCCCAGTTATCTTGGCATTGATCTTATTGCTCATTTATAATTTTGCATTATCAGAATTTATCAATGTTATAAATCGTTGTTTGTGACCTATTTTTTGCAGTGTAATTCACATCTATCTCTGTGACCCAAATTCTTTCAATTCTCTGTAGCTCATATTGTTATTACCAGGTCCATTCCCCCTGTTATCTTTACACGGATTATATTCATCCTTTATATTTATGCAATATCAAATTTTATCAATGTGATAAATCATTGTTTGTGATCTATTTTTTGCAGTGTAATTTTCATCCATCTTCGTGATTCAAATTCGTAAGTTTCTATTTAGTTCAGATTATTATCCCTCATCATATCTCAATTTCATATTACCCGGTCCATTCCCCCTGCTATCTTTACACTGATTATATTGATCCTTTGCAATTTTGCAGTATCAAAATTCATCAATTTGATAAATCATTGTTTGTGGCCTATTTTTTGCAGTTCAATTGTAATCAATATTAGTGCTCCAAATTCGTAAGTTTCTCTTTAGTTCAAATTCCTATCCATCATCATATCCCAAAGCGAGCTTACCCGGTCCATTCTCCCCGTTATCTTTACACTGATTATACATGATCATTCAATACCCATAATTTAACTCCATTAGCTAATTGTTGTGAAAGTTTAATTTTAAAAATATATTTGTTTATGTCTATTTATAGTAATGAATGATAAAACAAATAATATAATTGATAAATATATAACAATTTAAACTTTTATATGAGATAGTTAAAATAGAAACAAACTAATTATTGAACAATTTTATTTTATTAAATACACAACTAATAAATTATATAATTCACAGTTTTCATACACTTTTTATTTTATTTTTATATTTCTTAAAATTATTAACACAAATAACTTAATAACAAAATTAAAAAGTGAGATAATTAAAATAAAAACAAAAATAATTATTTAACCATTTATTTTTATTAATTATATAATCGTTCATCCGTTATTATTCACATTATGATTTAAGTGATGAAAGTGTAAAAAATTTCTCCATTATGTTAAAACACTTCAACAATTTTTTTATTTTCTATATCAAATTTTCAATAAAAATAGGTTGAGAAGACCGGTGTTCAAACACGGACAATTATATGTTACAGTTTCTAGAGTCACTAATCGAGCAGGATAATAATTCTTAATTTGTGATTCGAATGGGGAACTCACGAATAAGGCTACAAATGTCGTTTACAAGGAGGTGTTTAGAAATTTTAATTGATCTTCCAAATTTGCCCTTTCGATTTCAACGTCGTCAATTCCCAATTATGAATTCTTATGCTATGACAATTAACAAGAATCAAAGACAATCTTTGTCAAAGGTTGGAATTCTGTTGAGAAGACCAGTGTTCACACACGAACAGTTATATGTTGCAGTTTCTAGAGTCACTAATCGAGCCGGGTTGAAATTCTTAATTTGTTATTCGAATGGGGACCTCACGAATAAGGCTACAAATGTCGTTTATAAGGAGGTGTTTAGAAATGTGAATTGATCTTCCAAATTTGTTATTACACTTTAAGTCTATTATGAGTTTTAAATTATTTTTTTCAATTGTTGTCCTCATTATTTATAATTTGTATTTAAAATTTCATTAAAACTTTTCTATTAATATTCTTATATTAAAATAGTAACCGGAGAAACTTCTGAAAGATAATCCCAGTGCATCGCACGGGTTGAAAGATTCTAGTTTCACTAAGAGTGCATCAGTATTACATTGATGAGGGAAAGATTCTAGTTTCACTAAGAGTGCATCAGTATCTACATTGATGAGGGAGTCCGGTGGTAAGTAGATAGTGAAATTTTTAATAAATAATTTTTAAACTATGTCAAATTTTACATTAAAATACAAAATTCATATCATTATCGTAAATTTCACAATATGTTATATGTAATATTATTAATTTATTATATATGTATGCATTTGTTAAATACAGTATTACGATGTAATTAATGTAATATTCCAAAAGTAACAAATAATACTCTATCAGTACTAAGATAGTTAACATTTTTTTTCGAGTGTCCTACAATAATTGAAAATACAATTTTATTTTATTTTATTGAGTATATTAAACTTTATTAACAATTAGTAGAGTATTGTTTTTACTTCATAATTTTAGTAAAACATCTACAGTACATAACTGGTTCACCATGATCACGCTAGTTTTCAACGCTCCATCAATACAGAATATGATTGTGGGATTTTAGGCCTTGAGCCCCACAAAATCCTTCCACTCAGAAAATTTGAAATATCAAATTGATAACATAAAAAACAACTAATAAATGTGACACATGGATAGAAGAATAATGGAGTTATCTAGAGATAATGTAGATATTGTACTGTTCTGACAAGATTGGTGCAAGTGGAGAGATAAATTATGTAAAGTGAAATAGTATTTCGAAGCGCTTATCTAACGCAGGCCCATTAATAACAAACCAAACAACTTACCCTATAGATAACTTAGATATTTTCCCTTTATCCTAGCCACCAAACAGCCCCTTAATAGATTTACGACAACATTCTCACTATATTTTTCTCTTTTTATATTTTGATGTTTCAAAGTGTATAACTCCACAATCTATCAGAAAAAGTAATAATCATATTTCTATTATAACTCCACAATCTCTTATTTATGATTACAGAAACATATAAAAAAAATGTACTCCAATAATCTTACTTCTAATATAACTCCACAATCAAGTAAACAAAGAAACAATCATATACTGTACCTTACATTTTTAAACCAAAGATTCCATGTACAAATCACATTAGACCGAAGCCCACACCAAATCTGCCAAAACAAGCTCAACAAGACCAAAATGACCTCCCAATCTTCAGTACCTCTGTAATTTAGATCAGGTACTAAGTGAGACCAAGCGAATGTTTGGTACTAACGAACTAAGTGAGTGATTCCCCTGCGCTAGCCAAATTTCTCAGTTTGTTTGTTCGCTCAATTTGGTCATTGAATTCGAGTCACATTACAACATTAAAAGTAGTACAGTACCAAACTTCAATCATGGGGAGTCTCTCCCTATCTGACTAGGTTGAATCCATGGTCATCGTCATGCATGAACAGAGTTGCCAAGAACTCCATCACAACGTCCCAAAAGAGAACCTCACCCGGGGAAAAAGAGACTAGTCTACAGTTTAGTCAATACAACGTCAAGCATGCATTGCACAGACGACGACAAGTGTTGGTCCCGAATCACACCCTAGCTTAAGATTATACTCCAAAATATGCAAATATTGTTCGCATTCTTAACAGTGAACCCTATTCTTAACGGTGTAACTCTACTCTCGCACATCGCAAAACAATGCAATTGACAACTTATGAAATTGATACATGTAAATACTAAATAGTAGCACAATGCTCACTTCACAGAATCAACGAGTCATAAGCAAAAATGTCCATCACTCATCATATCATTACGAAGAAATTACATAGCAAAGAATAAGACGCAAACTATGCATTGCAACTAAGACGCAAACTATGCATTTCAACTTCAAGATAGCAAATAACAAATGGTGCTTGCTCTTACTTGAATCTAAGTTGTGTGAAGTTTCATGAAGGAACAATTTAATATCATATCACATCACTACATAAGCTCAGTTTTGCTCTACATACAAAAACTCCGTAGCCAGATACAAAGCTTCCGTCCAATAAACCATGCCATCTAGTACATATGGAAGACGAAAGCAAGCAAGAGCAGAGATACCTAAAACTTCGTCAGTAAAAGGGAACAGAGGAAGGGAGTCAACGGTTGTTAGGCCTGTGTGCCCGCGATTTCCTTCAACTGAATGTGATCGGAATCAATAGACGTATTGGGCAAGGGCTCGTACGACCCGAATCTGCTGCGGATACCCAAAGACCTGGCAAGAACACTATAGACCACCAAAAAGACAATCAGCACAAAAAGAACTTGCAGCACAAAAACCAAATCCAGAATAGCCACTGCTCTGAGCTTGGAATCTTCTAGCTCACACTTGGTGGAGCCCTCGACCCCGCTAACCACGTCTAGGAGCTTGTGGCAGCCCTCTGGGATGAAGGCGTCGACATAGAGAGAAAGCCCGGTCTGAAGTGCCCACAGACCCTGCAAGCAGAACGAAGCTCCGAGGGCGACATCAGCCACGTAGAGTCTGGGGAAGCAGGCGAGGGCGAGGCAGAGAGCAGAGGAGAGAGCCCAGATGCGGCCGGAGACGGATTGGCAGTGGGCCTGGAGGTCGGAGGAGGATGAGGTGGAGAGTGAGTACTGGAGGAAAAAGAGGGCGGAGGCGATGGCGAAGAAGTGGTCGGAGGGGAGAGGGAGGAGGGAGGTGGCGTCGGAGAGGAGGAGGGCTAGGGAGAGGAGGAGGAAGGAGAAGAGTACGGCGGCGGACTGGAGAGAGGTGAAGAGGTGGACGTGGGTTCGGCCTTTGAGAAGGGGATCGGCGTAGGAGGAGACGAGGAGCTGGTGGATGAGGGAGATGAAGAGGCAGAGGGTGATGAGATGGAGGTGCAGGTGCCTGAGGAAGCGGCGGTGGGCGGTGTTGGGGAAGGGGTGGCAGGGTTTAGCGGCGTAATCGCGGGGGGATTTGAGGTGGTTGGTGGTGGCGGAGATGAGGTGGTACAGCCCCTGCGAAAAAAGCGCCGACGATGAGAAGAGCTGGTAAATTAGGGTTGTCATTCCGAAAGAGAGAAAAATCCCCAAATCGATTTTGATCTGAACAACGATTGATTGTTAGTTTCTCAGTCACAGTAACACCATACCCACTCTTAATATTAATAGTCAATGATTATCTGAGTATGAATTCAACAAAGGCAACAGTGGCCGTCCGGCACCGGCGATACGACGTGCTTTCGCGTTGACCGAGTTTTTGCGCGTGGGATAGCAGTGACTGTGAACGATGGAGGGATGGATGGGTTTCATTACAAAATCAAGTCATTACTATATTCACTATTTAAGACCGTCTTTATCAATAACATTTCACAACTTAACTTTTTAATACAAAATATTTTTACTCTCTTCCACTTTATCCACCTAACATTTAATTTAACTTTTCATTTTTTCTTACTTTATCCAGGCAATTTATATCTTACTCCCTTGTGTAAGATGAGCATCTTGCTCCCGGTAAACCTAATAAAAGACTCAGTCAAAATTGACCAACCTTTCTTTCCCCATTTTTTCCCCCTGATCTCTCTCTCTCTCTCTCTCTCTCTCTCTCTCTCTCTCTCTCTCTCTCTCTCTCTCTCTCTCTCTCTCTTCTCAGGCTAACAAAATTCTCGAAGATCGGCTGAACCTTCTTCGCCGTTCGCCACCGTCATCATCAGCGCCGTTCGACGCCGTCATCATCAGCTCCAATCGCCGCCGTCATCGTCAGCTCCACTCGTCGTCATCATCAGCTCCATCAGCGACTGCCTCCGGTGAATAACATCCACGATTGCGTGCACCGACACGATTCATCGTATCCGTTCACCGCCGCCTTTTCCTCTCCAATTCCGTGTTTTCCTGACATCGCCGCCACCGTTCGTCGTCGATTCATCTGCGTGTCTTCAATTGGGCGTTTTTCTGTCTTCATCATCGGCATTATCCTCTTCCAAATCTGAATTGAATCGTAACCATGGATGATGTATTGGATTTGTCATCGATTATGGTCCAAGGTATGTAGATTCTATCCATCTTCTGTTCGAATTGCATGTTCTGTTATGAGTTCATGTGTTTTGAGTTGTTGAATCATGTTTTTAGATGTTGAATCATGTTGTTGCTGGTGATGATCAAACCCTAGATTTATGAAATTGATTCTGACCTGACCTTCATTTAGTATTATGTCAACCTTCATTTAAGTTACATGTCAACCTGCATTTTGTCTGTACTTCAGTTTAATTAATATTTCATTTTTGTTAGATGCCATGGAGTTGAATCATGTTATTGATCTTGATGATGGAAATCTGGATGTTCATACTTCAGGTTATTCTCATATTAATGCTTACTTTCATTTTGCTCTCATTTTTAAGTTTATAGTTGATGATTGTGGTTCATTTTGGCTTGTAGATGATATTGTTTATAGTCCTGATAGTGCATTGGTAGGAGTTGTTGTGAATTCTGAGAGTGAGGCATATGATATCTACAACACCTATGCATTTAATGTCGGGTAGAAACAAGTTTCTTGTTTGTTCCCCTTAGAGATTCTATTAGGTAAGTATTCAAGATACTTTCTGTTTCTTATTTTCAGTTATTGACTACTAATTAACTTTCATTGTTTTGTGTTGTCTTCTGGGAAATAAATAGGCCAGGTTGTTGAGATGGAAATTTGGATGATTAAAGATTTGCAGTACAAGACTTTGTATTTTTGCTTTGTACTTTGAAAAAATATTGGGTTATTGTACAAAAATATGGATGTTCTGCTTTCAAGTTTACTCATTTGTACTTTAGTCATTTTTTTTGAATTTTGATTATTGTACAAGAATATGGATATTCTGCTTTCAAGTTGACTCATTTGTACTTTAGTCATTTTTTTGAATTTTGATTGTTGTCCTTTGCCATGGTCATGATTCATTTTTAATGTTTCATTTTTAAAGTTCCTGATACTTCAAATTGCAGATTATTAACCTTCATTTTCCTTTAGAATAAACATTCATCTTGATTTTGAGATACTTCATTTTTACATATATCCAACTACTTAAGTAATTTTTACAATGCTTCATTTTTAAATATCTAATACTTCAAATTGCAGATTATGAACCTTCAACATGCTACTTAAGTATTTTTACAAGACTAAATCAGAAATAATGCAAGATACACATCAGTATCTACAAAATGATAACAAATGATACACATCAGTATCTACCAAATAAGTTTTAACATACAAAATTCTTGTCTATGACAAAGTATCTACCATTTACTCATCTCCAATTCGTCAAAAAATGTGTCATCTACCATCAGTCATCTATACCATCATCAGACATCCACTATCATCTACCATCAGTCACCTCTACCATCAGTCATCTATACCATCATAAGACATTCACTATCATCTACCATCAGTCACATCTACCATCAGTCTTCATTTTCAAAACAGTTGTGAATCTTTTGGCTTTATCAAGTACTTCAGTCTTGATTTCATTGATGTCCATCAATATCACCGAAGCTGCATATCTGGCTCTTCATATGCCTGATAGCATAGACTCCACAATCATTATAATTTGTCGGGCATCTCCACGGCATCTTCAACTGTCTTCTTCCAAAATCTTTAGCAGAGTGATTTGTGGTTATGTTCTTCTCTGACATATAATCTCCAAGCAATCGTCCCTAATAAAGAATATTTAAGAAAATACAACACATGTGTTAATATTCTGAAAATTATACAGTGATACAACACAATTTTTACCATGGTTAAGGCAATTTTTTAGTATAGGCATGTACTCCTCAATTTGTGTGCATCCACGTGTTTGTTGTCGATTATATCAATCGTTTGTGCTTTGAAGTTCACACACAAGTACACAACAGCCATAAATGGGAATCTTCAAGGATAACAAAGAAAACCTGCATTTTAACAATCATTATGCAAGCTGTTATTGATTCAATCTCTGAATTACCAAATCAATATTTCTTGAACTAACTTACCAAGTCGACATCTTTGAAACAATTAAAAATAAAATAAAGGAAGTTACCTCTAGAGTGTTAGGAATAATAGTCTCCAAGGTCTTTGATATTGTTGGTTTCCTGTCCTCGTGTTCTCTTCAAAATTTCAATTTTCTAAAAAAATGTAAATGAAAATGGATGAAACCTATCTATTGAAATTAAAATGAATGAAACTTATTTTTATTGAAATTTAAACCTTCAAACGACTTTGCCCAAGTCTTATCTTCATTTTTTGATTATTTATTATGACAACTTCAGATGGAGTAACACTTTTTTTTTTCTGATTTCACACCAATAAAATGAAATATGAGTTACATAAATATGAAGTAAATTATTACCTAAAAGATGCAAAATGTATTTAAATATTAAACTAAATAATGAAATAAGTTCAGTCATACTTACAATATTACCTAAAGAAGATATTGCTATATTAAATAAGTTCAGTCATACTTAAATCTGTTGATTTTTCTTTAGGATCAAAATTCATCTTTTCCACATCCTGTGGTGCATGAGGAATAGTCTTTTGTCCTTGCCCTAACTTGTACATGTTTTGTTTTATGCTTTCCTTTGTAGCATATTTTACTTGCTGAAAAAAAATTAGTATGACAATTTAGAATGAAGGATGAAGTCTATTTATATTGAAAGATGATGCAATATACATATGAAGTATCAGTTATGATCAGTTAAGTACATATTTATGACAAAGTATCAGATATATTGTAATATTAAACTGAAGTAAGAGGAACTAACCTGTGGGATATCAGGGATAGAAGTGTTTGAGGCATTTTGTCCTTCCACCTCTTTGTGTAAATCTTTTTCTCCCTGCTAATAATAATAATAATAATAATAATAGTTTAAATTGTAGGCTGAAGTCTAATTATTATGAAGGATGATGCAATATACATATGAGGTATGAGATGTATTTACCTGTTTTTGTGGAGATTGCCTGTTTAGTAAGGTCTTTTTTGCCATATGATGTAATATATCCTGAAGAAGAAACAATACTTTTTTTAGAACTGTAACAATCAATTAAGAAAACTCATAATATTGTTTTAATAAAAACTTTATCTGTCGATGTTTTGATGGTATATCCATTTCACGCAAACTGAAGTGAGTGATTCAGATGCAACACCCTGCAAGTATTTTAATATATATCAGTCCAACAAATACTACCCGAATATCAGTCCAGAACATACTGCTCTAATAAAACAGATATGACAATCACAGATAATGCAGTCATATACGTTGGTGTTCATGTATCGAGATTATAACTATCACATGTCCAGCAAATTATCATCCTCAAAGAAACACCCAAACTATAACAGTTACTTTGTTATTGGAGTTCTACTGCATAAGTAATGTTTCAAACATGTAAAATTTCAAAACTCAAACATGGTTGAACACATACACACATAAGAAGGGGAATATCACAAAATCACAAAATCACACACACACACACACACACACACATACACACACACACATACTGTGACTGAACATATAAGAAGGAAAATCAATTTGATGGATGAACATGCAAGTGGATAAACAATAAACATTGCTGAAACACTCATAAACAGATACACACACACATAAACAGATACACACACAGTGAAATTGATGGATGAACATGCAAGTGTATAAAGAATACAGGAAACATGAAACATGAAACATGAAACACCTTAATTCATGAAACACCTTGGGTTAGAGGATATGAAGTATGAAAATGTGGAGGATAAGAATTCAGAAACTACCTAGGGTTGGAGGATAACAGAAAAAAGGGGAAAATCTCAAACATAACAGAAATTGAATTTTCACTAAGGGTTTCGATGAGTTTCCAGCGAACCTTGGAGGCGGCAAGGCGACGAGGAAGAATCGATGCTTAAAGGCGTCGAGATTTGTAAAATAAAATCGATGCTTCAAGACGTTGATAATGGATGCTTCAAGGCGATAATCGACGGGGAGAGCCGGCGGGGAGAGTCGGAGGGGAGAGTCGACATCGAGAAAAGATGATTGAAGCCGGCGATAATCGATGCTTGACGGCGACGGTGGAGGAGAAGCAGAGATTTGGCGGTGTAGGAAGGCGAAGATCGAAAACGGGATCGAAAGAGAGAAGTTGCAGAATTGTGAATCCATAGAGTGAATCGTGTGTTGATGACGTCAGCGGAGTAATTGGACTGGGTCGAATTTTTTATATACTGAGCCTGGAGTAAGATGGGCTTCTTACACCTTGGGTGTAAGATATACTAACTCCTTTATCCACAACCTACAACCCAATTCAATTTATCAATTTTTATTATTATTAATTAACTATATAATATTTTTTATTTCAATTTATATTTTAAATGTATAAAATATATGTTGAGGAGAAACAACCTTTATAACAGAAACAAACGCGAGCTCTGTTGACACTGAATCCCTTACAATAACACTGATCGACTGTCAGCAACACTGAACAACGTACAGTAACACTGAACCACTGGATTGAATACAAAAATCACACACACGTCGAAAACTATCAATACTCACCGCGTCGAAAGTTTGTACTGGGTATATCGAACTCAAACACGAAGAGAAACAATCACACAACAAACGATTTTACGTGCTTCGATCTCCGGAAGATGATCTACGTGCACGGTGGAGGGGAGGGGTGTTCTGGTATTATACGAAGCTAAAAAACAATTGTACAAAGCTCTCTCTAGCTCAATACTTGCATATCAATCACAAACACGAGTGATTATATGCTAAAACTGAAATGCACAAAATCGATGAACTCATCCTAGCCATCGAGCCATAACAACCTCGCAAATCTCAACCGTGCGATGATGTGAGGCAATTCCATGTGCGTTTCCTAGATGAGCTGGCAAGGATCACGTAGCTTCAAGAATCATCCATAATGGTGAAGAATCAGCTGAGAAATCGCCCGCCCTAGACTGCTGCACCCGCAGCCATTTCAGCATCAAAACAACGACGTTTTGATCTTGCGGGAATTTCAAATTCTGGCAAAATTACCAATTTGCCCCTGAAGTGCATTTTGTTGATTTTGCGTCCAGAGATGATTTTTTGTGTACATTTTAACAATATATACATTAAATTGTTAAAAAAATTCAATAAATACTTGTTAAATAAAATAAAAAATAAAAAATAAAAAAAAATATTTAATTTTTAGTAAAACTATATTAATATAGATATCGTTTTATAGAGAATTAAAATTTATAAATTTTGATATAATTATATATATATATATATATATATATATATATATAATTATAAATATATAACATTATAGATAGCATTATATAAATAAAATTGTATAGCATATTTAAATTAAATACATTCACCAATGTCTTGATGACATGTGGCAACAAAAAAAAATTGAGGCGTGGGTTGTGAAGAGAGTGTAGACTTTTTATTATATATTATTATTTCTTTTGTTTTTTTGTGAAGGGAGGGTATCACACTCTCCCGATAAACATGGTCTAACAATTTAACATGAAAATAATTATTTTTATAATTTTCATTTGTAATTAATTATTAAATAATCAAAATAAATAATTATTAAAATAATATTTAATATACAGTAGAAATTCTATATATCAGTGTGACAGTAAACAAATATTAATATAAAGAGTTTTACAAAATAAAAAAAATATTTTCTTATAAAATATAATATAAATATAAAAATAATATAAATATAAAAATAATATAAATTAAATATTATATATCTTTAAACATGCATATTCAATTTAATAGTTTTGAATAATGAATTTTTACCATATACTCCCTCTATCCGAATAATGAATTTTTACCATATACTCCCTCTATCCACTAAAAATGGACACAGTTTATATTAAATTTTATTTTAATTGTTTTTTCATAATTTTGTATATTTTTATCATATTTATTGGACGTACAAAAAAGTCAACGGTAACCAATTTTTTTTATATATAAATAATTTATTCTTATATATAGGAATAAATTTTAAAGACGTGACTTAGGAGGGTGTATTCGATTAGAATTTTATAAGATTTTTTTGGATTTTAAAAAGTTAATAGATTTTGGAAATCCATAGAGTCCACGGAGAGTTTAACAGACTTTAGTATTGATTTATATGAATTTTCATAGATTTCAAATAATGGAAAATATATTTTTTAAAGGTTTGACCGACTTTACTATTGATTTTCATAAATTTCAATTCAAATAATTGTAAAATATATTTTTTATTAATTTACGAAAATTTTCATAAATTTCAACGATTGATCCAAATATATATGAACATACCTGTAAATAAAAAAACCCAATTTTTTTAAAAAAACAAAAAAACAAATTATTATTCTAATTTTTATAATTTTTATTTCAATCACAAAATAATTTATTAAAAAATATATTATTATTATTTTAATTTTTATAATTTTTATTTCCATCAAAAAATAATTTATTATTAATATCATGTATAAATAATTATTTTTTATTAAAATATGATAAAAGTAATTTTCTCAAGTAAAATTTTGATTATTTTAATAGTGTGATTTGTGTAACTCTCATTAAAATTTAAATGACCAACAATTGTTTTATTTTTATATTTTGTGTTTGAGTTTTCGTATTGTAAAGAAGGTCTTCTTTTATTTTTATTTTTCGTGTTTGAGTTTTCGTGTCGTAAAAAAGTCCATCGAAATCTCTCGTAATTACGAGAGATTTTGAGAAATCAATTTTAGTTATATTTTGTAAATAAAATCCATCAAAATCCATAAACTTGTAAAATCTATTAAAATCAATAGACTTTTGAATACCTACAAATTTTTTAAGACTTTTTAAAATCTTAAGAGGGTGTATTCAATTAGGATTTTAAGATTTTTTTGGACTTTTAAAAGTCCGTGGATTTTTATAGATTTTTTAAATCCACTGAGTCTATAAAGACTTTGACTGACTTTTTTTTTTTGGGTAAATGTCAATTTAATATAAAAAAAAAATAAAGAGTACAAAACAGCGTGTAGGGAAGAGCCCTACCGCAAGAATAAGTTAACATGCTAGCTCTCCAAACAATCAATATAATACAAAATGATCTACTACCAAGCAATATGTCACACCCTCTTCAGCGCACGAGTCTGAAGAGAGTCATGAAGTCGTAATGAGATGATCCTCTCCCGGATAACGGAAACAGCATCGGCAGCAACCATCCCAGACGGACACCGAACGAGCCTCCTGAATCCGCGTGTTCCTCTCCTGCCAAATAAAGTAAACCAGTGCAGCGAGAAGTCCACGATAAGAGCAAGATATCCAGTGCTTCCCCCGCCACCGACTAGTAGCACGTAAGACAGCACTATACCAACCACCACGAGGCCACAAAAAGCCCGTCACCTCCCCCTGTACTCTCTGTAAACAATCCTGTGAAAAGGGGCACTCAAAGAAGAGGTGGGTATGCGTCTCAACACTCTCCCCTCCACACAAAACACACGAGTCCTCCCCCTACCTATCCAGTGTTTATCTCGAGTCGGCAACCGACCTCGTATAGCAAGTCAAGAATGAAGCAATGTCTCGATATACGCCCTGGTCCCTCCAAAAGGGCGGCCCACGACACTCGAGGACCCTCAGGGTGGAAGAGAGAATATGCCGAGGCGGAAGTGTATGCCCCGGATCTATGCACTCTCCAGCGCACTGTATCTGTCCTCTGTACAATCCTCGACAGCTCATAAATAATTTCATGGAACTCCTTTACAAAGTCAATCGGCCATCTCCACTCCCCGTTAACAATGACCATACTAAACGACGCAGCCCTAGGGACACACCTCCTCCAAACGACCAAGTCCAAACTACGCAGTCCAGTAAGCTGCGGTCCCATCGGACACACCTCCTCCAAACGACCAAGTCCATGCCATGGGTCCCTCCAGAGATAAAAATGCGATCCATCCCCAACCTGGAACTGGAATGCCGGTAGAACATCAGGACGTAGCTTTAGGAGCTGTCGCCAACTCCACGAGCACGCTCTAGGCACCTTAGCACTCCAAAAGGAATGTCTCCGCAGTCGATTCTCATGAATCCAACTGACCCAAACCGATTCCGGATCCCGACTCAGAATCGCCCAAATATGTCTAGTCATAAGGGCTCGATTCTGCGCAGTGAGATCTCGAATCCCCAGCCCTCCCTCACTGGCTGGGCGACACACATCGACCCACCGGACCTTGGCATACCCCTGGGTGCCCGTGCCATACCAAAGAAACCTCCGTATCCTCTTCTCAATCTCCCGAATAATACCCTTAGGTAGTATGAACATACTAGCCTAGTAGACATGAAGAGTACTAAGTACTGAGCGGATCAACTGGAGGCGTCCAACATAAGATAGGGAACGAGAAGTCCACGAGCCCAGCCTCGCATAAATCCTCTGAATCAAGGGTGCACAAGCCTGCAAACTCAGCTGGGAGGTGATCAAAGGAACACCCAAGTACCTCACCGGTAGAGTACCGACAGGGAAATCGAAAACTGCCTGTAGCTCTGACTCGTCCTCCCGTGCCTGGATGGAGAGGTAAATACTACTCTTGTCTACATTAGAATGTAGACCAGAGTAAAGAGAGAAGAGTTGCACCCCCGCCTAAGGGTATCAATCGAGACCGGGTCGGCATGGCAGGCGAGGAGTAGATCATCTGCAAAGCAAAGCATGTAAGTCTGTGTACGCTCACATCTCCAATAGTACTGGAATCTCGGCTCTGCCTGAATATGCCTCTCTAAGATCCCATGCAAGACCTCCATCACCAAGACGAAAAGAAATGGCGACATAGGGTCCCCCTGTCGCAGTCCCCGGGAACCTCTAAAATATCCCTCAGCCGAACTATTAATGTTCACCGAGTAGGCTAGGGTAGTGAGGCACTCCATGATCCAACCGATAAACACCGGATGGAAGCCCATAGTCTCCAATGTCGCCCGAACAAATCCCCACTCAACTGTATCATTGATTTATGTCGTTTTTGTGTTATTTTTCGTTTACGTTTTATTTCGTTTGAGTGTCGTGTGTTGTTTGTTTTTATCGTTTTAGTTGATGTTTGATGTTTTAGAGTGATTTGATCTCACGGGGTGTGTTGGAGTGGTTTGAGTTTGTTTTGTAGGTCGAAAGTTGGAGAAAGTAGAGGAATCAAATAAAAGATCGAAGAATCGAGAAGGAGCCGAAGCAGGCCAAAAACGGCGGGCGCCAAATGATAAACGGCGGTCGCCGGAGATGGAATGACGACCGCCGAAAGGGCCGAAAAGTGTCAGATGTCCAACCAAGGTTTTTGGGCAAAACGGCGGTCGCCGAAACCTTTTGGGGGGCGCAGAAACCAAACGGCGGTCTCCGTTTCAGGGCAGTTTCAGGGCGGTTTCTAATCCATTCTTTGATGCATTTAGGCGAGGAAAAGGAGGGGAAGACATAACTTTTCGCTGGGATTAAATCGGGGAGCACGGGAGAACCAAATCGGAGCCGACAACTCCGAGAGCAAGATCGATCAAGTCCAAAGCCATTTCATTATCGTAATTTCTATTTCATGTCAAGTTTGAATTTAGTAGAATGTTACTTTGTGTGATTTCCTTTTGAACTAATGTTAGAATGTCTGAATGATTTTCAAATTCTATTTTAATGAATTCCATATGATAATTAGAGATTTAATTCGGTTATTCCTTTGTGTTTTACTACTCATTAATTTCATGTTGATTATTGAATGTTTCTTAAAAGCTATTTTCTCATTTGTTGTTGTTCTTTTAATTCGATCTTTGCTTAAGATGATGAACTAATTTCCTTACTCGGGTGTTTATATGAAGAATTAGGCGGATAATTGTTTAACCGAAAGATCTTGTATAAACGACATACTCTTGATATCGTAACTTGATCGAGAGCGATTAGTCAAGTGAACTAAACGTTGAAAAACGAGTTAAGCAACCCGACCGGGAACTTGACTTTCGATTGTCGTTTATATAGATTGAAAAAGGCAGAAACAATTTGAAGTCGAGTTTGAAGTATATTCATCCGAGTCTTTTACTTATTGTTTATTTCAAGATTTCCATTTAAATCGAGAGTTTCAAAATGAATCTAGGATTTAGTACAATGAACTATGATTCTACTACTTTTCTTTCACTTAAACATTCCTCTTTCGTTTCCTTGGATTGATACCGAGTCAACTACAATTGACCTCGGATTTTGATGAGAGACGCACACAAAAACGTCTAATCAAAATTGGCACCGTTGCCGGGGAAACGGATAGTGTGTTTAAGTGTTTGTTTAGTTTTAGTTTCGTAATTCCTTTAGTTAATTTCGTTTCTTTGTCTTGTTATTTGCTAACCATCTACTTGAGTGTGCATGGTTACTACAAGAAGCAAGTCATCTCAAGAGCAATCCGGAGAAAATATGGAGAAGGACAAAGATAAAGTTCAAATTGAAGACCAAACCGGAAAAGAATCTTCGAGATTAAAGAAAGGTCAACCTTCCCATGGACATGTTCTATCTCCGAATTGAAGACGAAACCGGACAAGAATCTTCTACCATTGGGAACTCCTCAAAATAGCAACAACCAAGCGGGAGGAAGTAATTTACAGATACAAATTCCTCAATTCAATGTTCAAGCACAACTTACTCCGCCAACACCTCCACAAGATGAAGATCATCGTGCTACTCCGCAACATGTGATGAATCAAAATATGGGTTATCAACAAAACATGATGAATCCTCAGATGATGAACCAACCACCTATGATGAATCCGAACATGATGAATCAAAACATGGCATATCAACAAAACTACGGGTATCCATTTCAGCAGCCCGGAGTTCAAGTCAACCAAAATATGCAAGGGCAATTTCAACAACAATGGACAAACATGATGCCATATGGTGGCTATGGGATGCAACCAAATCAGTGGAATCAATATGGAAATCCAGCGGCTCGACGAGTTCAACAAGGTGACATCACAAGGCCTATCATTGGAGCGACACCGGCATGTGTTGATTTGCCGGAGGTGGTGAAGAACTATAAGGTGAACCCGATGGATTTCAATCAACTACCGGAGTATCATGGGAATAACAACGAGGATGTGTTGAGCTTCATTCGATATTTCTACAACACCATTCATACTTTTCCGTTGAATTGACTTCAAGAAGACGAGTTGAGATGTCGGTTCTTTCCGATGACATTGAAGGACAAGGCTAAGTCATGGTGGATTGCATTGCCACCAAACTCTCTCCAAAATTGGAACGACATCTACGACGAGTTCATGAGTCAATTCTTCCCACATCACAAGACGACGGATTTTCGGAATCAAATTTGTGGCTTCACTTGTCGTCCCGGAGAATTTTTCCATGAAACTTGGGATCGTTTTCAAGACTTACTTCTTAAATGTCCACATCACACTCTTACTCAAGTCTTACTAAATCAAATTTTCTATGACTCTTTGACAGATTCTTTGCAAGGGTCGGTGGATAATCAAGCCGGAGGCGATATCACTTACCGATCTCCGGAAGAAATGGTGACCATCTATAAGACCATGGCTGGGAATTCAAGGAGGAAAAGTTCGAGAAGAAGAGTTGTGAATGATGTAAAAGAAGTGGAAGCGAGCAACCTCGAATTGAAAATTGAGGAGATGTCGAAAGAAATCAAAGAGTTAAAAATGGAGGATGGGAACCGGAAGACACAACTTCTTTTGAATCAAATGGAGGTGTGTACATTGTGTGGATATCAAGGGCATGGACCAGCTACTTGTCTGATGCCTCAAATGCAAGCTCTTTTGATGATTGATGGGCATCCCTTCGTTGGAGAGCAAGGAAACATGGCATGTGTTCAATACCAAACACAACAACAAGGTGAAATGGTGATTCCGGAAGTGCAAGCTTCGGTGGTACAACCGTATAATCAACAAGGAGGCTACTACAACAATCAACAAGGAGGAAATCAAAGGCCTAATTATCCTTATCAACCAAGGCCACAACCTCAGCCATGGCAACCGAGGCAAAATTTTCAGCAAGGTCAATCTTCAAGCACACCTTACCGAACTCATTATCAAGCACCAAACCAACAATACCGGGCTCCGTATCAAGCTCCTACTCAGGAACAAAAGCCCTTAAGGCCACCTCAACAACCATCGAGCAATAATTTTGAAGAGTGGATGAAGAAGTATGCCGAGGGAAATGATTTGAGGATGGATAACTTAGAGGTGAAAGTAGGAGGATACGATGCGGTGCTTAATAGCATCAACACTCAAATGGGGCAAATGGCAACTACACTTGGGAAGATGCAAGCCAAGGAAGAATCGGGAAGACTTCAAAGTCAACCATCCCATGCCAAAGCTCTTACGGTATTGAGGTCGGGAAAGATAATCGATAACAAAGTAAGGATGCCGGGTGAAGAAGTTGAAAAAGACAATAATGCAGCGGTTTTTTTTCACGAGTCCCTTTGGAACATTTGCATGGAAGAGGATGCCATTTAGGCTTTGCAATGACCCAGGTACGTTTCAACGTTGCATGCTTTCCATATTTTCCGAGATGGTAGGGGATTTTGTTGAAGTGTTTATGGATGATTTTTCCGTATTTGGTTCGTCATTTAATGATGCATTGAAAAAGATTGATACGCTTTTGAAAAGATGCATTGAGTGTAACCTTACTTTGAGTTGGGAAAAATCTAATTTTATGGTTACACAAGGGGTTGTACTTGGGCATGTTGTTTCTAGGAGAGGGATAGAAGTTGATCCCTCGAAAATTGAAGTGATTAAAAATTTGCCACCCCCGGTCAATGTGAAAGGTGTTAGGAGTTTTCTTGGACATGCGGGTTTTTATAGACGTTTCATCAAAGATTTTTCTAAAATTGCACAACCTCTATGTCACTTGCTTGGCCAAGATGTTGATTTTGATTTTGATAAATCATGTTTGCATGCATTTAACACTTTGAAAGAAAATCTTGTGAGTGCACCTATTCTTGTATCACCTAATTGGAATCTTGAATTTGAAATAATGTGTGATGCTTCGAATTTTGCTGTGGGTGCGGTGTTGGGTCAAAGAATTGATAAGATGTTGCATTTGATTTATTATGCTAGTAGGACTTTGAATGAAGCACAATTGAATTATACGACTATGGAAAAAGAGATGTTTGCGATTGTATTCTCGTTAGACAAATTTAGGTCGTATTTGCTTGGTACTAAGGTGATTGTTCATAGTGATCATGCGGCTCTTAGGTATTTGATGAATAAAGCACAAGCTAAACCGAGAATCATAAGATGGATACTTTTATTGCAAGAATTTGATGTGGAAATTAGAGATAGGAAGGGTTGCGAAAATGCGGTAGCCGATCACTTATCTAGACTTGAATCGTGTGATAATAATGTGATTGCTAATATGCCTATCTCTGAAACTTTTCCATATGAACAATCCATGCTTATGAATGCTATTGATGAAAAGGTTCCAAGGTATGCCGATATTGCTAACTATTTGGCAAGTGGAGAGATGCGTGACGGAATTTCTTCCCAAGAACGCAAACGTTTGTTGCATGTGTGTAGGTACTACTATTGGGACGATCCTTTGTTGTTCAAGCTTGGAAATGACAACTTGTTGAGAAGATGTGTACCGGAAGGAGAGCAACGAGCTATAATTTCAAAATGCCATGAGGATGCATCGGGTGGACACTTTGCAAGTAGGAAGACCGGAGCTAAGATTCTACAATCGGGTTTTTTCTGGCCTACTTAATTTTAAAGATGTTCATTTCTTTATTCTTTCATGTGATCGATGTCAAAGAATTGGTAACATTGGTAAAAGGAACGAAATGCCCATGCAAGTTAATCTTGTGTGTGAAATTTTTGATGTGTGGGGTATCGATTTCATGGGTCTTTTTATCAATGCTAACAAGTACGAGTACATCTTATTAGCCGTTGATTACGTGTCGAAGTGGGTTGAGGCAATCCCCACTCGAACTTGTGGGGCTGATGTTGTTTTAAAGTTTGTGCAGGAGAATATCATTTCTCGTTTTGGTTTTCCAAAAGCTATCATTAGTGATGGAGGGTCACACTTTTGCAACAAACTTTTCAAAAGATTGATGAAGTTAAATGAGATTGATCATCGAGTTGCTACTCCGTACCATCCTCAAACTTCTGGTCAAGCCGAGACGAGCAATAACCAAATCAAGACCATTATAGTTAAAACCGTGAAACCGTCGAGGAAAGATTGGCCGGAAAAACTTCGAGATGCACTTTGGGCGTACCGGACGACATTTAAAACGATCCTTAATGCAACTCCTTTTCAGATTGTGTATGGGAAATCATGTCATCTACCGGTTGAAATAGAGCATAAGGCTTTTTGGGCTATTAAAAAGGTGAATTTGGAGATGACGAAAGCCGGGAAGGAGCGTGCACTACAAATCGACGAGCTTGAGGAGCTTCGGAATGAAGCTTATGAGAATGCCGTGATATCGAAGGCCAAGATGAAGAAGGCACATGACCGGAAATTGATTGAGAAGGACTTACAACCGGGTATGAAAGCTCTTTTATTCAATGCTCGACTTCGGTTATTTCCGGGAAAGCTTAAGTCGAGATGGGTTGGTCCGTATGAGGTGGTGACGATACACGATAATGGGTCGGTTGATTTATAAGTTTTTGTGTCGTTTTTCTAGGATTCTTTTTGTGTGAGTTGTGTCGTTTTGAGTCATTTATGTGTGTCATCCTCTTGGTTTTGGTGTGTTTTGATGTTTTGTATAGTGTGCAGGCTTGAGGACGTGATTAGAGCAAAAAGAACGAAAAAACGAGTCGAGACTAAAGAAAATGTCACACTGGAGACGTAGTGAGTCGCTAGGATGTAGCGCCTCTCTAGGCCCCTAGCAGCGCACTAAATCCTAGCATCCGAGAGGCAGTAGACGCTCTTTCCTAAGATTGAAGACCTAGCGTCCTGCTAGGACCTAGCAGCTTGCTAGGGACCTGCTGGGCGCGAATTTGACCCGTTTGACCTCTTTTTGATAGGGAAACATTATATATACTTCTCAGAATATCAACCCCAGAGGGAGAGTTAGACCTAGACACTTTTAGATTATTTTTCAAGCACGTTTTTCATACTTTGGGGATCGGAAACTCGGATCGAGACTTTGATTTTGTAATCGTTCATCTTGGATTTTTTAATTAATCAAGTAAGCTTCTTCTTTTAATTGTTTGTTCTTTATTTTATATTCGCTTTGATTAATTGTTCTTCATCTTAAATTTGCATAATCATGAATTCCTTAAACTATAGTTGCATCGTAATTACATCCATGAGTAGCTAAATCATCAACTAGGGTTAGGGTGAATTGATTCTCATCTAGAATTTGAATTTTGGTTTTGCACGAAAGGTGTTCGATTAAATGCCCAATTGAATTTCAACCGCGTTTGAGGCTTAGGAGCAATTACGTGCTTGGGTTTAATCGAACTGCATTCGAACCAACCGGTAACGGACGTTCTTGTGTGACTTCTGGAAACTCGAATTCAATTTCAAAGTTGAGAATTGAGAATCCCGACCTCTAGTCCTTTTCTTTTATTTGAAACTCATTATTATTTTTTGCTTGCTTTATTTTATGTGCTTTTACTTTGATAAAATAGAACTTAGTTTAAAAACAAAAACCAAACCAACAATGCATTATGCTATAAACTTCTTTTCTTTTTCTTTTGCGAACACATAAACACATATACTAAGCCGATAGTAGTGTTCCTCGTGAGATCGACTCGGGCAAGTTGCTACGGCAATTAGTTCGATTATTTTTATTTGATTTTTGACGCACTACAACGTCTTGTCAAATTGGCGCCGTTGCCGGGGAACACTTTAGGCACTAGTATTAGTGTTTGAGTGTTTGCAACTTTCTTTTTTTTTTTTTTTTTTTTTATGATTATTATTTCTCCCACCGGTGCGTTTAATGTTTTTGTCAAGTGTTTTTGTTAGCAGTGATGAATACATATAATAGCTATACGTGGGAGAACATAAGGCCTGATCAAACGAGCACTTACTACGAGCCTTCCCAATATGAGGAGACAACACAATTTTGCCCTTTCTCTCAACCATGCATTCCAGAGTGGCAACCTCAGTCAAATTATTATTGTGACCAGCCTCAAAACCAATGGGCTCCACAACAATGGACTCCTCAGAACATGGTGCACCCTCCACAATATTCAATGCAACCAGAGCCGCCATGCAAGCCCTCATTGGATGACGTTTTTCAGGATTTCATGAAGACGACCAACCAGATAATAAAATCAAATGAAGCGGTGATGAGAGCAAATGAAGTGGCGATGGCCAGAAATGTTGAAGAAAATTTGGCCTACCCTCCACCATATTCGATGCAACCGGAGTCGCCGTGCAATCCATCTTTTGATGAAATTTTTCACGATTTCATGCAATCGACCGAACAGATAATGAAAGCAAATGAAGAGGCAATGGCAAAAAGGGAAGAAGCAGAGGAAATGTCAATTATTTTCGATGATGAGATATGTATGTTAACTACCCCAATGCGCGAGTGGGAACAAGATGAAGAAAATCATACGCGCCATCTCACGGAAGTCCAGGCCCTCGCGATTCTCCAAGGTGACTACGAAGATGAGGATGTAGAACCAAATGAGGTCGAGTCCAAAGTGGAACATGTGTACCTCGATGAATTACATTTGGAGGAAGATGACGAAAGAGAGACGATAAAGAGTATGGTGCTAGAGGATATTACACCGAAAGTGTCGCATAAAGACGAAAGCTCATACAAATAGTCCATTCAACCGAGACAACCAGATGAAGAGACATTGAACAACAATGTAGTGGTAGAAAATCAGGAGGGTCTAGAAGGGGATTCGTCGATGCTAGATACTCCTCTTGGGTATGAAAGTTCTTATATCTATGCCTCGAGTGACGATGATGAGGAGGTAGATAATATGTTTCCCGAGTATGCATGTATGACAGAATCACCTCTTTCCTCTCCGAGTGATTTGGTGTGTAAGAATTCCGGACACCTTCCTCCCTTACTCGACATGAACGACCTTATGTATGTTGAGGAGTCAAAGGTGAAACGTGCTCATCACCCAGCCAAGCCGCATGATCCAGGTATTTTCAGATTTAATTTTGCTTTCGGTGGAGATCAAACATATTTTGGTAATGTTGATTACATTGAGGTTATTAAGTCTTTTGATGCCTACATTGTAAATTATCTTTATATTTATGCTATTGATCTCTTGGGCGAGATGGTGTTTTTGCAGAAAAGTAGCTCGATATTTCTCGGTTTTGAAGCCAAGCAAGACGTGCATGTAAAAGATAGTGTGGGGGTGATCGACGTACTCAAGAGTGACGATGAAAATGAATCACCTCCACCAAAATTAGAGCTGAAAGGGTTATCAAAACAATGGAAATACGTTTATATAGAAGAGATGACACCTGAAATGATGAGCCTCATTGAGGCTCCTTATTGATGGAAGATGAGTCAAGCTCGAGACATTAAAAAAGCGCCGCGTGGAGGCTAATCCACGGACCGTGCTGCTCTTTCGGGTACCAAAATGAGCGCCACGTGGGGGCCTTCCCACGATTTCATACGGGCTGGATCGAGAAGACCGAAGGAGCCAACATCACTGTTTGCACCTTCTTACCCTTCCTCTTTTAAGCTTGTTCTGTGTATTATTTTTCTTTAGTTTGTTCTTTTTATTCGTATGGACATGCTTTGTTTCTCCCTTGCCTGAGATTTATTGATTTTATGTTTTACATTGAGGACAATGTGTCTTTCAAGTGTGGGGGGTAGCTTTGCATGTTCTTAGGGTAACCCGTTGTTTCGCGAGGTTTGTTGGGGTTATGGTAGTCTTCAAACGTCGCTTATGTTGTGTCTTTTGGTATGTTATGTCGTGTTGATCACCCTCCCCATTTAGCCCAATTGCGGTATAGTTGTTAGAAGCATTTGCTAGGCAATACAGGCTTCGGTTTACACATAGTTGAATTCAGGGCTTCATCAGGATGATAATGACGAGTTGATTAATCGTGGGTCCTACACTTAGGATTTGCTACATAGGGAGAGCTGTGTTTTTCATGACATCGGTTAGGCACGAGTATTAAGTAGATAGAGTTCATTGATTGTTTGGCCGGGTTATACACGAGGATTCTACTTTGATCGTCTCTCTTATTAGTAGTGTGGCTTAGATATATATAGGTATTATTCGCAACCGGACGCAAAAACAGAAGGCGTTCGAATAAGCTAGTTGCGTATCTGAAAAAGGGCTGGCAGCCGAACTAGTAAGAAAAAAATAAATGGTTCGAAAAATCCCGTTGCCGAGAGAAAAAATATATATAAAAATATATATAAAAAAAAAGAAGAAAAAAAATAATAAAAAAATAGTAGTATTAGTATTAATATAAGTAGAGCAGCCACACTGCCTATACGAGAACGATGAGTATGGGAAACCACGCTAGGATACTCGAGTGACCCTCGACTGTTTACACCTAGTGAATATTGCCTCACTTGATTAACTTGGCTAGACATTTCGGTGACTTTGTTTACTTGTGCTCGTTGTTGATATCGGTGGAGTGGAGTCATGGTTTGAACTGTGGGGATTTGAATACTTGAGGGACACTCGTTAGTTGATTTTGATTTGTCGAATGTGAATGCCTTGAATTCCCTTATGGTTGATTGTTTGTCTTGAGCTCAGTCGATGCTTGGTTCGTATTGTGTACCGTGATTGTTTGCTTGAGGACAAGCAAAATGCTAAGTGTGGGGGAGTTGATTTATAAGTTTTTGTGTCGTTTTTCTAGGATTCTTTTTGTGTGAGTTGTGTCGTTTTGAGTCATTTATGTGTGTCATCCTCTTGGTTTTGGTGTGTTTTGATGTTTTGTATAGTGTGCAGGCTTGAGGACATGATTAGAGCAAAAAGAACGAAAAAACGAGTCGAGACTAAAGAAAATGTCACACTGGAGACGTAGCGAGTCGCTAGGATGTAGCGCCTCTCTAGGCCCCTAGCAGCGCACTAAATCCTAGCATCCGAGAGGCAGTAGACGCTCTTTCCTAAGATTGAAGACCTAGCGTCCTGCTAGGACCTAGCAGCTTGCTAGGGACCTGCTGGGCGCGAATTTGACCCGTTTGACCTCTTTTTGATAGGGAAACATTATATATACTTCTCAGAATATCAACCCCAGAGGGAGAGTTAGACCTAGACACTTTTAGATTATTTTTCAAACACGTTTTTCATACTTTGGGGATCGGAAACTCGGATCGAGACTTTGATTTTGTAATCGTTCATCTTGGATTTTTTAATTAATCAAGTAAGCTTCTTCTTTTAATTGTTTGTTCTTTATTTTATATTCGCTTTGATTAATTGTTCTTCATCTTAAATTTGCATAATCATGAATTCCTTAAACTATAGTTGCATCGTAATTACATCCATGAGTAGCTAAATCATCAACTAGGGTTAGGGTGAATTGATTCTCATCTAGAATTTGAATTTTGGTTTTGCACGAAAGGTGTTCGATTAAATGCCCAATTGAATTTCAACCGCGTTTGAGGCTTAGGAGCAATTACGTGCTTGGGTTTAATCGAACTGCATTCGAACCAACCGGTAACGGACGTTCTTGTGTGACTTTTGGAAACTCGAATTCAATTTCAACGTTTTGAATTGAGAATCCCGACCTCTAGTCCTTTTCTTTTATTTGAAACTCATTATTATTTTTTGCTTGCTTTATTTTATGTGCTTTTACTTTGATAAAATAGAACTTAGTTTAAAAACAAAAACCAAACCAACAATGCATTATGCTATAAACTTCTTTTCTTTTTCTTTTGCGAACACATAAACACATATACTAAGCCGATAGTAGTGTTCCTCGTGAGATCGACTCGGGCAAGTTGCTACGGCAATTAGTTCGGTTATTTTTATTTGATTTTTGACGCACTACAACGTCTTGTCATCGGTCACGTTGAAGAAGGAAGGTGATGAATATGAGTTCAAGGTCAATGGACATTTAGTGAAACGGTACTATGAAGGAGAGTCGAAAATCGGAAATGTCGAGGTTTTTCGACTCGAGGAAATCGACATTTGAATGTGGAAATGAGAATAAGTCCAGCTCTGGACATTAAACTGAGCATGAATAAGGTTACTAGACTTGGACAGGCTCGGAAGTGGTTGTAATCGAAGAAAAAGGGTCGGAAATTGAAAGTCGAGGATTATGGAAGTTCAGCGCTCGCCGAAACCAAAACGGCGCTCGCCAAAGTCAAAATGACGGTCGCCAAAAGAGAGAAAAATTGTAAAATTTATCTGACCATTCTGGACTGAAACGGCGGTCGTCATTTACCATTCAACGATCGCTGGTTTAATTCTGCGACCGCCAAAAGCAAAACGGTGGTCGCCGTTTTTGAAAAATCTGGGAATTAAAGGAGACGGGCTACGACAGTTTCTCACAACACAATCTCCCTTTTTCTTTCACTTGTTCTTGCGAAATTTTTCTCTTCCGATTCTTCTTCGTTTTTCATCAAATTTCTTCTACCAATTCACTAAACATCATCTTGAGAACTTTGATTTGCAGGATTTGGGGATTTCCATCAGTCAAATATCAAGAAATTCGAAGGTTTTTGAGGTGCTCGCAAGGTGTTCGACAAAAGTCCCGAACCAAAAATTTCAACTCTATTCATCCAATTCAATGGTGAGAAGTTGACAAAGGGCCGGAGATCGTAATCCTTCACCACCACCAAGGAAGAGGGGACGAGGTTCCGCTACTACTTCCGCTTCCACCGGACCTAAAGACATCTCCGCTCGTTTTGGTGCTCCGTTTCCGATTTTTGCAGACGAAGAAGGAAGGGCTTACGAGAAGTTGATTTCGAAGAATGAACACATCTTACCTCGTCCGATCGATTGGGAGCTAATGGAGAAATTGAAGGTTAAGGATAGGCTTCAAAAGATTCTTGATCACATGAGCTTAAAGGAGTTCGCGGAAATGGATTTCAAATACTCCACAAAGCTTGGATTGGAGATGCTTTGCACGTTCAAGCAAGTGCATGAGAAGAATAAGGATTCGTATGCTATGTGTCGACTTAAAGGACAATAGGTTAAGATTACGCAAACTATAATGTTCGAGGTGTTTGGATTTGTCGATGGGGAACGAAGGCTTACCGAGGAAAGAGAAAGTGGAACCGTAAAGACGACACATTGGCAAGAGTTGGCCGGGCCGAATGAGAAGTGGAAGGATCACGGTCGTTCAATTGCATTCATCGATCCCGTGCTTTGTATTGTCCACAAGTTTTTGACTTACAATATCTTCGGGAAGGTGGAAGGAAACAAGGTTAACTCTTTGGAGTTCTCATTCATCAATGCGGCCGTAAATGGACAAGATTCGACTCCGTTTAAGAAGGTATGGGGTTTGATGGAACAAGCGGCTAGAGGGATACGGACTCAAGGATTCTTATTCCATTTTGCTCGACATCTTGCGATTGAGAATGATATCATTGATGAAGATGATGAGACGTATGATGGATAGCCATGGGAAGTACCTCGACCTTTGGATGTGGAGGAGTTGGAAGCGAGCGGGTTGATTTTGGCCGGAGAGTTTGTACCGCATGAAATCCGAACCGACAAGGGTACACAAGCAATGGTGGACTATCGACAAAAGAACGCGGCCCGCATTCAAAAATGGAAATTGGAGTTGGCGGGAGAAAGAGTGAGTTCGTCGATTTTGAGAGCGGCTCAACTTGAGGAGGAGAACCTCATGCGGGAACGAGCGGGTTCATCGGCGGGAGGAGGTCAAAATTTTGATGATGGGACGACGACGAGAGATTCGGTGTGGGACCAAGCGTATTCGGGCTATGGAGCACAAGGAAATCAAGGCTCTGGGTGGACCGATTCGGGAATGAATTGGAATCCTTCATACGAGGTTCCTCAAACCGTAACCTATTACTCGGATTCAGGACGGATGCATCCCGAGGACCTCCAAGAGATCATTAATGCAAATGCTAGAGCATATGAGTCGATGAATGCTAGGATGGATGGGATGGCTCTCGACGATGCTACATGGAATAATCGGATGGCGGTAGAGAGGAGCTACTACGAGCAAACCACCCGCCGGATTGTGAGAGAAGAGATAGAGGACATGCGACGGGAGCAAAGACAATTATACGAGGCCTATGCGAGAGGAGGAGGCCACTTTCCACCACCCGATATGTGAGAGAGGTCGTGCTTGACACGACCTAGGTATGTGTTTCTTTTCTTTTCCTTTTATGTTTTTGTATATATATGTGTTGGTGTTTTAATTGTTTTGTGTGGTTTAGTTATTTTTGTTTAGTTTGTGAGTTTTGTTTGTTTTGTGAAAAATTACTCGTTTTCGCTCAAAGATTTGAATTGTCCCGAAGGTGGTAGTGTTTGCATGTGGATACGGTTAAGTTGTTGCTTGAACTCACTTGGTTTGTAGGATGTACCACTTGTTGTGTCTCGAGAAAATGAGTATTTGATAACATGAGTTTTTCCTTGCTATATACATGTGAGCTTTTGAGCCTAATTGTTCTTGGAGAGTATTTATGATTATTTCCTTGAGAGTAACATGAGAATTTCTTTGTTGTACTTGAGAATGCATGAGTGGATTGAATTTTTGATATCACTTGTTATATGACGTTTCTTTGACTTGGTTGAGAATGGAAAATGACGTTTGAGATGCTAGAATTAACTCCACATTCTAAGAATCCCCAAAAAACGACCGTGCCCGTCGAGGGACTCCCTAGTTAACCTTTTTGAGCCTACATGATACCTTTTCTTGTAATCGAGAGTTCCACGAGCGATGTGAGATTTAGAGAGTGTTACAAGTTTGATTGTGAAGGTTAATGGGTGATATTGCTATAATGTAAACATGTTCTCGTGTCAAGGCTAGCGATAATAAGGAAAAGCTTACTCCCTATATATTAAAAAAAAAAAAGAGTACTCTTTGGCTGTGAAAGCAATTGATGAGGAAATAATAAAAAAAAAGGAAAAAAAAGAAAGAATAAAAAAAAGCATAAAAAAAGCAAAAAAAAAAAAAAATAGAAAAAAAAGCGGAGAGTATATGAATAATAATTGTCTATCGAGACATGTGATCTTTGTTGTATTTGGTTGTTAAAAGGGTGGATGGGATGACGATTTACATTTGGTGATGGAGGGAGTTAAGTGAGTACATTTGGTGTAGGAGGTTGGCGAGAGCGAATTACTTGATTTATTGTTTTTCTTTCGATTCCCACCTATTACCCGTGCCTATCTTGTTTACAATCTCGTTCCGATTCTTGTTCTCCTTGGTCAAAGTATATAGATTATTCTTGTGATATTGGGTATATGCATGTCTCGTTGTATCTCGATGTTCATGTTGCATTGTTTTACCGTTGCTTTTTCGAGGGATACACTTTGAGAGTTGGAGAGCTAGAGTGACATGTTATCATTATCCTAATTTTCTCGTTCTTGACAAGTGGTTGGTTTGTGGTTCGTAGTGAGTTCAAGTAGGTGATATGTGCAAACACGTTGTTGGATGATTTTACCTTGCTCGGGACTAGCAAGGATTTGAGCGTGGGGGGGGGGGGGGGGGGGGGGTGATTTATGTCGTTTTTGTGTTATTTTTCGTTTACATTTTGTTTCGTTTGAGTGTCGTGTGTTGTTTGTTTTTATCGTTTTAGTTGATGTTTGATGTTTTAGAGTGATTTGATCTCACGGGGTGTGTTGGAGTGGTTTGGGTTCGTTTTGTAGGTCAAAAGTTGGAGAAAGTCGAGGAATCAAATAAAAGATCGATGAATCGAGAAGGAGCCGAAGCAGGCCAAAAACGGCGGGCGCCAAATGATAAACGGCGGTCGCCGGAGATGGAATGACGACCGCCGAAAGGGCCGAAAAGTGTCAGATGTCCAACCAAGGTTATTGGGCAAAACGACGGTCGCCGAAACCTTTTGGCGGGCGCAAAAACCAAACGGCGGTCGCCGTTTCAGGGCAGTTTCAGGGCGGTTTCTAATCCATTCCTTGATGCATTTAGGCGAGGAAAAGGAGGGGAAGACATAACTTTTCGTTGGGATTAAATCGGGGAGCACGGGAGAACCAAATCGGAGCCAACAACTCCGAGAGCAAGATCGATCAAGTCAAAAGCCATTTCATTATCGTAATTTCTATTTCATGTCAAGTTTGAATTTAGTAGAATGTTAGTTTGTGTGATTTCCTTTTGAACTAATGTTAGAATGTCTGAATGATTTTCAAATTCTATTTCAATGAATTCCATATGATAATTATAGATTTAATTTGGTTATTCCTTTGTGTTTTACTACTCATTAATTTCATGTTGATTATTGAATGTTTCTTAAAAGCTATTTTCTCATTTGTTGTTGTTATTTTAATTCGATCTTTGCTTAAGATGATGAACTAATTTCCTTACTCGGGTGTTTATATGAAGAATTAGGCGGATAATTGTTTAACCAGAAGATCTTGTATAAACGACATACTCTTGATATCGTAACTTGACCGAGAGCGATTAATCAAGTGAACTAAACGTTGAAAAATGAGTTAAGCAACCCGACCGGGAACTTGACTTTCGATTGTCGTTTATATAGATTGAAAAAGGCAGAAACAATTTGAAGTCGAGTTTGAAGTATATTCATCCGAGTCTTTTACTTATTGTTTATTTCAAGATTTCCATTTAAATCGAGAGTTTCAAAATGAATCTTGGATTTAGTACAATGAACTATGATTCTACTACTTTTTTTTCACTTAAACATTCCTCTTTTGTTTCCTTGGATTGATACCGAGTCAACTACAATTGACCTCGGATTTTGACGAGAGACGCACACAAAAACGTCTAATCAATCATAGGCCTTCATAAGATCAACTTTCAGCACACACCTGGCTGGAAGTCTCCTCTGTCCATATCCCTACAGAATCTCCTGCGCCAAAAGGATATTATCCCCGATGCGTCTGCCAGGGACGAAGGCCGTTTGCGATCTATCAACCAAATATTCCATGCTGGAACTCATACGATTCGATAAAATCTTTGCAATCACCTTGTACAGCACATTGCAGCACGAGATAGGGCGAAAATCTTTAGGGTTCTTCGGGGCAGCAACCTTCGAAATGAGCGAGATAATCGTAGAGTTGACCGCTCGAACAAGCTTCCCGGTACGGAAGAAATCTGAAATAGCTGTGAGGCAATCAGATTTAATCACCGGCCAAGCTTGTTTGAAGAAGGCCGCAGAGTATCCATCTGGGCCCGGTGCCCGATCATCATCGAACGCAAAAAGTACGTTTTGAATCTCTGCCTCAGTCACCGGCCGAACCATATGCTCCGACATCTCATCCGTCAATCGCCTCGTAACGAAAGGCCGTAAATCTCCCACCACCGGATGGTTCGATGTACCCAACAACCCCTGAAAGAACGACACTATCGTACTACTAATCCGGGAAGAGTCATGTACAAGATCCCCGGTAGCCGTCTCAACCTGAAGGATACGCGATCGAGCCCGTCGTACCGCGATACTCTTAAAGAAAAAAGCCGTACATTGATCCCCATCTCGCAGCCATGACGTCTTCGCCCTCTGGCGTAAGTAAGTCTGCTCCGTCTCAACCGCCCGTGCGTACAGGCAACGACATATACCATCTAACACAAGTAATGGCTTAAAGGTGGGATCTGTAGTCAAATATGTCTGGACAGAGAGCAGAAACTCTCTTGCCCTCGTCACATTCGCCCCAAGATGCCCCTGTCTCCTCCTCATCTGTTCTAATACACCCTTAAGAAGCTTAAGCTTCTTAACTACAGAATACATAGGCAATCCGTAAATTGGGTAGTCCCAAATACTCCTCGTCTGAGGGATAAAGTCCTCCATATCAGTAATGTGGTTGTCGAAACGAAACCACGCTTTGTATCCGTGTCCAGCTGTCACCGGATCCAAGAGCAGAGGAGCATGATCCGATGTCAGAGACGGCAGGGTGTGGTAAATACTCTCAGCCCGATGCACCAACCAGGAAGGGTTAGCCACTACTCTATCAAGGCGACGCCATTTCCGGTCTGCTTCCTGCTGATTATGCCACGTGTACCACGGTCCCACCGTCAGTAATGTGACCAAATCAGCCGCTGTCAGGCATGCCCGAAACTCGTCATCAGTCACCATAGCCGCTCTACCTCCCATAGCCTCACTCGTGTCTAGGATGGTGTTGAAATCACCCAAAACCACCCAGTCTGCATCCTGCAAGTGCTCAGAGATAGAGAGAAGGTATCCCCATAACTCTCGCCTCTCGATAGCCATATTATGGCCGTATACGAATGTGTAGAATCGTGTGACTGTAGTCCTGAGCTCGGTAACTCGACAATGAATCCATTGATCAGACATATGAACCATCTGGACATCCACTAGACTCTGATCCCATCCGACCCAAATACGCTTACCCGGTCCGTCAGTATAATCAATAAGTCGACTCCACGAAGAAGAAACTCGGTCAACTACAAAAGAGGCTCTACTCGAAGCAACATGTGTCTCAAGAAGAGCTACGAGACGAACTGAGTGTTCCTGAATAATATCCCGGACTGCCCGTTGGTGATCCGGTTTATTCAAGCCTTGTACGTTCCAACAGAGCGTACTACACATGTGAACCCGGATAAAGGGCTGCTATAGGACCCTGATCGTACACCACCATTGTGCCCTCTGCAATCTCTCCTTCCTCCATACTACTCGGCTCCCCGTAGACGCCATTATTCTGCAAACCGGCCCTGAAATCAGTCACTGATTCATCTAATCTCACGTCCTCCTTTTCACCTAACCTGCTCAACGCACCAAATCTGTTAGAGCTCGGGAGCTGCTGTGCAAAAACCCCTGTGTCGGCCAACAAATGAGGTGTGTCGGCCGATAGTCGCACGTCGTCCGACAGGGAACTATTGTCGGCCGACGGTAGGATATTAGCTCGATCTCTATCACCTCCCGTCTTTCCTCCCGATTCCTTACTATTTTTTCCATGTGACTGTACAACCACAACATTATCCCTACTCGTCGAGGCGGATTTAATCGCTAGTATCTTCCCCTGTTCCTTAGAAGAACCTACTATGCTTTGAATATTTTTATTTTTATGATTCCCAAAATTTTCCTTAGCATGTAATCCCATGTTCTTACCAACTGAATTCAGTAGAGTAGAGATATTATTCTCTGGCTTCTTAGTCTCCTGTGCCTCCAAGGTTGAAGGCTTCCCCAAACTGCCCAGCGCCACCACCTGCATAGTCGAACCCTGACCGTTATTACCATTTATAACAACATCTTTCCCCTTTGTTTTCCTCGCCTTCGAACCAACAACTTTCCACCCATCCCTCGTATCCTTAGTGCCTGACTCAACAGCTCTGGATGAATTAGTCTTAGGTTCATAGCGTCGAATAGGTGAAGGGGCAGGAGGTTTTTTTTATTGATTTTAATGGATTTTATAGAATTTGTGAAATACATTTTTTTAATTTATTTATTAAATTTTCATAGATTTTTATATATAAAAAATTTAAATTGTTCTAAAAAATACATATTATTTAAAAAATAAAAAACGAAAAATACATTAGTTTAAAAATTAATTTTATTTATTATTAATCATTATTAATAATATTTATTTACATCATTGTTATACATCGATCTCATTTCCCACATTATTATTCTCATCTTCATTTACATCGATGTATAACCTCACCGATCTGATTTCTGACATTATTATTCTCATCTTCATTTATATCATTGTTATAAATCGACCTCATTTCTCGGTAGCATTAGCATCGTTCTTCATGAATTAAATTCCATTCTTTGTTATAGTAATTTATCCATGAATTAACTTCCGTTATTTGTTATAGTTAATTTTAACGTGGACGGAATTCATATACTATACATACATATGTATATATAAAATATACATATTATTATTATTTTTTTTATTTTTTTCATATTATCTAATTTTATTATGTTTATTTATGTATTTTTTAAGTTTTATTATTTTTTATTAATTAATTAATCAATTAAAATAGAAATCCGTAGAAATCTCATGTATTTACAACAGATTTCAAATAATAGATTTCTTTTATAATTTTTTTGGTGAAATCCATAAAAATCCATTGACTTTAAAAATCTTTAAAATTCATAGAGTTTTGAACACCTATAGATTTTAATAGACTTTTTAAAATCCGTGTTGAATACCTCAAGATTTTAATAAACTTTTAAAAATATGGATTGAATACCCCTAGACTTTAAAAGTCCAAAAAAATCCTATAGAGTTTTAAATCAATACACCCTTCTTAAAAAATATATAACTTATGACAATTAGTTTATTTCTATTTATAACTAGTCCCAATTTGAAACTTCAATTTTTTTTATTACTATAGAGAGTTTATATAGAGTATTATTATATAAAGTTTCTACTAATCAATATTAAATAATTAATTTATTAAAAATGTTCAAGATAGCACCTTTTTGCTAGAATTATTTAATGTGCCACAAAAAAAATTTGACGTAATTTGTGTTGACCATCTCCAAGACTCCAACTATGGCAAAATTGGACACAAATATCCAATTTGCCACCGGATGTTGCTCCAAATGTTCCTTTTTTTAACTCAAATTCGAACTCAATTTGAGTATTGTGAATAGTAGAACTAAAATTTACCTCCAACTCAAATCTCTACTCAAACACTATTCATCAATTTTTTATTTATTTAAAATTTATAAATTATTAAATTATAATTAATTTAACATTCAAGCATTTCTTAAATATTATATATAAAAATTATTATTGTTTAAAATTTTAATTTTTAATAATTTTGTAAATTTTAGCTATATTTTTAAAAGTGATTATTTATTTAAATTGTGTTTTTTACTCAAATTTATATAACTTATTATTTTATATTGATTAATTTTAATTTTATGATTAATATTCATAGTTTAGATTAAAATATAAATTAAAGTAAAAATAATTCAATAATAAATAAAACATACATATTATAATACACAATATGATATAAAATTAAACATACATGTCATATAATTTATAATTTATATATTATATTTGTTGTAATTTTTTCAAATAAAAAAATGTAGTTTATAATTTATATATTGTATTTGTTGTAATAATATACGTGTTTTTAATTATTAATATGATATTGTATTATGTAATTTTGTATTGTAATTTTTAAATTTTTATTTATTTGAGTTTAATGATTGGAGACATTTACTGTTTGAACTTAAATTTGGTGATTGCAATTTGAGTATTTTGGTGGCAATTTACAGCGAATTGGAGATGACCTTAGAGCATATGCATTGGTACAAAATTATTTGGGTTCAAACTCATTTAATTGAACTGTGACCATTGCAAGAGTGAGTTTAGGTTAATTTACTCATATGGCCCACTTTACTGCAAATTCTAAAATAAACCGAGTTCAAAAGTATGAACTCAACTTTTTTTTTTACAAACAGTGACACATGTCTTAGGTTAATTGACCTGCCACAAAAAAATGTATCACACTCTCCATGTTGGCAAGTAAAGCTTTAATTAAAGTTGCAATATTTATTATGGTAAATTATACTTTTTCCTACGTGAGGTTTAACAGTTTTTACACTTTCCTACCTGACCTGAAAAACGTTGCATGCGCCTACCCGATGTTTAACACATTTAAACTTTCCTACCCGCGACTTCCTACTCAAATTTTTGGCAGATTACATTTACACCCTCAGTCAACAATTGGTCAACAATAATTAAATTAAAAAAGAAAAAAGAAAACAAAAATGATATATTAGCAACGGGTTTTTGTTTCAAAATCAGATTTTAAGAATTCACAACCCTAAAATTGTCCCCCTTTTGACGAACCCTAAAATTTGCTCTTCCAATTTCCACATGGAACATTGCCGATGCGGAGAACCAATAGTGATGCGCACGTCGTGGTCTGATTTGAACCTGGGTAGGAGGTTCAAGTCTTGCGACCAATTTAAGGTCAGTATGCGATTTTCTCTCTCTTCAATTTCTTGAGTTTATTTGTATATCTTACCTTTTTTTACTTCAGAATGGAGGGTGCAACTACTTCTTCTGGATGGACCCTCCTACATGTGAAAGGTGTCACCAAATTATCCCTGGACTTCTTAGAAATGTTAATTCTAAAGTTAAAGAAATGGAGGATCTAGTTGAAGAAAAATGTTGCTGTGATGAAGAAAAATTTAGTTGTGATGAAGAAAAAAAACATGAAGCTCTGGATTGCACTAGGATCAATCTTTGTTATTTGCTACTATTTCTATTTCTGAATGTAAGGGATTTCTGGAGGATGTGTACTGAGTTGTTGTTGAAGTGTTTTTAGTTGTTGTAGTGTTTTTATGTTGTTGTAATGTAATGATTTAAGAGTTTGTTCTAATGCAATCTATTATTTTGTCTTGAAATGAAAGTTGTTTCTTGTAATGCCTGTCATCTGAGTTGGTTTTTTGCACACAAAAGTCATCTGAAATTTACATTGCAATAAACAACAATAAAATAGCAATAAAAAGTGGAACAAAATAGCAATAAGTTGTTGGAAAATCTCAAAGTCAACGTTTGTTTTTTCCAACGTTTGACTGAGTTGACTGGCTATTTAATTAATTCGGATTGGGAATTAATTGGTAAGATAATTTTTTACGTCGTTCGTAGATAATTATAGAATTTTATTTCGTCAATATCCGATTTTCGGTGAGTGAGAAATAAATTGTTAAAGATAGTCAATTAAAAAGGCATTTAATTGAATATGTCATAAAGTGTAAGATTTTATTACATTGAAATTTGTAATAATTATTACATCCCACATTGAAAGATGTAATAAAGTTATTACACTTAATAAGTGATTGGAGGATTAATGTGTTCAACAAGTGAGTAAGACCATGGACCGTTAAGGTACATGGCAATCGCCACACGCGCGTCCGTCTGTCCGTCCGCTCGGCTCGGCTCGGCTCGGCGCGTGCCCGTGCCCGTGCCCGTGCTCGTGCTCGTGCTCGGCTCGGCTCGGCCCGACCCGACTCGCCTCTTCCTTGGACTTGGATCTTGGCAATTGTACTTTGGGCTGGACTTGGGCTCCTTGGGGCTTCTGGGCCTGGCCATCGTAATAGTTTTGCTGACGGGCTGTAATTAATAAATAATTATATTATTATTTTAGAAATCCTTAACGGTCAGCAGGTCTCTGCATGAACGTTACAGAAGTTGAATGGCCAGGTCTTTACACCTGAGCAATTACAGGTGGTGGTAATGGCAGCATTACTCACCTGCATGAATGCCTTGACCCATCCCTTCACATGCTTGGAGCTCAGCTATAAATAGCGAGTCCTAGTTTGCATTTCATACACCAGAAAAAGCAAAAGTATTCCCACCATTTCATAAGTTCATACTCCCCACCTTTTCTCGTTCGAAAGTGGTTCGGCTCTGGTTGCTTCAGAGACGAACAAGAAAGTTGTTGTATCTTTGGGGACATTACGTCTGAAAACCGTTGCATACACGGGACGTATTTGTCTTGCGGATAGCGAAAGCGCCTCGACTACCCGCAACAAATTTCTGATCGAAGTTCGTGTCCAGTCCTGACGATCCACCGGAGTTGAAGATCTGTTCGAGTGTTTCTCATCTTCTTCATTTCTTTATTTTATTTTAGTTTCTTGAAAACTGTAAAGTTTCACTAGTACTGTTTCTAATCCAGAAACAAGCATAGTAATAGGTACGAATACAACCAACGCAAGACAAATAACCGGGCTAAAATATGTCAACCGAAGACATTTCTGGTGCTGCGAAGACCTCCCAAATTGGACATGTCCCACCGATGAACTTGAACGTTCCGATCATGCCATCATCGGTTGTTCATGCTGAGAAACCTGAGAAGTTCAGTGGGACTGACTTCAAAAGGTGGTTACAAAAGATGATGTTTTACCAGACCACGTTGGGTTTGGCAAAGTTTCTCAAGGATGAGCCTCTGGCCATGGATGAGAATGAAACTGATGGGAATAAGCGTGCGGCTTATGAAGCATGGGGCCAGGGTGATTACCTGTGCCGGAATACCGTTTTGAACGATCTGAGTAATGACCTGTACAATGTGTATGGGAATATGCCTTCGGCCAAAGCACTCTGGGATGCTTAAGAGAAGAAATATAAAACTGAGGACGCCGGAACTAAGAAGTTCGTCGTCGGGAAGTTTTTGGATTTTAATATGGTCGACTCTAAGTCGGTGATATCTCAATTCCAACACTTCCAGCTGATCTTGCACGACCTTGAGAATGAAGGCATGAAAATCAGCGAGTCTTTTCTGGTGGCTGCTGCTATTGAGAAGTTACCTCCGAGTTGGAGGGCTTATCAAAACTATCTCAAGCATAAGACCAAGGAAATGACTATTGACAAGCTGGTTGTCAAGCTTCGTATAGAAGAGGAAAATCGTAAGAGATTTAATCCTGGAAGTGTGCCTGAGGAGCCTCGTGTGAATATGATGGAGCAACCCAAAAGGAAGCTGCCTACTCCTCAGAATACCTCTAAAGGGAAAGAGCCTGCCACCAAGGTCTGGAAGTTCATGGGAAAATGCCATAACTGTGGAATAACTGGCCACATGGTTAAAGATTGCAAGAAGCCTAAACAGCCTATTGCACAGTACAAGGGGAAAGGGAAGCAATCTGCTAACCTTGTTGAAACCTCTGGGCAAGAGCTGATTGAAATGGATATGTCAGCAATGGTGTTTGAAGCCAACTTGGTTGGTAATCCCAAGGAGTGGTTCATTGACACTGGAGCCACTCGCCATGTCTGCTCTGATAAGGATGCATTTTCTACTTATGCTCCTTCGACTGGCCGAAAGCTCCACATGGGGAACTCTTCCTCGTCTGCTGTTGCTGGAGTTGGGAACGTGACCCTGAAGCTCACCTCTGGAAAGGAGCTGTTGTTGAAGGATGTGCTGCATGTCCCGGACATCCGCAAGAACTTAGTCTCTGGGTCTCTCCTAGTTGAGCATGGTTTTAAACTTTTTTTTTATGCTAAGAAGTTTATTTTGACTAAGTTTGGAACTCTCCTTGGTCGGGGCTATCTCGACAATGGACTGTTCAAGATGAATGTAATGGTTGTGCGCCGTGTAAACCCTATTGCCTCGAACATTAATAAAATTGATTCTGTTTCGGTTTACTTGCTTTAGTGTTCTGAATTGTGGCATTAGATTAGGACATGTAAATCTAAATGCGATTAAAAGATTAATGAATTTGGAATTATTACCAACTTCAAAAATTGATTCACAAAAGAAATGTGAAATTTGTGTTGAAGCCAAAATGGCTAAGTTACCTTTTCCATCGATTGAAAGGTGTACTGAACCTCTTGGTTTAATCCATACTGATATATGTGATTTGAAATTTGTACAAACAAGAGGTGGAAAAAAGTACTTCATCACGTTTATTGATGATTGTACTAGATATTGTTACTTATACTTATTAAGTAGCAAAGACGAGGCATTAGAGGCCTTTATCAAGTATAAAGCTGAGGTTGAAAATCAACTTGGTAAACGAATTAAAATAATTTGAAGTGATAGAGGTGGAGAATATGTAGCTCCGTTTGAAAAATTATGTTCTGAAAATGGAATAATTCATCAAACGACGGCTCCTTATTCACCACAATCAAATGGTGTTGCTGAACGAAAAAACAGAACTCTCAAAGAGATGATGAACGCCATGTTGATTAACTCGGGTTTACCTCAGAACATGTGGGGGGAAGCTATTTTGACAGCTAACCACATTCTAAATAAAATCCCACTTAAAGGTAAAAATGAGACGCCGTACGAATTGTGGAAAAATCGTAAGCCGTCTTATAAATATCTTAAAGTGTGGGGGTGTTTGGCTAAGGTGTCTGTTCCTGAACCAAAACAAATGAGAATCGGACCTAAGACGGTCGATTGCATTTGTATCGGATATGCATACAGTAGTTGTTGGTTATTTTTGTACAAAATGTCTAAATCCGAAACATAAAATAAAATAAAATCTGGACTAGAACAGTACTACTGATCTTTACAATTCCAGAATAAAATTAAATAAAATAATTAAATAAATTAACCTTTAATCGGGCTTCGAACAGAAACTTGTTGCGGGTAGTCGAGGCGCTTTCGCTATCCGCAAGACTAAAACGCCCCGTGTATGCTACGGTTTTGCGACGTTAGTCCCCAAAGATACAACGACTTTCAATCGTCTTCTAGTCTGAGGCACACCAGCTAGAAGCTCCGACGAACAGCGAAAGAGCGAGAACCGAGCATATGCAAATGCAAGGAACTAAATATTGTCTACAAAATATTCTAACTATATTAGAATGCACTTAGAGAGAAGAGATGTGGGATATAATCTGATTTTGATTGTGTAATGGGATGAATAATCTTCTCAACAAAGACTCCTATTTATACTCATTAGGGGGAGTACCAAAAGACATCAAAGGCAATCCAAAGGTCACTTGTAACTCAAAAGTCACACAATTATGAGGATTAATTTATATATTTTATTAAATATATAAATAAAATTCTGATGACTTTTCAAGTCTTTGGGCCGACTATTCAAATTCCGTACAACCCATATTAGGCTGACTATTTAAATTTCGTACAACCCATTTAGGCTAGCCCAACAGCTTAACCCAATTAAATATTTCAACTAATTTACTCAGCCCAAAGGCTAGCAAGCCCAAGCCATAAGCCATAATAACCAACGTGTTATTATTTAACAGGCCCAATACAAATTAAATTTGTACTTTGTTAAACTTTTATAGGCCCAAGAAAATTCTCGGAGACCCAAGTCCAAATCATTATATTTCAATTGACCAAGAATAAAATTCAAGTCAATGGACTTAATCAAAGTTGAAACATTTCACTACTCCTCATATAACACCACGAAAGTATTAATTTTCTCTCCACATTCAATGTGGGATTGTGATTTTTCACATTCTCAACAATTAATACACACGACCTTTTATAATGGTTCTCACAAATTCATTATCACCCACATTTCGATGTGGGATGAGACTTTAAAGTTCTCATTCAAATAATGCCTTTTCACTTGGCTAAACCGATCATTTATTTCTCACTCACCGAAAAATCGGATCTTGACGAAATAAAATAATATAATTATCTACGCAACATCGTAGAAAATTATCAACAAATTAATTCCAACTTGAATTAATATTTAGCCATAAAAAATCAGTCAAATATTGGTCAAACCAAATATTTTATTCCAATTTTTCCAACAATCCCCCACATGAGTGGAAATGAATGCATGCAATCTATGCAGACCTAGTGCTCGATTCTCAAGAGAATTTATTGCTTCAGGAAAGGTAGTTTGCGGCTTTGAACCTCCCGTAGTAAATTATCATCGGAAGTACAGGAGGCCTAGTGGACGCGATGCCTTGAACTATTCCCCCACAACGTACAACGAGTCAATGATATTTACACAATAAATCCCCAACAATTTCCCGTTCTTATGTTGTGTCCGTTTTGGCCATGGACTCACTTTGGATTCATAAATGTTTACATTTGAAGCGGCCCTCACTTCACATTTATATAGGTGACCTCCCACAAAAGTATCCTGACATACTTCACCTTTTCAAGGTTGGGATTCATTAAAAGTCTCCACGAGAACTTAACCTTTTACCACACATCAGGATTTAGCACTTGATTTGCCCTTAGAGATGAGTTCAGAAAATATATAAATATATTTTTCAAGTGCTCAAATGAATTTTCATAACTTAGTTTTCCCTTTGAACCAAGTTCTTGGGATCTCCATTCATCATGGTAGGGTTACCGTCATGATCGTTCATTAAATTGTGGTTTTCAAACTCAATCCCTTTAGCACATACTCAATTGATCTCTATCAATTCCTTTCGTCAAAGGATCAATCAATTTTATTTTATTTTTCTTAGATTTCACACATTCTAAGAAAATTACTCCATTGAGATCAATTGTCTAACGGTGTTAATTCTCCGACGAACATGTCGAGATTTACCGTTATACATAATGCTCTATGCTCTTCTTATAGCAACTTGGCTATCACAGTGAATTATCACATAAGACAAGCATTTTCCATTACTTTGGCTCAGATATATACACCTTAGTCAACCACCCCCACACTTTAAAAAATATTAATAAGACGGTTTACGATTTTTTCAAAAAAAAAATCCGTAACACCTCTCATTTTTATTTTATTTTTAGTGGGTATTTATTCAATACGTGGTTAGCTTGTCAAAACAGCTTAACCCCACACGTTCTGAAATAATTTATAGTTAATCAATACGACGTTCATCAACTCTTCAAGAGTTCTATATAATAATAATAATAATAAATATTATTATTAATTTTTTTTCCCTTCAACCACATCATTCAATTGCGGTGAATACGAACCGTCGTTTGAAAATATTATCTCATTTTCAGAACAAAATTAATTTCTCAAATGCAACACCCATTTGGAAATATTCACTGATCGACATGCCTTCTCCGGCTATGTATACATCAATTGGAACTCTTGGAATTAAAAAATATCACGATCTTAGTCACGATCATTTAATAATTCAAGAACATACCGACGATGAACATTTCAGTTCCAACGTCCTCAATCTTGTATTTCTTCTCTTTAGCAACCCAAAGTGCTTTAAACGAAGTCATACTCTATACACATCGTATAGTTCAATACTCAGTTCGTTTAGGACAATATTCCAGCAAAGGTAACACCTTGCTCACATGCTTCAAACGTTACACGTTTCTCAGCATCTATACCATTCTCGTAGATGACCAAAGGTCCATCTTTGAGATTCCTTACCGGACCCATCGGTCCCGGAGGTAGACATTTAGTACGAATTTTAGTCTTGCGATGTTGGTTATTTTTGTACAAAATGTCTAAATCCGAAACATAAAATAAAATAAAATCTGGACTAGAACAGTACTACTGATCTTTACAATTCCAGAATAAAATTAAATAAAATAATTAAATAAATTAACCTTTAATTGGGCTTCGAACAGAAACTTGTTGCGGGTAGTCGAGGCGCTTTCGCTATCCGCAAGACTAAAACGCCCCGTGTATGCTACGGTTTTGCGACGTTAGTCCCCAAAGATACAACGACTTTCAATCGTCTTCTAGTCTGAGGCACACCAGCTAGAAGCTCCGACGAACAGCGAAAGAGCGAGAACCGAGCATATGCAAATGCAAGGAACTAAATATTGTCTACACAATATTCTAACTATATTAGAATGCACTTAGAGAGAAGAGATGTGGGATATAATCTGATTTTGATTGTGTAATGGGATGAATAATCTTCTCAACAAAGACTCCTATTTATACTCATTAGGGGGAGTACCAAAAGACATCAAAGGCAATCCAAAGGTCACTTGTAACTAAAAAGTCACACAATTATGAGGATTAATTTATATATTTTATTAAATATATAAATAAAATTCTGATGACTTTTCAAGTCTTTGGGCCGACTATTCAAATTCCGTACAACCCATATTGGGCTGACTATTTAAATTTCGTACAAACCATTTAGGCTAGCCCAACAGCTTAACCCAATTAAATATTTCAACTAATTTACTCAGCCCAAAGGCTAGCAAGCCCAAGCCATAAGCCATAATAACCAACGTGTTATTATTTAACAGGCCCAATACAAATTAAATTTGTACTTTGTTAAACTTTTTTAGGCCCAAGAAAATTCTCGGAGACCCAAGTCCAAATCATTATATTTCAATTGACCAAGAATAAAATTCAAGTCAATGGACTTAATCAAAGTTGAAACATTTCACTACTCCTCATATAACACCACGAAAGTATTAATTTTCTCTCCACATTCAATGTGGGATTGTGATTTTTCACATTCTCAACAATTAATACACACGACCTTTTATAATGGTTCTCACAAACTCATTATCACCCACATTTCGATGTGGGATGAGACTTTAAAGTTCTCATTCAAATAATGCCTTTTCACTTGGCTAAACCGATCATTTATTTCTCACTCACCAAAAAATCGGATCTTGACGAAATAAAATAATATAATTATCTACGCAACATCGTAGAAAATTATCAACAAATTAATTCCAACTTGAATTAATATTTAGCCATAAAAAATCAGTCAAATATTGGTCAACCCAAATATTTTATTCCAATTTTTCCAACAGTAGTATGGCTTACCGATTTTTGGTACACAAGTCTGATAATCCAGACGTGCATAAAGGTACCACGATTGAATCGAGAAATGCCTCATTTTTCGAAAATATCTTTCCTTGTAAAGAAAGAGAAAAATCAATTTCTAATAAAAGAACTTATGAACCTGATTTCGACACAACACCTGTTGGTGACAATCAGGTAGACGAAGAGGTTATTGAACCTAGACGTGGTAAAAGGGTAAAAACGGCTAAGTCGTTTGGACCTGATTTTATTACGTATTTATTGGATGACGAATTAAAGTCCTACGGGGAAGCTCTATCCAGTCCAGATGCACCGCTCTGGGAAGAAGCTATTAATAGCGAAATGGAGTCTATTCTGCAAAATCACACGTGGAAGTTGGTTGATCTTCCACCGGGTTGTAAACCTTTAGGATGTTAATGGATCCTAAAGAAAAAGTATAAAGCAGATGGAACGGTAGATAAGTTAAAAGCTCGTTTGGTAGCCAAAGGGTTTAAACAAAGAGAAGGATATGATTTCTTCGATACATATTCTCCTGTAACCATAATATCGTCTATTCGGGTGCTTATTGCGATTGCTGCTTTGCACAATCTCGATATTCATCAGATGGATGTGAAAACTGCGTTTCTGAACGGTGAATTAGAAGAAGAAATATATATGGAACAACCCGAGGGATTTGTAGCACCTGGACAAGAGAAAAAGGTGTGCAAATTGATAAGGTCGTTGTACGGACTTAAGCAAGCTCCTAAACAATGGCATTTGAAATTTTATAACATTATGATATCAAATGGATATAAAATCAACGAGTGTGACAAATGTTTGTACATTAAAGGTACATCTGACTCATTTGTCATAGTATGTCTATATGTAGATGACATGTTAATCATGGGTAGTAGTCGTGAATTGATCATGAATACTAAAGCAATGTTAAAAAGAAATTTTGACATGAAAGATTTAGGTGTTGCTGATTTAATCCTTGGGATTAAAATTGAAAGAACCCCTAATGGAATTGTCTTATCATAATCTCATTATGTTGAGAAAGTGTTAAAGAAATTCAATGCCCATGATGGTCCTACGAGTAGGACGCTGATTGACTTAAGTATAAATCTTACTGTCAATAAGGCTGAACCTGTAGCTCAGTTAGAGTATTCTCAAGTTATAGGCAGTCTGATGTACTTAACAAATTGTACACGTACAGACTTGGCCTATCCTGTGAATAAACTGAGCAGGTATACGAGCAATCCAGGTGTTGAGCACTGGAATGCTTTGAATCGGGTTTTAAAGTATTTGAAATACACCCGAGAGTATGGGCTATACTATACGAGATATCCTAATGTACTTGATGGATATTTTGATGCTAGTTGGATATATGATTCTAAAAGTTCACATTCCACTAGTGGTTATGTCTTCTGTATCGGGGGCGGAGCAGTTTCGTGGAAGTCAACGAAACAAACGTGTATAGCCAGATCCACCATGGAATCTGAGTTTATAGCTTTAGATAAAGTGAAGAAGCAGATTGGCTTCGTCATTTTTTGGAAGATATTTCATGTTGGAAAACACCTGTGTCTCCCGTGATGATTCACTGTGATAGCCAAGCAGCTATAGGGAGAGCACAGAGCATTATGTATAACGGTAAGTCTCGACATATTCGTCGTAGACATAATACCGTTCGACAATTGATATCAAATGGAGTAATTTCCTTAGAGTATGTAAAATCTAAGGAAAATCTGGCTGATCATTTGACAAAAGGAATGATTCGAGATCAATTGGGCGTGTTGCTAGAGGGAATGGGTTTGAAAAACCACAATACATCGAACGATCATAACGGTAACCCTACCTTGATGAATGGAGATCCCATGAACTTGGTTCAAAGGGAAAACTAAGTTATGAAAGTTCAACCGAGCACTTGTACTCATCCCTAAAGGCAATTCAAGTGCTTTTTCCTGACGTGTGGTAATAGGTTAAGTTCTCGAGGAGACTTTTAATGAATCCCTACCTTGAAAAGGTTAAGTATGTCATGATACTTATAATGGGAGGTCACCTATATAAATGTGAAGTGAGGGCCGCTTCAAATGTAAACATTTATGAATCCAAAGTGTTGTCCATGGCCAAAACGGACACAACATAGAACGAGAAATTGAACGGAATTATTGCGTGAATAGCATTGACTCGTTGTACATTGTGGGGGAATAGTTCAAGGCATCGTGTCCACTAGGCCTCCTGTACTTCCGATGGTGTTCACTACGGAAGGTTCAAAGCCGCAAACTACCTTTCCGGAAGCGATAGATTCTTTTGGGGTATTGAACGAAGAGTCTGCATACATGCATGCATTGATTTCCACTCATGTGGGGGATTGTTGGAAAATCTCAAAGTCAAAGTTGGTTTTTTCCAACGTTTGACTGAGTTGACTGGCTATGTAATTAATTCGGATTGTGAATTAATTGGTACGATAATTTTCTACGTCGTTCTTAGATAATTATAGAATTTTATTTCGTCAATATCCGATTTTCGGTGAGTGAGAAATAAATTGTTAAAGATAGCCAATTAAAAAGGCATTTAATTGAATATGTAATAAAGTGTAAGACTTTATTACATTGAAATGTGTAATAATTATTACATCCCACATTGAAAGATGTAATAAAGTTATTACACTTAATAAGTGATTGGAGGATTAATGTGTTCAACAAGTGAGTAAGATCATGGACCGTTAAGGTACATGGCAATTGCCACACGCGCGTCCGTCCGTCCGCTCGGCTCGGCTCGTGCCCATGCCCGTGCCCGTGCTCGTGCTAGGCTTGGCTCGGCCCGTCCCGACCCGACTCGCCTCGTCCTTGGACTTGGACTTGGATCTTGGATCTTGGCAATTGGACTTTGGGCTGGACTTGGGCTTCCTTGGGATCCTTGGTGCTTCTGGGCCTGGCCATCGTAATAGTTTTGCTGACGGGCTGAACTATATATTGATTAGGCTCCCTTATGTTGGGCTAGTGTTGAACATATATCTGGGCTGAAGTTGAAAAGGTCTGATTGAAAATAATAATTAATAAATAATTATATTATTATTTTAGAAATCCTTAACGGTCAGCAGGTCTCTGCATGAACGTTACAGAAGTTGAATGGCCAGGTCTTTACACCTGAGCAATTACAGGTGGTGGTAATGGCAGCATTACTCACCTGCATGAATGCCTTGACCCATCCCTTCACATGCTTGGAGCTCAACTATAAATAGCGAGTCCTAGTTTGCATTTCATACACCACAAAAAGCAAAAGTATTCCTAGCATTTCATAAGTTCATACTCCCCACCTTTTCTCGTTCGAAAGTGGTTCGGCTCTGGTTGCTTCATAGACGAACAAGAAAGTCGTTGTATCTTTGGGGACATTATGTCTAAAAACCGTAGCATACACGGGACGTATTTGTCTTGCGGATAGCGAAAGCGCCTCGACTACCCGCAACAAATTTCTGATCGAAGTTCGTGTCCAGTTCTGACGATCCACCGGAGTTGAAGATCTGTTCGAGTGTTTCTCATCTTCTTCATTTCTTTATTTTATTTTAGTTTCTGGAAAACTGTAAAGTTTCAGTAGTACTGATTCTAATCCAGAAAAAAGCATTGTAATAGCTACGAATACCAACATAAACCATCTTTTGAATTACTTGCAGTAGTAGCAAACCAAAACATCAGCATTTTTTCATAACAAAATAACCAGAAACGACCAAAACAGCAACATTGTTTCATAAACATACAGGTAGCATCTGTTGGAGTTGTATACTTAATGTCTAGATTTAAGTGATATTAACTCCCGATCCATTGCCACTAATCTATTTAATTAAATAAACAATTGTTTGCGTTCAATTATTTATAATTAAATATATGCAAATTATAGTCCTAGATTATATACGTTGTAGTTAGTATGTGCTGGGATTCGATGTCCCGGGCTATCAAAAAAAATTGCGGAACCGATAACCCGACCGAAAACCCGTCGCCGGAGATCGCACGAATACCGACTCATCCGCAGGAGTCCGACCTTTGGAGACTACGCGCCCGAAGACACGCAGCCCGCCCCCAGTCGAAATCCCCCGCGAGTCGGAAACTACGAACGCGAACCACACGCGAAGAACCGGGCTCGACAAGAGCATCGCCGCGGGATGAACCCGCGGCTAAACCCTAGCCGAACCCCATCGCGGCTGGGGTTCGCGATCGCCGTGCATGGCGATCGCTGGGCTGCTCCGGCAGCCCCGGGCGGTGAGTCCGGCGACTCACCGCCATCACCGACAGGAGGGGGGACCACCAGTCGCGGCGCGAAGCCGCGACGGTCCCCGGCGATCGAGCTAGGGCTCGATCGCCTTGCGCGCACCACCGGCGAAGGGAGGCCGGGGGGTTCGACCCGCCGTGGCACCAGCCCACGGCCGAACGCCCAGCGATCGACTTCACGTCGATCGCTCGCCCCGGCGTCCAGCCGGGGCTTCCCTCACGCCCGCGCGCCGGCGGTCGAACCCTAGGGTTCGGCCGCCCCTTGTTCGATCCCGACGGGGATCGCGAGATCCCCGTATCCCGGTCTCGACGTTCCCGGATCGTCTTGTTCATGTACATATTACGATTAATACAAGCACATAATCAAAGAGGGGGTTCTCGATTATATTACCTCGATTCGTTGTACGGAGAAACGAATCCAATTGACGACCTTGCGATCTTCCTACGTATTCCTTGCACTTCGTCCGAACGTCGTGTGGGCGACGATCTATCGGATTCCTATGGATCTCCTTCACTCTTCAAGACTTTATGATTGGCGTATCTTAGGTTAATGAATTGTGAAGACCATGTAGTGCTTATATAGGCTACGTAGGGGATCATAAGGAGATTAAATATTGGGCTTCTAAATATTGAAGATTAAATTGGGTCCAACCCAAATCCATTAATCCTTATCAATATTAAATTTTATTTATTTTCCACTATATAAATAAAATTGCACTCCCAATAATAATCCATATTATATCAAATAATATTTCTCCGATTAGTATTATTTATTCCGTGTATTTAAGATTTAAATATCCATGAATAAATTTATTTATTGCTCAATAAATAATATTCATATCTTATATCCAAGACTAGTACCGTTCAACCTTTATTATTGTGCGGAACGAATCCACTCATGAGGTTTACACAATAATTCCTTATGAACTCATCTCGGGGATATTATCAACCCTTCCGGGATACACTTTCCCGTCAAGTATTCACGGCATGTCATATATAAAATATGGCGACCCAATTTTACCGGTAATTAACCCAATAATAAAATCGGTTAATTCCTTTGGAAAATCAAAGTCTCTAATATTAAATATACACACCCGCAATAATATCGGGGATTAAGAATAAAATACTCCGAGATTTAAATTGATTATCCAAGGCAATCCTAATCAATAAATCTCAAGCTGATCCGCCCAATACTCCGAGATTTTCTCTCTCACACAACGACTATACCGATGGATTGGTCCGTGTCCATCTAGGTCGTGAGCAACTGTTCGATTAAATACGAGTAACTGATAGTATGATCTTCTGTGCGCCCATGCACACCATACTAACTACAACGTATAAAAACTAGGACTATATTTTTGCATAATTAATTAATAATAATTAATTGCAAATAATTGTTTATTAATTAAATAGGTTAAATGCTATGACCGGGAGTTTACCGATACTTAAATCTAGACATTAAGTACACAACTCCAACAATCTCCCACTTGTACTAAGGTCTAGTCATTTCCTCCAAACTCCCGACTCCCATACTCATCACGTGCTTAAGTTATACTTCCCAGAAGTATTAGGTGAATGAGCAATCTAGGTTGCCGTTCTGAAGTTATCTTGGTGACTACTGCGTCGTCTCTCTGACGATGACTCGAATCAGGTGGTACTGGCTCTATGTGTTATCATCACCCTTTTGAACTTATGACTTCTTCCAGTTCTCCATGCACCGCTATGTACATAGCCTTTGGTGAACCAAGAATCATATCCAAGTTCAGAGGTCATTCCGGAACCTAACCAAAACTTCCGCTGCCTCTGAGGCTGCTATTCGGTTTATGATAGAGTCCGAGAAGCATCATGCTTATCACTCTTTCATCCTTAGGTTCCACCTCTTCTAAAAGTGAACACATAGCCTGATATCGACTTACACTGGTCCTTCTCTGATTTTGGATCTGAGAAACTGTAATCTAAGAAGATTTCGTATTGCTAGTAATCCAGTACTTCCAAGTACTTTTACAGCATTCGAATATTTCTTATCCAGATTACTTTGATATCCTCCCACTACGCTAACCGCATAGTTGATATCAGGTTCTTGTTTTTCAACATTGCATCTACAAAGCTCTCTACACTCGAAGTGTAGGTAACTGCTTTGTCTATATCTATCTCCTTCATGTGTTCAAGACACATACCTTAGATAGATGCATTCTGTTCTCGAAAGGCAATAACCTTTCTCAGAATTGTGCATGTTTAAAACAAACCATAATCGTATAAGATATCTTAAGAGAAGTGCAAGTGTTCTTATCTAGAGATCGAAAGATTTCTAAGAACATGATACAATTTCATCTTAATCTTATATCTCGATTTATTTAGACAACCTCTATTTTATGTCTGACAACACTTTTACATTGTGGCCAACGATGAAGTGTTATCTACACAAAATTTCCGAGAAACACCACCCTTGTTTCTATTACGTTTCTAACACACCTCTCTTTGCCTTTTGATGAATCCATAGAATGGACTATCTCATCAATTCGCAAGTTCCTATGCAGAACTAGGGATCGATTTCATGTATACTAGATCCAGAGTTCAAAACTCCTCCAGTCTTATGAACATCTCTGGTTGCTTAACAACCTCCCACTGCAATGGCGTTCCGGTGTATAACAGTAATAACATTAGGTGCAGTTAGTGGTGTACTACTACTCGGTTAGGCTGGTTCTCAGTCTTTCCCTTTCCTCATTTTAAAGTACTTTGTCAGTTAGGGCATTGTAGTTCATTTAATAGTCTTCCTCTAAGAACCGGGCGAGGACACCCTTCTGGTTCGTAGTACTATTGAACATACAATTACTTGTTCTTCTAGGATATTCTACAACCACATAGAATGTGCCGTTGTAACCAGAAATATCCATAGAACATAGGTAGTTCCGAACAAACTTATTCTTTTTACCATTAGAATTCCATTTCTTATTCCTGACACACCATGTCTACACTTCAGTGTATGGTGTAGTCGTTTGAGACTTAATCTCAATCTTTGATTTATGCTATGTGTTATTCAGATAGGTGTTAGCCTCCGCGAACAAGTCGCAGGCTCCCAATGGATATACTTTGAAGGATCCCCATAATGGCTTTGTGTTGAAAACACTCCGCCTTTATGGCACATCAAGTATTCTAATCCATCTTCGAGTATTCTTGAAAGAACGACTCGTACCTTCTTTAATTACACATACCGCATTAATCATAAATCATTTTCTATACTTGTCCGAATTCCATCCTTTATCCAGAAAGGTTAACTTAGTTGTATCATCTTTCAAGATTGGTTCTTAGGTCGGGAGGTCCATTCCTCCAACTATAATTGATCAAATCAATTTCGACCTTTTGAATCCCTTTTGAATAGATACTACCAAGTTCAAGAATTCACAAGTATAATGATTGATAAGAGAAATACATCTAATAAGTAAAACAAGTTATACATAACGGTTTGTTGCATCGTGGTAGACTAAGGATTCATGTATTGCTATCTAATGTACCAGAATGGATAACACCATTATTTCTTATCCAAACCATCAAATGATTAAAGAAATAAAATATCCATTAATAAATAAAGAAAAACAGAACAAAAGTTCTTTTTCAAAATAAAGGGGTACATAAAGCAATAACTGCAATGAAATCCTAAAACAGATAAATGTCTTCCACTGCAACCGCTGCTACCCCAACAGCTTTGCCCATGTAGACTCGAACTCTTCTTCTCTAAGTCGCCGGGTTTTCTGGAACCCCTGCATTTAAGACAATGCACATACCGTCAGTGGTTCCATATCTACACACCAGAATTCTGGTAGATAATACCGCTGACTATGTTTTTACGACTAAAGAAAAATTTGTACCTCTGAGAGGACATTCAGACTTCCAGTGTCCAGACTTGTTGCATCGGAAGCACTTGCCCCTTGGCTTACTAGCCCCCACTCGTGGTCCATTCCTCTTGGCACCACTGGGTTTTATGGCTTGCTTCCTTTTCTTGCCCCTACCTCCAATAGCTTTCAAGCTTTTGGACTTGGTAGCCACAAGCGCTTGAGACTTGCCCTTCTTGTAGATACCCTATGCCGCCTTCAGTTCAGTCAGGAGTTGCGCAAGGCTATAAGATAGTTTACCCATATTATAGCTCATACGAAACTGCTCAAACTTAGGGGTCAGAGACTGGAGTATGATGTCGACTTGCGTCTCATCATCAATGGAAGCTCCTAGGACCTCAAGTTCATTCAAAAAACTCATCATCTTGAGAACGTGCTCCCCAACGGGCGTTCCTTCAGACTGAGTAGTCGACATGAGGACTCTCATGGCTTCTTGCCTTGCCGCACGATCCTGCTCCCCAAACATCTCCTTGAGGTTAGTCATCATATCCCGGGCAGTGTCCATCGGCTCATGTTGGGTTTGGAGTACATTTGACATGGAAGCCAAAATATAGCACCTAGCCATTTCATGAGCCTTTTTCCACTTCCGATATGTTGCCTTTTCCTCATCAGTTGAGGCAGCCGTGGGCTCAGCAGGGCATTTATCAGAGAGTACAAACTTGTACTCTTCAGCAGTCAGGACAATGTCCAAATTTCTCTTCCAATCAATATAATTGGGACCAGTGAGTTTATGTTCCTTGAGTATCACAGAAAGTGGATTCATAGCTATTCTCTAAACCTATAAGCACATGTAAACAAACAATCAATTTAATGTCCGATATTATCTCCCTCAAATAATATCATTAAATTACTAATTGCATCTAAAATCCCATCAGGTAAGGCAAGCCACGTGGTGTGGACGTTTACCCACCCAAATGATTTAGCAATTAGATTTTCTTTGGTAATACATCAATCATAGCGTAACTTCGTGGGGAAGAATACTATAACGCGTATCTAAGTGTAAACCATCACTCAGCACTAAAGTACATCGCTTGGAATTGCTACGTCACCGCAAGCCACGTGGTGTGGACGTTTACGACAATTTCACAACTCTTCACAATTACTTATAACTGTCTACATCAATTAATCCAAAATCCGTCAGCATAGCAAGCCACGTGGTGTGGACGTTTACTACACAAAGAGATTTTTATAATTGACTCCCAATTACAAGATCCATTCGATTTCGTAGATCAAGACTTGGAGAATCATAAGTGAAACTCGAAGTTTCTAACCAGTGATTCACCATGCGAGCGACCCTATCTCTCATAAATGAGGGAGCCGAGCAGACAATCGACCCACCTATCAAAGAATGGTACGAAGGTCTCTAATTTGTGTCATTAACATGACCAAGTGGCCCTGGCTCCATTCCACTCCCCGGGGTGAGAATGAGTCGACTTGAAGTCAGTTTCAGAAAGACAAATTAGGCATTGTTTGATAAACTTGATCAATGTTTCTTGTAAGAGGAATTACAAGAATTCTCCTCCAATGACTTGTCTATATGAACTTCGAAAGTCCATAAAAGTCACCAAGAGAACAGTGATGGAGACCATGGGAATGTTTCCATCCCCTCTCCCACTTAGCTTTTTACGATAAAGGGATACGCTATCTAGTGCATAAAATAAACACATATAGCATGCATGTAAGCAATAAAGCACATAGATCACATAGTCAAAATAATGCTAGAGAATTATTTTCCCGACTATCATGGCTTTATCTTCATATGCATCCTCTAGTCTTCAGTCTTCGTTTCTTGAATGCTCCATGTGACGAGAATATTAATTTCCAATATTTAAATCTATTTATTTTCAATTAATCCAAAAGTTACTTAATTCGAAAATTAAGTCAATTGAATATATCAAAAATAAAATTAAATACTATTAATATTTTTATTTATTTATTTTCCTATCTAGTTCTATTAAATCTCTAGAATAATCTATCCAAGTAAAATTGGAATATTCTAGAAGACATCTATAATAGAACAAGGAAATAAAATAAATTAGGACTCACTACTTTCCAAATTCATTTTTATTCCTAATCCATGAATATTCCCATGAGTAGAAATAATCAAATAGGAAAAATAAATTTAGTACTAAATTAATTAAATTCCTAATCTTTGAATAATTCCATGAAGGAAATAAATCAATAGGAATAAAATCAATTCAAATTAATTCTTTTTCTAATCCATGAGAGTTTCCAAAAGGAGAACACTCAAATAGAAAAAATCCGAATTAATTAGGAAAGTAATATCTTGGTAGGAATAGCATGGGATTGGGAGATCCCACGCCATCCCCACCATGATCGACCACCACACGGGAGGAGCGCCGCCGCCCAGCCACCAGCCACCACCGTCGCCGGCAGCAGCCCTAGCCGAGGGCGATCGACCCCTCCTTTGGGTCGATTGCTTGGGATCGATCAAGGGGTTCGATCGATCCCCGGTAGTTCGTCCTCTACGTCTTCGTCACACGTCTTCGTCTTCCGGCGATCGTCTCATCATCGAACCAACGTAAATAAATTACAATAATTTAAATTACAATTCCGGTATCGATTCTATACATGAAATCGACCTTATACATTTTCCGGAAAAAAAGAGCGTAATAATAAATCCTAAATTCGGTCAACCCCCGAATTTTTTACTATTACAAACATTCAACCACACAAAAACGAATCTCGACATGTCCGAGAGTTTAATAAATAATCATGATAATTAATTAAGCAATAATTAAATCAACCATGATAGCCGGAAATCCTGCAAGGTAGAACAATAATCGAACATATACATGAACACGAAACCAAACGCTCTGATACCAATTGCTGGGATTCGATGTCCCGGGCTATCAAAAAAAATTGCGGAACCGATAACCCGACCGAAAACCCGTCGCCGGAGATCGCACGAATACCGACTCATCCGCAGGAGTCCGACCTTTGGAGACTACGCGCCCGAAGACACGCAGCCCGCCCCCAGTCGAAATCCCCCGCGAGTCGGAAACTACGAACGCGAACCACACGCGAAGAACCGGGCTCGACAAGAGCATCGCCGCGGGATGAACCCGCGGCTAAACCCTAGCCGAACCCCATCGCGGCTGGGGTTCGCGATCGCCGTGCATGGCGATCGCTGGGCTGCTCCGGCAGCCCCGGGCGGTGAGTCCGGCGACTCACCGCCATCACCGACAGGAGGGGGGACCACCAGTCGCGGCGCGAAGCCGCGACGGTCCCCGGCGATCGAGCTAGGGCTCGATCGCCCCAGCCACGGCGTCCAGCCGCGGCTTCTCTCCTTGCGCGCACCACCGGCGAAGGGAGGCCGGGGGGTTCGACCCGCCGTGGCACCAGCCCACGGCCGAACCCCCAGCGATCGACTTCACGTCGATCGCTCGCCCCGGCGTCCAGCCGGGGCTTCCCTCACGCCCGCGCGCCGGCGGTCGAACCCTAGGGTTCGGCCGCCCCTTGTTCGATCCCGACGGGGATCGCGAGATCCCCGTATCCCGGTCTCGACGTTCCCGGATCGTCTAGTTCATGTACATATTACGATTAATACAAGCACATAATCAAAGAGAGGATTCTCGATTATATTACCTCGATTCGTTGTACGGAGAAACGAATCCAATTGACGACCTTGCGATCTTCCTACGTATTCCTTGCACTTCGTCCGAACGTCGTGTGGGCGACGATCTATCGGATTCCTATGGATCTCCTTCACTCTTCAAGACTTTATGATTGGCGTATCTTAGGTTAATGAATTGTGAAGACCATGTAGTGCTTATATAGGCTACGTAGGGGATCATAAGGAGATTAAATATTGGGCTTCTAAATATTGAAGATTAAATTGGGTCCAACCCAAATCCATTAATCCTTATCAATATTAAATTTTATTTATTTTCCACTATATAAATAAAATTGCACTCCCAATATTAATCCATATTATATCAAATAATATTTCTCCGATTAGTATTATTTATTCCGTGTATTTAAGATTTAAATATCCATGAATAAATTTATTTATTGCTCAATAAATAATATTCATATCTTATATCCAAGACTAGTACCGTTCAACCTTTATTATTGTGCGGAACGAATCCACTCATGAGGTTTACACAATAATTCCTTATGAACTCATCTCGGGGATATTATCAACCCTTCCGGGATACACTTTCCCGTCAAGTATTCACGGCATGTCATATATAAAATATAGCGACCCAATTTTACCGGTAATTAACCCAATAATAAAATCGGTTAATTCCTTTGGAAAATCAAAGTCTCTAATATTAAATATACACACCCGCAATAATATCGGGGATTAAGAATAAAATACTCCGAGATTTAAATTGATTATCCAAGGCAATCCTAATCAATAAATCTCAAGCTGATCCGCCCAATACACCAAGTGTACAAGTGTGATAAAATAATTAAGATAAATTATTTTCTCTCTCACACAACGACTATACCGATGGATTGGTCCGTGTCCATCTAGGTCGTGAGCAACTGTTCGATTAAATACGAGTAACTGATAGTATGATCTTCTGTGCGCCCATGCACACCATACTAACTACAACGTATAAAATCTAGGACTATATTTTTGCATAATTAATTAATAATAATTAATTTCAAATAATTGTTTATTAATTAAATAGGTTAAATGCTATGACCGGGAGTTTACCGATACTTAAATCTAGACATTAAGTACACAACTCCAACAGTATGGTGTGCGTCGACACACGGAAGATCATACTATCGGTTACTCGTATATAATCGAACAGTTGCTCACGACCTAGATGGACAAGGACCAATCCATCGGTATAGTCGTTGTATGAAAGAGAAAATAATTTGTCTTAATTATTTTATCATACTTGCACATTTGGTGTATTGGGCGGATCGCTTGAGATTTATCGATTAGGATTGCCTTAGATAATCGATTTAAATCTCAGTGTATTTTATTCTTAATCCCTGATATTATTGCGGGTGTGTGCATTTAATATTAGTGACATTGATTTTCCAAAGGAATTGACTGATTAGAATAACCAGTCGATTACCGGTAAAGTTGGGTCACTGTATTTTATGTATGACATGCCGTGAATTCTTGACGGGAAAGTGTGTCCCGATAAGGGTTGATAATGTCCCCGAGATGAGTTCATAAGGAATTATTATGTAAACCCTGCAGGTGGATTTGTTCCGCATAATAATTAAGGTTGAATGGTACTAGTCTCGGTTACAAGAGATGAATAAATTAATTAGCAATAAATTAATTTTATTCATGGACATTTCTATCTTAAACACACGGAATAAATAATACTATCGGAGAGATAATATTATTTGATATAATATGGTATAATATTGGGAGTGAAATTATATTTATATAGTGGAAAATAAATATAATTAATAGATTAATTAATAGACTTGGGCTTGAGCTCAATTTAATTAATTCTATTGGAAGCCCAATATTCCACCTCCTTAAGATCCCCTACGTAGCCTATAAAAGCACTATATGGTCTTCTCTATTCTCATAACTTGAAGATCACAATTTTAGAGAGAGAAAGAAGAGAAGGAGATCCATAAGAGTTCAGAGGATCGTCGCCCACACGACGTTCGAACGAAGTGCAAGGAATACGTGGGAAGGTCTCAAGGTCTTCAAAGATCTCGTTTCTCCGTACAACGAGAACAAAGGTAAAATCGTTGAACCCCCTTCGATGATTTTAATGTTTAATTATCGTGAAAATAACGTGAACGTAAGATCCGGAATTTGGGATCCTCACCGAGGTCGAGCCGAGCGGTGGTGATCGAGGATCACCGGACCGCCGCGGCTGGAGCGACCCGGCGGCATGGATCGCACGGAGGTGCTGCCTAGGGAGGCAGGCGACCGCCTGGGGGGCCAAGCACCCGCCTGGTGGTGGTCGCGGGCGGCCGCCCGGCAGGCAGGCGAGCGCTTCGTGCGTGCTCGCAGCGGGCTGCGGGATTTACCGCAGCGGATCCGCATGCCTTCGCTGGTTGTGTGCGGGGCTCTACGGGCTGAACCCTAGCACTCGACTAGGCGCGAGCGCGAGTCCCATCGAGCAGCAGCGGCTCGTCCGCGGCTAGGGCTCGATTGGGAGTTCCTTCGGGGATGGCTTCGGCTGTTCCGGCGAGGGTTCAAGGCACGTCCAGCGGGCTGTTTTGAGCAGCCCCTCACGCCACGCATGAGATGCGATCGATCGCCTCGGGTACGCCCGTAGATGGTTATCGATCGGGCTTCTCCCCGCGTCCGGTGACGTGGGATTTTTCCGGTGGCGGGATTTCGATCGGAGTTGTCAATTCCGCGTTTCCCGACGACTCCGGGATGTCGATTTCCAACAGCATCTACCATAACAAAAGTACTGCTAGCTACTTAACTAACACCACAAAAGAGGACTACTTCAAATTCCATCAAGCCTGCTTGTTGTGGGAGAATTTTTTACTCATGACTGTTGCTAACATTGGCAAATCAGAAACATGTGGCAGTGAAGCTTCTTGTGGCAGTGAAACTTCTTGTGGACTGCCTTGAAAATCAATTAGATAAGGGTCCAACATCTCATGATCAATCCAATATATATACATGTTGGAGTTGTGTACTTAATGTCTAGATTTAAGTATCGGTAAACTCCTGGTTATAGCATTTAACCTATTTAATTAATAAACAATTATTTGCATTTAATTATTATTAATTAATTATGCAAAATATAGTCCTGGATTTTATACGTTGTAGTTAGTATGGTGTTCATGGGCACACAGAAGATCATACTATCGGTTACTCGTATTTAATCGAACAGATGCTCACGACCTAGATGGACACGGACCAATCCATCGGTATAGTCGTTGTGTGAGAGAGAAAATAATTTATCTTAATTATTTTATCACACTTGTACACTTGGTGTATTGGGCGGATCGCTTGAGATTTATTGATTAGGATTGCCTTGGATAATCAATTTAAATCTCAGAGTATTTTATTCTTAATCCCCGATATTATTGCGGGTGTGTATATTTAATATTAGAGACTTTGATTTTCCAAAGGAATTATCCGATTTAATTATTGGGTTAATTACCGGTAAAATTGGGTCGCTATATTTTATATATGACATGCCGTGAGTACTTGACGGGAAAGTGTATCCCGGAAGGGTTGATAATATCCCCGAGATGAGTTCATAAGGAATTATTGTGTAAACCTCATGAGTGGATTCGTTCCGCACAATAATTAAGGTTGAACGGTACTAGTCTCGGATATAAGAGATGAATATAATTTATTGAGCAATAAATAAATTTATTCATGGATATTTAAATCTTAAATACACGGAATAAATAATACTAACCGGAGAAATATTATTTGATATAATATGGATAAATGTTGGGAGTGCAATTTTATTTATATAGTGGAAAATAAATAAAATTAATATTGATAAGGATTAATGGATTTGGGTTGGACTCAATTTAATCTTCAATATTAGAAGCCCAATATTTCTTCTCCTTTTGATCCCCTACGTAGCCTATAAAAGCACTACATGGTCTTCACAATTCATTGACCTAAGATACGCCAATCATAAAGTCTTGAAGAGTGAAGGAGATCCATAGGAGTCCGATAGATCGTCGCCCACACGACGTTCGGACGAGGTGCAAGGAATACGTAGGAAGATCGCAAGGTCGTCAACGTTAATTCGTTTCTCCGTACAACGAATCGAGGTAATATAATCGAGAACCCCCTCTATGATTATGTGCTTGTTAATTGTGATATATACATGAACGCACGATCCGGAAAAACGACGAACCTCGGGGACGGGGATTCGAGATCCCCGGCGAGGATCGAACGCGGCGGTCGAACCCTAGGGTTCGGACCGCCGGGACGCGCGGCGATGGGACGAACCATCGACCTAGGGTCGATCGTCCGGGATGCCGTGGGCTGGTGCCACGGCGGATCCCAGCCGCCATCGCCGGCGGCGCGTCGGAAGCAAAGCCCTCGGCCGAAGCCGAGGGGCGATCGAGCCCGTGAGCTCGATCGCGGGTCGCTGCGGGGATGACCCGCAGCTGCCTCGTGCGCGCTACGGGTGTTCCCGTAGCAGAGGCGCACGGGGCTGACCCCATGCGAGCAGCGAGTCCGCGACTCGCTGCGGGGCTGCTACGAGCAGCCCCGGGGATGCCTCGTGCATCCCCAGCGATTGTCCGAGGACGATCGCGAGCCCCTCGCGGGGGCTCGGCTGGCGCACGCGGCCTTCGGGCCTCGCTGGGCGTTCGGTCGGGCCCCGACTCGTGAGGTGGTTCGCGTTCGGGTCTTCCGGCGATCTAGGGTTTTCGGTCGGGTTATCGGTTCCGCATAATTTTTGATAGCCCGGGACATCGAATCCCAGCAATTGGTATCAGAGCGTTTGGTTTCGTGTTCATGTATATGTTCGATTATTGTTCTACCTTGCAGGATTTCCGGCTATCATGGTTGATTTAATTATTGTGTTAATTAATTATCATGATTATTCATTTATTAAACTCTCGGACATGTCGAGATTCGTTTTGTGTGGTTGAATGTTTGTAATAGTAAAAATTCGGGGGTTGACCGAATTTAGAATTTATTATTATGTTCTTTATTTTCCGGAAAATGTATAGGGTCGATTTCATGTATAGAATCGATACCGGATAGTGTAATTTAAATTCTTGTAATTTATTTACGTTGGTTCGATGTTGAGACGATCGCCGGAAGACGAAGACGTGTGACGAAGACGAAGGGGACGAAAAACCGGGGGGGTCGATCATCCCCATGATCGATCCCCATGAGGATCGATCGACCCCATCGAAGGGGCTGCCCGCTAGGGCTTCCGGCCACGCCGGCCACCGGTGGTGGTGGCGCGTGGGCTGGGGGCAGCGGCGGTGGTGGTCCCGGGCGATGGAGGTCGACGGTGGGGATGGTGTGGGGTCTTCCAATCCCATGCTATTCCTACCAAGATTCACTTTCCTAAAAATTGATTCGTTTTTCCTATTTGAGTGTTCTCCTTTTGGAAACTCTCATGGATTAGGAAAAGAATTAATTGGAATTAATTTTATTCTTATTGTTTTATTTCCTTTATTGGAGATATTCATGGATTAGGAATATAATTGAGTTGGTATTAATTTATTTCCTATTTGATTATTCCTATTCTTGGGAATTTTCATTAGATGGAAATTAATTAATAAATGGAAAGTAGTAAAGTCCTAATTTATTTTATTTCCTTATTCTATTATAGATGTCTTCTAGAATATTCCAAGTTTTAACTTGGATAGATTATTCTAGAGATTTAATAGAATTAGATAGAAAAAAATAAATAAATAAAAGTATTAATAATATTTAATTTTATTTTTGATATATTCAATTGACTTAATTTTCGAATTAAGTAACTTTTGGATTAATTGAAAATAAATAGATTTAAATATTGGAGATTAATATTCTCGTCACATGGAGCATTCAAGAAACGAAGACTGAAGACTAGAAGATGCATATGAAGATGGAATAAAGCCATGATAGTCGGGAAAATAATTTTCTAGCATTATTTTGACTATGTGATCTATGTGCTTTATTGCTTTATGCATGCTATATGTGTTTACTTTATGCACTAGATAGCGTATCCCTTTATTGTAAAAAGCTAAGTGGGAGAGGGGATGGAAACATTCTCATGGTCTCCATTGTTGTTCTCTTGGTGACTCTTATGGACTTCCGAAGTTCATATAGACGAGTCATTGGAGGAGAATTCTTGTAATTCCTTTTACAAGAAACATTGATCAAGTTTATCAAACAATGCCTAATTTGTCTTTCTGAAACTGACTTCAAGTCGACTCATTCTCACCCCGGGGAGTGGAATGGAGCCAAAGCCACTTGGTCATGTGGATGACACAAATTAGAGACCTTCGTACCATTCTTTGATAGGTGGATCGATTGTCTGCTCGGCTCCCTCATTTATGAGAGATAGGGTCGTTCGCATGGTGAATCACTGGTTAGAAACTTCGAGTTTCACTTATGATTCTCCGAGTCTTGATCTACGAAATCGAATGGATCTTGTAATTGGGAGTCAATTATAAAAATCTCTTGGTGTAGTAAACGTCCACACCACGTGGCTTGCTATGCTAACGGATTTTGGATTAATTGATGTAGACAGTTATAAGTAATTGTGAAGAGTTGTGAAGTTGTCGTAAACGTCCACACCACGTGGCTTGCGGTGATGTAGCAATTCCAAACGATTTACTTTGGTGCTGAGTAATGGTTTACACTTAGATACGCGTTATAGTATTCTTCACCACGAAGTTACGCTATAATCGATGTATGACCAAAGAAAATCTAATTGCTAAATCATTTGGGTGGGTAAACGTCCACACCACGTGGCTTGCCTTACCTGATGGGATTTTAGACGCAATTAGTAATTTAATGATATTATTTGAGGGAGATAATATCGGACATTAAATTGATTGTTTGTTTACATGTGCTTATAGGTTTAGAGAATAGCTATGAACCCACTTTCTGTGATACTCAAGGAACATAAACTCACTGGTCCCAATTACATTGATTGGAAGAGAAATTTAGACATTGTCCTGACTGCCGAAGAGTACAAGTTTGTACTCTCTGATAAATGCCCTGCTGAGCCCACGGCTGCCTCAACTGATGAGGAAAAGGCAGCATATCGGAAGTGGAAAAAGGCTGATGAAATGGCTAGGTGCTATATTTTGGCTTCCATGTCAAATGTACTCCAAACCCAACATGAGCCGATGGACACTGCCCGGGATATGATGTCTAACCTCAAGGAGATGTTTGGGGAGCAGGATCGTGCGGCAAGGCAAGAAGCCATGAGAGTCCTCATGTCGACTACTCAGTCTGAAGGAACGCCCGTTGGGGAGCACGTTCTCAAGATGATGAGCTTGTTGAATGAACTTGAGGTCCTAGGAGCTTCTATTGATGATGAGACGCAAGTCGACATCATACTCCAGTCTCTGACCCCTAAGTTTGAGCAGTTTCGTATGAGCTATAATATGGGTAAACTATCTTATACTCTTGCGCAACTCCTGACTGAACTGAAGGCGGCAGAGGGGATCTACAAGAAGGGCAAGTCTCAAGCGCTTGTAGCTACCAAGTCCAAAATGGAGGTAGGGGCAAGAAAAGGAAGCAAGCCTGGAAACCCAGTGGTGCCAAGAGGAATGGACCACGAGTGGGGGCTAGTAAGCCAAGGGGCAAGTGCTTCCGATGCAACAAGTCTGGGCACTGGAAGTCTGAATGTCCTCTCAGAGGTACGAATTTTTCTTTAGTCGTAAAAACATAGTCAGCGGTATTATCTACCAGAATTCTGGTGTGTAGATATGGAACCACTGACGGTATGTGCATTTTAAATGCAGGGGTTCCAGAAAACCCGGCGACTTAGAGAAGAAGAGTTCGAGTCTACATGGGCAAAGCTGTTGGGGTAACAGCGGTTGCAGTGGAAGACATTTATCTGTTTTAGGATTTCATTTTAAAGTTATTGCTTTATGTACCCCTTTATTTTGAAAAAAGAACTTTTGTTCTGGTTTTCTTTATTAATGAATGGATATTTATTTCTTTAATCATCAAGTGATTTAGATAAGAAATAATGGTGTTATCTATTCTGGTACATTAGATAGCAATATATATGAATGATGAACCCTTAGTCTACCACGATGCAACAAACCGTTATGTATAACTTGTTTTACTTATTAGATGTATTCTCTTATAAATCATTATACTTGTGAATTCTTGAACTTAGTAGTATCTATTCAAAAGGGATTCAAAAAGGTCAAAATTGATTTGATCAATTATAGTTGGAGGAATGGACTTCCCGACCTAAGAATCAATCTTGAAAGATGATACAACTAAGTTAACCTTTCTGGATAAAGGATGGAATTCGGACAAGTATTGAGAATGATTTATGATTAATGCGGTAACATGTGTAATTAGAAAGGTACGAGTCGTTCTTTCAATGAATACTCGAAGATGGATTAGAATACTTGATGTGCCATAAAAGCGAAGTGTTTTTCGACACAAATCCATTATGGGGATCTTTCAAAGTATATCCATTGGAAGCCTGCGACTTGTTCGCGGAGGCTATCACCTATCTGAATAACACATAGCATAAATCAAAGATTGAGATTAAGTCTCAAACGACTACACCATACACTAATGTGTAGACATGGTGTGTCAGGAATAAGAAATGGAATTCTAATAGTAAAGGGACAAGTTTGTTCGGAACTACCTATGTTCTATGGATATTTCTGGATACAACGGCACATTCTATATGGTTGTAGAATATCCTAGAAGAACAAGTAATTGTATGTTCAATAGTACTACGAACCAGAGGGGTGTCCTCGCCCGGTTCTTAGAGAAGACTATTAGATGAACTGCAATGCCCTAACTGACAAAGTACTTTAAAAAGAGGAAAGGGAAAGACTGAGAACCAGCCTAACCGAGTAGTAGTACACCACTGACTGCACCTAATGTTATTACTGTTATACACCGGAACGCCATTGCAGTGGGAGGTTGTTAAGCAACCAGAGATGTTCATAAGACTGGAGGAGTTTTGAACTCTGGATCTAGTAGACATGAAATCGATCCCTAGTTCTGCATAGGAGGCAGTACTAATCTAAATGTGCCTACTTGGATAGCAATAAGTATTATTGTTAAGAGGCAAGATCATTTAGAAGTACAAGCTTAGTGAATCCATTTATGGATTATCACAAAGCTGTGGAACTTGCAAATAAAGGCAAGGAGAGGTGTGTTAGAGACGTAATGGAAACAAGGTGGCGTTTCTCGGAATTTTGTGTAGATAACACTTCATCGTTGGCAACAATGTAAAAGTGTTGTCAGACATAAAATAGAGGTTGTCTAAATGAATCGAGATATAAGATTAAGAGTAAGTTGGATCATGTTCTTGGAATCTCTCGATCTCTAGATAAGAACATTTTTACTTCTCTTAAGATATCTTATGCGATTATGGTTTGTTTTAAACATGCATAATTCTGAGAAAGGTTATTGCCTTTCGAGAACAGAATGCATCTATCTAAAGGTATGTATCTTGAACACATAAAGGAGATAGATATAGACAAAGCAGTTTCCTACGCTTCGAGTGTAGAGAGCTTTGTAGATGCAGTGTTGTAAAACAAGAACCTGATATCAACTATGCGGTTAGCGTAGTGGGAGGATATCAAAGTAATCTGGATAAGAGATATTCGAATGCTGTAAAAGTACTTGGAAGTACTGGATTACTAAGCAAGATGACATCTTCATAGATTACAGTTTCTCAGATCCAAAATCATAGAAAGACCAGTGTAAGTCGATATCAGGCTATGTGTTCACTTTTAGAAGAGGTGGAACCTAAGGATGAAAGAGTGATAAGCGTGATGCTTCTCGGACTCTATCATAAACCGAATAGCAGCCTCAGAGGCAGCGGAAGTTTTGGTTAGGTTTCGGGATGACCTCTGAACTTAGATATGATTCTTGGTTCACCAAAGGCTATGTATATAGCGGTGCATGGTAAACTGAAAGAAGTCATAAGTTCAAAAGGTGATGATAACACATAGAGCAAGTACCACCTGATTCGAGTCATCGTCTAGGGAGACGACGCAGTAGTCACCAAGATAACTTCAGAGCGGCAACCTAGATTGCTCATTCACATAATACTTCTAGGAAGTATAACTTAAGCACGTGATGAGTATGGGAGTCGGGAGTTTGGAGGAAATGACTAGACCTTAGTACAAGTGGGAGATTGTTGGAGTTGTGTACTTAATGTCTAGATTTAAGTATCGGTAAACTCCCGGTCATAGCATTTAACCTATTTAATTAATAAACAATTATTTGCATTTAATTATTATTAATTAATTATGCAAAATATAGTCCTGGATTTTATACGTTGTAGTTAGTATGGTGTGCATGGGCACACAGAAGATCATACTATCGGTTACTCGTATTTAATCGAACAGATGCTCACGACCTAGATGGACACGGACCAATCCATCGGTATAGTCGTTGTGTGAGAGAGAAAACAATTTATCTTAATTATTTTATCACACTTGTACACTTGGTGTATTGGACGGATCGCTTGAGATTTATTGATTAGGATTGCCTTGGATAATCAATTTAAATCTCAGAGTATTTTATTCTTAATCCCCGATATTATTGCGGGTGTGTATATTTAATATTAGAGACTTTGATTTTCCAAAGGAATTAACCGATTTAATTATTGGGTTAATTACCGGTAAAATTGGGTCGCTATATTTTATATATGACATGCCGTGAGTACTTGACGGGAAAGTGTATCCCGGAAGGGTTGATAATATCCCCGAGATGAGTTCATAAGGAATTATTGTGTAAACCTCATGAGTGGATTCGTTCCGCACAATAATTAAGGTTGAACGGTACTAGTCTCGGATATAAGAGATGAATATAATTTATTGAGCAATAAATAAATTTATTCATGGATATTTAAATCTTAAATACACGGAATAAATAATACTAACCGGAGAAATATTATTTGATATAATATGGATAAATGTTGGGAGTGCAATTTTATTTATATAGTGGAAAATAAATAAAATTAATATTGATAAGGATTAATGGATTTGGGTTGGACCCAATTTAATCTTCAATATTAGAAGCCCAATATTTCATCTCCTTTTGATCCCCTACGTAGCCTATAAAAGCACTACATGGTCTTCACAATTCATTGACCTAAGATACGCCAATCATAAAGTCTTGAAGAGTGAAGGAGATCCATAGGAGTCCGATAGATCGTCGCCCACACGACGTTCGGACGAGGTGCAAGGAATACGTAGGAAGATCGCAAGGTCGTCAACGTTAATTCGTTTCTCCGTACAACGAATCGAGGTAATATAATCGAGAACCCCCTCTATGATTATATGCTTGTTAATTGTGATATATACATGAACGCACGATCCGGAAAAACGACGAACCTCGGGGACGGGGATTCGAGATCCCCGGCGAGGATCGAACGCGGCGGTCGAACCCTAGGGTTCGGACCGCCGGGACGCGCGGCGATGGGACGAACCGTCGACCTAGGGTCGATCGTCCGGGATGCCGTGGGCTGGTGCCACGGCGGATCCCAGCCGCCATCGCCGGCGGCGCGTCGGAGGCAAAGCCCTCGGCCGAAGCCGAGGGGCGATCGAGCCCGTGAGCTCGATCGCGGGTCGCTGCGGGGATGACCCGCAGCTGCCTCGTGCGCGCTACGGGTGTTCCCGTAGCAGAGGCGCACGGGGCTGACCCCATGCGAGCAGCGAGTCCGCGACTCGCTGCGGGGCTGCTACGAGCAGCCCCGGGGATGCCTCGTGCATCCCCAGCGATTGTCCGAGGACGATCGCGAGCCCCTCGCGGGGGCTCGGCTGGCGCACGCGGCCTTCGGGCCTCGCTGGGCGTTCGGTCGGGCCCCGGCTCGTGAGGTGGTTCGCGTTCGGGTCTTCCGGCGATCTAGGGTTTTCGGTCGGGTTATCGGTTCCGCATAATTTTTGATAGCCCGGGACATCGAATCCTAGCAATACACAATTATCCTGATGCCCAATTAAATAACCAAGTTCATCAATATTGAACCACCCCTTCAAATGCACTAGCCTATTACAATCATCTAAAGCATTAAAATTGTAAAAAAAAACTACAGTTGACCTTTCAACCTTATCTCCTTAAACATGCACTCAAAATCCTTCAAACTAAGCTCTGAACCACAACAGTAATAAAAAAATGCAACTTTCCCATCCACATAGCAAATCTTACCTTTGCCCTCTCGAAATTTCCCACTGTGGTGAATCTTCAAACCGAACACATACCTCCCTAACAAATCGTCGGGCTCCTTATCCGGCGCCCTCCCATTCTCTGCAGATGACGAATTGACTCTCAATTTCCACGGCATTAGGGTTACAGTTTGGATATTTTAGGGACAGAAATTTTGGATTTTATTTTGGGGTTAGGGTTTCTCGTAGAATAGATTTAGGGATTTAGGGATTTGAGAGTGAAGCAATTTGGGGATTTAGGTATTTAAGAGAGAAAGGAATTGGGGATTTAGGGTTTGAAGATGAATGAGCTGTGAGAATCGAATTCACGTAAGTATGTTTTTCTCTTTTTTGTTTTTTCTTTAAATGAATTAATTAAATAAATGAGTAATTACATAAATGTCCTCCCAGCTACATATCATTGCAATGCACAATCTCAATTAGGGAGCGTGATATCCACTTTTTCGGAATATTCCACCGAATATTCGCTTCAGGCAAGTCGCGGGTAGGAAAGTGTAAATGTGTTAAACCTCAGGTAGGCGCAACGTTTTTCCGGTCAGGTAGGAAAGTGTAAAAACTGTTAAACCTCATGTAGAAAAAAATAATTTACCCTATTTATTATTAATATTAAAAAGTAGTGGGGCCATAAAATGAGTTTAAACCGAAAAACTAATGTGAATGATAAATATTTCAGTTCAGTTATTGATTAAATTGATTAAAAATATTTAAAAAAATAGTCAACTGGTATGAAGTGAGTAACCGATGTACATGCCCTTAGTAGTTGATTATGTAAAACTTTGAATTTTTGGATGAGTTTAACAACCGTAACATTTTTAATAGTGGTTTCAATATATTTTCTATTACTCTCTTCTTTCACTTGGCAAATTATATTGTCTCAAAATTGTTTGCCAAGTTGATCAATTGTTCTCTTGTTTTAGCGTCAATTATTATGATAAAATTATAAAAATATATATAAAAAATACTAAAATAAAATTTACGCTATAAATTTTATTTTAATATTTTTTTATAATTTTTATCATAAGTAATCAACGGTCAAACAAAAGAACAGTTGACCACAAACCGTTATGGGACGGAGATAGTATTATTCTTATTTTTATTAAGTATGGTACATATACTATCCATTATAATGATAATTAAATGATTATTAGTGAAGATTACATTCATAAATAATGAATGACGGAGGTAGTATTATTCTTATTTTTATTAAGTATGGTACATATACTATCAATTATAATGATAATTAAATAATTATTAGTGAAGATTATATTCATAAATAATGAATTTTTCCGAATGATTTATGTTTCATGTGATGATAATTTTAATTTTATTGAATGAGAATTTTTTATGTATTTTTTTATTTGTTCAATGTTTATTATTTGTTTTTATAATAAATATTAAAAATTTTATGATAAATGTAATGATAATTTTAATTTTATTTAATGAGAATTTATTTTTTATATATGTTATGTATTTTTTATTTGTTCAATGATAATTATTTATTTATATAATGAATATTAAAAGTTTTATGTTATCATGTATGATACACTTATGTATATTCTCAAATACTTTCTTTTAGTTGTTAGCTGATTTTAATATATTTTATATTTTTAAATATTTCTATTCAGTTGTAGGTCAATTTTAACATTTTTTTAAATAACATAAAAAGAATAATTAATTCGAATATTTTCTCAAATAATCTTTCTTAATTCTTCCATAAAATGGCTTCTAGCGGAAGATCTCCAACAAACATGTCGAGTCAAGAGTTGTCAAGAGTAGTTTTGAAATGATTGGAGTGCTCTTGGTTATATATAGTTGGAAGAAGTTCAACAAATATTTGAGTAGTAAGATTAATAAGATTACAAAGATTTTAAAAAATGTATTGAATAATTCAGTCATATTTGAATTACTTTCAAGTGTTGTAACAATGTCAACAACCTAAAATTTACATTCCAAATGTGAAGTGAGTTATGTACAAACGTAGTTGAATAGATAATTATAAAATTGTCATTCAATCCCAAATTAGCCCGGAAGACGCTACATTAACACCAGGTGTAGAAAAACTTCTTTACACCGCTAATAAAATTTTGACATGTGGCATTATTTATTAAAATATTTATTATTAGTTTTGATATGATATCTATAAATTTGGTAATAAAAATCAAATTAAATTTTGTTTAATTTCTTTCCATTATTTAATTTAGTAAAAATATTTTAGTTACTAAAAATTTAAAAATAAATTAATTATTTTAATTGATTAATTAAAATATAAAATTTATCAATTTGATTAATATGAAAATTTAATTAATAAAGTTCTACATATCAATTCAATTCAATTAATTAATTAAAATTATAATTTAAATTAAACTAATTAATTAAAAATTAAAATTTTAATTATATTTATAATCTAAGTTAATTATAAGACTTTCATATTATATGAGTTAATAAGTTAAAATATTATTTTTAAATTGAATCTAAATTATCTAAGCTATATATTAATTATTAAGATTTTAAAATTTTACATAAAAATAAAAAAAATCAAATTATACAATTTGCATATTTCAACTAAAGTATTAATTCAGATAAAAATAATTTTAGTTGATTCAATTCTTTAAAAAATGATTATTTAATTATGATCAATATTATTATATTAAAATGTTATATTAAAAATTAAAACTAATTATTTTATGATCAATATTTTTCTATATGATTAATGCATTTTTATATAACCATAATTTCATTACATTCCATTAAATTAATTTATTTAAATAATTTATTTTAAAATTGAATCAAGTAATTATTTCCAATATTATTGTATTAATTTTCATATTATTTAATCAAATTATAGGATATACTCGCACCCAATGAACCAAAAATTGTACTACATATGCAATTCACATCATTTTAATATTGTACAAATTAATTACCATGATCGAGAATATTAATGCACTTTAGACAAAAAAACATAATTGTATTTACACATACTTCACACTACTAATTCAGTTCGATTATTTTAATTGTTTATAAAGAATTTGAAATAAATATTCTTCTTTCAAAGAATAGTTGTCATATCTGGTCAATTACTTTATTGTTTCACCGGAAATAAGAGTGGGCAGTCTATAATTTAGTAAATTAATTTCATTATACAAAATTTAATATAATTAATTTTAATAAATAAACTATATTTTATGTCAAATTCATTATAAGAAATTAATTTTAAGTAAAATATTGATTTATTAAAATACATAGTACGAAGTTTATTTTTTCATTAATTTTTTGTACATCATTTATATTGTACAATTTATTATATTTAAAATAATTATTTCTTTAAATGTAATTTTGAAAAATTAATTATAAATAAAATAATTATTACTTAAAATATAGTTAGAGTATTTTCTATTATTAAATTTATTATACTTCAATTTTTTACTAGTCTAATTAAATTTTATAATTTAATTTAAAATTTTAATTTATCAATTGAATGTAAGTACTTACTTCATTAGTTTTATTAGCAATATAATTAATAAATTTACTAAACTAATTAATAAATTTAATTTAAAATTAAATCAATTAATTAAATAAATTAATTTACTTTCAAACTTATAATAATTAAAATATTCTTGCTAAATTTAAAAATGGAAGAAAATTAAACAAAATTTGATTTGATTTGTACTACCAAATTTATAGATATCCTATCAAAAATAATAATAAATACTTTAATCAATAATGCCACATGTCAAAATTTTATTGGCGGTGTAGAAAGTTTTTTTACACCTGGTGTTAATGTAGCCTTTTCCAATTAGCCCTAACTAGAGCGCAAACTTTTAGTACAACTGGATGGCCTGGTCCGGCCCGATAAATGAGCAGGACAGAACAGAGAATGGACATTTAAAAAACAAATTGGGCTTTTGGCCCGCCCGAAAGACCCAATTAGTAAATGGGTCAACCCGATTTTGACTCATAAATTGAACAAATTCATTTAATTTTTAATTTTTATATTAAAATTTTTTTATTAAATTTTTTTTTATTTATTTTTAATAAAATTTAAAGTATGCTAACATAAATTTTGTTATATATTTATTTTATATTTTTAATAAGTTTAACAATTATTTAATGTTAAAAATATAAATATTATAATTTAGTTTGTATTATCTGTCTCAATTATTCATGTACAGTGCAAAAAATAAATTCCTGCATAAATATTTACAACAGAAAATATTTATTTTTAATTTAAAATTCAGAGAAAAAATACCATAATGTCATTTGCTGGAAAAACAAGATGAGTATTAATTTTTAATTTAATTTTGGTTGGTTATCTTCATTTTCTCAATTAATAATAAAGGTATTTTGTAATTAATCTGGAAGTTGTACAGATTTTGATGATAAATATTGTGGGATTGTCAAATTCATTATATTCTATTAATTGACCAACTAGATAGGAAAACATTATATAGTCTATTTGACCAAGTAATTAAAAGTGCTTGTAGTCAAATCACAAAATTAGGTGAGTGTCACCAAATTGATTTTTTTCCCTAACCCTATAAATTTATCAATTTTTAGCAAATAAATATACACACAACAAATATAAGTATAGAGTAAACAATGTTATTCAAATATCTACTTGTATGTTTGGTTTTATACGTTTGTCATACAAATGGATGTTTTTTGAGAAAAAGAATACATTTCCACGTTGTTAACCAACTCCCCCCAAATACCGAGCCTCTCTTGTTGCGATGTTACTCTGGAAACAAGAATTTAGGGTATCACTATCTCAAAACCGACGAGCAATTTCATTACGACTTTTGCGATTCGTTTCGTGCTTTGTTCGTCTGTCATCTGTGGTGAAACGGAAAAGATAAATCTTTTGATGTTTGGAACACCAATTGGGGCACTAAGCCCACGGTGAATAAAGTTTGGGTAGCGAGAAGTAATGGTATTTATTTCTCTAGTTATCTCCCGCCAAGTCAACTGGAGTACAGATTAAGATGGAATGGAAACTAATGAATGATAACATTTACAATTATAATAAAATCTCTTATTTTCAACATTCCCATATTGTGCCATTCAATTGAAATGACATATATGCCCCTGTTGTTTTAACATTTATTTTCACAATAAGCATGAAAAAAAATTAAGACTTCTACAAATTCAATCTATATATAAAAAGTGCGGCAATGCAAAAATATCTGGATCTTCCTGTTAGAACTTTTTTAATCAGTTTGACAACAATCAATATAATTTATCTGAAAAATAACACAGAAAAAATAGAACACATAAAATATAGTACGTACCGCAAATATTTATAATATATTTGTATTAATGCTTGCGGAAATTTTGTACCTCATATATATTTTGTTTGCGCAAATATATTTTGATATATATATATATATATATATATATATATATATATATATATATATATATATATATATATATATATATATATATATATATATATATATATATAATCTGATTGCGCAAATATATTTACTGATTCTTACGCAAATATAATTTTATATATATATAACTAACTTGTTTTGATAGAGGATTGCGCCCACTGCCGTTGTGTATGTAGATCTCGGACGTCTATCTTGCAGGATACAACTATTGAACTCACATTGTTACTGTTAACGGAAATAATAAATTTAGATAAATATTGTATTTATTATTTGTATAATGTGTAGTTATCTCTCCTTAGGTTTCGGTTATATTGTTGTATCTCCTCTATATAATTCCGTAATACATCAATCACCAGATCATCGGTGATAATTATTTTACTCTCACATGGTATCATATACATCATCGAATAAACCCTAATCTTTTTTTCTTTTCTTTTCTGTTGCGAACAGGTCCCCTTCGCACCTAGCAATTGATTGCCATGGCTACCAGTGCAAGTGCTGCTCCTCTCTCCACCACAGCAATGATCAATCTAGTCCAAATCAAACTTTCGTCTGCCACGTTCCTGATGTGGAAACGACAGTTCCTTTCCATAGCTACTACTTTTGAGATGATGGACGTCATCGACGGTTCGTCGTCTGCTCCTTCGCCTACTCTCGTCTCCACAGCCGGTGAACAGACTCTAAATCCGACCTACTCCGCATGGTACTTACGAGATCAGAAATTACTCGGAGTCCTTTTCGCCACCCTCGAACCAGAAGCAATGGTCGAGGTGCTCGATTGTACCTCCTCTCGATCGGCATGGCTCACACTCGAGTCGATTTTTGCCAACGCGTCTACCTCACGCGTCAATCAACTTCGAGAGGCGTTGCTATCTCTCCGGCGCGACTCCTTACCTGTTGCAGAATATGGTAAAAGTTTCAAATCATTGTGTGCTCAACTCTTTGCCATAGGAAAGCCCGTTGACGAGGGAGATAAGAGCCACTGGTTTCTCCGTGGTCTTGGTCATAAATTTGCCAATTTTGCCGACACTCGAATGGCTATGACCCCTGTCCCTCCACTTCGTGATTTACTTCATCAAGCCATTCAGTTTGAACTTACTATTGCTGCCATGGAGGGCACGACTGCTACCCATGTCGCATTCATTGCCTCCGACTCCGACAATGATTCACGATCTCGTGCGTCTCGACCTTCGGAGCAGCCTGCAGCCTCTCGGAACACCTCGACTTGATATGGTCGTGCTGCTGCTGCTGGTCGTGGGGCAGGAGCAGCCCCTGGAGCTCGTCGTCCCTACGTGCCAAGATGTCAATTATGCCGAGGTGAGCATTATGCAGACAAATGTCCTAAATACCTGCAACTTCAAACTCGTGCAGGTGCTCCTTCTCATGGCTCAAACCCTGTTGGTTCGGCCAACCTTGCACAGGCCTTTCAAGCCGCATGTTCGCTCTCCGATTCAACCACTACTCCGGACTGGTATGTTGACTCGGGTGCATCGGCTCATATGACGTCCCAACCGAATCATCTGGACTCCTTCACTCCTTATACGGGTAATGGTTCAGTTATTATCGGCAATGGAAAAGCTCTACCTATCTCTCATATTGGTTCTCGACAGCTTTTTTCTAATGTTAATTTATTGGACGTTTTGGTCGTGCCTAATTTGACCAAGAACCTTCTATCCATCAGTAAATTGACATCGGATTATCCTGTTGATGTTTTTTTTTCTGATCAATCTTTTGTCATTCAGAATCGGGACACCAAAGCCCCCCTGGCTCACGGTCGGCGTGACAAGGGACTCTATATTTTGGAGCAGTGCAATTTGGCTCTAGTTGCTGCACTTCAACCAAAAGACCTACGAGCTAGTTATTCTTTATGGCATTTACGCCTTGGACATGTTTCCTTTGATGTTTTAACTTTGCTTAATAAATTGGGACATTTGTTGGTGACCTCTTTATTGCCGAACTCTACTATTTGCTCGCCTTGTCAGTTGGCAAAAAGCAAAAAATTGTCGTTTCCTTTGAATGATAAACGTGCTTCATATGTTCTTAACATGGTATCAAAGCAGGCCCAACACGATGTGGGGCCCCGGTCGATGGAATTTCCGACTGTGGGCACCACTGCCGATGAAATTTCTGGCCACGAGTAATTCCGATGGAATTTCCGGCTTACTCGTGAGGGGGAGTGTTAGAATATCCCACATCGGTTGGATAAAGGACCTTGGGCTCACATATAAGTTGGACAACCTTATCACCTTAACAAGGCCTTTTAAGGTGTTATTGGCCCAACTTTGACAGTTACCCACCAACTTGAGATCCTTACAAACTCTAATTGTATCTCTCTGAAATATTAGTATAAGAAGAAACTTTATCTTGTTATATTCCTTTTTATGCTTCGTGATGTCTCTTTATATAGCCTATAAACAAGAGGGGTTACAATTTTCTGAACGTTACAATTTCTAAACGTTGCATGAGTTCATTCAAAATAAACTCATCCAAAAGTTGTAACCTCTTGCGCTAACGGCATAGTATTATCAGAATATTTAATCAGAATTAATAAATAAACATAAAATAAAGTTTTGATTTTGGCACGTCATTAAGACAAATGTCTAATATTAAAAACCACTTATTTTATTGTACGATTAAACTCTGATAAGCTCCAACAATATCCCACATTTTCTATTCAAACTTTAACAATACCCCACATTTGAATAGAAAATAAGCTATAAATACATCATCCTTATTTCAGAGATCAAAGAATCAATATGCATTGAAAGAGGTGTCTTTGATGACTTGAACCTTTTCTTAGTAAAACTTACTGGTATTACTTGGTGAGGTAGTGATTATTTCATCTTGAACTATTCACCATTTTGTAATAATACAACAATAAGGATCACACATATATCATCATCATACTTTCGAGTTTATACGGTTGTGTTCATTTTGGTCCTGAACATATCCCGACTTCATGAGAGATCTAGAGAATTTTAAGCCATATTAATTCTCATAGATGCGACCCGACATCACTCTCATATAGGTAATGCTTATTAAGAATAGTCCGCACTATCCCACTTCATAAGCTATTCAGCCTCCTCGGCAGCTTTGTCTAATGCTATAAATTCAGACTCCATAGTAGAACGCGCAATGCAAGTTTGTTTTGACGACTTCCACGATATGGCTGCCCCACCAAGAGTAAAAACATATCCACTTGTAGATTTACTCTCGGTGCTTCCCGATATCCAATTTGCATCAGTATATCCTTCCAAAACAGGAGGATATTTTGTGTAATGTAAACCAAAGTTTATCGTATATTTTAAATATCGTAGGACTCTGATTAAAGCATGCCAATGATCTTTTCCAGGATTGCTTGAATATCTACTTAATCGACTTAGTGAATAAGCTAGATCTGGTCTTGCACAATTCATAATGTACATCAAGCTTCCTATAACTTGTGTATATTCCAACTGTGATATACTTTCTCCACTATTTTTAGATAGTTTGCATGTCGGATCAAATGGAGTCGTCATGGGCTTGTTATTGTACTGCCCAAATTTTTTGAGAACTTTCTCAATATAATGTGATTGGGTAAGTGTATAACCATTAGAATTTCGTAAAATTCTCACTCCAAGAATTACATCTGCTAATCCCATATCTTTCATATCAAAACAAGAATTTAGCATTTTGTTTGTGGAGTTTATAATATCTTTGCTTGTTCCCATAATAAGCATATCATCGACATATAAACAAATAAATACATAATCATTTTTTGTTTGTTTTATGTAAACGCACTTGTCGCATTCGTTTATGGAAAAACCATAAGACATCACTGTATAATCGAACTTTTCATCCCATTGTTTTGGTGCTTGTTTAAGACCATATAATGACTTAACAAGTTTACAAACTTTCGTTCTTGACCTTTAACAATAAATTCTTCCGGTTGGTCCATATAAATTTCTTCTTCTAATTTCCCGTTTAAGAATGCCGTCTTAACATCCATTTGATGTATTTCTAAATTATATATAGCTGCTATTGCTATTAATAATTGAATGGATGTAATTCTTGTAACCGGAGAGTAAGTATCAAAGTAATCGATGCCTTCTTTTTGTCGAAATCCTTTAGCGACTAATCACGCTTTATATTTGTCGATGGTACCATCTGGTTTTAACTTCTTCTTGAATATCCATTTATATCCAATAGTTTTATTTCGAGGGGTAAATCAACCAACTCCCAAGTGTGGTTATTCATAATGGACTCAACTTCACTTTGAATTGCTTCTTTCCAATAAGGTCCCTCCGACGATTCAATGGCCGCCTTATATGTTTGAGGTTCATGTTCACTCATAAATGTCATAAAATCAGATCCGAAATCCTTGACAATCCTCGTTCTTTTACTTCTTCTTGGTTCAAAATCTTGTTCTTGAACTTGAGAAGTAGATGAATTATTTTGAATACTTTTAGCATCTGTTTATTCATTCTCGTGTACTATTTTTATAGTAGTACTCATCTTTCCTTTATATGGAAATATGGTTTCGAAAAATTCAGCGTCAGAAGATTCCATAAAAGTATTTTCTTTAATTTCCCCATTTTCTGATTTATGAACCAAAAACCGATATGTTGCACTATTATGTGCAGGTCCTAAATAAATACAATCCACTGTTTTTGGTCCAAGTTTTTGCCTCTTAGGATGGGGAATAAGAACTTTAGCAAGACAACCCCACACTTTCATGGTTTTGTACGTAGGTAATTTTCCTTTCCAAATTTCATAAGGAGATTTATTACTTCTTTTATGAGGAATTCTATTCAATATTCTATTAGCAGCAAGAAGTGCTTCGGCCCATAGATTATGTGGCGCTCCTGAATTATTCAACATAGAATTTATCATATTTTTAAGCGTCCTATTTTTACGCTCGGCAACACCATTTTGCATTGGAGTATAAGGTGCCCTCACCTCATGTATTAAATTATGCGAACAAAATTCAGCAAAATCATTTGATTGATATTCTCGACCACGTTCTGATCTTAGAATTTTGATCTTTTTGTCTAATTGATTTTCGACTTCAGCTTTGTAATTTTTAAACATGCTTAATGCTTCATCTTTATTGCTTATCAAATAAACATACTTCACATTTTTCAATGCTTTCGGAATCAAGTCCATGTTTGCGTTTTAAATTAGAACTACATTTAGGTAGTAGTCCTAAATTTATCATTCTTTTAAGGGAACGGAAATTAACATGGCCTAATCTTTCATGCCATAAATAAAATGAATCAAGTAAGTAGATGGAACCAGCGCTATTATCTGTGCTATTCTTATTATTATCAAGAACTGATGATATATTAAGTTTGAAAAGTCCCTCAGTTAGGTAACCTTTTCCAACATACACTCCACCCTTTGTGAGAGTAAACTTATCAGACTCAAATACTAACTTGAAACCTTTGTTACTAAGAATAGGTCCAGAGATCAAATTTTTCCGAATCTCAGGAACATGCAGCACGTTAGTGAGTATTAAGTTCTTTTCCCGAAGTGAGTTTTAGTATCACTTTCCCTTTTCCTTCAACTGCAGCAGTACTGGCATTTCCCATGTACAAACTCTCTTCACCAGTGAGTTTTTCATATGTATTGAACTTGTTCCTCGACAACATACATGCCTCGATGCACCGGTATTGACCCACCATTCATTGGAATCGACTATCATATTGCCTTCAGCCACAACACCAATGAATTGATGTTCATTGACCACAGGAGCAATTGATTGATCCATTGTCAAATTAAAAAAAAAAAAAGTTTTCTATCTTAGATTGTTAGAACTTTTTTAATCAGTTTGACAACAATCAATATAATTTACCTGAAAAATAACAAAGATAGAACACAGAAAATATAATAGTACGTACCGCAAATATTTATAATATATTTGTATTAATGCTTGCGCAAATTCTGTACCGCATATATATTTTGTTTAAGAAAATATAATTTTATATATATATAACTAACTTTTTTTGATAGAGGTTGCGCAGCAATCTCCTAAGACAGAAATTCGTCCACTACCGTCTGTGTATATAGTTCTCGGACGTCTATCTTGCAGGATACAACTATCGAACTCACGTTGTTACACACCAACTTGAGATCCTTACAAACTCTAATTGTATCTTTCTTAAATATTAGTAAGAAGAAAGTTTATCTTGTTATATTCCTTTTTATGCTTCGTAATGTCTCTTTATATAGCCTATAAACAAGAGGAGTTACAATTTTCTGAACGTTACAATTTATAAAGTTCATTCAAAATAAAACTCATCCAAAAGTTGTAACCTCTTGCGCTAACGGCATAGTATTTATTATCAGAATATTTAATCAGAATTAATAAATAAACATAAAATAAAGTTTTAATTTTGGCACGTCATTAAGACAAATGTCCAATATTAAAACCACTTATTTTATTGTACGATTAAACTCTGATAAGCTTCAACACTTCCGTCTCGGTCGAGACGGATGGAATAACACACGATTCAGAATTCGATGCTTCACTCTCTTGCAACAATAGTTGTTGGGGATCAACCGTCAAAAAAAAATTCAAGGAACCATAAGAAGGCGCTCTATCATTGTATATCGGTGGTTGGAATTCTGAGAGAGGAGGCACATCATACGAGCCAAGATGTATTCCATTGTCTTGCCTCACCAGATGAATCTCGTCGCTATAGGAAAAATTAAATGAACCTATATTAAGTATATCGTTGTCCTTTGCCAATGACTGGATCTCGGGGATAACAGGAACTCTTGATGAACATGGAGTAGGTACTCCACTATCAAATAAATGTGAAGAATAAATGACCATAATTGAGTTTCACATAACTTTATGGATGGAATAATGGTTACCGGGCTAATTAGAGGGTCCAGTGTCAAATACTAAGTGTTTGTGTGAGACATTCAGTGGCGGAGCCACTAAGGCCCAAGGGGGGCTTAAGCCCCTCCAACAATTTTATTTTCTTTGTATTTTTTATTAAAAAATAATTTAAAATTACTTTTATTTGTGTTTAGCCCCTACTAAAATATGTTAATATATGTATTGAAAAAAATCCAACCCCTACAACTTGATTTTTTTAACTCCGCCCCACTTTAAGTTGAATTCAATTAAGGCTAGAAATTAGAGGATAGAATATGAGATCCAATTAAATTGAAAGATATATCAAATAAATTAGATAAATTTAAGGTTGAATAATTATGGGATCGGAAAAAAATGAGGGTAAAAAAATAGTCAAATAATTTGGATCGAATAATGAAGATTGAATAAATTGAAAGTCAAATAAGGATCGAATCAAGGTCAAATAAGGATCTATCATAGTAGGACTAGAAACGAGCCGAGTCGAGTTTTGAGCTTATCGATCTGGTTCGGAAAAAAATAGCTGTTGGGATGTAGAGTCAAATCGGAGTCAAAAGGAAGTGAAACGAAATTAAATAAAAGGCAAAGTCGCAAAAGAAATTGACGTCTGAGGCGTGTATGTATAGGCGCAACAAAGTCTCGGGTTGTTTTAGAAGATTGAATAAATTGAAAGTCAAATAAGGATCAAATCAAGGTCAAATAAGGATCGAATAAGGAGGGTCGAATAGATCGGGTTGTATAAGGATGTTTCAAGGACCGAATATATCGTATTAAAAATCAAATAAATTGAGGGTCGAATAAGAATGTATCAAGGATCGAATAATGACGATCGAATTAAATTAAGGAGCTTACAAATGTAAAAAGGGTAATATCAGTATTTGCTTATTTTTATGTAGAAAAAGGTATTGTTAAATGCTAGTGTAAGAAAGATGATCAATCTTAGTATATTTTACGTAACTTTTATGTTTTTCCCGAATTATAAACCCTAAATTTTGCATTCCAACTCTGAACTGAGTTATGTACAAACGTAGTTGAATAGATAAATTACAAAATTGCCATTCAGCCCCGAATTAGCCCGAACTAGAGTGGGAACTTTTGGTACAACAAGATGGCCCGGTCCGGCCCGACAAATGAGCTGGACAGAACATAGAATGGACATCTAAAAAACCAATTGGGCTTTTGGCCCGCCCGAAAGACCCAATTAGTCAATGGGTCAACCTTATTTTGACTCATAGATTGGACAAATTCATTTCATTTTTAATTTTTATATTTTAAAAATATTTTTTTATTATTTTATTTAATATTTATTTTTATTTTTATAAAATTTAAAGTAGGGGTACTATCACAAAAGGCCCCGTAAATTAGGCTGATTCCACAAACTGTCCTGCAAGTTAGACGAAAACCACCTTCAATCATTTTCGGTGAAAAAAAACGTAAAATGGCCGAAGAGCAACGCACGTGATCTCATACATGTCAATTTTAACTCGCCGGAGTGTTTACGTGGAAATAATCTTAGTTTCCGTAATCAAAAAACCAACAAATCACAAACCCTAATTTATAAATCCCGACTCCTCTCTTTTATCTCTCGCGATATCTTAACATTACAACTGATTATCATCTCAAGTTGTTCTTGCGTTGTGGGTCCTTTTTACCATTGGGATTTCTGAAAATTTTTTCTTGCGAACCTCTGTATGCGATGTTTCTTGAGAAGCCATTGTCGATTAAAGATTTTAAAATGTGGATTAAAGGGTTTGGGATGTCCATCCAGAGTTTTAATTTGGTTGTCAATTTGGGGTTTTGATTCAGTAATTTTTTAGAAAGGAATTTGGGGATTAGGTTATCTCACTATTTATGTAGGGTTTTTTAAAGAAATTGTAGAAATTAAGTATATTTAGGGAATAGAAAATCATATTGCACCTGTTTTTGGTTTAAATTACGGCACCTACCATCCACATTTTCCTCAACAATTGAGATAATTTCCACGTAATTATGCACACCGGCGAGTTAAAATTGAAACGTATGAAATCATGTGCATTTCTCGTGGCTATATTACGCTTTTTTCATCGGAAAGGATTGAACGTGATTTTTGTCTAACATGGGACTGTTTGTGGAATTAGCTTAACTTACAAGATCTTTTGTGATATTACACCTTTAAAGTATGCTAACATAAATTTTGTTATGCATTTATTTTATATTTTTAATAAGTTTAATAATTATTTAATGTTAAAAATATAAATATTATAATTTTTTGTATTATCTTTCTCAGTTATTTATGTAAAATGCAAAAAAAATAAAATAAAAAATTGCATAAATATTTACCAAAAAAAGTATTTATTTTTAATTTAAAATTCGGAGCAAAAATACCAAAATGTCATCTGCTAGAAAAATAAGTGGAGTATTAATTTTTAATTTAATTTTGGTTGGTTTATAAAAGTTTGCAAACTCTCTGTCTTCAAGAGAATGTATAACTTTATCAATTTTTTTTACTGTTTTTGATATAGGTCTTCCAAATCCTCCTTTATTTATTTGTTTTATCTTCATTTTCTCAACAAATAATACATGTATTTTGTAATTAATCCGAAAATTGTAGAGATTTTGATGATAAAAACATTATATAGTCTATTTGACCAAGTAACTAAAAGTGCATGTAGTCAAATCACAAAATTAGGTGGGTGTATTCACCAAATTGAAATTTTTCCTAACCCTATAAATTCATCAATTTTTAGCAAATAAATATACACACAACTACAAATATAAGTATAGAGTAAACAATGTTGTTCAAATATCTATTAGTGTGTTTGATTTTATATGTTGGTCATGCAAATGGATGTTTTTTGATGAAAAGAATACATTTCTACGTTGTTAATCAACTCCCCCCCAAATACCGAGCCTCTCAAGTTGCGATTCTACTCTAGAAACAAGAATTTAGGGTATCACAATCTCAAGACCGACGAGCAATTTCGTTACGACTTTTGCGATTCGTTTAATTCTTTGTTCGTCTGTCATCTGTGGTGGAACGGAAAAGATAAAGCTTTTGATGTTTACAACGCCAATTGGGTCACTAATCTCACGGTAAATAATGTTTGGGTAGCGAGAAACAATGGTATTTATTTCTCTAGTTATGTCCTTCCAAGTCTGCTGTAGTACAGATATAGATGGAATTAGAAACTAATGAATGATGTATTGTAGTAACATTTACAATTATAATAAAATCTCTTATTTTCAACATTCCCAGATTGTGCCATGCAATTGAAATGACATATATGCCCCTGTTGTTCTAACCTTTATTTTCACAAGCATGAAAAAAAATCAAGACTTCTACAAAATCAATCTATATCTAAAAAGTGCGACAATGCAAAAATATTTGGATCTTCCGTATCAGTCGAGACAAATTGAATACCACACGATTCAGAATTTGGTGTTTCACTCTGTTGCAACAATGGTTGTTGGGGATCAACAGTCGAAAAAAATTCCAAGGAACCATAAGAAAGCGCTCTATCATTGTATATCGATGGTTGGAGTTCTGAGAGAGAAGTCACATCATACAAGCCAAGATTTATCCCTGTTTCAGAGAATTATGCATTGATCATTTGTAAGTTACGTTAATCTATAAATTTATTATTTACGATATATCAAAAAGTCAACCGACCGACCGACCTATCGAACTAAAGATGAGAGCTTGAATGGTGATTGGGATCACACACCTCTGCCAAACGGATATGATTTTTAATGGAATGGACTGCGCGCACAGACGATTATACACGATTAGGTGGTGCCCCTGCTGTCTTCTATCAATGTGTGCTATATAATAAATTGAAAGCAAGACAACACAATTTATTACTTCGATCAAAGTTTATGGTTAATTATTTGTTCAAAAGAGAGAGAAATTGTGGTCTCTCCCGATCTCGTAAGCAAGAGTAAGTACATTGGCATCACACAAAACACTCTTACTCCAACTCCGATTGATGTTCCGCGACAATGCATCGCACATGGAATAAAAGAAGTCATAAAAGCCGTTGGAATTCCTTGTGCCGAAAGGACAAACATCGATAAAATGATGGTTACGATTTCCACCCTTACATTTACCATATTATTTTTTTTAATTTCAAATTGAGTAGTTTTGAAATGGTTGGAGTGCTCTAGGTTATATATAGTTGGAAGAAGTTAAACAAATATTTTAGTAGTAAGATTAATAAGATTACAAAGATTTTAAAAAATGTATTGAATAATTCAGTCAATATTTGAATTACTTTCAAGTGTTGTAACATGATAACAAAAGTTTGTAATTCAAAATTGCAAACCTTTTATTTTGTACTTTTACTTTATATCTTTGTTTTCAAATAAATATATACTCTCTTATAATACTACTCATTCTGTCTCATAACACTTATCCGTTTGTAATTTACAAAAAAAAAAAAAAATCGAGTGAGGGACATATGAACTTCATATAATTTATCAATTTGTCTCATATTAATTGTTCATTTGTAATTTATAAAAAATTCAATAACTGGCCTGATTTATCAATTTGTCTCATAACCGTTGTCCCTTTAAAATTTATGAAGAAAATGTAAATTTAGGTTTAAGGGAATTCTCATTTTCATTATTATTATAATTTTCCATTCAGTTGCATGGTTGCGCATAATGTTGTGCGTTTTGTAATGAAATAAGGGTCTAATAGTTTTGTAAGTATATATTTAAGGGCAATTTATGTGATATGTTAATTCATTTTTACCCTTTGTTTTTTCAAAAATGATAAGACACAGTTATTATTAAATAAGTCTATTTTTTTTATTTTTTTTGTAAAGGTCAATCACATATATAAAAGGAGAAGAATGACATAATACAAAACCGCGCGTAGGAGCTGAAAACTCCCACCGCACCACCGAGCTAACAGACTAGCTCTTCGATCGGTCCAACTACCCATAAAATACTAAACAAAATTGTCATATATAATAAAATATAATTGATCTATATGAATAGGATATGTTATAGAGTATTTTTTTGAATCAATTAATTGTTATTTTTTAATTATATATTAAAAAATAAAAATAAAATATTAAGAGAATAAAAAAAATTAAGCATGAAATGACATATATGCCCCTGTTGTTTTAACATTTATTTTCACAATAAGCATGAAAAAAAATTAAGACTTCTACAAATTCAATCTATATATAAAAAGTGCGGCAATGCAAAAATATCTGGATCTTCCTGTTAGAACTTTTTTAATCAGTTTGACAACAATCAATATAATTTATCTGAAAAATAACACAGAAAAAATAGAATACATAAAATATAGTACGTACCGCAAATATTTATAATATATTTGTATTAATGCTTGCGGAAATTTTGTACCTCATATATATTTTGTTTGCGCAATATATATATATATATATATATATATATATATATATATATATATATATATATATATATATATATATATATATAATCTGATTGCGCAAATATATTTACTGATTCTTACGCAAATATAATTTTATATATATATAACTAACTTGTTTTGATAGAGGATTGCGCCCACTGCCGTTGTGTATGTAGATCTCGGACGTCTATCTTGCAGGATACAACTATTGAACTCACATTGTTACTGTTAACGGAAATAATAAATTTAGATAAATATTGTATTTATTATTTGTATAATGTGTAGTTATCTCTCCTTAGGTTTCGGTTATATTGTTGTATCTCCTCTATATAATTCCGTAATACATCAATCACCAGATCATCGGTGATAATTATTTTACTCTCACATGGTATCATATACATCATCGAATAAACCCTAATCTTTTTTTCTTTTCTTTTCTGTTGCGAACAGGTCCCCTTCGCACCTAGCAATTGATTGCCATGGCTACCACTGCAAGTGCTGCTCCTCTCTCCACCACAGCAATGATCAATCTAGTCCAAATCAAACTTTCGTCTGCCACGTTCCTGATGTGGAAACGACAGTTCCTTTCCATAGCTACTACTTTTGAGATGATGGACGTCATCGACGGTTCGTCGTCTGCTCCTTCGCCTACTCTCGTCTCCACAGCCGGTGAACAGACTCTAAATCCGACCTACTCCGCATGGTACTTACGAGATCAGAAATTACTCGGAGTCCTTTTCGCCACCCTCGAACCAGAAGCAATGGTCGAGGTGCTCGATTGTACCTCCTCTCGATCGGCATGGCTCACACTCGAGTCGATTTTTGCCAACGCGTCTACCTCACGCGTCAATCAACTTCGAGAGGCGTTGCTATCTCTCCGGCGCGACTCCTTACCTGTTGCAGAATATGGTAAAAGTTTCAAATCATTGTGTGCTCAACTCTTTGCCATAGGAAAGCCCGTTGACGAGGGAGATAAGAGCCACTGGTTTCTCCGTGGTCTTGGTCATAAATTTGCCAATTTTGCCGACACTCGAATGGCTATGACCCCTGTCCCTCCACTTCGTGATTTACTTCATCAAGCCATTCAGTTTGAACTTACTATTGCTGCCATGGAGGGCACGACTGCTACCCATGTCGCATTCATTGCCTCCGACTCCGACAATGATTCACGATCTCGTGCGTCTCGACCTTCGGAGCAGCCTGCAGCCTCTCGGAACACCTCGACTTGATATGGTCGTGCTGCTGCTGCTGGTCGTGGGGCAGGAGCAGCCCCTGGAGCTCGTCGTCCCTACGTGCCAAGATGTCAATTATGCCGAGGTGAGCATTATGCAGACAAATGTCCTAAATACCTGCAACTTCAAACTCGTGCAGGTGCTCCTTCTCATGGCTCAAACCCTGTTGGTTCGGCCAACCTTGCACAGGCCTTTCAAGCCGCATGTTCGCTCTCCGATTCAACCACTACTCCGGACTGGTATGTTGACTCGGGTGCATCGGCTCATATGACGTCCCAACCGAATCATCTGGACTCCTTCACTCCTTATACGGGTAATGGTTCAGTTATTATCGGCAATGGAAAAGCTCTACCTATCTCTCATATTGGTTCTCGACAGCTTTTTTCTAATGTTAATTTATTGGACGTTTTGGTCGTGCCTAATTTGACCAAGAACCTTCTATCCATCAGTAAATTGACATCGGATTATCCTGTTGATGTTTTTTTTTCTGATCAATCTTTTGTCATTCAGAATCGGGACACCAAAGCCCCCCTGGCTCACGGTCGGCGTGACAAGGGACTCTATATTTTGGAGCAGTGCAATTTGGCTCTAGTTGCTGCACTTCAACCAAAAGACCTACGAGCTAGTTATTCTTTATGGCATTTACGCCTTGGACATGTTTCCTTTGATGTTTTAACTTTGCTTAATAAATTGGGACATTTGTTGGTGACCTCTTTATTGCCGAACTCTACTATTTGCTCGCCTTGTCAGTTGGCAAAAAGCAAAAAATTGTCGTTTCCTTTGAATGATAAACGTGCTTCATATGTTCTTAACATGGTATCAAAGCAGGCCCAACACGATGTGGGGCCCCGGTCGATGGAATTTCCGACTGTGGGCACCACTGCCGATGAAATTTCTGGCCACGAGTAATTCCGATGGAATTTCCGGCTTACTCGTGAGGGGGAGTGTTAGAATATCCCACATCGGTTGGATAAAGGACCTTGGGCTCACATATAAGTTGGACAACCTTATCACCTTAACAAGGCCTTTTAAGGTGTTATTGGCCCAACTTTGACAGTTACCCACCAACTTGAGATCCTTACAAACTCTAATTGTATCTCTCTGAAATATTAGTATAAGAAGAAACTTTATCTTGTTATATTCCTTTTTATGCTTCGTGATGTCTCTTTATATAGCCTATAAACAAGAGGGGTTACAATTTTCTGAACGTTACAATTTCTAAACGTTGCATGAGTTCATTCAAAATAAACTCATCCAAAAGTTGTAACCTCTTGCGCTAACGGCATAGTATTATCAGAATATTTAATCAGAATTAATAAATAAACATAAAATAAAGTTTTGATTTTGGCACGTCATTAAGACAAATGTCTAATATTAAAAACCACTTATTTTATTGTACGATTAAACTCTGATAAGCTCCAACAATATCCCACATTTTCTATTCAAACTTTAACAATACCCCACATTTGAATAGAAAATAAGCTATAAATACATCATCCTTATTTCAGAGATCAAAGAATCAATATGCATTGAAAGAGGTGTCTTTGATGACTTGAACCTTTTCTTAGTAAAACTTACTGGTATTACTTGGTGAGGTAGTGATTATTTCATCTTGAACTATTCACCATTTTGTAATAATACAACAATAAGGATCACACATATATCATCATCATACTTTCGAGTTTATACGGTTGTGTTCATTTTGGTCCTGAACATATCCCGACTTCATGAGAGATCTAGAGAATTTTAATCCATATTAATTCTCATAGATGCGACCCGACATCACTCTCATATAGGTAATGCTTATTAAGAATAGTCCGCACTATCCCACTTCATAAGCTATTCAGCCTCCTCGGCAGCTTTGTCTGATGCTATAAATTCAGACTCCATAGTAGAACGCGCAATGCAAGTTTGTTTTGACGACTTCCACGATATGGCTGCCCCACCAAGAGTAAAAACATATCCACTTGTAGATTTACTCTCGGTGCTTCCCGATATCCAATTTGCATCAGTATATCCTTCCAAAACAGGAGGATATTTTGTGTAATGTAAACCAAAGTTTATCGTATATTTTAAATATCGTAGGACTCTGATTAAAGCATGCCAATGATCTTTTCCAGGATTGCTTGAATATCTACTTAATCGACTTAGTGAATAAGCTAGATCTGGTCTTGCACAATTCATAATGTACATCAAGCTTCCTATAACTTGTGTATATTCCAACTGTGATATACTTTCTCCACTATTTTTAGATAGTTTGCATGTCGGATCAAATGGAGTCGTCATGGGCTTGTTATTGTACTGCCCAAATTTTTTGAGAACTTTCTCAATATAATGTGATTGGGTAAGTGTATAACCATTAGAATTTCGTAAAATTCTCACTCCAAGAATTACATCTGCTAATCCCATATCTTTCATATCAAAACAAGAATTTAGCATTTTGTTTGTGGAGTTTATAATATCTTTGCTTGTTCCCATAATAAGCATATCATCGACATATAAACAAATAAATACATAATCTTTTTTTGTTTGTTTTATGTAAACGCACTTGTCGCATTCGTTTATGGAAAAACCATAAGACATCACTGTATAATCGAACTTTTCATCCCATTGTTTTGGTGCTTGTTTAAGACCATATAATGACTTAACAAGTTTACAAACTTTCGTTCTTGACCTTTAACAATAAATTCTTCCGGTTGGTCCATATAAATTTCTTCTTCTAATTTCCCGTTTAAGAATGCCGTCTTAACATCCATTTGATGTATTTCTAAATTATATATAGCTGCTATTGCTATTAATAATCGAATGGATGTAATTCTTGTAACCGGAGAGTAAGTATCAAAGTAATCGATGCCTTCTTTTTGTCGAAATCCTTTAGCGACTAATCACGCTTTATATTTGTCGATGGTACCATCTGGTTTTAACTTCTTCTTGAATATCCATTTATATCCAATAGTTTTATTTCGAGGGGTAAATCAACCAACTCCCAAGTGTGGTTATTCATAATGGACTCAACTTCACTTTGAATTGCTTCTTTCCAATAAGGTCCCTCCGACGATTCAATGGCCGCCTTATATGTTTGAGGTTCATGTTCACTCATAAATGTCATAAAATCAGATCCGAAATCCTTGACAATCCTCGTTCTTTTACTTCTTCTTGGTTCAAAATCTTGTTCTTGAACTTGAGAAGTAGATGAATTATTTTGAATACTTTTAGCATCTGTTTATTCATTCTCGTGTACTCTTTTTATAGTAGTACTCATCTTTCCTTTATATGGAAATATGGTTTCGAAAAATTCAGCGTCAGAAGATTCCATAAAAGTATTTTCTTTAATTTCCCCATTTTCTGATTTATGAACCAAAAACCGATATGTTGCACTATTATGTGCAGGTCCTAAATAAATACAATCCACTGTTTTTGGTCCAAGTTTTTGCCTCTTAGGATGGGGAATAAGAACTTTAGCAAGACAACCCCACACTTTCATGGTTTTGTACGTAGGTAATTTTCCTTTCCAAATTTCATAAGGAGATTTATTACTTCTTTTATGAGGAATTCTATTCAATATTCTATTAGCAGCAAGAAGTGCTTCGGCCCATAGATTATGTGGCGCTCCTGAATTATTCAACATAGAATTTATCATATTTTTAAGCGTCCTATTTTTACGCTCGGCAACACCATTTTGCATTGGAGTATAAGGTGCCCTCACCTCATGTATTAAATTATGCGAACAAAATTCAGCAAAATCATTTGATTGATATTCTCGACCACGTTCTGATCTTAGAATTTTGATCTTTTTGTCTAATTGATTTTCGACTTCAGCTTTGTAATTTTTAAACATGCTTAATGCTTCATCTTTATTGCTTATCAAATAAACATACTTCACATTTTTCAATGCTTTCGGAATCAAGTCCATGTTTGCGTTTTAAATTAGAACTACATTTAGGTAGTAGTCCTAAATTTATCATTCTTTTAAGGGAACGGAAATTAACATGGCCTAATCTTTCATGCCATAAATAAAATGAATCAAGTAAGTAGATGGAACCAGCGCTATTATCTGTGCTATTCTTATTATTATCAAGAACTGATGATATATTAAGTTTGAAAAGTCCCTCAGTTAGGTAACCTTTTCCAACATACACTCCACCCTTTGTGAGAGTAAACTTATCAGACTCAAATACTAACTTGAAACCTTTGTTACTAAGAATAGGTCCAGAGATCAAATTTTTCCGAATCTCAGGAACATGCAGCACGTTAGTGAGTATTAAGTTCTTTTCCCGAAGTGAGTTTTAGTATCACTTTCCCTTTTCCTTCAACTGCAGCAGTACTGGCATTTCCCATGTACAAACTCTCTTCACCGGTGAGTTTTTCATATGTATTGAACTTGTTCCTCGACAACATACATGCCTCGATGCACCGGTATTGACCCACCATTCATTGGAATCGACTATCATATTGCCTTCAGCCACAACACCAATGAATTGATGTTCATTGACCACAGGAGCAATTGATTGATCCATTGTCAAATTAAAAAAAAAAAAAGTTTTCTATCTTAGATTGTTAGAACTTTTTTAATCAGTTTGACAACAATCAATATAATTTACCTGAAAAATAACAAAGATAGAACACAGAAAATATAATAGTACGTACCGCAAATATTTATAATATATTTGTATTAATGCTTGCGCAAATTCTGTACCGCATATATATTTTGTTTAAGAAAATATAATTTTATATATATATATAACTAACTTGTTTTGATAGAGGTTGCGCAGCAATCTCCTAAGACAGAAATTCGTCCACTACCGTCTGTGTATATAGTTCTCGGACGTCTATCTTGCAGGATACAACTATCGAACTCACGTTGTTACACACCAACTTGAGATCCTTACAAAATCTAATTGTATCTTTCTTAAATATTAGTAAGAAGAAAGTTTATCTTGTTATATTCCTTTTTATGCTTCGTAATGTCTCTTTATATAGCCTATAAACAAGAGGAGTTACAATTTTCTGAACGTTACAATTTATAAAGTTCATTCAAAATAAAATTCATCCAAAAGTTGTAACCTCTTGCGCTAACGGCATAGTATTTATTATCAGAATATTTAATCAGAATTAATAAATAAACATAAAATAAAGTTTTAAGTTTGGCACGTCATTAAGACAAATGTCCAATATTAAAACCACTTATTTTATTGTACGATTAAACTCTGATAAGCTTCAACACTTCCGTCTCGGTCGAGACGGATGGAATAACACACGATTCAGAATTCGATGCTTCACTCTCTTGCAACAATAGTTGTTGGGGATCAACCGTCGAAAAAAAATTCAAGGAACCATAAGAAGGCGCTCTATCATTGTATATCGCTGGTTGGAATTCTGAGAGAGGAGGCACATCATACGAGCCAAGATGTATTCCATTGTCTTGCCTCACCAGATGAATCTCGTCGCTATAGGAAAAATTAAATGAACCTATATTAAGTATATCGTTGTCCTTTGCCAATGACTGGATCTCGGGGATAACAGGAACTCTTGATGAACATGGAGTAGGTACTCCACTATCAAATAAATGTGAAGAATAAATGACCATAATTGAGTTTCACATAACTTTATGGATGGAATAATGGTTACCGGGCTAATTAGAGGGTCCAGTGTCAAATACTAAGTGTTTGTGTGAGACATTCAGTGGCGGAGCCACTAAGGCCCAAGGGGGGCTTAAGCCCCTCCAACAATTTTATTTTCTTTGTATTTTTTATTAAAAAATAATTTAAAATTACTTTTATTTGTGTTTAGCCCCTACTAAAATATGTTAATATATGTATTGAAAAAAATCCAACCCCTACAACTTGATTTTTTTAACTCCGCCCCACTTTAAGTTGAATTCAATTAAGGCTAGAAATTAGAGGATAGAATATGAGATCCAATTAAATTGAAAGATATATCAAATAAATTAGATAAATTTAAGGTTGAATAATTATGGGATCGGAAAAAAATGAGGGTAAAAAAATAGTCAAATAATTTGGATCGAATAATGAAGATTGAATAAATTGAAAGTCAAATAAGGATCGAATCAAGGTCAAATAAGGATCTCTCATAGTAGGACTAGAAACGAGCCGAGTCGAGTTTTGAGCTTATCGATCTGGTTCGGAAAAAAATAGCTGTTGGGATGTAGAGTCAAATCGGAGTCAAAAGGAAGTGAAACGAAATTAAATAAAAGGCAAAGTCGCAAAAGAAATTGACGTCTGAGGCGTGTATGTATAGGCGCAACAAAGTCTCGGGTTGTTTTAGAAGATTGAATAAATTGAAAGTCAAATAAGGATCAAATCAAGGTCAAATAAGGATCGAATAAGGAGGGTCGAATAGATCGGGTTGTATAAGGATGTTTCAAGGACCGAATATATCGTATTAAAAATCAAATAAATTGAGGGTCGAATAAGAATGTATCAAGGATCGAATAATGACGATCGAATTAAATTAAGGAGCTTACAAATGTAAAAAGGGTAATATCAGTATTTGCTTATTTTTATGTAGAAAAAGGTATTGTTAAATGCTAGTGTAAGAAAGATGATCAATCTTAGTATATTTTACGTAACTTTTATGTTTTTCCCGAATTATAAACCCTAAATTTTGCATTCCAACTCTGAACTGAGTTATGTACAAACGTAGTTGAATAGATAAATTACAAAATTGCCATTCAGCCCCGAATTAGCCCGAACTAGAGTGGGAACTTTTGGTACAACAAGATGGCCCGGTCCGGCCCGACAAATGAGCTGGACAGAACATAGAATGGACATCTAAAAAACCAATTGGGCTTTTGGCCCGCCCGAAAGACCCAATTAGTCAATGGGTCAACCTTATTTTGACTCATAGATTGGACAAATTCATTTCATTTTTAATTTTTATATTTTAAAAATATTTTTTTATTATTTTATTTAATATTTATTTTTATTTTTATAAAATTTAAAGTAGGGGTACTATCACAAAAGGCCCCGTAAATTAGGCTGATTCCACAAATTGTCCTGCAAGTTAGACGAAAACCACCTTCAATCATTTTCGGTGAAAAAAAAACGTAAAATGGCCGAAGAGCAACGCACGTGATCTCATACATGTCAATTTTAACTCGCCGGAGTGTTTACGTGGAAATAATCTTAGTTTCCGTAATCAAAAAACCAACAAATCACAAACCCTAATTTATAAATCCCGACTCCTCTCTTTTATCTCTCGCGATATCTTAACATTACAACTGATTATCATCTCAAGTTGTTCTTGCGTTGTGGGTCCTTTTTACCATTGGGATTTCTGAAAATTTTCTCTTGCGAACCTCTGTATGCGATGTTTCTTGAGAAGCCATTGTCGATTAAAGATTTTAAAATGTGGATTAAAGGGTTTGGGATGTCCATCCAGAGTTTTAATTTGGTTGTCAATTTGGGGTTTTGATTCAGTAATTTTTTAGAAATGAATTTGGGGATTAGGTTATCTCACTATTTATGTAGGGTTTTTTAAAGAAATTGTAGAAATTAAGTATATTTAGGGAATAGAAAATCATATTGCACCTGTTTTTGGTTTAAATTACGGCACCTACCATCCACATTTTCCTCAACAATTGAGATAATTTCCACGTAATTATGCACACCGGCGAGTTAAAATTGACACGTATGAAATCATGTGCATTTCTCGTGGCTATATTACGCTTTTTTCATCGGAAAGGATTGAACGTGATTTTTGTCTAACATGGGACTGTTTGTGGAATTAGCTTAACTTACAAGATCTTTTGTGATATTACACCTTTAAAGTATGCTAACATAAATTTTGTTATGCATTTATTTTATATTTTTAATAAGTTTAATAATTATTTAATGTTAAAAATATAAATATTATAATTTTTTGTATTATCTTTCTCAGTTATTTATGTAAAATGCAAAAAAAATAAAATAAAAAATTGCATAAATATTTACCAAAAAAAGTATTTATTTTTAATTTAAAATTCGGAGCAAAAATACCAAAATGTCATCAGCTAGAAAAATAAGTGGAGTATTAATTTTTAATTTAATTTTGGTTGGTTTATAAAAGTTTGCAAACTCTCTGTCTTCAAGAGAATGTATAACTTTATCAATTTTTTTTTACTGTTTTTGATATAGGTCTTCCAAATCCTCCTTTATTTATTTGTTTTATCTTCATTTTCTCAACAAATAATACATGTATTTTGTAATTAATCCGAAAATTGTAGAGATTTTGATGATAAAAACATAATATAGTCTATTTGACCAAGTAACTAAAAGTGCATGTAGTCAAAATCACAAAATTAGGTGGGTGTATTCACCAAATTGAAATTTTTTCCTAACCCTATAAATTCATCAATTTTTAGCAAATAAATATACACACAACTACAAATATAAGTATAGAGTAAACAATGTTGTTCAAATATCTATTAGTGTGTTTGATTTTATATGTTGGTCATGCAAATGGATGTTTTTTGATGAAAAGAATACATTTCTACGTTGTTAATCAACTCCCCCCCAAATACCGAGCCTCTCAAGTTGCGATTCTACTCTAGAAACAAGAATTTAGGGTATCACAATCTCAAGACCGACGAGCAATTTCGTTACGACTTTTGCGATTCGTTTAATTCTTTGTTCGTCTGTCATCTGTGGTGGAACGGAAAAGATAAAGCTTTTGATGTTTACAACGCCAATTGGGTCACTAATCTCACGGTAAATAATGTTTGGGTAGCGAGAAACAATGGTATTTATTTCTCTAGTTATGTCCTTCCAAGTCTGCTGTAGTACAGATATAGATGGAATTAGAAACTAATGAATGATGTATTGTAGTAACATTTACAATTATAATAAAATCTCTTATTTTCAACATTCCCAGATTGTGCCATGCAATTGAAATGACATATATGCCCCTGTTGTTCTAACCTTTATTTTCACAAGCATGAAAAAAAATCAAGACTTCTACAAAATCAATCTATATCTAAAAAGTGCGACAATGCAAAAATATTTGGATCTTCCGTATCAGTCGAGACAAATTGAATACCACACGATTCAGAATTTGGTGTTTCACTCTGTTGCAACAATGGTTGTTGGGGATCAACAGTCGAAAAAAATTCCAAGGAACCATAAGAAAGCGCTCTATCATTGTATATCGATGGTTGGAGTTCTGAGAGAGAAGTCACATCATACAAGCCAAGATTTATCCCTGTTTCAGAGAATTATGCATTGATCATTTGTAAGTTACGTTAATCTATAAATTTATTATTTACGATATATCAAAAAGTCAACCGACCGACCGACCTATCGAACTAAAGATGAGAGCTTGAATGGTGATTGGGATCACACACCTCTGCCAAACGGATATGATTTTTAATGGAATGGACTGCGCGCACAGACGATTATACACGATTAGGTGGTGCCCCTGCTGTCTTCTATCAATGTGTGCTATATAATAAATTGAAAGCAAGACAACACAATTTATTACTTCGATCAAAGTTTATGGTTAATTATTTGTTCAAAAGAGAGAGAAATTGTGGTCTCTCCCGATCTCGTAAGCAAGAGTAAGTACATTGGCATCACACAAAACACTCTTACTCCAACTCCGATTGATGTTCCGCGACAATGCATCGCACATGGAATAAAAGAAGTCATAAAAGCCGTTGGAATTCCTTGTGCCGAAAGGACAAACATCGATAAAATGATGGTTACGATTTCCACCCTTACATTTACCATATTATTTTTTTTAATTTCAAATTGAGTAGTTTTGAAATGGTTGGAGTGCTCTAGGTTATATATAGTTGGAAGAAGTTAAACAAATATTTTAGTAGTAAGATTAATAAGATTACAAAGATTTTAAAAAATGTATTGAATAATTCAGTCAATATTTGAATTACTTTCAAGTGTTGTAACATGATAACAAAAGTTTGTAATTCAAAATTGCAAACCTTTTATTTTGTACTTTTACTTTATATCTTTGTTTTCAAATAAATATATACTCTCTTATAATACTACTCATTCTGTCTCATAACACTTATCCGTTTGTAATTTACAAAAAAAAAAAAAAATCGAGTGAGGGACATATGAACTTCATATAATTTATCAATTTGTCTCATATTAATTGTTCATTTGTAATTTATAAAAAATTCAATAACTGGCCTGATTTATCAATTTGTCTCATAACCGTTGTCCCTTTAAAATTTATGAAGAAAATGTAAATTTAGGTTTAAGGGAATTCTCATTTTCATTATTATTATAATTTTCCATTCAGTTGCATGGTTGCGCATAATGTTGTGCGTTTTGTAATGAAATAAGGGTCTAATAGTTTTGTAAGTATATATTTAAGGGCAATTTATGTGATATGTTAATTCATTTTTACCCTTTGTTTTTTCAAAAATGATAAGACACAGTTATTATTAAATAAGTCTATTTTTTTTATTTTTTTTGTAAAGGTCAATCACATATATAAAAGGAGAAGAATGACATAATACAAAACCGCGCGTAGGAGCTGAAAACTCCCACCGCACCACCGAGCTAACAGACTAGCTCTTCGATCGGTCCAACTACCCATAAAATACTAAACAAAATTGTCATATATAATAAAATATAATTGATCTATATGAATAGGATATGTTATAGAGTATTTTTTTGAATCGATTAATTGTTATTTTTTAATTATATATTAAAAAATAAAAATAAAATATTAAGAGAATAAAAAAAATATTAAATTCAAGCCGTTTTTATTATTTTTTTATTTTTAATATAATCAGTTATTAAGAAGAGTAAAAGTTATTATTGGTACATAATTTATCAATTCTTGGAAGAATAAAAATTTAAGAAAGTGCACTTTATATAAATTGAAAGCAAGACAATGCGATTTATTGCAGAGATCGTAACACTACTTTATAATGCGATGTACAATGCACTAAACAAAACGCTCTTACTCCAACTCAGATTGAGGTTCTGCGACATTGCGGCACACATGAATTAAAACAAATAATAAAAGCACGTGGATATCCTTGTGTCGAAAGAACAAACATCAAATGATGGTTACGATTTCCTTAGAGCATCTCCAATGCTAAAGCCCATTTTTTTCTTTTTATGAACCACATTACATGATATGTCATCACAAAATGGGCAAAGATAAAAAATGGGCAATTTCATACAATGCTATGCCCACTTCCACCTTTTTAAAGACCAATTAAAAAATAAGTGGAGTTAATTAAATATTCAAACAAATTCAAAAAGTAAAAAAGCTGCCATGAATAGTGAAAATGGACATGGCTACCATAGAGGCCATGCCCACTTTTTTCATTTTTGCTCCAATGCTAATTTTTGCATTTCTTTAAGCCCAAGTCCATTTCTTCTTAATATATATATATTATATTATTTATTTAATATTTATTTTTGAAAAAATCAAATTCAAAGTTTGAATTTTGTAACTGCTGTCATTATTAGAAAATCATAATGTCTTTTCATTTATGCAGCAATTATTACAAAGACGTTACGCTTTCAAAATTCTATAAAAACCAATCTTTGATATTTCATAAAATACTTTAAAAAAACAAAACACTTAAAAAATAGAGAAAGATACTTGAGCAAAAATAGTTTGTGTGAATCGATCGATCTGAGTGCTAAGTTCGATTGAAAGAGAGGGCTGTTTTATCCTGGGGACGACGATGCTATCTACTGCAAAGCACTTTCAGGCAGAGCCGCGAAACGTCTTAAAGAAAGCGACCTAGTCCGCGACTCAGCCTTGTTTCGTGTTTATTGTGTTACTATTTTTTTTTTTCTGATTTTGAAGGTAATATTTCAACAATTTTAAGACGTTCTCATCTGTCATGGAGTACGAAGCAAGCGACAACAACAAGCCATCCAAGTTCACGGGTGCCAATTTCAAGAGGTGGCAGAATAAGATGTTTTTCTATCTTCACACAAAGAAGTGCTAAAAACAAACCAATTCTATCAAACCTGTTGTGGTGGATCCTCTAACCAAAGAGTCAACAAAAGCTATTGAAGATTGGGTCGAAAATGATTTTCTTTGGCAGGAATTTTATTTTAAATGGTTTGAATGATGAATTGTATGATTATTATTCATCACTAACCACTGCTAAAGAAGTTTGGGATGCATTACAGAAAAAATATGATACTGAAGAAGCAGGTTCTAAAAAATATGCTGTGAGCCGCTACCTCAGATATCAGATGGTTGATGACAAGCCAATTATTTCTCAAGTTCATGAATTGCAGAAAATAGCCCACGAGATTACGGTGGAAGGAATGTTGATCTGTGAGCCATTTCAAGTGTCGGTGGTGATAGACAAGCTGCCCCCTTCCTGGAAAGATTACAAGAACTCATTGCGACACAAATCAAAGGAGCTTTCCATGGAGAGTCTGATTCTACACATCCGTATTGAAGATGAACACATGAAGCAAGATCAGAATGAAGAAGTGATGATGCTCTCCAACATCAAGAAAAATCAGAACACTTATGCAACCCTGAAGCCCCAAAAGAAGTCAATGAAGCCAAATCATAATCGGAAAAATTATGGATGACTAAAGCAACACCAGAATCAAATTTCTTCCTTAGAGCCTCCTACGAGGCAAAATGTGAAAAATGGAGACAAATTTGAGTGCTACAATTGTGGTAAGCCTGGACATCTGGCCAGAAACTGTCGTTTCCCTAAACGGGAGCGCACAGGAAATGCTCCCCAAGCAAATATGCTGGAAGAACCTCTTGTGGCAATGATTGCTGAGGTTAATATGATTGGTGGATCTGATGGTTGGTGGATTGATTCTGGTGCAGCACGACATGTGTGCTATGATAGATCCCTGTTTAAGAATTACTCTGAAACAGCAGATAAAGATAAGAAAGTGTTGTTGGGAGATTCCCATACCACGAACGTGTTAGGTTCTGGTGATGTCGATCTAGTGTTCACTTCAGGAAAGACACTAACCTTGAAGAATGTGCTACACACTCCTGGAATGAGAAAGAATCTGGTGTCTGGCTATCTTCTCAACAAAGCTGGATTTTTGCAAACTTTTGGATCTAACCAGTATACCATCACCAAGAACGGAGCCCATGTCGGTAAAGATTATGTTGTTGATTGCATGTTTAAGCTTAATGTTGAAATGAATAAAGTGTCTTCTTAATCTGTGTGCATATGAAATGAATAAACTGTCGAGTAGAGCTTATTAATGTGTTTTTGTTGGATATTCTGTGAACAGTAAAGCATATAGATTTTATGACATTAATAATAAGGTGATTATTGAATCTGTTGATGCTGATTTTTTTTAAACATAAGTTTCCTTTCAAGCCCAAAGAATTTTATAATGAATTGGAAAATAGTGGGGGTCCTAGTATTACTACACCTTCCTCTACTGTCATAGTTCCTGAACTTGAACCTGAACTTAGAAGGAGTAAACGTGCTAAAATTAGTAAATATTTTTTTCTAGAGTTTGTATCTAAATCTCTTGAAAATAATAAAACTTGGGATTTAGTTGAGTTGTCTCCTGGTTGTAAAATAATTAGTAGCTAAAGGTTATAAACAAAGATAAAATGTGGATTTCTTTGATACTTATTCACCTGTTTCTAAGTTGGTTTCAATTAGAGTATTGATTGTTATAGCTGATATTCATGTGCATGAGATGATTGTTAAAACTGCATTTTGTAATGGTGAATTAGATGAAGAAATTTACTTAGATCAACCTGAAGGATTTGTTGTTCCAGGTAAAGAAAATAAAGTATGCAAATTGAATAAATCTTTATATGGTTTAAAACAGGCCCCTAAACAATGGCATGATAAATTTGATTATTTGATTATTAGCAATGGTTTTAGAATCAATGAAAGTCATAAATGCATATATTACAAATGTGTGGATAATATATGTACTATTATATGCCTTTATGTAGATGATCTTCTGATTTTTTGTTCAACTCTTGATATGGTTAATGAAACAAAAAACATGCTGAGTAGTAGTTTTGACATGAAAGACATAGGTGAAGCTGATGTAATTCTTGGAATCAAAATTACTAGAAATGAAAATGGAATTTCATTAGATCAATCACATTATGTTGAAAAGATTTTGAAAAAATACAATTATTATGATTGTAAACCTGTTTGTACTCCTTTTGATCCTTCTGTGAAATTGCTGAAAAATGAAGGTGAAAGCATAAGACAAAAAAAAATATGCTAGTATAATTGGAAGCTTGAGATATGCTACTGATTGTACCAGACCTGACATTGCATATGCTGTTGGAGTACTTGGTAGATTCACCTGTTGTCCTAGTTTGGAACACTGGTATGCTATTGAAAGAGTCATGCGTTACCTGAAAAGGACCATGAACTCATGCTTACATTATGTAAGAGATCCCGCTGTCCTTGAAGGATATTGCGATGCTGATTGGAACGTCTTCTCGGACGATTCTAAAGCCACTAGTGGCTATGTGTTCAAAATTGTTGGTGGAGCAGTCTCTTGGAAATCCAAGAAACAAACAATTCTAGCTCAATCCACTATGGAGTCGGAATTATTTGCTCTAGCCACAGCAAGTGAGGAGGCAAGTTGGTTAAGGAACCTCTTGACAGATATTCCTTTGTGGGATAGACCTATTCCAGCTATATTAATCCACTGTGATAGTACCGCGGCTATCGATCTTGTGAAGAAACGTTATTATAATGGCAAGAAACGTCAGATTCGCCATGAACATAATACGGTAAGAGAATACATTACAACTGGAGTTGTAAGAGTGGATTATATACGGTCTGATGATAACATAGCTGATCCTTTGAAGAAAGGACTAGCTCGTGAAAAGGTGTGGAATACATCTAAAGGGATGGGACTAAAGCCTATAGAAAATGGATCCTCTTGTGATGGACACCCAACCCATTTAATGGAGATCCCATGAAATGGGTTCAATGGGAAAAACGAGTCACCTGGGGAAATGAACTATCATGCAGATTAAAAGGAGTATAACTCCTAGTCCCTTCCTAAGCATGATATCCTAGAGCGGTTAAAGGTTGAGTGATTACTCTTAATAAGTTCGTACTTAAGTTTAAGTAGGGTGTTTAGCTCAGGAGCACTCTTGATGAACTTACCTTTGTGAATGTAAAGTGAGGCCGCTTACTAAACTGACTTTGGGCAAGTAGTTTAGAAACATTCACTAGACTGGGATACAAGCACAGGGCCGTATTGTGCTGGCATAGAATCACACAAACAGAAGTGGTGTGTGTGATGTATGGTTTGAAGTAAAAACAAAGAATGTGAGTTCCAGACTTATGTCACTCTTCATTCTTATACTTTAAATAAATACATTACTACGTTAAAGTTCAAATCGAAAGATACTTTAACTTATGCACTCCTCTATAGTGAATTGCTCAAATGATAAATTCTATATATATATATATATATATATATATATATATATATATATATATATATATATATATATTATTTAATATTTATTTTTTGAAAAATCAAATTCAAAGTTTGAATTTTGTAACTGCCACCATTATTAGAAAATTATAACGTCTTTTCATTTATGCAGCAATTATTATAAAGACGTTACGCTTTCTAATAATGGTTGGCAGTTACAAAATTCAAACTTTGAATTTGATTTTTCAAAAAATAAATATTAAATAAATAATATAATAAATATATATATATATATAATATTTTCCAACAAAGCCTTATCTCGGCAAGCGTGCTGCTCGCGTCGACGAAGTCGAGCTTCGACATGGATTGCGCGCATTTGGGCAAGAGGCCTCTCAGGTCGATGATCTCGGTTTTGAGGCTCGAGCCTCTTTAATTTGTACCAATATATATATATATATATATATATATATATATATATATATATTATTGACATTGTTTTTTTTTTTTTGTCATGTACAGGAGGAAGATGATGTTGTGTCTGATGGTTTTCGATGCCGATCCAATCGCTCGATTACCTTGTTCGTGTGTGCGGAAGCGTGTAAAACAATAGAACACGAACAACATGAAGATCTAGGCACACATTATATGTATAGACACACATATATTTATATATATATATACATCCAATATATATATAGAGAGATATCAACGAAATCTTACTTTTGGTGACGAAGTGATTCGTTGATGTCGTTGAGGTGGTGTTGAGTCGATTGAACCACCTCAAATGGATCAGTCTCTCAAAGCTGTCCTTGTGAATGACCTCGTCACTCCTTTAGATCGTCCGGATGTGGAAGCCGCACAAATGGCCCGGCCTCTACGTGTTGCACACGAACCCGGATGATGAATACCTTGCTTGCTTGAAGTGGTTCTCCAAGAACACTCTCTATTCTCTCCTTTTGGTGTGAATTTCGTGGCTGATGATGATGGTCTTAGAATGAGACATGAAAATCTGATTTTCATGCTCATTATACCTCTTTTACTTCACATGTAACCCCCACCATAATGTGTGTGTCATAACCACACATAATGGGGTGTTATGGTGAAGTTCAAAGGTCACCTCCACATAATCATGCCAAATCATGATATGTGGTCCCATTGGCTTGTGTGGCATGCCATGTCACACTATGTGACATGCATTCCATGCAAGCCATGCATCCCATGCATGTGAAAATCCACGTAAATATTGATTCTAAATCAATATTATTATCAAGCAACGTATATCAACATCGAGTCCGTGTGTGACCCTGTAGGTTTGATTATCGATCAATATTATATTGTTCCCAACAATTAATATTATCGACTAATCATTTAACATCCATAGACGACCTTATGACTTTATCGATTGCACACGTAGGATCGAAGGACATATCCCAACAATCTCCCACTTGGCCTTCAGAGCCAGTGTGCTGCCGATTTCCTGTTGTCACTTTATGTCTAAGTTTGAACTTGAGGCAAGACTTGAGTCATCCTCAATCGGTTCAAACCTTTCTTAGACTATGAGACAGACTGTAAAACCAGATTTATCACTATGATACGAATCTGGACGTGGCCACGTATTTTCCACAGTCTCGACTCTCCAAGTGGCCGTTAAGACATGTATCCCATTATAAAATGGAGGACAATCCCATCTTGTCAATCCAAGCTCTCCCACTTGCTTCCTGATATACCCAATAACAAGTTTTATAACCTCCTTTTACGAAAGGCGTTTACTTGTATCAAAGTACACCATTTCACAATGGAATCACTCTGGACTACTCAGGTCAGAGGAAATTGCTCGACAGTCAATGAAATAGTATTATGACTCGAAATCTTAAATACTATTCCAGTCGGGTCTGTTCGATCATTAGCTCCCAGCTAATATCTATGTAATTGTACTTGATGTCCCACATCACTAGCCCATGAAGCGGCGCTATAGTACACATTACAATCTAGTTCTATGTATTATCGGTTTGTCCGTACTCGATTATACGAACCAGGAACAGCTATATGATTCAAGTATATCAGTTCAACCATTGGCACTTCATTATGCGGTAAGTCGACCTCATAACCCAATTGATATAACTTAATCATTTGGACAATTCATATAAATTAAACCATATTTATATGAAGAATTATGTATTATACATATGAGTGAATGTTTACTAAATCTCCAAAAGTATCTAATACAGTAATAGAAATCACAACCCATCTCTAAGATGTCTGATATCTATTGCAGTCGTGAAAGCCTCAAGCTTAAACTGCTGGAGAGGTTTAGAAAGCGGGTTTGCAACCTTACCAAAAGTTGCAACTTTATTATCTTGATGTCTCCACAAAACTATCTCCCAGATAATGTGGAACTTCCTGAGCACCAGTTTTAGACTTGTGGTGCTTCCTAGCTCATTGGCTTGCGCGATAACTCTACTATAAATAGAGAATTATCGGATGGGCTGAGCTAGTTACGCCACCTAGTTCATTCAAGAACTTTCAAATCCTAACTGCCAACATTACTGCATCCAATGCAATACTGTGCTCAGCTTCTGTAGTTTAATCAGCTATATTGCATTGCATGGAACTATTCCAGGAAATATCACCTCTAACCAGACAAAAGATATAACCAGATTAAAATCGGAAATTATCTTAGTCTGTTTTGAAGTTAGCATTCAAACAGCTTGTTAATATCAACTCTTTTTGTCTTCCAAAGACAACAAAATATTCTTTTGTCCATCTAAGGTACATAAGAATATTCTTGGTCGCAGTCTAACGCGCCTCACCTGGATTTCCTTGAAACTGACTCATCATGCTCAAAGCATACGATACGTCCGGTCGTGTACATATCATGGCGTACATTATAGACCCTATTGCCGAGGCATAAGGAATGTTTTCCATCCTCTTTTGCTCATCAAGTCCCGTAGGGCCTTGCATCTTGCTAAGAGATGTGCCATGACTCATTGGAATGAGACCCTTTTTGGCGTCTTTCATTCTGAACTTATCAAGTACCTTATCAATATAGGTCACTTGACTAAGTCCAAACATCATTTTCGATCTGCTCCGACAGATCTTGATGCCCAATATGTATTGTGCTTCTCCAAGATCCTTTATTCAAAACAATTTCTTTAATAGAATTAAGCATAGAAACATTGTTTCCAATAAGGAGTATGTAATTGACATACAACACAATGTATACAACGTAACTCCCACTGTTCTTCTTGTAAAACAAGATTCTTACGAGTTCCTCTGAAATCCAAAACCCAGTATGGATTCATTGAACTGAAGACTGCTACTCCGATATGCTTTGCTTTATTCCATAAATGGAATTATAAGATTGCATAATTTCTCAGCCTTATTAGGATCGATAAAACTCTTTGGCTGTGTCAAAACACATTCTCTTCTAGAATCCAATTCAAGAAGTTAGTTTTAACATCCAATATTACCATACCTCATTATCAAAATGAGTAGCAATGGCTAAGATGATCTGAATGATTTAATCAAAGCAACAGGTGAAAGTTTTTCCATAATCCACCTCGTGAATAAAACTTTTACCATCAACCTTGCTTTGAAAACCCTAGGTTTTCCATCTGTCTGTTTAGATCTTAAAGATCTATTAGCATTCATTGGGTTTAACCCCGTGATGCAAATATATCAAGTTCCAAACTTGATTATCAGATATTGATATCATCTCAGATTTCATGGCACTATGCCAATTTTCAGTAGTTGGACTCGTCATAGCTAGGAATTAGGTCGAAGGTTCACCGCTTTCCAAAAGCATGAATTCATATCTCTCATTGGTCACAATATCTAAGTATTTGAATAATAGAGATAGATTTATGCCTTTCGGACCTACGAGGGCTGGTATGGCTTCCAAAACCATAAGAATACTCTCAACCCAGTCTTGAGTATTCATCATTGGTTGTTTCACTTGAACCTCGTTCAAGACAACCGAGCTCCCACTGAATTTCTAGGAAAGATAACTCTTTTCAAGAAAATCACTATCTCGAGCAACAAAATATTGTTCTCAAATAGATCGTAGAAGTTGTACCCTCGAGTTTCTTATGGACATACCATAAGGAAACTTTTATCCCATTTGAGTTCAAGCTCTATAGAGATAAATCTCGTCAGAGAAGCTTTTAGAACCTCAAATCTTGATGAAAACAATTTAGGGACCCTCCCTTTCCATACCTAGTATGGTGTCTTATCAACAGCTTTTGACAGCGTCCTATTCAGTGTATAAGTTGAAGTCAAGAATTGTGTGTTCCCAAAAGAGACCAGTAGTTCATTTAGACCTCTAATCAAATGGTCGAACTATATCTAATATAGTTTGTTTTCTCTTTTCCGAAACATAACCTTCATGTGCTTGTGAACTGATAGGTTCCACATACATCAGTATGGATCATCCCTAATTAATCACTCACATGTTCTCCTTTCTCCAAGAAAGATGACATTGTTATCTTGTCCATCACATATCATTTACATGTATCAAATGACTCCAAGTCAAATGATTCTAGAATGCATTCTAAAAGAAGCTTCGTTACATGTTTAGATTTTGATTTGATCTAATCAACAATGTTTCAGTTATGTCTCATTGAGACTTATTCGATTTGGCCTTTGGTGTTTAATGTTATATATGATTTGTCAAGTTAAAGTATACATAAACAATATAATAATCGTACCAAAACAAAGAATAATTCATAATTAAAATAGTTTCCAAACTATTTAATAGTGAAATCTAATCCATCAGTATCCAATACTGAATCAATATTCATTGTTTATTGAAGGTACGAAATTACATGGTTATAATACTAAAACAAGGCCCTAAGGCAAAATAACATCATATGATCATACGGCTAATGCAACGGCCTTCGCTCTATTTCTCGCCCGTAGATCGACATCTCTACTCACCAAACTTATACTTCTATGTAGTTCCTCCACATACAAATGTGAGAACCACATTTGGCATCCAATACCCAATAAGTTAAATTTGTGAATTTTAATGTCTATAACATTAATGCCTGAAGATGAAGCAACCCCGTTCTTCACATCTTCTTTGAACTTTGGGCAAATTCAATTATTCCCAATAATTGAGTCTCATTCAAATTTCCCATTAAAAATTATCCCAATATCAAAACGTGATAAATCGTAAGTGAAAACTCGAAGTTTTCTAACCAGCGATAATATCATGCAATTGAAGCCCTATCTCTCATAAAATATGAGGGAGCCAATCAGACAATCGACTAACGCCATCCCATGGCTCGAAAGTCTCTAATTTGTGTCATTTATGAACTAAGTGTTTTGGATTAAACCACTCCCCGAGGTGAAAATAATCCTAACTTTAGAATTCATCATATGAAAGACAAATTAGGCATTTGTTTTGAATTTGAATAAAATATGAACTTCTACATATTTGCAAGTAGTGTCCAACACCTTTGCAGTAGACGCATTCAGATTCCCTAGGAACCCTAGTAGCATTCTTGCCCATGCTCTTTTGATTACCTCATCCTTTATCACAAAAATATCCCTCTTAGGGTCAAATTTTAATTGACGACTCATCATCTTAGAAAAATTTAGGAGATCACTTAAAGCAAATAATCCAATCATTTGCTGTACATGTGGTCCTTATAGGTTTCTCTTATTCAGCCTAGCTGAAGCGATGACCCTGGTCATTCAGAACTGCTCAATCTTAGCATATTCCCCGAACATGCTATTGAGTTGTTCAATGATATCTTAGGATGTGGTTATCTAACACATTTTCCTTGTCTTCGTGTTTGAGGACCATCCTCAAATTACGTTGTGAATCAAGAAAAATTTGTTCAATTTTTCATAATCAAGAATTGAACCAAACTTGAATTGAGTTGATATTTGACATGATAAACAATAAAAGAAAGATAACTAAAGTATGTAAACATCCACAAATCGGTAAACAAATAAGGTTGTCTAACAATTGTACTTATTTGTTTCATTTTGTTCAATTGATATCCAATATCATTGTCCCTTAGAACAAAACGATCCCAAGACCCTCATCTTGCGAATCCTTAAGCCGACTGAGTCCGCACTTAAGAACTCCAAGATAGGTAGACATCCCATGTCAATGACATCTAATGTCACTCTCGGTCGATGAGAGTCCCATTCTCATCTCATGTCTCGATAGCCACGCCTGCAGTGGATCTATCGATGAGAAAACCAAACTCACGTGTAAAGGTCTAACCTTTACTCCCACTTATCTCAAGATAACAAGTAGTACCCCGCTGAGGCGGACCTACCAACTTATGATCGAGGGCTTCATGAGTGTGATGTTTTTGGACAAGACATTATACTCATTATTTTGGGAACTTGCATGCATAGGTGTTTATATGTAAGTTGAACATTTATAACATAAAACATCCTATAACTAGCAAAGCAATTAAATACGTAATCGAAAGGCCCCTAGAACCTCACAACTCTCAAACGAAAAGATTAAAAGCATTAAAATAGGCCTTGAACATCTTCTGGACTGGTCCACGCCCGTCGTTTCAGTTCCACGCCCGCCGATTTAGGTCAACCTTAGTCCGTACCCCAAAAACCACGAACGGCGCCCGCCGTTTCACTAACGGCGGTCGCCGAACACCTCCGGCGGTCGCCGTTTCCAAACCGGCGCCCGCCAAAAGGGTACAGAAGGGGGCAGAACCTAAATCAGCCTTTCGGCGGTCGCCGTTTCCAAAACGGCGCCCGCCGAATCCATTCGGCGCCCGCCGGAGCACAAACGGCGCCCGCCGTTTTGCTCCAGCAGCCCGGTTTTCGCCCGTTTCGCTTCGTTTTGCTTCGTTTCTTCTCGTTTTCGCCGGAGAGCCGATATCCAATGTCGATCCATGGATTCAATCCATTGCTTACACATTGAACAATACATTTTTGAATAGAAAAAACCTATCTATTACAAAAGATTCCAAGGGACGCAGCCCTCCAAAACTATGGCCAATCGTACGTAAAAAACGACAATTTCATTCACCCGACCACTAACGGTGGCCGGCCTTACATATAATCACGTAATCACATAATCACATAAAACAATTAAGCAATTATGTAGATTATAAACATATTGTGTCCAACACAAAAGTGTGCACGAGCCCTAGGCTCTGATACCAATTGATGGTTTTCGATGCCGATCCAATCGCTCGATTACCTTGTTCGTGTGTGCGGAAGCGTGTAAAACAATAGAACACGAACAACATGAAGATCTAGGCACACATTATATGTATAGACACACATATATTTATATATATATATACATCCAATATATATATAGAGAGATATCAACGAAATCTTACTTTTGGTGACGAAGTGATTCGTTGATGTCGTTGAGGTGGTGTTGAGTCGATTGAACCACCTCAAATGGATCAGTCTCTCAAAGCTGTCCTTGTGAATGACCTCGTCACTCCTTTAGATCGTCCGAATGTGGAAGCCGCACAAATGGCCCGGCCTCTACGTGTTGCACACGAACCCGGATGATGAATACCTTGCTTGCTTGAAGTGGTTCTCCAAGAACACTCTCTATTCTCTCCTTTTGGTGTGAATTTCGTGGCTGGTGATGATGGTCTTAGAATGAGACATGAAAATCTGATTTTCATGCTCATTATACCTCTTTTACTTCACATGTAACCCCCACCATAATGTGTGTGTCATAACCACACATAATGGGGTGTTATGGTGAAGTTCAAAGGTCACCTCCACATAATCATGCCAAATCATGATATGTGGTCCCATTGGCTTGTGTGGCATGCCATGTCACACTATGTGACATGCATTCCATGCAAGCCATGCATCCCATGCATGTGAAAATCCACGTAAATATTGATTCTAAATCAATATTATTATCAAGCAACGTATATCAACATCGAGTCCGTGTGTGACCCTGTAGGTTTGATTATCGATCAATATTATATTGTTCCCAACAATTAATATTATCGACTAATCATTTAACATCCATAGACGACCTTATGACTTTATCGATTGCACACGTAGGATCGAAGGACATATCCCAACAGTGTCCAAATGGAAATGGAAGGGAAGCTGGACGCAGCTTGTCCGTATCTCTCGTGTATGTTCTTTTGAATAACAAAAAGCTTTGGATGGGAAAATAAGAGAAGCAGCTTGCGATTTAGAAGATACACTCGAAGCCCATTTGCCAAATCAGTTCACCTTACAATCATCAGATTAGAGTCGTCGATTATCGTTCTCATTGTACCTGCATGAAAAGGAAGAAGAGGCTGAATGTTAGTGTGAAGCTGTAACGCCCCAAAAAATTCAAAGGTTTAAAAGGATTGAATATGCTACTCATACCAACAGATGCATCTTCTTTTCTGGGCATCCTCCTATAAGAACTCTAAAGTTAAGCGTGCTGGCTTTGAAGTAATTCTAGGATGGGTGACCCCCTGGGAAGTTTCTCGGGTGCGCACGAGTAAGGACAAAATGCGCTGGAAAAGACAAGTGTTGGTACAGTGGGGCCAGAATATCACTCCCGACGATAGTCATTGGTAACCGAGCCGGCCCATTAGGGTCGAGCTTCGACCCCGCAACGGGCCGGGGCGTTACAAATGGTATCAGAGCAGGTGCCGACCGGAATTGTGGGAACTAAGTGTCTTGCGGGGCCAAGTGCTCCACCTAAAAGTTGGTGAGAGTACCCGTAAGGGGCATTCCTGCACGGATGGTTGCTCATGGGCAAGTAAGACACGCAACGAGGACGTTGCGCATAAAAAGGTGGGGTGATTGTAACGCCCCAGAAAATTCAAAGGCTTAAAAGGATTGAATATGCTACTCATACCAACATATGCATCTTCTTTTCTGGGCATCCTCCAATAAGAACTCTAAAGTTAAGCTTGTTGGGTCTGAAGTAATTCTAGGATGGGTGACCCCTTGGGAAGTTTCTCGGGTGCTTCTAGGATGGGTGACCCCCTGGGAAGTTTCTCGGGTGCGCACGAGTGAGGACAAAATGCGCTGGAAAAGACAAGTGTTGGTACAGTGGGGCCAGAATATCACTCCCGACGGCAGTCATTGGTAACCGAGCCCCCCCATTAGGGTTGGGCTTCGACCCCGCAACGGGTCGGGGCGTTACAGAAGCTGCTGAAGGAGTCAAAGGATGTGGTGGCTCATCTCATTTGATAATATTGGGAGTGTTAGTTAGGGTTAAAAGTGGATTTGGTATTTTTATTCAGTGTATTTTTATAACATCTAAATTTTCGATGGGTCCGTTTACGGGGAAGATTATGTGTCATTCACTGTCATTATGTGTGATTATGTGTTATTCAGCATACTTGTACTTGTGTTTGATGTCATTCAGTGTTTACATTCAGTGTATTTACATGTCTTTCAGTGTATTCTTGCTCACTGCTGTGTTTTGGATTTTTTTTGAAATATTTATTTTATTTTTAATGTTTTTTTATGACATTCGGTGTTTTGGTCATGAAACAAGTTAACGAGAGTCAACATACTTAATAGGATTTAAACACACTGAATAGCACTTAAACACATTGAATAGGACTGAAAACACATTGAATAGCACTTAAACACACTAAATAGGACTGAAACACACTGAGTAGGATTAAAATACACTGAGTAGGATTAAAATACACTAAGTAGCACTTAAACACACTGAATAACACTTAAACACACTGAATAACACTTAAACACACTGAATAGCACTTAAACACACTGAATAGCACTTAAACACACTGAATAACACTTAAACACACTGAATAGGACTGAAAACACACTGATTAGGATTAAAATACACTGAGTAGGATTAAAATACATTAAGTAGCACTTAAACACACTGAATAGCACATAAACACACTGAATAACACTTAAACACACTGAATAGGACTGAAAACACACTGAATAGCACATAAACACACTTAATAAGACTGAAAACACACTGAATAGCACTTAAACACACTGAATAGGACTGAAACACACTGAATGTCACAAAAATACACTAAGTAGTATTAAAATACACTAAGTAGTACTTAAACACACTGAATAACACATAAACACACTGAATGTCACAAAAATACACTGTTTGATTAAAAAATACACTAAGTGCGCTGAAACATACTGAACACACTGAATATGACTTAAACACACTATAAATAGAACTTAAACACACTGAATAGGACTGAAACACACTGGGTAGGATTAAAATACATTGAGTAACACTTAAACACACTGAATAGGAATGAAACACACTGAATGTCACAAAAATACACTGTTTGATTAAAAAATACACCGAGTGCGATCGAAACACACTGAAACACATTGAATATCATTAAAAAATATTGAATATCATTCACATTTACAATATTAAAACACATTGTACATCTTGTTACTGCTCGTCAACAAATGCCCGAAAATCAGTTTCGGTACATAAACCCCTTCCTCCTGATGGATCTCAACCCACTGCTCACCGTCGGTTCGATCTCCGACCGGACCAGAACCCTCGACGCCGCCTCCGTCATCAACACTCCATCGCCGTCAGCACACCACAAAGTACTCCTCTGGCGAGTCCCTCTTCGGGAAGAGCCAAAACGACGATTGTCTCTTCGTGAAACATGCGCATAGGACACTGACCAAGGTGAACATTGTACCCAGTCCTAAGAATTGCGGGGTGAACATTGTACTCTTTAGCGAAGACAAACGGGCACAATCCCTTGTGGAAGCGCCGCCTGTGGATAATTAATTTAAGTCGACTCGTTTTCCTTCCCAAGAAGCCGAATCGAGTCCCCGCATTTTGTACTACCTCACAGCCTCTGGAGTATGTAAGATTTGTTGGAGTTCCAGAAGTTACTGGAAAAAATGTCACTACCCATGATTACATTGTTTCTTTGTTCTCTCAATTGTCTTGTTTCGCGATACACTTAAACATGTTCGCGCGGGCAATGAAGCGCACGAGATCAGAGGCTATCAACGCAGCCGACAAGAAGAAGAACCGATCCATATGACCGTCGTTCAGATTCGGGGATATCCACTCGGGATTCTCGTCCCTCGCCGTTATCTTCATCAACACCGTCAAAATTATGCTGCAGAGGAAGCTACCCAAGGTCGACGACGACATCGACTCCTTGGGGATCTACGCGGGTTCCTCTTCGCCGCCCGATTCCTCCGGCGTATTACGTCGGTAGTCGTCGTCGTCTTGGTTGTTGTTGAGGTCGAAGGGCGACCTCATCATCGGGATGCGATGACGACGACGACTCGTTGGAGCTCCGCCGAGAGGTCGCCGCTGCCTTTCGAAGGACTGGGTCGGGGTGTGGAGGGCGGTGGGGGCTGAGTAGAGGGGGCGGGGGAGGGTTTGGGTTTGGGCCGGTGTCTTCTGTTTGAAAATAAGTGGAAGGGTATTTTCGTCCTTCCATATACATTTTGTTGGCCCAATTGGAACAAAAAAATCTAATTGACACATAAATTAGAAGTTGGCCTTATTGCCGAAAAAATGTTGAAAATTAGTTTTATTGCCATTTTTCCCTTTATTTATTTTATTTTAATTTATTATAAAATAAATTTTAATTAAGTCATTGAAATGAAACTTTCTAAATTGAAATGAAATGATTTGAATTGAACTAAACAATTTAAATGAAAAATTGAAATGAACTAAACAAAAATAAAGAACGCTCCTAATCCAAAACATAAAACAAAAAAAAAACCTAAAAAAATGACACGTATATATAGATAGATGATGTTCTATCGTGTGAAACGGTGTCGTGTCAAAGTTCGTGATATGTGTCGCCTCTCGTCTGCATGAACATACAAATAAATATTAAAATATTTGTTACTTTCTCCGCCGTAGCAAGAAGTGGTCCAGTCCGTCACCACCGACCACCGCCGTCAATCCCGCCACCCTTAAAGTCTATCTCCTCCTCAAATCTGACAATCCCCCAATCTAACCCTAATAATCTCTGAAGAAAAATCCCCCAAAATTTCCCCAATAATGGATCTCGCGGAAGAGGATCTTCAATTCCTCACCGTCCCCGACATCCTCAGAGAATCAATTTCAATCCCCAAAAAATCCCCAAAAACTTTCTACCTCATAACCCTAACCCTAATTTTCCCCCTCTCCTTCGCCATTTTAGCCCACTCCCTCTTCACCCACCCCATCCTCACCCACCTCCAACCCTCCTCCCCCTCCTCCGACTGGTCCAAGCTCCTCACCTTCCAGTTCTGCTACCTCATCTTCCTCTTCGTCTTCTCCCTCCTCTCCACCGCCGCCGTCATCTTCACCGCCGCCTCTCTCTACACCTCCAAGCCCGTCTCTTTTTCCTCCACCTTCGCCGCCATCCCCGGCGCCTTCAAGCGCCTCTTCCGCACCTTCCTATGGGTCTCGCTCCTGATGCTCGTCTACAACGCCGTCTTCCTAGGGTTCCTCGTCCTCTTCGTCATCGCAGTCGACACGCAGAGCGAGTTCCTGTTCGTCGTCTCGATTCTGATCATTCTCGTTCTGTTCCTGGGCGTGCACGTCTACATAAGCACGCTCTGGCATCTCGCCAGCGTCGTCTCTGTTCTCGAGCCCGTTTACGGGCTCGATGCCATGAGGAAGAGCTATGAGCTGCTGAAGGGGAATACCCGGACTGGGTTCTTCATCGTGTTCGTGTACTTGGCTGCTTGTGGGTTGATCAATGGATTTTTCGCCTCGGTTGTGGTGCACGGAGGGGAAGACGGATACGGGGTGCTGACGAGGATCGTGGTGGGTGGGTTTCTTGTGGGTGTGCTGGTGATTGTGAATTTGATTGGGCTTTTGGTGCAGAGTGTGTTTTACTATGTTTGTAAGAGCTATCATCATCAGGGGATTGATAAGAACGCTCTGTACGATCATCTCGGTGGATACCTTGGGGAATACGTGCCTCTTAAGAGCAGCATTCAGATGGAGAATTTGGATGCCTGAATCAGGTTAAACACTTTAAATGTGCTAAGGTTTGTGGATTTCTTATCACAAAAATGTAGAGTAGATTTTCCTTTTTCTATATGAAGGTGTTTGTGTTTTATGGGATTCATCGTAGTATGTGGTTCTTTGAATGTTCCTTGTGCCCTTTTGATTATCTGTCTCTAAATAATTCGAGTAGAGTAGATCATCCATGATCATGAACTAGGATTGAGATCGACTAACAAAGCTCAAATTCCCTTATAAGATATGGGTATTTTGGTACATACTTGTATAATCGATCAGATTATTGAGGGTACTAGCAAAACGATCATGCTCTACTCATGAACATATGAAAATATAATTGTATATGCTTGTATCTTGTTGTGTTTTTACTGTTTACTTGGTTTGTTACTTATCTTGGCCACGATAGTCGAGTGCATTTACCAATCATCGGTTCTAACAAGCTTCGATCGCCGCTGTCTAGACAGTTCACAGCCTAGAATGCAGGAAGCCAACTAGTCAGAACTAGACGGGATATATCTTATAATAATCGTGAAAAGTACTACACACCCATAGACGAGATCTTCGTCATGTCATAACCCTGGACTGATCAATTGATCATCTAGTAACTAAGAAATCATAAGATTCATAACCGAGGGAGTGATGACGATGACAATGGATATCTCATATACTACTACTACAAATTGTCATTATATATTAACCATCGCTTTTGCTTTATTTGACAATTCTAAGGTAATATGAATAGAGAGGAATATATAAATGAAAATTTGGTGACTTACTTCGCTTGATAATATTATTTTAATTGAATAAAATAAATTATCTCCTGTATAGTACTCCCTCGGTCCAAAGACAGTTGTCATACTTTTCTTTTTGGGGTGTCCAACAATAGTTGACACACTCCTAAAAAGGAAATAATCATTTTAACTTTTTCCTTTTAATATACAATTTTATTCTACTTTACCCACCTACTTTTTAAACTTTACTCACAACTACTTTACTTTTCACTTTTAAAATATATTTTTACTCTTTACTTTTTAATAAATAAATTAAAAAATAACAATTTTCTTAAACTCCGTGTTCAGCAAAGTATGACATCTATTAATGGCCGGAGGGAGTATATAATTTCAGTCCGAGGAAATTTACTGGATGAGACGACGTAGTACATTTTGGAGCAATAATTTACAAGTATGATTTCACATCAGAATGATGCATGTCCCAGAAAAAAACGTTTTATTATTAGCAACTGTTTTTATTTTTAATTCTATATAATTTTGGATCCAAAATAATAAAATAATAATCGAAGTCTGTACCCAGTGCAGCAAGAGTTGTACTTCTATTAAAGAAAAATCAGCTGACAAATCAAACACGCAACTCAAGATTTAAAAATGCAATAATTGAGAGAAAAAAAACATTATTTTTATTTAGATCTAAGTTATGAAACTGAGGACTGGACAACACGTGGCACATGCAAACTGATCAGACGATGACCAAATAAAACCTGTAACTTCAAATCGATCTGATCAAAAAGAGTTGAAGGAGAAAGTAAAAAAAAAAAACAGTTAGCCCACTTTGACTTCAGTTCATGTTCTTAAAAAAGATTGAATTTTTAATTTGTTGTTTAAGGTTCTTGTTGTGTCGGGCTTTTCTTTTTCTTTGATTTGAACAGGATTTTTGGGAGGTTTTGGAGTGAATAAAAATGTCAGACTCTGGTGAAAGTAAAGGTGGCATGTGGGCTTTGGAGCAGAAGCTTGATCAGCCTTTGGATGAAGAAGCTGGAAGGCTTAAAAATATACACACACAAAAGGTCAGACTTTTATTAATTTTTGCTCTGTTTCATCTGTGGAATAATCTGCTACTACTATTATTGAATTTGTTCCAAGTGAATGGTACTGGGAGTTAGAGGTAATTAATCGAATCGAATTGAAAAAAAAAAACAGAAATTTTCAACAGTTTTGCTGTTAAGACTTGCATTCCAGAGTCTGGGAGTTGTGTATGGAGACTTGGGGACTTCCCCTCTGTATGTGTTCTACAATACTTTTCCTCACGGGATAGATGAAACGGAGGACGTTGTTGGCGCCCTCTCGTTGATTATATACTCATTGACGCTAATACCCCTCCTCAAGTACGTTTTCATCGTGTGTAGAGCGAACGACAATGGCCAAGGTCAGTCGCTTGCTTCTGAAAACAACCAACTTTAACCTTTTGGTTTAGGGGGAGATAAATGTCTTTTGAGTTTGATTCCAATATCTCAGGAGGGACTTTTGCTCTTTATTCCCTACTCTGTCGGCACGCGAAAGTGAATACCATACCGAATCAACACCGGACCGATGTGGAGCTTACGACTTATAGCCGGACCGCATTCCACGAGCACTCGTTCGCTGCTAAGACTCAGAGATGGCTAGAGGCCAATGTGTTCAGAAGGAATGCCCTTCTTCTGTTAGTACTCGTCGGAACGTGCATGGTCATTGGTGATGGAATTCTAACTCCTGCTATATCCGGTAATTATAAATATATGATTCTCTCTCTCTTATTATTCAAGTGTTTTCTAACTAACCAAAGTATACGTGTCGCAGTTCTTTCTGCTTCAGGGGGGATCAAGGTGGACCACCCAAAGATGAGCAGTGGTACTTAGTTATGGTTTACTTATCCTAACTGAATTGTTATTATAATTACATACTCCACTAGTTTTTTTTTTTAATTATTATTCTTATGAGATTGAGCATGTATGTATTGTCTAATGTAGATGTGGTAGTAATTGTTGCTGTGATCATATTAATCGGTTTGTTCAGCATGCAACATTATGGAACGGATAAAGTTGGCTGGCTATTTGCTCCGATCGTACTGCTTTGGTTAATCATGATCGGAGGCATTGGAGCCTATAACATATACAAATACGACAGCTCGGTTCTAAGGGCGTTTTCGCCCGTGTACATATATCGATACCTCAAAAGGGGAAAGAAGAAGGCTTGGTTGTCCCTCGGAGGGATCATGCTAAGTATAACAGGTCTCTCTTTCTATATGTTTTTTGAGCAGTTCTTTAGTTAAAAAAAATAAAAAAAATAAAAATACTGTAGTCAGGCATAGGTTTTAATTTCTGGTCGCTTACTATCATTGCAGGGACCGAAGCACTTTTTGCTGATCTTGCTCATTTCCCCGTTTCTGCTATACAGCTTGCTTTTACGATTGTAGTATTTCCTTGTCTTCTTCTAGCGTATTCCGGACAAGCAGCATACCTCATGGGCAATAAAGAACATGTAGTTGATGCATTTTATCGATCAATTCCAGGTAGGCCTCAACCCTGAGTTATGATTTCCTTTTTGATAGTCTTATGTAAATATAAGGGTTGTTTACGAAAAGACCCAAGCCAACTTTTAAGTTTACCAAAATGCCCCTTTCGTTTTTTTTGTCTTACTTATATCTGCTTGCAGATAAAGTGTACTGGCCCGTTTTCATCGTAGCAACTCTGGCTGCTATTGTGGGTAGCCAGGCCACCATTTCCGCTACTTTTTCAATAATCAAGCAAGCCCTAGCCCTCGGCTGTTTCCCGAGAGTCAAGGTTGTTCACACTTCAAAGAAGTTTCTTGGGCAGATATATATTCCCGACATCAATTGGATCCTCATGGTTCTTTGCATCGCTGTAACCGCTGGATTTCGAAACCAAAGCCAAATCGGAAATGCTTATGGTAATCCCTTCCTTCGTTCCTTCAAGCATTATGTTCACGGATCGATACTGATATATTAATGTCTCAGGTACAACTGTTGTGATCGTCATGCTCGTGACCACTTTTCTCATGACACTCATAATGTTACTCGTCTGGCATTGCCACTGGGCACTCGTCCTCCTCTTCACTTTCTTTTCCCTGGTGATCGAGTTCATGTATTTATCGGCCGTCCTCTTCAAGGTCGACCAGGGAGGTTGGGTTCCGATCGTCATCGCCGCCACCTTCCTACTCATCATGTACATCTGGCATTACGGGACTGTTAAACGCTACGAGCTCGAGATGCACAGCAAGGTTTCCATGGCTTGGATCTTGGGCCTGGGCCCAAGCTTGGGCCTGGTCCGTGTGCCTGGGATCGGGCTCGTCTACACCGAGCTTGCCAGCGGGGTTCCCCATATTTTCTCGCACTTCATCACGAACCTTCCGGCGATCCATTCGGTGGTGGTCTTCGTGTGCGTGAAGTACCTCCCGGTGTACACGGTCCCTGAGGGAGAAAGGTTTCTCGTGAAACGGATCGGGCCCAAGAACTTCCACATGTTCCGGTGTGTGGCTAGGTATGGATACAAGGACCTCCACAAGAAAGACGACGATTTCGAGAATAAGTTATTTACTAATTTATTCATGTTCGTCCGGCTGGAGTCGATGATGGATGGTTATTCGGATTCGGACGAGTACAGTTCGCACGGAGGACAGCAAACGCAGCAGTCGAGGGATTTTCTCTTGAGGAATGGTAACGGGCCCACGGACGAGGATCGCTCGATGGACTCGATCGTTTCAGCTAGATCGCCGATGCATGTGAACGAGATGATCGCATCAGGATCCGGAAGGGGGATCAGTCAAACAGAGATGGATGAATTGGAGTTCTTGAGGAGTTGTAGGGATGCTGGGGTGGTTCATATTATGGGTAACACAATAGTTAGGGCGAGAAGGGATTCAAGGATTTACAAGAAAATAGCTATCGATTATATTTATGCTTTTCTCAGGAAGATTTGCAGGGAGAATAGTGTGATATTTAATGTCCCTCATGAAAGCCTTTTGAATGTTGGCCAGATTTTCTTTGTATGATCATCGTACTTGAGTGTAAGGTGAAAAACAAATGAATCATGAAGCCCTTACAAATAATAAACAATCTTCTGTGTTCTAGACTCTTGTATGTATTCATTCACTCATAATAACACTTTCCACATAAATATGTATATATATCCCCATTTGCACACACAATACAAAATATATACAGACAGGAATCAACACAATATATAAGGCAGCAATAAAAAATCTTAATCACTTGGGTAATTTATTGGACACTGTAACACCTTGCGGTTTCGTCAAGCTTGCAGTAATCATTGCCCGTAGACGTCGAGCAATCTGGGTGAAGGATGGCCGGGCCAATGGATCCGGGGCCCAACATTGCTCCATCAGTAGTCTCCAATCCGGGTCGCAAAAGCTGGGCACTGGTGGCCGCAACGTGTTGGTTACTATACCACCTGATTTCACAAGACGAGACAAATAAACGCATATGCAATGAATGGAGTGATTTGCTTATAGTATTACATAAGAAAAATGAGCAAACCTATGATTGCTCCGTAATGCATATTGGCGTAAGGCTCCTCCCCCGTCAGGATTTCCCAAAGTACTATACCAAAGGAGAAGACATCAACCTGTAGAAATCGAACATCCCACCATTATTCCCGAACGAAGAGTATTTTTTTTATTATATATATTGGGGACTGATAATACGTACGTACCTTTTCCGAAACCTGGCTACTGCCACCATTTAATAACTCTGGAGCCATCCATGGAAGTGTTCCACGAACACCACCGCTTACCAAAGTATTTCTCTTGATCTTTGACAAACCAAAATCACCCACCTGGGCAAGTTTTCAAATTAAAATGGAAATTTAAGAGATGTAATCAAAGCATTAGTAGAATCTGTTCCACATTTAATCTGACCACGAATACGATTACAATCGTTCTTTATTTTCCCTCCACACTATTTAACAATAGCCAAGTGTTTGGTAAAGCTATAACACAAATATTCATCATAGCATCTGCTTACTATTTTACCTTGCATATGGGTCGAGAAAGGTCCTTCAAGTTAACGAGAAGGTTGTCGCATTTCAAATCAAAGTGCACAATGTTCCTCGAATGTAAATATTCCATTCCAAAGGCTGCATCCATTGCGATGACGAGCCTCTTGCGACGATCAAGATGCCTGAAAACAATTACACGTGAAGAAAGGGCTATGCAATAAATAGACAGGAATTGTAAATACAGGGCAATAGTACCTGTCCCTGTTTATCAAAGCATGTCTAAGGGACCCGTTCACCATGTACTCTGTGACAGTTGCAAGGGTCCCACCAGGCCCATCTTGCACCACACCATAAAAAGCCACCACGTTGGGATGGTGGAGCTTTGACAAAATCTCAGCTTCATGCCAGAACTCAGACGTCTACAAAATATTATAAGAGACGACTGTTATAACTACAAGTAGAACAAAAAATTGAAAATAATCAGAAATAGGATTTAAAGAATTTTACTAGTTTCTGCTGCTCAGATGACCGGCCTAAGAAACAGCTCTTCTTAATTCTCTTTATCGCAACATCACTTCCCCTCCATTTACCATGATAAACAGTCCCATAGGTTCCAGAACCCAATTCCCTCAGCTCTTCAAGATCTTTGTGTTTTATAATCTGCATCAGAAAAAAAGTTACGAAAAGCAACTCTACATATTTCCAAGTAAACATGTAAAAGATACAATTTCAGTTCAAAAGGCAAAGCCAATGAGTTTCTTGACAAGAAGCACCACACCTGCAGAGAAGTGATATCAAAATCGTCAATGGTGATGAAGTCAAGAAGTGGATATCCTTCAGGTTGAACTGCTCTCTTCACATCCTAAAAGTGAAGAAATGACACAATTTCAGTAAATTAAACCCCAAAAAATTACGCATAACCAAATAATACCTGAGGATTAGATGCAGCAGTCTTTGAGATTATTTGGGGATCAGAATGCAGACTTTGAAGCCCAGTAGTCTGAGAAAAAGCATAATCCGAAGGCAAATTCATGGTGTCGGGCCTTAGAGGGACAGATAATTGTCTTTGAACTGCTTCGGCTGCACCAGTCTCAAAAGGCGTATAACCATAATCCACAGCTGCATTATCTCCAAATTTTGCTTGTGAAGATGAGAAAGTAGGATGATCCAGATCCATAAGGGAAACATTTTTTCTTGAATCATCTTGAGTCAAACTTTGAAAAGATGACAAATTCTTAGGTTCTTGATCAGCCATGTTCAAACTCAAACCAGTTTGTGTAACAGCTGAAACACCAGCAGAGCTTTCGGCTATTCTAGCCTTCAAAAAAATATCAGATAGAAGTTCATGAGGAAAACGGTCATTGATATCGATAATAATGTCCCCGTGCTCCAAAGTATCAGCACCTAAACGGGCTTTACTTTGAGAAGCAGATGCAGAAGGGCCATCTTCCCCACCCACAACACTTAATTTCCCTTTGCTAGCCTTTTCAGATTCATCTTGTGTATAATTAGGATTTACTTGGTTTTTCATGGGAAAAATCGACTCAGCCTTATGAATTGGCTCAGTATTGTCACGGTCGCTGGATGTCAATGCAGCGATGTCATCTGTATCATGTGCTAGTTGATGAGATCCGTCTATCTCTTCTGTGGCTAAGGAATCTGCATGCGTTGATTTGGCAAAAGCATCAACTTTTCCCGAATTAGTTGTCATATTTGAACCAGTCAACTTATCAACCGAATCTGTGACTGGTTGTGAAACATCTGATCGGGAGTGAGTCATTAGGGAATGTGGACCGCCAGAATCATCAGATTTTGACCAACGACTAAGCCCTGACTGCTCTCGGTGTATTCTTTCTGAACGGAATATCCGTTGAGGAGGAAGGTCTGTTTGATAGCTGATGTCTTTAGCATAAACCTCGGAGTCAGCATGAGCAATATTTGGAGGAATGTAATTCCGTATGTCATCGTTGGCGTTTTCTATGAATTTTATTGGTGTGACCAAAGTCCCTAGACCCACGGTACCACTAGCAGAAGATGGTTCCTCTGATAATGTGGTATTTAAAGATATACCATTGTGTGGATGTGAAGAGGTCGTCTTCCCTTCATCAAATGACTTTATTTTAGTAGAGTCACTGGTTTTCTGGATTGAACCCTCTTTTTTTAACTGTGTATCCATCTGAGGAACAATTGTCATGGGAGAATGATCTACTTCGGGTCCAATTTTTTTCTGGACTTCATTTTTATCCTCAATTTCAATCTCCAACCCTGATACTCCTTTAACATTAGAATTCAAGCTTCCGTACGACTTCCCCGCATCAAGAACCTCATGAGGAACCATTCCAAGCATAGGATTTGAGACCAAGTTTTCTGAAACTGGTGTATGATTGGATGGACGAAAACCATAATCATATTGCAATCCAACTGATGGTACATCTCTGGTTTTCTCACGTGGTGAATGCCATTCAGTCGGTTCATGATTGATAGCTTGGGCCTGGTAACCAAGTGGGCTAGACCTTACAGCATTTGATGAACTCAGCAGCTGTACCTGAGAAGAAGAATTACGTGAAGGCGCAGCTACCTCTGGACGTGAAATATCACCTCCACCCAAGCTGTCGACAACTTGAACGGTCTCTCTTTCAACACTTGAACCGAGCAACTCATCCAAATTGTTTCTCAAATTGCTTTCCACAACAATTGAGTTTTTTCTCGAACTAAAATCTATACTATTTACTGCAACAACGTATTGTACATCAGAATCACCTTCAACACTCTCTTGACCAAGCTGAGAATCATCCGAGTCGTTTGAGATGAGAAAAATTCTAAGCTTCCGGGTCCCACTATCACCAAGCATAGAACATTCCTCCATCATGTTCAGTATGTCCTCCTCGCAGGATATTGATACCAATGAATCAAGATCCTCTCCAGGAAGTTGATATTTGACAGAATGAGGTTCAGGATACATTGCCATTGTCTTCTGCTTAAGCTCCTCCCATGTGATATCCTTTCCAATACGGAGAATACGTGTCTCGCCTCCAACGTATCTAAGGTTCCGATCACTCGGACGGGGCAAAATTCTCCCACCAAAGCTGCATAGCAACTTCCACATTCCAGACGAGCCAACAAGCGAACCCGAAGAAGAAACACTGTGGAACCTAGTGATTTTTGATGAGGTTCTAGATACAGATTGAAGTGGATCGTCCATAGGCGTTTCTTCTTTTAGGGGAACATAGCTCACGGGATCCTGGACTGTATTAATCTTCTCGTCAAGAGGAAAAAATGATGTATTATCACGGAGACCTTCAGAACCTTCATGAGATGCTGCAGGCACACCATGCAGATCCACGGATGTAGTTTCACTATTGGTCTCGACAGGGGATCTCAGATTATATGGGTGCCTTGGATTCACCCTTTCCCACATAAATTCAAGATCAAACTCCTCGCCTGTCTGGATGGAGTAGTTGTAAATAGGTCGTGCTCCAACTGTAATATCATGATCAGGTGTTCTAAAATTCATATTCACTGGATTGGAGGGATCGTGAGTGAACCCCGGATTTACAGAGTCCCACTCATCATTCCTATAATCAGAAGAATGGTAACTAACATTTTCGGAATTCATTTGCTCTGCTGTTGGGAATTTTCCCACGTTCTGCTCCATTTGTGGCTTCTTTTATCTTTTATATCTACCGAATGACAATAGATATCAAGAGCAGATTACTGACCAAGAAGCACACAGATGAAAATACACACCACAATGCTTCAATTCTCAGCCAGGCACCAAAATTGGAAATAAGCTCTCACCTATTTCTTGATTCCATTTTCAACTGAACTTTTTGAAGCTAGAGCAGTTAAAAAGGCAACCAACACTGTAGTGTGTGAACCTGCAAAAATAAAAATAAAAAACATCCATGTGTTCAGATGGCCTCATGAACATGTAATATAAATAAAATAAGAGTAGGTATAGGCCCCAATACTTAAAATATAAGGGGAGCGTGGATAGGAGAAAAAACGAAGACTCTTAAATAAACTAGTACTATGAACTAAAGGGTACTATTCAACCATCTAGTACTGAACAATAAAATAACTCTGAATAGTTTACCAGATTTCGTAAATTAGCCTTAAAAGGATAGGCTCTTTGAAAGTGATCTTGTGTGAATAGGAATATATCTTATTCAACTGCATAATCAATTTTATTAAATATAGACGGAGAAAAATGTCGGGCCATATCCTAACTTGAGCTGATCTCTCATGTTTAACACTTAATTTCCCATGACGACAGTGAACGTATTTTAACTCAAATTCAATCAAATGCATATGGGACCAACAAAAAATTAAAATCTCCCAGTAGGATTCAGAGAAACACCAACAGGCAGCCTAAACAGCAGAAGCAAACACGGGACGCAAAGTAGCACAACTGAAACTTATCCAATAACCCATCAACAGCCGGAAAAACTAAAACTGTCGCAAAAACAAATAGAACCGTCCAGTAAGCCCCTAACAGAGTTTCTTGGACATATAAAGGTAGTGAAAATTCATTTAATATCATATTTAACACTTACCAATCCAATTGAAGTAAAATTCACAAGTAACATCTATAATCGACAACTAAAAAATTCGCTTAATCGAGGATGGAAGGCTCAATTTCCAAACAAGCTTATGCAACCAGATCAGAATTAACCAAACTCAAACATCCACATAAAACACAAACATCAAATCTAAAATCCGATAACTAAAGTAAACTCCACTGTGAGTAAATCAGATATTTTCCTTCACAATTCGAAGAACACCAGATCATGAAATCTCACCGAACAAAGCATCAATCAAGTAAAGCTCGATTCAATTTTTCAGATCACGAAATTCATACCGTCAAAATAACTCCGGCGAGCTGTGCTGAAAAGCTACTGGAAAAGTCGCCCAACTTTCTCACTCTACTCTCTTGCTTTTTTTTCCTCTCTGTATATTATTAATAATAAATTAATAATCACACACACCCACCACACCTGTTTTCACACGTACAGTTTCTGCTGGCTCTCGGAGGAGGTTGATTTAGGCGCGTCTCTTCAAAATTCCTCCCCCTGCAGTGACGTGCAGTGCGAAGCAAAATCGCGTCTTATCTCTTGAAACAGCTGTGGGTCTGATATTTCTAATTGCATCGAACAGGAGGAAGATCACAGTACCGGGAGGGGCAATCCGGTAATTGAATATTTAATTGGGTTTGTGATTTTTTGCATATTCACTCCGTATAAAGTTTATTTAGGAAATAGGAATGTCTTCTGTGTGGCGCAAATATCTGACGACGGAGTGAGGTGAATGACCCACGCGCTGATGGAGCGGAGTGAGTGGGACGCGGAAGATCATGTGAGGGATGTGTCAGTCGGCCAGCTCGATGATTGGACGTGATGCACAGTCGCGGATAAGTACACGGTCATTTTTTATATGTCCACTTTTTACCCTACATGTTTGTGGAATTTTAGTTTTAACTTTTTTTACCTTATTCGAGTTTTGTTGGATCTTCAATCATTAATTTTTAATTAAACTTTTTTACTATATTTATGAAATAAAATAAAATAATTAATTGTTGCGTTTAATAAGGGGTCTTAACTCTTAGCCTTAGGTCTTAGCAGGTAGTCATTTTTGATTTTGTCTTTTATGACTTTGACATATATTTTTGTATCACACGGATACATTGAATTGTACTAATAATCATATGATTTTAGTTATTTTAATTAGTTTATTAATTTGATGACGCGCCGGTTTCAATAATAAGAATTATGAATAAAAGACTGATAATATAATTGGTAGTTTACAATTTCAATTTTCTTTTATCATTAGAATGAATGGCTTAAGCCAACTTTCTAATAATTGAAAATTTAAATACGAAATAAAAGGGATAGAAAAAAATACAAGAATGATAGTAATTCACCTTTAATTGCTGCAATTGAGATGTCTTTCTCTCGTTTCTTAACTCCAATTATTTTTCGGGTTATTCTAAATGTGCAAAATATGCCAATTGGCATAATTTTTTTCTCATTTTTTATTTTGCTTATTTAAGAAATGATACCCTTGTTAGGAACAAAAGTAGGACGTATGTAAGAGTCTAAAAACAAAAAAAAATAAAACACAATCTAAAAATGTGTAAATAAAACTATGCTAACACTTCGAACACATGGACAACCGTCGTCAACATAGGACCGGTGGTGGGGGCGGCGTTCGAGCATCTGATCCCCTCTCTCGATCGCATTATATTTTCTTCCGTTTAATTTTATTTGTTCTTCTTTTTTGATTTCGATTAATGGTAATTTTTCAATAGAAAGAGTTTACCGTTATATAATTGGACTTATTTCTTTGTAACCGAGTTGGGGGTGGATTAAAAAACAAACGGGATACGTGTCACTTTTGTTGTTAGTGATTGGAGAAGTGACAATTAATAGTATTGTGGCATCAAGTGGCGACTACTCACTAGTGCGTGGGTTCGACTCTATACCCCTACTGAATTGGCCACTGCAAGCATTCAAGAACGTAACAACAATTTGTACCCAACTGTCAATTTATTTTGAGCTTCTATATGAATTTCCATTGAATTTTGTTTTACCATTTTTTATATGTTTATATTCTTAGTTATGGAGTGCACTCTAGGTAAACTCTGGAATTAGACATAATTAGCTTGAAAAGTATGCAAACCAGTAACACCACGATAAATAATCTCCGTGTGAGTGACTATCGAAAAATATTGGCTGAGAAATCGAACTGTTGATCTCTCAGTCTCACGCTCTCTTTCACCACTAATTCGACTACGAGACTTTATCGAAAAAATATTGGCAAAGAAATCACACTCTCTTTCACCACTAATTCGACTACGGGTATACTACTATATGTTTACACATTTGTCCAATTTCGAGGTGCAATTTGTATTTATAAAGATGTTGCTTCTCGGTTCTAATTTAATATTCAAACTAAGAAAATTTACATTAGTGTAAAAAATTAAAGTTCAAACTCGGTTAAGTGAACTCTCATAATTCAATGTTAATTTAGTCTAAGCCACCTCAATTTCTCATTAAAAATGAGTGGCATGCTTGAATGACTTTATTATTAGTCGAAAAGCCACCTCAATTTCTCATTAAAAATGAGTGGCATGCTTGAATGACTTTATTATTTGAAATTTCAATTAAATATGATTCAAAAAACATGTTGGACGAATGGATTACTAGCTATTGGTCCTAATTAGAAAATTGAAGATCTTTGAAATTAATTTATATGTATAAAAAATTAGCAAGATTTTTTTTTACCATGAATATAAAAATAGTCAATTAGCTATTGCTAACAAACTTTGTTTTCCAAAACAAGCATTCCATAAATAGTTATAAGTCTGACTATTTGCGAATGATTGAATAATTTGGAAATACTCTTTGTTTTCATAGAACAGAGACACCCTAACTATAAAAAAATATTTTTGAAGTATTTTTTAAAAAGGGTGTTTTGATTTATTAATTAATTATAATTCAAACCCAATAAAATAAATTTTCAAATTAAGTGTAACTTTGTTTTACATTTTTTATTAATTAAGTTATTACAAAATTTATAATTATAAAAAGAGTATAACTACCACCCATGTGTTTTAAAAAGAAAGGATAAATTTGGAATGTTGCCCTTTCTTATAATTAGAAAAAACTAAAATATTTAATTATAAACACAATTATTAAAATAGGCTCCTTTTCAAAAATTACACTTTTTTTTTCAGTTTCATCCTGTCAAAATTTGAGCAATTTATGAAAAAAAAAGATTTATTATAAAATAATATAACGATTTAATTTATAATATTATTTAAAAAGGTAGCGAACTAAAAATATGGGGATTTTAAGAAAACCCACATGGGGAGGAGAGGGAGAGCAGTTCTGATAAGGAAAGGCTTCATTCGATTTTAGTGTTTTAGCCCAAATTGATTTAGGCCCGTTCGAAATTAATTACTCAATCCATTATGAATTGCAGCATTAGACACTTCGTGATTTAAAAAGTTCTCTCCCCTCTCTCTTGCTCTCTATTCTACCTTAATGTTTGACATAAGAACTTTTCAGGTAATTTAAAAAAAAAAATGCCGAATAATGTAAAATAAGAGTATAATAATTAGGGATTGACACTTTGTTTCGAAATCTCATTCCGATCTCATTTCAAATATTAGCGAGATGACATGTGATCAATTTTAGAAATTGCTATCTTTTTCATAAAGGAACGATACGGGATCGGGACGATCTCATTATATCTCGTCCCGCAAATTTATTAATATAAATATAATTTTTATTTTTTACATAAATTAATAGAAATATCAAAATATTAATCACACTTTTAATTAAATTTATTGCTTAATTAATATATTTTCAAGATCACATAATATTTCATAATAATTTATTTTTTAAATTTTGTATTGAAAATACTTAAAACACTTATATTTTGAAAATTATAAATAGTCTTTTAAATTTAATACTTTTAACTTATAATAAACTATGTTTGAAATTGAAATATATATATCATAAAAATTTAAGATTTTTTATATTATTTGTATTTTAATTATTTTATAAGTTGATAATAATTAATTTTATTTCAATTTTTAGTTAATTTATTGATACTTTTATAATTTTATTTAAAATTTGAGATGCCTCGATTATCGATTGTCCCGATCCTGACCCGAATCTAAACGAGAATGTGACATGCGATACAAAATTTTTAAACGGCAATCCCGTCTCGTCTCGTCTCGAAAATAAATTATCGAAACGGGCCAACGGGATGAAATTCTCCTAGCCTCGCCCCTACCCTTAATAATGAATATTGCTTTGTAATTAAATAAAAAAATATTGAAAAAATAGTAGTATATGTGTAAAAAAAATGTTGTAAAAATATAATTAATAAAAAACTTTACGCTTTAAAGTGTGATAATTATTATGAAACAAAAAAAAAAAAAATCAAACTGTTGAGAGACTGAAATTTTTATGTGTGTGTATAGGTGTGTAAGTGAGATACATGTTATTCTTACCGTTATAAAAGTTATACAAGTACTATTTTCGTTTCAAGAAAATATGCACCCTTCTTCCCGTGAGAATGGGTAGTGTACTATACTTAATTGTTAATCGGTTTTAACTTTTAGAGTAACTTTTGTTATAAATTAACATTAAAATAAAACACAAGTTACATTAAAGTGATTACAGAAATAGTATAGTAGTATGAATTAACCTTGAGATGTACTGTGAATCTAGAACAAAAAAAAAAAAAACAAAATTGCAGATCATGAAATGGGCACGAGAAGAAATTAAGTGGGAAAAACAAAATTTGTCAACTTATAATTAATTAATATATAATTAGCCTAATTATAAAGACTAGCTTCAATCCACAACATATATATCTTCTCATGATGCAGCCATTGCTACCACCTGCGGTCTTTGGCAACGTTGATGATCTACGAACCTTGACGAGAAGGCATAGAATTTGTAATATTCTTCATCGTCCACGAACTGATCTCCCCCCGATGAGTCGAAGTTGAGCGAATAGCTCAACGGGTCGTACCGGCATTGGAAGGACGACGATTTGTTACATTTCTTCTTTTTCTTCAGCCTTTTCATCAGACTCGACAAGCCGCAACCGTTGTTCACTGATGCTACACTACTGCTACTGCTGCCACTTTCGATCGATGAATTACTATCACCGCCGACGGAGGAGGTGCTTCTTGGCCACCATGGGAGAGCTAAATGTGTCATTTTTGAAATTTATTTTTTGTATTATGAGAATATGAAAGAAGGCTTTTTTTTTAAGTTAATGTTTCTTCAATCTCTAAGTAATCCATTTATATATAGGGTCATTAGTCATTACCTTGGCGTTGGAATCCTAGTCGTGTGATTAGAGAGAGATTATATGATCCTACATGGATTAAATAAATATTAATTAATTAGAGTATTATTTTATATAGGAGCTACAAAATGCATTGCACATGCATGCACGACATAGCTTGCTATAAAATGCATTAGAATATTATCTAGCTAGGTCGACCCTCTAAACTTAAATAATACACTCATTTGTTTCGTTATAGTAATAAAGTACATGAATATGAATATGCAATACTCATATTATATGTTAGATATCCTCTTTTTTAGAATTCTTTTTAAATTCAAATTTAAGTTGAATAATTTTAGTATGAGTTTTTTTTAAGATATTGTTAATTGACTCAATTTTAATTTTAATTTGATCCATCCATCGATATCAAATCAAACAAACGAAGAGGATGATATATGAGTGTTTCAATCGATAATATGTTTGAGTTACCTTAAAATAAGTAAATTAAGCCCATAACTTCAATCATAAGTATATATTTTGCTTTCAAATATGTCAAGAAAAACATATTAATACTTAATTATATTCCTTATATTAACATTTATATTAATTTTAATAATTTTAATATAATTTTTTGTCACGTTAATTGCTAGTAATATTATGGCATGCATGCACCTTCTTCCATGACCATCACTTGATCACGGGCTATGTGTAAGCGCTGGTCAAACGGCTTGAGCTAAGTGTACGTACATGCTTATTTTATTATAATTGAGATTATATTCTTACGTATTTAATTGTTTATTGTTCTTACAGTTTATAATTAATTTTTATTTGTGAGAAATACTAATTAATTATGAGTTAGTGATTTTTTGTACGATTTTATAGATTACTAATTGATATGTATAAATAATAATTTCATACTCCCTTCATCCCTTAGTATAGTGCATAGAGAAAAAGTCACGTAAATTAAGAAAAAGTAATTTTTTATGTGTTTAATAATATAAACTAGGGGTATAATAGGTGTTGATGTGTAAGTAATAAAGTAGTTAGTTGAAAAAGTATTGGTATAAGGGTAAATAAATGTGTATTGGGAGGATAAAGTTGTGAAAAATAATTCCATTTATGGAATGTGTATTGTCTTAAGAGATGAACTAAAAAGGAAAATGTGCACTGTTTTAAGGGAAATAGAGAGTATTCATTAGTAATGAAATTATTATTTATACATATCAATTAGTAAAAGGGAGCACCAATTAATTATTAAAACAGTACAATGAATTGAGGGAGTATGAATTTAAGTGTGGGCTGACGCGGAGTATGGCAGTTTGCCATTGGGTACATGTCAGCAATGTCATATGTATACATTTACACTCACTTTATTGTGTCGTGTACCTGTCACACACATACTATATCGTATATATAAACATAAAAAAAAATACTAAATGTGATGATAATCTTGTAAAAGTGATTAGGGAGATGAAATATGTTGTTGAGTCATCGAGATCAATCATATTCATAGCACGTTGCAACTACACTTTGTTGCACTTATTAATTAGCTAGCTATATATATTTTTTTTTCAAACTCTTGCTATAGAGTACTAGCTTAATTACTTAATTAGCATCTTTTAACTTTGATTAGATTTTGATGTATTTTTTGATAAGGTACCCCTATGAATCATTTCATCCTACATGACAAATGCAATGATTTCGATTGATTTTAAGTAAAGAAATTTATTGATAATTAAATGTTATATCAAAATCGCGCGTTTTATGATTCGTATAAGATGATTGATGAACATTAATTAATTAAAGCATGCATCTATGAATTTGGTAAAAATGGTTTAGTTAAAGTGGAGATCGATCGATCGATGTACTACTTTATTAATGTTACGAAATTATAAATTGAAAAACTTATCCTGCAGCCACCACATTTGGTGATTTACCTAAGATTCCATTGTGGGACCATTAGTGAGATTTGACTAGGTCAATGACCAAGATTGCAGACGGATCACATGGACTATAGACGAAACCACAGCCACATGGGATCGACATGCTTATTTAATTTATTTATTTTTTATAAAGAGGAGAGATAAGAAATTTCTCCTCACTCTATTGGAGGTTTCTGAGTAATTGTAGGATGTATATTGAGAGATGTGTTTGAATAACAGACATTTGTGCGAGAGAGTCAAACAATCTCGTCCAATGACAAATTTTATAATATTTCAATGAAAATTTGTCCCCATGAAGTTTGAACTCTGCGTCGCCGGGGATTTTACACCCACATCATCACATGTCTTATCACTCGGCTATGCCTTTGGAGACAAAATTATACTATCTTCGTCTCGACCCAACTATATAATTTTTCTAATTCTAAATAGTTTGCACACTTTATTTTACAAAAGAAGTGTGCAAACTTTTGTAATTCGTAGGAAGTACACGTAAAATAAAAAAATATATATTATTTTTTGATTTTTTAACCAAAGATACAAAGTAAATATGTATTTTTATTAAAAAATAAATTAATTGTAAATAAAATTTAAAAAGTAAGATTAAAATTTTATTTTAAAATTAAAAAGTAATTTTTTTATAATTTTTACTGGTAAATAATTTAAAAAATGAATTATTGTAAAAAGATTAAAATTGTATTTTAAAATTAAAAAATAATTTTTTAAATAATTTCTACCGTAAATAATAAAAAAAATGAATTATTGTAAAAATATTTAAAGTAAAATAAAATTTGAACGGATAAATAAATAAATAAAATAAAATCCTCTTGTTATTTATATATTGAATAAGAAATCTAACTATTTTAATACATTTAATTCAATAATGCACAATTACATCGCTTATTAACGGGTGCAAACTTGTACCTAATGGCCCCCTCAATCCATATATTAAACCATAATAATCAGCTGGTAAGCTTGTGTTCATTGAAAGTTTGATCGAACGTGCTCTATAAATTCAACAGTATTCAATTCGTGTGGTATCATTTGAGCTCATGAGTGAATGAAACAATCAAGTATTAATTATAGTCTCAATTCATAAAATGAATATATACAACATTTAATTAATTTAATTAAAAAGACAATGTAAATTTTTACGGCCGGAGGCGGGCGGACCAAACGACCAACATATCAACTCTTGTTGATCACAAACATGATGGAGTATATACTCTTCCTATATAAATATTAAGAAAAAAAAGTCAAATATAGTGAATAAGAGAGAGTATTATATAAATTCACAAAAAAAATATTTGGAGATTATAGTTAAATATTTAATAGTATTAAACAATATCAAATTATTTAAATTATATATAAGTATCATATAATTCTTAATTCATCTCCTAATATTTCAATACCTTAATATTTATTTTGATATTAGTTTTTGAATTTGTTTATCTCTAAAATGAAGCGTTTTAATTGATTGATTAATATTTAACTGTTTCTTGATTTATATATAGATATTTAATTAGATACAAACAAAAAATAATATTCAATTTATAATTAAAATTTCCACATAATTATATTATAAATAAAATAATTTATTATGTTATTAAAATCAACATGATAATTAATTTGATAATAATAATTTTTAAAAAATAATATATTAAGCAAAATCACTATGAAATAATTATGTTAATTTTATAATTATGAAATAATTTTTTAATATTTATTATTTGTTTAATATTCTCTCATTCTTTTCTGTAAGTCATTTTGATTTTTTCAATTATTTTCAAGTTAAAGGTGGTTTTAGTTTTTTTAATGTAAGTAGAGAGTTAATATTTTTCTTAATATGTGTAACTAAAGATGACATATATTTTAAATATAAGTAAATATTACTTATATATTGTTGCGATAAATTGTGTTTCAATACAATTTATCACAGCTTGATATTCAAGGCTTGCGGAAATAGTTCGAATAATATGAACCGCACACACACACACACACTCTTGTTTGTAGCGAAGAAAAGAAATAAAACGTGACACACGATATTACGAGGTTCGACAACTAATGTCTACGTCCTCGGGCTCACAACACACTCTTTTTATTACTTGGAGAAATGATTACAAGACACACACTTGAAACCCGAACAAGCTCGACTTTGTTCTAACTCACGCTTTAGTAATAAACTCTATTGTGTTAGGATTATTTTGATCAACACTTTGATCACCCTTTTATAGTTGCCAATCCTTGGCATGTTCATTGAACACATCAATGAAACCTTTGGCCCTCCAAATTCACCGGAAGCCAAAGAGTCACTTGCCTCTCCAAATTCTCTCCAAATTCATGAATTCAAAGAAGCTAAAGAGTCTTTCAACATTACTTCAACAATCTCCCACTTGTTGGAAGACTCACCATGTCGTTAACACTTTTCCGAACTAGCGTACATCGCTTCCTCTCTGTTTGTGTGTCAGTCGTCTCTCTTTTGACGTTTGAGAGACCAACGAGTTTTGAACCACTCTTGACCTTCTCCACCGTGACCACTTTGGTTAGCATGTCCGCCGGGTTTTCATCGGTATGAACTTTCACTAACGAGAAACTGCCTTCATCCAAAAACTCCCGGATATAATGGTACTTGACATCAATATGCTTTGTTCTTGAATGAAAAGTAGCATTTTTGGCGAGGAAAATTGCACTTTGGCTATCACTGAAAAGCCTGCAATTCTCTTGTTCGTGACCGATTTCTTTCAGAAGACTTTTGAGCCAAGTCAACTCTTTACATGCTTCCGTTGCCGCCACATACTCGGCTTCGGTTGTTGACAAAGTAACCAACTTTTGAAGTTGGGAAACCCAGCTTATTGCTCCACTCCCGAGCGTGAACACAAAACCTGTCGTGCTCCTTCGGCTATCAACATCGCCGGCAAAGTCGGAATCGACATATCCTTGTAATGCAAGATCACTACCGCCATAGCACAAGGCGTAGTTAGATGTCCCTCGTAGATAACGCATTATCCACTTCATCGCTTCCCAATGCTCCTTGCTAGCTTTGGAAGTGTATCTACTCACAACTCCCACTGCATGTGCAATATCGGGTCGGGTGCACACCATTGCATACATAAGGCTATCAATAGCTGATGCGTAGGGAAACGTCTTTGATTGATCTTGGTCCTTGGAGCTTACTTCCTTGGACAGTTTGAAATGGGCTTCGAGTGGAGTACTAACGGGCTTAGACTCCTCCATATTAAACCGAGCTAACACTTTCTCAACGTATTCGGACTGCGAGAGCCATAATCGTCGTGAAGCTCTATCTCTAGAAATTCTCATGCCCAGAATTTTCTTTGCATCTTTAAGATCTTTCATAGCGAATTCCTTTGATAGGCTTGCCTTCACCTTCTCGATCTCTCTCTTATCCTTTCCGGCGATTAACATGTCGTCCACATACAACAACAAGATGATATAGGAATCACCACATGATTTGTAGTAGCAACAATGGTCTGATTGACTCCGAGAAAACCCTGTTTCATCCATGAAGTTATCAAACTTTTTGTACCACTGTCGAGGCGCTTGTTTGAGGCCGTATAAGCTTTTCTTTAGACGGCACACAAGACTTTCTTTGCCTTTCTCCGCATAGCCCTCCGGTTGGAACATGTAGATCTCCTCCGATAGATCTCCATGTAGAAACGCCGTTTTCACATCCAACTGTTCGAGGTGGAGATCCTCGACTGCGACTATGTTGAGCACCGATTGAATCGTCGCCATTTTCACCACCGGCGAGAAGATTTCGGTGTAGTCAACACCTTCTCTTTGTTCGAAGCCTTTTACGACCAGCCTAGCTTTATGTCGTAAACTCCCATCGGCTTCCTCTTTTATTCGATATATCCACTTATTGTGGAGTGCTCGCTTGCCCTCCGGCAAATTCACCAAATCCCAAGTTTCATTAGTTAAAAGTGATGACATCTCGTCATTCATCGCGGACTCCCACTTGCCCGAGACACCCTGCACCTCAAGGGCTTCTTTGTAGCTTTCCGGCTCCCCCGAATCAGAAAGTAGCAAATAGTGGACATAGTCGTTAAACTTGTCAGGCATCCTCCTCGATCGCTCCGATCTCCTGAGTGGGATTTGGGCAGGCTCCTCCTGCTGATTTGGGATTTCAATTTCTTGTAAAGGAGTGGGCTTGTCATTGGATTCGTATGGCACCTCCACATACTCGTTCTCCTTGTTGTCAGAATTGGTCTCCTTGCCCCAATCCTTGTACAAAGCCTCCTCGTTGAACACCACATCAACACTCCTCCTAACTCGTTTTGCCTCGAAATCATAGAGACGAAAACCATAGGCATCACTCCCATAGCCTATGAAAGCACATTTTTTTGACTTAGCATCGAGCTTACTTCGATCTTGAGGATTTAAGTGTACATACGCCGTACACCCAAATATTCGGAGATGAGACAAATTCACCTCCTTGCCGGTCCAGACTTCTTCAGGTATTTTTCCGTTTAGGGGACTCGAGGGACCCCGATTGATAAGGTAGGCTGCCGTAGACACCGCTTCAGCCCAGAAATTTCGAGGAAGACCACTATGAATTCTCATACTTCGGGCGCGCTCCATGATCGTCCGATTAATGCGCTCGGCAACTCCGTTTTGCCTCGGCTTCATAGGCGTGGTCAAGATCCTTCGAATTCCGTTGTTTGAACAGAACCGTTCAAACTCCTCACCACAAAACTCCCCACCGTTGTCAGATTTTAACGCCTTCAACTTTAGTCCGGTTTCAGTCTCTACACAAGCTTTCCAAGTCTTAAACACACCAAAGACGTCGGATTTGTGTTTCAAGAAGTACACCCATAACTTCCTTGAAGATTCATCGACAAAAGTTACATAGTACCTCGATCCACCGATTGAGGGAACAGGAGCGGGCCCCCAAACGTCAGAATGAACAAGTTCTAGTTTCTCAGATTTCAACTCCCGCGGAACTTTCGAGAAACTTACTTGAGTTTATTTTGCAAGGACACAATCCTCACAAAAATCGAGCTTGATTTCCCCGCACCCGTCAAGCTTCCCGGAAGACTCCATGATCTTCGTTCCGGTTTGACTCATGTGGCCGAGCCTACGATGCCACGTGGATGCATCTGTTGCTTTCGCCACAAGGAAGTTGGGATTATAAGTCCCGTTGGCGACATACATCGTCCCCTCCTTTTTGCCGCGCGCCAACATCCTAGCGCCCTTGGACACCTTCCAAGACTCGGCATTGAACGTACATACCATGCCGTCTTCCGAGAGTTGGCCCACCGAGATGAGATTCTTCTTGAGACTTGGAACGTGACGAACCCCCTTCAATTGAATCTCAAAGCCATTAGGAAGGGATAGACAAACATCTCCTTTGCCCACAATGTCGCACGGCTGGTTGTCGCCAAGGTAAACTCGGCCAAAGTTCCCGCTCACATAGTTCTGAAGAACATTCTTTTGCGGAGAAGCATGAAACGAGGCGCCAGAGTCGATGATCCAAGACTCGTTCTTGGTTTCCAACGAGCAAATGAGGGCTTCATCTTCCTTCACAATATTGGCAGCACTTTTGCCGTTGTCGTTGCTTGCCTCCGGGCAATCTTTTCCGATGTGGCCAATCTTTCCACAATTGTAGCACTTGTATTTGCTATAGTCGCGACCCTTCGAGTTCGACCGCTTAGATGGTCCTCGACTTTTGGATCGACTTCGAGCATCAAAGTTGCTTTTGCCCTTGTTCTTATTTCCTCGTTCTCTCCCACGATCTTTCGAGCTAAAGTTCAGCGAAGAACTAGATCGTTCCGACTTCTTTCTCCGAACCTCCTCTCCTACAAGTAGAGTCACCACTTCCTCTTGACAGATCTTGTTCTTCCCACACGAATTGCTCACCGCAATAATAAGGGAATCCCAAGAGTCTGGTAGACTTGATAGAAGGAGAAGGGCGCGAATTTCATCATCAAACTTGATGCCCACCTGGTCAAGTTGATTGCACACGACATTGAACTCATTCAAATGCTCCGACACGGTTGTCGTCTCTTCCATATGCATATTGAACAGAGTCTTCATTAGATGCACTTTGTTGACGGCGGATGGCTGCTCGTACATGTCTTCAAGTGCCTTCATGAGGTCCGCCGACGTCGTGTACTTGATGACATTAGAGATGACGGACGGAGCTAGAGTCGAACGAATCAACCCCAGCGCTTTGCGATCCGTCCGAAGCCAATCCGCATCTTTGACGTCGTCCGGTTGAACACCAACAACCGGTAGATCAAGATCTTTTGCAACGAGCAAGTCCTCCAGAAGGACTTTCCACATGGCGAAGTTTCTGCCATCGAACTTCTTGAAGCGATTAACCTCCTCGCCCATTATTCGAACCTTCTTGAATATCTAGAGAACGAACACCTTCGGCTCTGATACCACTTGTTGCGATAAATTGTGTTTCAATACAATTTACCACAGCTTGATATTCAAGGCTTGCGGAAATAGTTCGAATAATATGAACCGCACACACACACATACACTCTTGTTTGTAGCGAAGAAAAGAAATAAAACGTGACACACGATATTACGAGGTTCGACAACTAATGTCTACGTCCTCGGGCTCACAACACACTCTTTTTATTACTTGGAGAAATGATTACAAGACACACTTGAAACCCGAACAAGCTCGACTTTGTTCTAACTCACGCTTTAGTAATAAACTCTATTGTGTTAGGATTATTTTGATCAACACTTTGATCACCCTTTTATAGTTGCCAATCCTTGGCATGTTCATTGAACACATCAATGAAACCTTTGGCCCTCCAAATTCACCGGAAGCCAAAGAGTCACTTGCCTCTCCAAATTCTCTCCAAATTCATGAATTCAAAGAAGTTAAAGAGTCTTTCAATATTACTTCAACAATTATGCAATGTGAAAGCAAGATTCAAATGAAAATAAGACTAAAAGATACGAAAATATGAAGAAAAAAAAGGAAAAAAAACAATGAAAAAATAAATTACAAAATCATTTATTGTTAATTACTAATTATTTACTAACATTGCTGATAAATTCAATATATTGATAAAAAATTACATCTTTAGTCTGGTTGACAAGTACTTGACCATAATGTGATCGAGTCAATGCTTGATAAATTACCTATTAATTATACACAACATCAATTAATTAATAATTAATTAGCAGTAGATCTTACTCAATAAAATAAAATACACTGGTCAAACATGGTGTATGCTGTGGATTAATTTAATTAATCTGACTTGCTCTTACATAAAAGTATATTATATATATTTTTATATGGCATTTTATTTATTTATTTATTTATTCGCCTTGAATTCCATGAATCATCATGTGACAATGTACGTAGCATATGATTGGGCTGTGATGTATCTTTGAACATTTCAATTCACAGCACATAACCTACAAAATAAATTCATGAACCTAGGTATAGCTACTAATACTATACAATATATACATATAATTAATTTTGCATAGTTTACGATGGAGGAGGTATCATGCAAATTCAAAATGTCGTCTAATGTTATGAGTAATTAAGTTAATAGTAGCTTGTTTGATTTGTTGACAACATATCAATCATATCGCTATATATGTTTGATTCATCACACATTGTAATTGATATGTTGTCAACGGCTACTACACTAAAGGTTGTTGGGATTTCAAAAGCTATTAACCTAATAAGTCGCGATTTTGATTCACATTTTGATTTGAATACATTTCAAAAATATTTTTTTCTTAATGCAAGAAGAAAAGGTTTTCAATTTCCAATATAGACCAGGAAGCCAACGAATTCAATCGAACAAAATAACTGAGTCCAAGGGCAGGATTAAGCTAGCAAGGATTGGAAGACATGGGCATTTACTTTTAATGAATTGTTAAAAAATAATTTATGAAATTGAAAGGCACTTGTAAAATGTCTTTCACATCATTTGAAATACCTTAAAATAAAAAAATAAAAATTGAATAATTATATTAAATCAATAAATTCTATTAAAAATATTATTAATCTAATTTTAATATGATATTAGAGGAAAACTCAATATCATAGTAGATGTCTCATGATTTTGACTTGCAAAACTAAATTTATTGGTGAGAGAACGTGTTAATTATCTCCCATCATATGGAAAATAAAATTTGAATAAAATAAACGTTGAACAATTTTATTACTTTAAAAATCTATTTCAAAATATGAAATATTTGTTAACTTTTAATAAATTTGCATAGAAATTAAGAGAATTTAGCTTACTAATGTTAGGTCTACTCATTTGATTACCTATAGAGTTTATAATAATAATAAAAAATTAAATAACTAATTATCTAATTATCTTAAGCTCTCATAATTTGCATAGAAATTAAGAGAATTTAGCTTACTAATGTCAGCCTGTTAGGTACTCATTTGATTACATATAGGGTTTATATTAATGAAAAAAATTTAAGTAACTAATTATCTTAATCTCTAATGAGAGATACTTTCTCTTATTCAAAATGACACAGGGAAGCGATAAATACACGATTAAGATTCGTTGATTTTAAGAATACCCGAGAATTAAAATATCAAACTTTCATTGATTTCGAAAAATACCGAAACCTGATAAAAACCTCAACAGAGGAACCTTTTTATTTCTTCAAAACAACTACGTAAATAAATGACAAAAGCAGAATATAAATAGTACTAAAACCCTAACAGAATAAATTAAAATAATAAATAAAAATAATACTAAACTTGGACAGAAAGAAACAATCTTTTCTTTCTATGTATCTGCATCATTCTCCCCTTCTAGGAGAAGGTTCGACCGCGAACCTGAAAATCGAGCACGAAAATGCCGGGATCAAACACCAATCGTCGGTAACCTTGAGGGCACAACGCAAGGGCAGCGACACGTTGACATGGCGCAGGGACAATGGCAAGAAGAACCATCGCAGTGGCATCAACTTGAACAAGCGACGCAAGGGCAGCGGCAACGACATCGGGATGAAGCGCAAGGACAATAGCATGCAGATGTGGTGCAGGGGTAGGATCATCTCCTTTCATCGCAAGAGCAACAACATGTTGATGTGGTGCAGAAGCAACGGCATCAGGATTCAGCACAAGTGCCACGAGGATTTCTGAAAAGAGCTCTTCGGCAAATTTAGGAGGACCATCATACGCAGAGATCTCCGAGCTAGGCAGCGGGGACAAAAGAGGTATATTGTTCCGGAGGTGGTAGAGTAGGTCACCCACGCCTCCGAACATGTGCTCTTCGGGCATGGCCAAAAGATCTACTTCATCAAAACGAGGAGGACCATCGTAATCAAAACGAGGCGAGTCGTCGTAAGAAGATGACGAGGGCAGCAGGGACACCAGTAGTCTGTTGGTGATAACAAGGCGAAGTTCCTCGAGTTCGACGGCAAGGGTTGCGATCTGGCGACTTTGTTGGAATTTGATATCCCGGGCTATTAAAAAATTTGCGGAAACCAATAACCCGATCAAACCCTTCGCCGGAGATCACATGAACGCCGACTCATCCGCCGGAGTCCGGCCTTTGGAGACCACGCACCCGAAGGCACGCAGCCCGCCCCCAGCCGAACCCCCGCGAGGCGGGGTTCACGATCGATGGATCGATCGCGCCGTGCGATCGATCAGCTGGGGTTGCAACGGCAGCCCCGCGGTGAGTCCGGCGACTCACCGCCGTCGGGGAGGGGGGCAGCTCGCCCAGCGAGCCGCGGCGGCACCAGCCGCCACCCCACGATCGAACCCAGGGTTCGATCGCACCCCGGCGTCCAGCCGGGGTTCTCCTCGATCGCGCATCCCCGGCGTCCAGCCGGGGTGCTCTTGGTTCGATCCCCACGGGGTCCTCGAGCTGCGGCGGTCCGGTGGCTTCGCCACCACCGCCCGGTTCGACCTCGTTCCGGGGTTCGTCCTCGAATCTTGGTTCTACGGTATTTTCAATAAATAATCGAATAAAATCATCAAGGGTGTTTAACGATTTTATACCTTCGATTCGTTGTTCGGAGAAACGAGATCAATCGATGACCTTTGAATCGTCCCACGTATTCCTTGCACTAGCTTGAACGTCGGGTGGGCGACGATCCTCCAAGCTTATGGATCTCCTTCACGAACTCTCTAGACTAATCAAGTATGATTATCTTGTCTCATGATTTATGAAGGCCATGTAGTGCTTTTATAGGCTACGTAGGGGATCAAAAGGAGGTGGAATATTGGGCTTCTAATATTGAAGATTAAATTGAGCCCAATGCTCAAGTCCATTAATCCTTATCAATATTAATTAATTTATTTTCCACTATATAAATTAATTGCACTCCCAATATTAAACCATATTATATCAAATAATATTTCTCCGGTAGTATTATTTATTCCGTGTATTTAAGATATAAATATCCATGAATAAAATTAATTTATTGCTAATTAATTTATTCATCTCTTATATCCGAGACTAGTACCATTCAACCTTAATTATTATGCGGAACAAATCCACCTGCAGGGTTTACATAATAATTCCTTATGAACTCATCTCGGGGATATTATCAACCCTTCCGGGATACACTTTCCCGTCAAGTATTCACGGCATGTCATATATAAAATATAGCGACCCAACTTAACCGGTAATTAACCCAATAATTAAATCGGTTAATTCCTTTGGAAAATCAAAGTCACTTATATTAAATATACACACCCGCAATAGTATCAGGGATTAAGAATAAAATACACTGAGACTTAAATCGATTATCGCCGGCAATTCTAATCGATAAATCTCAAACGATCCGCCCAATACACCAAGTGTACAAGTGTGATAAAATAATTAAGATAAATTATTTTCTCTCTCACACAACGACTATACCGATGGATTGTTCCGTGTCCATCTAGGTCGTGAGCAACTGTTCGATTAAATACGAGTAACCGATAGTATGATCTTCCGTGTGCCCATGCACACCATACTAACTACAATGTATGAAATCCAGGACTATAATTTGCATATATTTAATTATAAATAATTAAACGCAAATAATTGTTTATTTAATTAAATAGATTAATGGCAATGGATCGTGAGTTTCCGTTACTTAAATTTAGACATTAAGTACACAACTCCAACAATCTCCCACTTGTACTAAGGTCTAGTCATTTCCTCCAAACTCCCGACTCCCATACTCATCACGTGCTTAAGTTGTACTTCCAAGAAGTACTATGTGAATGAGCAATCTAGGTTGCCGCTCTGAAGTTATCTTGGTGACTACAGCGTCGTCTCCCTCGACGATGACTCGTATCAGGTGGTACTTGCTCTATGTGTTATCTTACACTTATGGACTTGTGATTTCTTACCATTTGCCATCGCACCGCTATTTACATAGCCTTTGGCAAATTAAGAATCACCTCTAAGTCCCAGAGATTATCCCGGAGCTATACCAAAACTTCCGCTGCCTCTGAGGCCGCTTATTTGGTTACCCATGGCAGAGTCCGAAAAGCATCGTGCTTATCACTCTTCCATGTTAAAACTCCTTCTCCTTCAATAGTGAAACACATAGCCTGATATCGACTTACACCGGTCCTCATCCGATTAGAAATCTAAGAGAATGTAATCCAAAGGAAATTTGTCTGCTCCGTAATCCAGAACATAGTCTCCAGTACTTCGAAAGTACTTAAATGTTCATTACAGCAGTCGAGTATTCCTTTCTAGGATTACCTTGATATCCTCCCACTATACTAGCCGCATAGCAGATATCAGGTTCTCGTTTTCAACATCGCATTTATTAAGCTTTCCTCACTGTAAGTGTAGGAATCCGCTTTCATTGCTTCTATCTCCTTTTGTGTTCCAAAACACATATCCTTAGATAGATGCATTCCGTCTCTGAAAGGTAACAAACCTTTCTCGGAATCTTGCATGTTAAAACGAACCATAATCATTTATATGTAAGATGTCCAGGAGAAGTACAATGTTTTTTTTCTAGAGATCCTAGATCTCAAGAACATGTCCAACTTCTTCCTATATCTTTCATATTGATTCATCTAGACAACCATCATTTTATGTCTGACAACATCTTTACATTGTTACCAATGATAAAATATTATCTACATAAAACCTCCGAGAAACACCACTTTGTTTCCATCACGTTTCCCATACACACGATTCGTCAACGCCTTTTGATGAATCCATCAAATGGACTATCTCATCAATGTGCAAGTTCCACGAACTCTAGCTTCGTTTCAATCCATAAATGGATCAACTAAGCTTGTACTCTAAATGATCTCGCCTCTTAGCAATAATCCTTATTGCTTTTCAAGAAGGCACATTTAGATCTAGTACTGCCTTCATGTAGATCCAGGGATCGATTTCATGTATACCAGGTCCAGAGTCTGAGAACTCTCCTAGCCTTATGAACATCTCCGGTTGTCATACAACCTCCCACTACAACGGCATTCCGGTGTATAAACAGTAATAACAGTAGGTGCAGTTAGTGGTGTACCGCTACTCGGTTCGGCTGGTTCTAAGTCTTAATCCCTTTCTCTCATTCAAAGTATTACGTCACTTTGGGCTTGTGGCTCATCTAATAGTCTTCCTCTAAGAACCGGGCGTTAGTACTTATAACGTCCTTCTGGTTCATAGTACTATTGAACACACATCTTTTGTTCTTCTAGGATATTCTACAACCGCATTTGAATGCGCCGTTGTTTCCAGACATATCCATAGAACACAGGTAGTTCCGTATAACTCATGCTTTTACTATTTCTATAAGAGTTCCATTTCTTATTTCCGACACACCATTTCTACACAACAGTGTATGGTGTAGTCAGTTGGGATCAAATCCCAATCTCTGATCAGTATGCCATGCATTCCTCAGACAGGCACTTGCCTCCGCGATTAGATCGCAGCCTTTCAATGGATATACCATGATGGTTCCCCGCAATAGCTTTGTGTCCATTGACTTGTCAAAACACTTTGCTCTTGTGGCACATCAGGTATGCTAATCCATTTTTCGAGCAATCATAAAATGAATTACTCGTACCTTATTGTCTGAGTAAACAAAGGTCTGCATACATCAGAGTGAATCAATTCTAATACTTGTCCGGATCTTATACCTTATATCCATAAAGGATTGCTTAGTCGTATTATCTTCCAAATTTGATTCTTAGGTCGGAAGGTCCACTCCTTCAACTTAATTGATCTTACAATCAATTTTCGACCTTTGAACTTCTTATTTGAATAAATATGACTTAGCATAAGAATCCACAAGTAAAATTTATTTATCAAAGAAATCTCTTATTAGTAAAACGAGTTATATACTACGGTTCGTTGCATTGTGGTGGACTCAGGATTCATCATTCATATATTGCTAACTAATGTACCAAAATAGATAATATCATTATTTCTTTTTATAACCATCAAATGATTAAAAGAGATAAAATATCCATTTATTAGAAATCTAGAACAAAGTTCTTTCTAATTTGAAAGGTACATAAAAGCAATAACCCAAAATGAAATCCTATAAAATGTCCCCCACTGCAAATGCTGCCTCCTCTACAGCATTGCCCATGTAGACTTACGATTTTTTCTTTTCTAAGTCGTCGGGTTTCCTGGAACCCTTGCATTTAGAATGCACATACCGTCAGTGGTTCTATATCTACACACCAGGTTCCGGCAGATAATACCACTGACTATGTTTTACGACTAAAGAAAATTTCGTAATTTCTTTGAGAGGATAATCAGACTTCCAGTACCCAGACTGTTTGCATCGAGAAATCTAGCCTATTGGCTTTCTCGCCCCATCTCGTGATACAAAACTTAGGACCACTGGGTTTCTTTGCTTGCTTTTCCTATCCCCCGGTTTTTGCCCTTAGGTTCGAAACCTTTGGCATTGGCTACAAGAGCTTGCGATTTCCGTCTCAACTCGTCCAAAAGGTCCATCATCTCAAAAACGTGTTTAAGCGTTTCCTTGAATCGACTGGCCTTTATGAGTATCCTCATCGCCTCTTGTCTAGCCTCTATATCATGTCTAAACATCTTCTTGAGTTTGAACATGATAAAATCAGTTCTTTCCTCATCAGTTAAGACATTGGTAGGCTCGGGAGAACAAAGCTCACTTGAGTACAAACTTGTACTCTTTAACAGTCTGGGCAATGTCCAGATCTCTATTCCAATCAATACATTCAGGGACCAATGATTTTAAATTCCTCAAGTATCACTTAAAGTGGGTTCAAAGCCATCCATAATCTATGAGCACATATAACAACAAACAATCGATTTAATCTCCGATATTATCTCCCTTAAATAATATCATTAAACCACTAATCACCTCTAAAATCCCATCAGATATGGCAAGCCACGTTCGTGTGGACGTTTACCTATCCAAATGATTTAGCAATTAGATTTGCTTCGGTCGTACATCAATTATAGCGTTACTTCGTTGGGAAGAATACTATAAAGCGTACCTAAGTGTAAACCATTACTCAGTATCCAAGAAGATTGTTTGGGACACGTATATTCACCGCAAGCCACGTTCGTGTGGACGTTTACGTTAACATACGCTCCTTCACTCCCTTCTATAACTGTCTACATCAATTAATCCAAGATCCCATTCAGCATAGCAAGCCACGTTCGTGTGGACGTTTACTACACCAAAAGATCTTTATAATTGACATCCAATTACTTGATCCATTCGATTTTTGTAAATCAGGACGCGGAGAATCATAAGTGAAACTCGAAGTTTCTAACCAGTGATTCACCATGCGAACAACCCTATCTCTCATAAATGAGGGAGCCGAGCAGACAATCGATCCATCTATAAAAGAATGGTACGAAGGTCTCTAATTTGTGTCCTCTACATGACCAAGTGGCTTTGGCTCTATTCCACTCCCCGGGGTGAGAATGAGTCGACTTGAAATCAGCTTTGGAAAGACAAATTAGGCATTGTTTGACAAACTTAATCAATGTTTCTCGTAAGAGGAATTACAAGAACTCTCCTCCAATAACTTATCTATACAAACTTCAAAAGTTTATAAAAGTCACCAAGAGAGCAGCAATGGAGACCATGGGTATGTTTCCATACCCTCTCCCACTTAGCTTTTTATAACAAAGGGATACGCTATCTAATGCATAATTAAATACACATAAGCATGCATACATGAAATAAAGCACATAAAATATTATCACATAGTCAAAATAATACTAGAATATTATTTTCCGACTATTATGGCTTTATCGCATCCCCGTACGCATCTTCTAGTCTTCAGTCTTCGTTCTTGAATGCTCCATGTGACGAGAATATTAATCCCAATATTTAAATCTATTTATTTTCAATTAATCCAAAAGTTACTTAATTTGAAAATTAAGTCAATCGAATATATCAAAAATAAAATTAAATATTATTAATATTTTTATTTATTTTTTCTTTCCTTTCTAATTCTATTAAATCTTTAGAATCCTATCCAAGTCAAACTTGGAACATTCTAGAAGACTTCTATAATAGAATAAGGAAATAAAATAAATTAGGACTCCTAATCCTTCCAAATTAATTCCTTTCCTAATCTATTAAAAATTCCATAAAGGAATAATTAAATAGGAAAAATTAATTAAGGACTTTAAAAACTTTCCAAATTAATTATTTTCCTAATCCATTAAAAATTCCATTTAAAAACTTTCCAAATTAATTATTTTCCTAATCCATTAAAAATTCCATAAAGGAATAATTAAATAGGAAAAATAAATTAATTCCAAATTAATTCTTTTCCTAATCCATGAATATTCCAAAAGGAATAATCAATTAGGAAGACCAAATTAATTCTAAATTTATTCCTTCCTTATCCATGAAAATTCCCATACTAGGAATAATCAATAAGGAAATAAATTTATTCTAAATTTATTCTTTTCCTATTCCATGAGAGTTCCCAAAAATAGGAATACTCAAAATAGGAAGACCGAATAATTTTAGGAAAGTTGAATCTCGGTAGGAGTAGCACGAGATCACGAGGACCCCGCGCCACCCCCACCACCGATCGACCACCACCGGGGAAGAGCACCGCCGCCCAGCCGGCCGGCCAACCACCTCACGGCGGCAGCCCACGGCCAAGGGCGATCGAGCCCTAGCCCCGTGATCGATCATGGGGTCGATCATCATGATCGATCCCCGGTCCTTTCTTCCTCTCGTCACTTCGTCTTCTCCGGCGGTCATCTCGACATCGATCCAACGTAAATAAATTACAAGAATTTAAATTACAATTATCCGGTATCGATTCTATACATGAAATCGACCCTATACATTTTCCGGAAAAGTAGAACGTAATAATAAACCTAAATTCGGTCAACCCCCGAATTTTTACTATTACAAGCATTCACCACACATAAATCGAATCTCGACATGTCCGAGAGTTTAATAATCAACATATCATGACAATAATTAACAAAAAATTATATCTAGCCATAATAGTCGGAAACCCTGCAAGGTAGAACAATTTTATCGAATATACCGCGAACGTAAACCACGCTCTGATACCAATTGTTGGAATTTGATATCCCGGGCTATTAAAAAAATTGCGGAAACCAATAACCCGATCAAACCCTTCGCCGGAGATCACATGAACGCCGACTCATCCGCCGGAGTCCGGCCTTTGGAGACCACGCACCCGAAGGCACGCAGCCCGCCCCCAGCCGAACCCCCGCGAGGGGGGGTTCACGATCGATGGATCGATCGCGCCGTGCGATCGATCAGCTGGGGTTGCAACGGCAGCCCCGCGGTGAGTCCGGCGACTCACCGCCGTCGGGGAGGGGGGCAGCTCGCCCAGCGAGCCGCGGCGGCACCAGCCGCCACCCCGCGATCGAACCTAGGGTTCGATCGCACCCCGGCGTCCAGCCGGGGTTCTCCTCGATCGCGCATCCCCGGCGTCCAGCCGGGGTGCTCTTGGTTCGATCCCCACGGGGTCCTCGAGCCGCGGCGGTCCGGTGGCTTCGCCACCACCGCCCGGTTCGACCTCGTTCCGGGGTTCGTCCTCGAATCTTGGTTCTACGGTATTTTCAATAAATAATCGAATAAAATCATCAAGGGTGTTTAACGATTTTATACCTTCGATTCGTTGTTCGGAGAAACGAGATCAATCGATGACCTTTGAATCGTCCCACGTATTCCTTGCACTAGCTTGAACGTCGGGTGGGCGACGATCCTCCAAGCTTATGGATCTCCTTCACGAACTCTCTAGACTAATCAAGTATGATTATCTTGTCTCATGATTTATGAAGGCCATGTAGTGCTTTTATAGGCTACGTAGGGGATCAAAAGGAGGTGGAATATTGGGCTTCTAATATTGAAGATTAAATTGAGCCCAATGCTCAAGTCCATTAATCCTTATCAATATTAATTAATTTATTTTCCACTATATAAATTAATTGCACTCCCAATATTAAACCATATTATATCAAATAATATTTCTCCGGTAGTATTATTTATTCCGTGTATTTAAGATATAAATATCCATGAATAAAATTAATTTATTGCTAATTAATTTATTCATCTCTTATATCCGAGACTAGTACCATTCAACCTTAATTATTATGCGGAACAAATCCACCTGCAGGGTTTACATAATAATTCCTTATGAACTCATCTCGGGGATATTATCAACCCTTCCGGGATACACTTTCCCGTCAAGTATTCACGGCATGTCATATATAAAATATAGCGACCCAACTTAACCGGTAATTAACCCAATAATTAAATCGGTTAATTCCTTTGGAAAATCAAAGTCACTTATATTAAATATACACACCCGCAATAGTATCAGGGATTAAGAATAAAATACACTGAGACTTAAATCGATTATCGCCGGCAATTCTAATCGATAAATCTCAAACGATCCGCCCAATACACCAAGTGTACAAGTGTGATAAAATAATTAAGATAAATTATTTTCTCTCTCACACAACGACTATACCGATGGATTGGTCCGTGTCCATCTAGGTCGTGAGCAACTGTTCGATTAAATACGAGTAACCGATAGTATGATCTTCTGTGTGCCCCATGCACACCATACTAACTACAACGTATGAAATCCAGGACTATAATTTGCATATATTTAATTATAAATAATTAAACGCAAATAATTGTTTATTTAATTAAATAGATTAATGGCAATGGATCGTGAGTTTCCGTTACTTAAATCTAGACATTAAGTACACAACTCCAACAGACTTAAGGCGGCGATGTCGGCATCGTGACGGGTTGCGGCCTCAACGGCGGTTTCGCAAGTATACTGGCGACGAGGAGGCATCGTTTCGACTCTGATACCAACTGACGTAGGGAAGCGATAAAACAAACAATTAAAATTCGTTGATTCTACGAATACCCGAGAATTAACATATTAAATATCGTTGATTCCTAGGAATACCGAAATTCGACAAAACAAGAGAAAACTCTTTTATTTCAATATTAAAACAACAACCGCATAAATGAAAATACTCAAACATATAAATAGTACTAAAACCCTAGTAAAATAAATAAATAAAATAATAAAACTAGCTTGGGCAACAAGACACGATCTTTGCCTTTTATATCTGCATCACCAACTGATGCAGGCGGAAGCGATAAACACACAATTAAAACTCGTTGATTCCGCAGAATACCCCGAGAATTAACACATCAAATATCGTTGATTCATAGGAATACCGAAATTCGACAAAACAAGAGAAAACTCTTTTATTTCAATATTAAAACAACTACCGCATAAATGAAAATACTCAAACATATAAATAGTACTAAAATCCTAGTAAAATAAATAAATAAAATAATAAAACTAGCTTGGTCAACAAGACACGATCTTTGCATTTTATATCTGCATCACCAACTGATGCAGGTGGAAGCGATAAACACACAATTAAAACTCTTTGATTCCGCAGAATACCGAAAATTAATTAAAATCAAAGTTCGTTGATTCCTAGGAATACCGAAAATTGATAAACTTCAAGAAAACCTTGAAAAACAAGAGAAAACAAGAGTGTGTTATCGCTTCCCTGCGTCAGTTGGTATCTGAGCCGAACGATGCCTCCCCGTCCCCGGCCTGCTCGCGAATCCGCCGTTGAGGCCGCAACCCGTCGCGACGCCGACGTCGCCGCCTTAAGCCGCCAAATCGCAACCCTCGCCGTCGATCTCGAGGAGCTCCGTCTTGCTGTTTCCAACAAGCTATCGTCACCTCCACGCCAACCGATCCCCGCGCTGGAGCGCACCCTTGTTGATGAACTCGATCTATATGATGATTTGGAAGACGAATCGGCCTCGATCTGGGATCACGAACCGATATGGGATGACGAGCCAATTTGGGATGCCGAGCCAATCTGGGACACCGAGCCTACCGAGCCCGCTGAGCCAATTTGGGATGCCGAGCCTGCCGAGCCCGATGAGCCAATCTGGGATGCTGAGTCTGCCGAGCTAGTCGAGCCGATGTGGGACGCCGAGCCCGTCGAGCCGATGTGGGACGCCATACCCGTCGAGCTGATCTGGGACGCCAAGCCCGTTGAGCTGATTTGGGACGTCGAGCCACTTTATCAATCCACTACCCATGATTCGACTCTCCCTGTTGTCGCTACCCCTACGTCGCTTCATCAAGTCGCCGCCCCGAAGTTGAATCATGAAGTTACTGCCCCAACGCCTTATTGTCATGTTGCGGCCTTCTATAGTTCCTACCGTGTTGAACATGACCAGTTGGCTACTTCCACAACAGTGTACAAGGTCACCCCTACTAAGGATAGTTGGATGGTGTTTGATCCTGACGGATGTGCTCGATCTTTCAGGTTCGCGGTCAAACTTTCTCCTAGAGGGGGAGAATGATGTGGATAAGGAAAAGATCGTATCTTACCCCCAAGCTATCATTATTTTATTTATTTATTTTATTAGGGTTTTTAGTACTATTTATATTCTGTTCTTGACATTATGTTAAGGAGTTGTTTTGATATGAAATAAAAAGGTTCATCTGTTGAGGTTTTTATCAGGTTTCGGTATTTTTCGGAATCAACGAAAGTTTGATGTTTTAATTCTTGGTTATTCTCAAAATATATATTATCCTAATCTCATACACATAAGAAAAACATCAATTTCTTATTTTAATCATTATTAAGAGCTCGTTTGGACGAACTTATTTAAAAGAGCTTAAACTTATAAGATGTTACGTCTTATAAGTTGTTTTTGGAGCTGATAAACTGTACTGTTATGTCTTATTTAATAAATAATTTATTAAACCGTTGGGATAAAATAAATATATAAACTTATAAAATGTTAATTTGTATGACAATTTAAGATTTTATAAAAATTAAATTATCAAAAATAAATTATTATATATGAAAAAAATAATTGAAAATAATTATATTAATTTAATAATAAATTTGGAATTTTTTAATATATATAAAAGGTAATAATTTTAAGGATATTTTGTCTTTTATTGTTTAAGTTACAAGAACTTTTAAGTTGTTTAAATAAAAAGTATCTCCCACTTATTTTTTTAAACAACTTATAATTACTTTTAAACTTTAAATTAAATATTAAAACAATTATTATTTAAGTAAAATTTAATTATTTTGAGGGTAATTTGGGAAAATTTATCATTAATTAGCATCGAAAAATGCAAAATCACATTTTTGCTAAAAAATGAAAAGTCAAAACGATTTTTAATTTGAATGAGAGGGAGTATATATATATATTGAAAAAAATTGTTTTATTTATTTATTTCATGTTTTCTAATTTTATTATATTTAAATTTATTTATATAATTTGTAAGTTTTTATTTTTTTATAATAAATTAATCAATTAAAATAAAAATCAGTAAAAAATTTATGTATTTACCATGAATTTAAAAAAAATGAATTTATTTTATATTTTTAGAGTTAAAATAAAACAAAATCATAAAATTTTAAAATTATTTAATAATTTTTGTATTTTTGAAGATTTTTTTAAAACTTTTAAAAATCATATTGAAACTAAATAACTCAAAAATTTTAACACCTTTTAGAATTCATAGTATTGAATACCAAAATTCTAATACTATATCTGGACTAAACTTTTAATTGACCAAACCCTCCCTAAAAAACGTATAAATATCTGGACTAAACTTTTAATTGACCAAACCCTCCCTCAAAAACGTATTTAAAAAACGTATCTGGTCAGTGTGACCGAACACAGAGATTAAAAAAATATTTTGTTATTGATTTTTTGACCAAAAAATTAATAATAATAAAAATGTATTTTTAAATTTATAAAGTAAGTAATATGAATAATATTTTTTATAAATACTATTGATATGAGACAAAAATATGACCATTAATATAAAGTATTGAATACTCTAAGATTTCAATAAACTTTAAAATATAGTAGAAAAAAAAATCTTATAAATTCTTAATTTAATACACACTCTAAAACAAGTTTCAGCAGGTAGAATCTTCATCTCAAGTCTGACCATGATCTTCATCTCAAGCCTGACCATGATTTTCTACATCATGAATGTCATCTCAAAAATAATGAATCCCCAACCTCCAGAACTGATAATGACCAATGATCAAAAGACGATGCTGAAAGCCCCTTTAGTCCAATTGCCCTTCCGAATTCAAGAAAAGCTTGCTCACCAACATTTCATTGTTTCATGCTACTAAGAGCATCTCCAAGGTGTGCTACAAATTAGTGTCAAATCATTTGACATATCACAAATAATTTGTACATATCAATTTATACATATATCTCTCAACAATGTTAAAGTATAATTATTATTTGTAAATCTCACCATTATAAACACACACGCACACACACACACAAATATATATATATATATATAAAAGAAATAGTAAAAAAAATAAAAGCATAACTTGAGTCAACATTCAAATTGAATTGATACTCATTTTTGTCTCTCCTAATTTGTAACTCACTCCCCATTTGTGTACCTCATTTGTGTACCTAAGTGTACAAATTAAAGACATGCATGAATATACCTACCATTAGGATGCTCTAAAACAACAATTAAAGCAAATTACCCAAAACAAAACAAACCAATGGCATCACTCATGGTCATAGTAAATCCTATCTTGCTCCTGATCTCATTGACCTTGTTAGTGCACAAAAACAAAGCTCGAAAACTCAGAGAAACATAAGTGGCACAAGACAGCTCGATTATATATGAATTTTCGACATACAACTAATTTTCCTAATTCTGAGCCTCAGTCTGTCTGGAAGGTCCAAGGACCAAACTTAATGATTTTGTATTCCAGTCGCCCCTGAACTACCAAACTAAGCTCAAGTTGGACAGCAAAAAATGGCTCAAATAGTCGATGTGGTAAATCCTCAGGTTCCCTGGACGTCCCTGTCACATCCTATCCCATACCACCTCAAACTGCATCCATCACCCAATTACACTCCTTAGTCCCAGACAATGTAACCTGCAGCTACTCTGCATTCCCCTTGTATACATATACATGCACTCGGAGAAGTTAATAATCCTCCAATAAATAAGAAATCGGATCATACCTGTCGTATTTGGAGAAGCTCAATCCCTCCTGTTATTAAATAAGCAACATTGATAAATGATGACGTTACTCGCTTGCTTGACAGTTAAATATGACTATAAACAAGGAAATTTGTCCACAAATCCATGCACAAACATCACTAACCAGAATCTCTCTCTACACGTATCAAACTATGCAACCTCAATAAATAAAGAACTATAAAGCCAATCAGCAATCGAACAAAACAGAAGGGCTTTCATAATTTTTCCATGAATATTTTCCTGTCTAATTGCAAGAAATCCCTCCCCACCCCCGAAAAAAAAATAAAAAAAATACTAAGATGTCACAAGACCACATCCCACAGCAAAAGAACAATATATCAAAAACGTTTTATAACGGGCAATAGCTTTATTGCATCTAGTTATCTGAGAAACACTACAAAGCTTGAACTAAGGCAGCAAGATATAGCAATATAACCCAATAAGAAGCCGAGGAGAAAACAAAAAACCTCTGTTCTCAAGCTATAAAATAAAGATAAGAGAATACTAAATCCAGCAGCAAACTCCTCTGCTGGAACCATTTTTAGAACGTCAAACTTATAATAGATCACCATTGCTATATCTATCGGGAAAAACATGAATCTAGAAGCGTGAAAATCACTCCATAATGACATTTGCACCGACCGCCTTCATCTTCTCGATAATCTTTTCCGCTTCCTCCTTAGAAACTCCCTTCTTAATAACAGCAGGAGTCTTCTCCACCAATTCCTTAGCTTCCTTCAGCCCTAACTCTGTAAAACTTCGGATCTCCTTAATCACCTTCAGTTTCGAAGCAGCATCAAAAGATTCCATCTTCAGCTCGAAAGCCGTCTTTTCCGGTTTCTTCTCTTCCTTAGCAGCTGCAGCCGTTGCTCCCGAGCTCATTGCCAAGCCAGCGGCGCCCGGCTTCATTACCCCAATGACCGGCATCTCTTTCATGCCCAATTTCCTCATCATGATCGAAGACAGCTCAGAGGACTCGAGAAGCGTGAGTCCAGATATTTCATCCACCAGCCTCCAAACCCTCTCGGATGGAGGGCTACGATGCTCCGTGGGGTCGAAATTCGCGGGGTCGTAATCGGTTGGGAGCCTTCTTTGGTCTATCTCAACTTCTTCATCTTGATCGTCAATCCTTGCAGGTTGGGCAAAGTGCCGTCTGGACAACCCCATTGCCATATGGGAAGAAGATAAGTGAGTTCTGAAGGACGATCCATACGATAACTGGTGCCTCACTCTTGCGAGCAGACTCATCGCCGGGTTTTTCAAGGATGAAACTGATACCAAATGCACCTATCAATTATACCATATAGAACCCAAAAAGAACAGTATTAAAACCCTGCGTGGAAATGCAAGAAATTTAAGAAGATGCGACTGAATTCAGTAAAGCAACGACGGAAAAATGTATATCGATCGAATATAAAATTTGCATCAGACCATTTGAGCTTCGAATTTGCAACACTTTTACAATGATAATATAAAATCGAAGCCGGTGAAAAAATGAAAACTACCGTACGATTAGCCCCGTGAGATCGAGAGAGGAGACGAAGAGGAACGTACCTGGGCGGAGAGAGAAAGTGAAACCCTAAAGCCCTAATTTTGTTTCAGTGTCGTTGGCTTTCTACTCTCTGAGTGAAAGCTAAAATTTACATCTACTATAATTATTTTAAACGAATATAATTATTTTAAACGAAAATTTGCTATTTAAAATTCTCCGATTTATTTAAAAATTTAGTTGGTAAAAAAGGTAGGAAAAAATTGTATTTAAACTGAAAAAGCAAATGTGGTCGTAATAAAATTAAAATGTTAAAGTAAAAAATTAAGTATATTTAAGAAAGTGTGAAGTTATAAATAAAGTGAATACATTTTTTTAACCAAAAAAAAAAAGATTTAAAATATATTTATAAACTAAAAAATAAAATAATTGTAACTAAAATTAAAAAATTATTAAAAAATCTGAGTGTCTATTATGTTAGGACGGAATGGTTACACACTCGAAGTGCTTAGATACTGTAGTACCATAATTTAATTTAATTAATATTACTTTGTATTAGTAAGTGAAATTTAAAATAAATGAAAATTATGTATATTTCCGTGTGGAAACCGAGTCTCCAACAATGAAATGACAAAACAAAAAATTAGAGTAATGTTCAACATCAATACATCATCCTCAAACTCTGATTTACAAGCCTCAATAGGAAAAACAAAAGGAAGAAATTAAAATACATATATCAATCCTCTAATACGCAATCTCACAGGGAGCATGAAAAGTCCTCCCACGGCAGATAGCCTCCAGGTTTTCTCCAGCATACGAGGATACAGGCGATACCTCCACACCTGGTTGGTTCAACGCATTTCTCAGGTAAGTCGTAGTAGTACTTTTTTTTTTTTTTTACATTATTTAGTAGAGGGCAGAAAAGAAAATTACCAGTTGCATATAGGGGCACTGAGTGAGTCAAGAAGCCTCCAGCAGCAACCACCCAACGAGTGTGGAGACGTAGGACAAGCAGACGAGCGCTGTCTGGAGTGTCAAAATTTGAACCATTTGCGTTTTTCACAGGTGCAAATTCTTCTTCGCGCAGCACCTATGTATGGATATTTATAATATCAAAAGTTTTTACCCAATGAAATAAGCAGAAAATGAAAGGATTATTATGTGTACCTCAAAGAGTGCTGTGGAAGGTGCATAAGGAAATGCGTCAAATATAAACTGCTCTAATTTGAATCCCACCGTGTGTCCATGAATTGAAGGTATATGTTTTTCTGCTAGATGATAGCTGCACACACAAAACATAACCTCAATTATTAATATTATGCGTGTGTTTTACAGTGTGTGTGTATATATATATTGAGAGAGAGAGAGAGAGAGAGAGTTACTGACATGCTATCTTTCTCAAGGCCATTTGCTACTTGGTTCAGAAAATCTAAAGTGAACATATGCAGACAAACCTGAAATGTGAGAACATACATATATAATAATACTGAGAAAAAATATACAGTACATGTTTAGAAAAGAAAAATAAACAGGCAATGACGAAGAATACATTGCTCCAACAGAAACGAAGGCGGCCGGTTTCCTGATTGATCGCGCTTGCCAGTGATGAGTCCAACTCACTGTACTCAACCACAGAGATGGGCCCACCTTTACCTCGCTGAACAAATACTCCGACCTGCTCTTGTGGGTACGCCTACAATTAACAAGAAAACAAACCATAAATTATGACGTATAACTCTCACACTTTGGGTCTAGTAAATCTAAAACAAAACTCCCTATATATATGCACCTTACGGACAACTTTGGCAGCTGCAGCCACACCAGTATCAATGACATAACCCAAAAAGGTTGGATCTCCAACACGTACCTGTTTACAAATTACAACATGATTATAAATAGAATGAATCGAAATTTTTGAAAAAGAGAATAGAAACTAACTCACCAATGCATTGTCAACTCCATAGCAGTCCAAATATTTTATGCCTCTCGTAGCCATATCTTCCAATAATCTTGAAGTTTTCAATGCTGCATTCAGATTTAATCACGTTGAATCCCAAAATATTGTAGTTGTGATGGTTGTAAGTAAATAGAGTTGTATATGATATCAATTTAGTTCACCTGAATAAACTCCTCCATTCCCATCAGGAGACTTCGCTACCTGGATTTAGAAAATTAGTTAATGATCAATGTACAGTGATAAGATTCAGAAGTGTACAAGGAAATCATGAAAACCTTTAGACTGAAAATAAAAAGAGATACAACTCTTACCATAACCAAAAATTAGGTAAAATTACCTTTTGGTACACTAATTCAATTCAAATACAAAAGAGATCCATAAAGTGGGATACTTTCAAATTCATACCATTAATTTCATAAAAAAATGTAAATTTTCGAAACATCGTGCAGGATTAATGACATGACAGGCTTGATTTTTTTTTCTGTTTGTTTTAATTGATTAAGAATGAGATGACTAATTCATCCGTCTTTGCAACAGAATTGATTATTTCCCATCAACAAAGAGCCAACATGTATTTAAACAATATTTAGTGTTAAAATATATATAACGATTGTGGGCATCAAATATAGATTAACAAGTTTGTGTGTGTGTGCACGTGTTTACAGATAAACCCAAAAATTAGACAATTGAGAGTAAATCATACCCTGTATGGATTTTCCATTATAAATCTACCATCTCTTGACACACAAGGTATTGTGCCCTGCTGGAAGAACGTGATCTGTATTCCATTCAAGATTTTCTTAATAGTTAGTCCCACTGATGTTTTGAGTCAATAAATCAAACTAAAAGGCGGGTAAAAATTGTTCTTACTTGATCTGGTTCAAGGCCAAAATATTTGTGGCTTTCGAAGAATTTGCGAGTAGGTTGATCAGTAAAAGGACTAGTCATAATGTACCAGTGTATGGGTGTGGTACTTATGGAAGCTACATTCATGTACCGGAGTGATTACTAGGTTGTCAAACCGAAGATTAGAATACATGAAATAGAAAGTTGTACTTATTTACTTACTCTCATTCACAGATTGAGCTGCCAATCGTTGAAGGCACAAAATCCGCTCGGCTTGAAGTTGGAAAAGTGATTTCCCGGATGGGAGTCCAATGTCTAAAACGAGGATAAGAAACTCGAGGATAAAACACACATACATTTTCAAGGATAGAAGATACTTGATGTAGGCAAAATAAAATACATTTCTAGGATGTCTCGTGTGTTACTAAAAATCCTAAAATTATGAAACGTGAATGTGTTTTGCAGATACATGTTTTATGAAACCTGATTCTATACATAGCAACTCCCTCATCAAATTCTAAATCCAGTACATTTTTGTGTGTAATCAAGCATCATTTTTTACTTACTGAAACAGCCTTTTGGATCTGAACTTCCGAGGCGAGTTCCCTGCATTAAAATCACGAAAAGGAAGATTAAGAACCACCACACAATCATAATAGGTCCTTAGAGAATAATACTTAATCAAAGTATTACGCAGAAAAACTAATATTGCATTGTGTTTCAGAATTTGAATCCGAGTTACTCAAGCTAGATTCATCAACATTTGGTTGAGACAATCGAGATGCTAACAATGATCACTAAAAGATTCACAACTAAAACAAGCGATGAACAAAACGGAAATCTTTAGTACAAAATCAAGATCAAGACCTAAACAATAATTTACTTGGATAATGTCTACCGCACAAATCTTACTGATCAAACAATTCAAATATTAGGAAACGATGATCGGGAAAATTGAAGGACTAAACTAAATATCTTTGACACTACTTAACAAACCTGTCCACCGGATAAAAGCAGGACACCCAATTTCCCATCTGAGATTGCTTTTAATCCAATTTTCCACCACTTCTCTCTTTCTTCCATCGTCCTTTTCTCTACAGTCGAGACATTGCTCTCCGGAACAGGCTCGATTGCAGCTGCCGGGAGCCCTGCATTGTACATAAGAAATCATTTTTAGTTTGCGAAAACGAAGGGGCGGGTACTGGGTAGTAGTAAAAGATGAACCTTGAGAGTGGAACGAGCATCGAATAATCCGATCGACTCTGGAAAGATCTAAGCTCTGCAAATAAAATAAAATAATCAGACCTTCTACTAATTTCCGGGTTACGCATTCACAAATGTAATAGGGGCCGATCGGAAATTCGAGAATAATTGAGAGAAGATCGGATACTGACCTCGATGTCCTTGACGAGGAGGTCTTTTTCTTCCGGGGAGAGCTCGTTCCAGAGGGCAAAAGCGTCTTCCTGGCCGTAATCTTTGAGCCTCTCGAGCAGAGACTGCGGTGGCGCGTGGGGTTCGTTCACCGTCGTCTCCTTCATCGGTGAATGAATTGTTGTGGGGAGATCGGGTGTGTTTCCGTTTGGTGGTTAAAGCTAAATCTGATCTGATATGAAATAAATAATTTTTGATAAACCTCTCTGACCAGAACGAGGGAGAAAGGCGGATGGAAGATGATAAAACTGAAAATACTAATATATCCCTGTGGCTCTTCGAAAGGTTAGGGTAACTTGGGAATTTCGCATAGCGAATACATTTTTTTCCCATAATAGGACACGCGCGTGTTAGTTGGGCGGTTTAATCATGTCCTAACCATACTTAGAAAAGCACCCACTAATCTAATCAACATCCTAATCATACAACACAATATAGTTATTAGTCAAATATACTCTCTATAATTATTAATGCTAAAAAAGGTCGACATCTTTTCATATACTATCTCCTTCCCCCAAAACCATGTTTAGAAAATTTGGAGAAAAAAATGTTTTTTCAAGGATTAAAAATTAAAATTGATACCAAATACACCTATAGTATTTATTGTAATTATTTTGTCTAAATCAAATGTTTATTGGCTCTTTATTATTAGTTATTACTTATTGTTTTTTCATTTATTTAAAAATAAAAGAAATCATCACCACCGACAAGGAATTGCATCAGTGCAGCTGTAAAAAGACAAACCCCATTTCAAATAATTAATAATGTACACATAAATATTGATTTACCAACTTCATACGATTATAATAGGAGTATTGTCGATTCTGAAATGACGGCAGCATAAGTGGGAAATATGGGCAAAAGGTCAAAAAGACCACAACGACTATTTGAATACAACTTGATCAAACCAAATAATTTGAGGGGCAAAAACGACCAAAAATATTTGATGCCTTGAAGATATCTTAGTAGCCAAAGCTGGAATTAAACAAGTGAACCGCAGAGCTCAATCCTATATCCTGTTGGTTGGGCTTAATTGGAGGCCTAATATTGGTTGGGCTTAAACCATTAGCTGCTAATGATATTTACATTTCTATTTTTACTGTGCACACAGCTTTTTAAATTTGTTGTTTTCTAACATTTGTGAAATAAGTATGTTACCTTTAGTTAAAATAATACTCTCTCCCACCCAAAGTAATAGTCACATGTGGTTAACGTTGACTTTTTTCGTCCGTTCAATACATATGATAAATAATGTACAAAAATTATGAAAAAAGTGTACAAAAATTATGAAAAAAATACTAAAATAAAATATAATAGTTATATTTTATTTTAGTATTTTTTTCATATTTTTTGTACACTATTTATCATATGTATTGAACGGACGAAAAAAGTCAACGTTGACCACATGTGACTATTGCTTTGAGTGGGAGAGAGTACTACAATATTTTTGTGGTTTTTGTATGAGCTCCTGAAAAAAAGTCAACGTTGACCACATGTGACTATTGCTTTGAGTGGGAGAGAGTACTACAATATTTTTGTGGTTTTTGTATGAGCTCCTTCACCTACACCTACATTATTGTGAGATTAGGTTTCCTCCTTGTTGCTTTTGTTGCAATTAAGCATATTGATGAGCTCATATTTGTGTTCATTTTGAGCCAAATAGAGTCTAGATGAGTCTTATTTTTTTTATTAATTTATTGTGTATGAGAGAACACATTTGGAGTAAGAGTGATGTAGAGCATAACATAACATGTGACACTTTGAACATAATGAGCCTGATTTATGTGAAAGAAAGAAGTCTAGTCATTTGGACAATTGACAGGATAAACTAGCGGTTCGGGCATAACACTTGTTGGTTATTTTTGTACAAAATGTCTAAATCCGAAACATAAAATAAAATAATATCTGGACTAGAACAGTACTACTGATCTTTACAATTCCAGAATAAAATTAAATAAAATAAGTGAATAAATTAACCTTGAATCGGGTTTCGAACATACAATTGTTGCGGGTAGTCGAGGCGCTTTCGCTATCCGCAAGACTAAAACGCCCCGTGTATGCTACGGTTTTGCGACGTTAGTCCCCAAAGATACAACGACTTTCAATCATCTTCTAGTCTGAGGCACACCAGCTAGAAGCTCCGGCGAACAGGGAAAGAGAGAGAACCGAGCATATGCAAATGCAAGGAACTAAATATTGCTTACACAATATTCTAACACTAGAATGTTATGAATTTAGAGAGAAGAGATTCTGATGTGGGATAGAAGTATGAAATGAATTGTCGATTTATCTCTCTCAACTAAAAGCTTCTATTTATACTCGTATGGGGGAGTATCAAAAGACACAAAAGGCAATCCAAAGGTCTAAGCAACTCAAAAGTCACAACCATTATGAGGAATTATTTATATATTTTTATTAAATATATAAACAAAATTCTGATGACTTTTCAAGTCTTTGGGCCGACTATTCAAATTCCGTACAACCCATATTGGGCTGACTATTCAAATTTCGTACAACCCATTTAGGCTAGCCCAACAACATAACCCAATTAAATATTTCAACTAACTTACTCAGCCCAAAGGCTAGCAAGCCCAAGCCATAATAACCACCCTGTTATTATTTAACAGGTCAAATACAAATTAAATTTGTACTTATTAAACTCTTATAGGCTCAAGAAAAATCTCGGAGGCCCAAAGTCCAAATCATAATTTCCCAATTGACCAAGAATAATAATTCAAGTCAATAAGCTTACTTAAAGTTGAAACATTTTCTTACTCCTCATATAACATCACAAAAGTATTAACTTTCTCACCATTTTCAATGTGGGATTTGAGACTTTTCATATTCTCAATAATTAATACACAAGACCTTATAATGATTCTCACAAACTCATTATCACCCACATTTCGATGTGGGATGAGACTTTAAAGTTCTCATTCAAATAATGCCTTTTCACTTGACTAAACCGATCATTTATTTCTCACTCACCGAAAAATCGGATCTTGACGAAATAAAATAATATAATTATCTACGCAACATCGTAGAAAATTATTAACAAATTAATTCCAACTTGAATTAATATTTAGCCATAAAAAATCAGTTAAATATTGGTCAAATCAAATATTTTATTCCAATTTTTCCAACAACACTCATTTTGGCTTAATCACCCACTTTAGGCACCTTTCAACTAATCACCGAGAATTGAGCGCGCAACCACCATGGCATACACCACATTATCCATGACCAAAACTAAGGAAGAAAAAATCCAAGATCAAAGAGTTTTAGATTCATAGACATGTCAAATTTGATTCTCGTTTTAATATATTGGACAACTTTATCACTTTAATAAGGTTTTTTAAAGTGTTATTGACTCAATTTTTACATGGTATCATAGCAGACTCAATAGGACGTGGGTGGCCCAACCAATGTAATTAACGGCGTGCCACAAAGAATACATTAATCTACAAGTAGAACCGATACAATTTTTGACCTACTCATCAAGGGGAATGTTATATATATATATTTCAAATCGATTGAATAAAAATCTTAAAACTCAAATATAAGTTTGAGAGAGAGAATAAGTAAAAATCTTAAAGCGTTATTGGTTCAAATTATTGATCCAACGTTGAGAGAGAGAATAAATAAATTATAGATGGATGTTTCACATATATCAAATTTCATACAATTATTCTAACTATAATTATTCTTACTTTTTTAACTTAGATTTTACTTTTTACTTTTCTAACTTTATTTATAACTATAATTATTCTTTGGTTTAAATACAATTTTAAATTTGCATTTTTTTATAAATACAGTACTAGTATTTTTTTAATTTACGCGATTGTCAAATTATGAAAATACATCTTGAACAAAAGGATATTTATAGTTGTTACCAAATTAAATATCGTTTTGACTTGTTATTTTATTTTCCAAAATAGACATCATTATGCATTTTTTAATATTAATTAATGAAAATTTCCTAAATTGCTCTCAACATAATTAAATTTTACTTAAATAATAATAGTTTCAATATTCAATTTAAAATTAAAAAAAAATTAATGAAGGATAAAAATCAGAAATTATTGTTTTTCTAAATATGTGTATATCAGAGCTTATGATAATTCAATTTTGAATCCGAAGGAGTATTCCGGTCACTTCCTTAGAGTAGGTACTCTTCTCATACGAGTTGGAAGTACTTAACTAGTCTATTTTTGTAATGGAACTAACTACACGAGTTACGACTTGACACGACAATTCGGCAGTTTTAGTTTATCAATACATCCCCACAATCTTAAGTCATTTCATTTTTAGTCGTTCAATGGCCTTAACTATACCAACAATAAAAAAAAAAAAAAAACATTTTTTATATAAAATACTTCATACGGACTACAATATTCAAATTTCAAAGTATTCAAAGAACAATTTGTCGTCGCTCTGTCCTCTGTGACCGACTTAAGTAAATAATTGACAAATATATATATATAGTTAATAGATTTATTATAAATCATAATTTCGAGTACAATAATTAATTTTAAAGTAAAAAATAAAGTGCGACTAATATTGTATAGGCAATACCGGTTTCAGTACCGTTTTATAAAACTTATTCTTTCTGTCCAATAACAATAGTTAGGGGTGTCAAAAGTTTGGTTAAACCGACCAAACCAAACCAAACCGACACTATTCGGTTAAATCAAATCGAACCAAACTAATTCGGTTTGATTTTCGGTTTGAATTTTTTGAACTTTTCGGTTTTCGATTTGGTTTGTTTTTTTAACCGATAAACCGATAAAAATCGAACCAAACCGAATAAGAAATAAATAAATAAATAATTATATATATATACATCTATAATTATTTTTAAATAAAAATAATATACTAATAATTTTTAATTTTTATAATTTTATTTTTTTTATAATTTGATTTTTATTTTAATAGTATTTTTTTTACTAAAAGTAATAATTATTATTTTAAATTTAATTTTTTTCTAATTTTAAAAATTTTAATTAAAATTTGGTTAAAACCGAACCAAATCAAACCAAACCGATATAATTCGGTTAAAACCGAACCAAACCATTTTTAAAACGATTTGGTTATGGTTTATAAAAATATAGCTTAAATGGTTCGGTTAACCGAATTTTCGGTTCGGTTCGGTTTGGTTAAACCGAATTAACACCCCTAGCAATAGTCACAGTTGGTCAACGTTGGTTTTTTTTGTCCGTGCAATACATATGATAAATGTTGTCTCTCCGCGCTTCTACGGCGAGCCACGAACACCTGCAAATACACAAACAAACAGAACAAGTCAGATCTGATCAAGCCCTAAAACCAGAGCAAGATCCCAGACCACAACAGTCAATGGATCTCGAAGGAGAACCAATCTATATATCAAGATCTGGGCTTGGATGGAGTACAAGGGCACATGCAGCGGAGTATATATATATATATATATAAAACAGAAACAAAGAAGGGGAAAGAGATAGAGATTTGAGCTTCGGCTCAGGACTGTGAAGGTGGAATCACAGCAGTGTCACCAGGCACCACCAAACAAGGAAAGAACACAGAAACCCTCAAATCAGCACCCACAAAGCACAACTATCTCAATCACACATGAACTCACTCACACCACTCGGCTCACACAAGGATCTCACAAGAATCAACACCACAACAACACCACAGTAGGTGATGAAGGTGATGATACAGAAATCGCACACAGTGAAATGTGGGGATTACACACAGTATCTGAAGAGTAGAGTGTATTAGGGTTACGGGTGAGTAGGCCAAGAAAAGGAGCAGTGGACGGTTCAGATGCCTCCACAACTTACCAAGTAGAGATCAAGGGTCAGGATAGGTCAAAGCCCACAATGGATGGGCTGAAGAAAAATGGGCCAGGTAAGTGGAGTGGGCTGGGCTGCAGTGGGTGCTGGGTTGCTTCTGTTAATTGGGCCAGCACCAATTAAATGGGCCAACACACAATTTACAACATTCTCCACCTTGTTGGCAATACACTGGGTCTACCTGCACAAACACCTTATAAAGACATTACATGCTGGTTAGAAGCCACACACATGCAAACACAGTCAAACACAGTTCATCATAGCCTTAGCCCTGCACACCTAAGTGTACAGGGCAAGTTACACAAAGTAACAAAACAATATAGTGACTCCTCAGCCTTACCTGAGGCATTCAGAGAACACTATAAAGATAGTCTCAAATAGAGACTCATCTTACACACAGTAAGAAGTAAATGGGGTAATAACCCAAGGGTCAGAACACCAATCAAAGAACACAGAGCACATAGCAAACAAGAACAAACAGGAGCAGCTAATCACAGGCATCAAAATGCAGAAATTTCAGGCAAAACAGAAAATTTTCCAAAGGCAGTGATTTAGTTCCCATATCAGAGGGGTTATGATGAGTGGATATTTTTTCAAGTAGAATATAACCAGTTTCAACAAGGTCTCTAATGAAATGGTACCTAACATCTATATGTTTGGTTCTATCATGAAAAACAGGATTCTTACACAACTGTATACCAGATTGGGAATCAGAAAACACAGAAACACTACCACTTAGTATTTTAATCTCAGATAAAAGACCTTTCAACCAAATAGCTTCCTTGAAGGAATCAGTAATAGAAATATATTCAGATTCAGTAGTAGAAAGGGCAACAACATTTTGTAACTGAGATTTCCAACTAACACAGCCACCACACACAGTGAAAACATAAGAGGTAGAAGACTTTCTAGAATCCCTATCATTAGCATAGTTAGAATCCACATAACCACTCAAAATAACTCCAGCCTTTGATTTGGTGAATCTCAGGCCAAAGCTTCTAGTACTAGACAAGTACCTGAACAGCCATTTCATGGCTTCCCAATGAGGCTGTCCAGGGTTAGCCATGTACCTACTCAAACAGCTAACACTATAAGCTATATCAAGTCTAGTAGACACCATTAAGTACATCACAGACCCCACAACACAATCATAAGACACATTAATCATAGAAGCAATTTCAAAATCAGTCTTTGGACATTGGTCCTTAGACAACACAAAGTGAGAAGCAAGGGGAACAGAAACAGACTTGCAGCCTAGCATGGAGAATCTTTCTAACAATTTATCCACATAGGCAGTTTGATTAAGGTGAATGTAACCTTCAGTTCTATTTCACACAATATTCATACCTAGTATTTTCTTAGCATCTCCTAAATCTTTCATTTCAAACTTAGTACTTAAACTATGTTGAACAGATTTCACAGAGTTCAAATTAGGAGAAAGGATTAACATATCATCCACATAAAGCACAAGAAAAACAGGTATGACAAATTTCAAATAATACAAACAAGGATCATAAGAACTTCTGCTAAATTTTTGAGAAATCATGAATTCATCAAACTTTTTATTCCATTGCCTAGGTGACTGTTTCAAACCATAAAGAGATTTTTTCAAAAGACAAACATGTTCAGTTTTAGTTTTATCAACAAAACCCTCTGGTTGTTTCACAAAAATCCGTTCTTCTAAGTCACCATGTAAAAAGGCAGTTTTAACATCCATTTGTTTCAGTTCCCAGTCATAATGTGCACACAAAGCAAGCATTATTCTCACAGTAGTAAACTTCACAACAGGAGCAAATATTTCATTATAATCAATTCCTTCTTTTTGTGAAAAACCTTTGGCAACTAACCTAGCTTTATATCTGATATCATTACCCTCTTGTTTAACTTTGAAAAGCCATTTACAGTCCACAACAGAACACTTAGAGGGTTTAGGGACTAAAGTCCAAGTTCCATTTTTCAATAAAGAGTTCATTTCTTCATTCATGGCAGAAAGCCAGTTTTTGGAAGCTTCCACATAGCATTTAGGTTCAGAGTTGTCAATCACATCATGCATATTAAAAGCAAAGGCACCTAACTGGAAATCATTTAACCTAGCAGGAGCCCTAGGGTTTCTCCTAACCCTATCTCTAGCAAGTTGATAATCAGTAGGCACAGAAACATTTTCATTATCATGCATGGGGGAATTATTATAATCATTAGGGTTGACAGTTTGAGAATTAGCTGGAAAAGAGTGGCCTGATACATCAGGTACAAGTCCATTAGAGTTTTCCACAGAAGGTAAGGGCATGTTCACAGATTCAGGCACACAAGTAGGATCAGAATCATGCATATTAGGATCAGGCAAATCAGGCAAATCACTAGAGTCATGTTCATTCACAGAATCAGTTACTGGAGCAAGCTCCACCTCATTTTGGACATCCACATTGGACTGACTCACAGGCAAACATGGAAATTCAGATTCATTAAACACAACATCTCTACTAGTGATAGTTTTAAAACCAGGGTCACACCTAAGCCACAACCTATAACCTTTAGTACCTTCAGGATAACCAAGAAACACACATTTCTTAGACCTAGGTTCCAATTTATCTCCAGAGTGGAGGACCAAAGCAAAGCAACCAAAAATTCTCAAATTAGTCAAGTCAATAGGTTTTCCAGAAAACACATTTTCAGGGCACTTACCCTTGAGAGGCACAGAGGGAGATCTATTTATCAGATAAGTAGCAGTTAACACAGCTTCACACCAAAATCTTTTACTTAGACCAGAAGAAGCTAGCAAACACCTAACTTTCTCTAATAAAGTCCTATTCATTCTCTCAGCCACTCCATTTTGTTGTGGGGTATAGGGTACTGTCCTATGTCTTCTAATACCAGCTTCAGCACATAAATCATTCATATTGGCATTACAAAATTCAAGACCATTATCTGTCCTAAGAGTTTTAATTTTCAAACCAGTTTGATTTTCAATTAAGTTTTTAAACTCTTTAAATTTTGCAAACACATCAGATTTATTTTTCATTAGAAACACCCACACTTTTCTGGAAAAATCATCTATCACAGAAAGAAAGTACCTATTGCCACCTTGGGTAGGTTCAGGGGAAGGACCCCACACATCAGCATGTAGATATTCAAGTATGCACTTAGTAGAGGGCACATTGGGGGAGAGAGACACAGGAAAGCTCATTCTAGTTTGTTTACCTAACACACAAGTATCACAGAAAGAAGAGCAAGTCAATTTTGCATCACCAAAGACACCTTGTTTTTGCAATAATTCAAAACGAGTTTTACTTATGTGTCCAAGCCTTTTATGCCATAAATCAGAAACATTTTCAAGGACAGAATTTGCATGATTATTCAAATAACACTCAGCTTTGCAAACATACAAGTTGTACTGCCTAGCAGCTTTGCAAACAACCTTAGAACCCTCCATAATAGTCATGCACCCATTACCCCATTTACCAGATAAACCCTCAGATTCAAGTGCAGCACAGGAAATCAAATTTTGACTCAAGTCAGGCACATGCCTAACATTTTTGAAAGTGTACACACTACCAGTTTCAAATTTCACAGAGATATCACCAATACCATTCACAGAACACCTTTTATCATTAGCCATTGAGACATATGAGTTTTTAAGTTCTTTATAAGTTGAAAACAAATGCAGGTATGGAGACATATGATAAGTGCACCCAGAGTCAATTAGCCAGTCATTTTCACACAGAAGAGAGGCACTAGTAGCATTCACATTGGACAGCAAAGAGCAATCATGCATCATAAACACATCACCTATACTATCAGAAACCACATTAGCATTATTACTATTCTGTTTCTTAGGTTTATTGCAATCTTTCATATAATGTCCAATTTCACCACAGTTGTAACACTTCATACCCTTAGCCTTAGGATCAGATTTACCCTTACCCTTGCTATCATGATTTTGATTTCCAAAGCCTTTTGAGCCCTGGTTACCATACTTCTTATTCTTCATTTTACCCTTAACATAATTAACATCATTAGTGGCCTTAGGAGTTCTACCAGATTTTAAATCCTGTTCTTTACTCTTAAGGCTGTTAACTACAGTTTCTAGGGTAACAATATCTCTACCATACTTAATAGCAGACTTAACATCAGAAGGTATGGCATTTAACAAGATAATAGCAGAGTAATTATCAATGTGCTTATCACCAGTTAACTTGATATCTTGGATTAATTTATTGAAAGAGTCAATGTTTTCATTTATATCCTTACTTATATCAAGTTTGAATCTAAAAAACTTTTCAAGTAATAAACAGTTTGCTGTTTAAAGAGGTTTCAGTATAAAGTTCCTCAAGTTTGTCCCAAAGTTCTTTTGCATATTCAATTCCACTAACTTTCCTAAGCACAGTAGAAGATAAACCAAGTATAATGGCAGAGTGGGCAAGTTCATTAGTTTCAGTTTGAATAGCTTCAGTGTCAGTGGTAGCATAATTGCCACTTATAGCTTTGTATACTTTTTGTTGAATTAAAATACCCTTCATTTTCTGTTTCCAAATCACAAAATCACTTTTACCATCAAAAGGGGGAAGGTTATGTTGGAGTTGTATACTTAATGTCTAGATTTAAGTAACGGTAACTCCCGATCATAGCATTTAATCTAATTAAATGAACAATTGTTTGCTTTTAATTATTTGATAATTAAATATATGCAAATATAGTCCTAGATTATATACGTTGTAGTTAGTATGGTGTGCGCCGTCACACGGATGATCATACTATCGGTTACTCGTATTTAATCAAACATTTGCTCACGACTTAGATGGACACGGACCAAGCCATCGGTATAGTCGTTGTATGAGGGAGAAAATAATCGGTCTTGATTATTTTATCATACTTGTACACTTGGTGTATTGGGCGGATCGCTTGAGATTTATCAATTAGATTGCCTGTGATAATTGATTCAAGTCTCAGTGTATTTTATTCTTAATCCCCGAAACTATTGCGGGTGTGTATATTTAGTATAAGTGACTTTGATTTTCCAAAGGAATTGTCCGGTTTAATTATTGGGACAATTACCGGTAAAGTTGGGTCACTATATGATGTTCATGTTTTTGTGTCGTTTTTCCCTATCCATTTGTGTGTGAGTCGTTTCATTTGAGTTGTTTCTTGGTGTATTTCTCGTGTCTTTGGTACGTTGATGCGCTTGTTGAGTGTCGAAAAAGATGAAGAAAGGAGTCCAAACGAGTCGAGTCGGAGCAGAACCGGTGCAGCCAAGACCAGGCGCTCGCCTGACCCAAAGTTCAGAGGCTCTGAAAACAGCACCAAGCGATCGCCTCCCCCTCAGGCGATCGCTTCCTCCGTGACGCGGGCACCCGCCAGCATGCCAAGCGATCGCTTGGCCCCAAGTTCTGAGATGCAGAAATCAGCACCAGGCGACCGCCTCCTACCCAAGCGGTCGCCTGCCCACTGACGCGAGCGATCGCTCCCCTGCCCAGGCGATCGCTTGCCCCCCTTCTTCAGCGTTGACTCGCGATTTGACCCCCGTTTTTCGATACTACTTATGGGGATTTGAACCTAGGGTTTTGTACACGTACTTTCAGACTTTATTTTCCGCCTTTTTGGAGAGAACAAAAAACTCGTAGCTTCTAGGTTGGATTTCACGCTTTTCATCTTTGATTTCTCTCGTATTCGAATTTGGTAAAAGTCGGAGATTCCGCCGACGGGTGCCTATGCTTGTTCTTGGATATTAATTCTAGTAAGCTTTTATTCCTTCTTTCGATTTGTTTGTTCTTCGTTTTCTAGTTTGATCAATCGCTTAGTTATTTTTACTTTTCAAAACTCGTCATGAATTCCTATTTTCAAAACTTTAATTTCTTTTCAACCGAAATCATGAGTAGCTAATCTCTTTACCTAGGGTTAGGGATGATCGATTCTTCCAACTAGGGTTTGAATTTAAATTTCGTTATTGAATTAACACCAACCGGAAACGGACGCGTTAGTACTATTTTATGAAATTGAACTTCAATTCGATTAAGAAAATCGTGAATCCCGAAACCCTAGATTTTTCCCTATTTATTCAAAAACATTATTTCCTGCTTTTTACCAGCTTTCTCGTCTTTTCAACTTCCTTAGTTATTTTAGAATTAATTACAAAACCAAAAATCAACTCTTGCATTATGCTATTTCACTTTCTTAATCCCGTTGCAAACAAATAAACGCTTTTACGCCGATAGTAGTGTTCCTCGAGAGATCGTCTCGGGCGAGTTGCTTTAGCAACTAGTTCGATTATTTTATTTGATTTGACGCACTACAAAAACGATTAATCAAATTGGCGTCGTTGCCAGGGAACACTTTAGGCACTAGTATTAGTGTTTAGGTGTTTGCAACAATTTCCCTTTAATTTTTTTTTCTTTTTTTTATTTATTTTACTTGAGCAGGTGCGTTTGATTGTTTTTTTTGTCTTTGTTGTTGCATGGTAGGTACACGCAGAGCGAATACCGAGCTTGCACCCGTGATAGAAAACATCAACAGACGCAAGAGCATCAGTCGGTGCACGAAGTTAGGCGAAGATTCCTCGTCTGACTCTACCACTACTGACTCCGAACCCGAGACCGAAACCGTAACCATGGACGAACGCGACGTCAACAATGTGGACAACAACAACAACAACAACAACAACAATAACAACAACAACAACAACAACAAAAACAACAACAACAACAACCGCCGTGCCCCACCACCCCTCTTTGGAGATCTGACGCATCCGCAAATCGACGGAGCTAGCTCATGCATCGTCCTAAGTGATGCCGCCCGGAGATACGACCTCAAGGCACACCATCTTGCTCAACTTCCTCAGTTCTCCGGAACCACTAACGAGGATGCACTCAACTTCATCAGGGAATTCTACACAGCCTTGCATGCCTTCCCCCTCGGAGCACTCGATGATGATCAGCTCCGGTTGAAGTGTGTCCCGTATGCCTTGAGAGATAGGGCGAAGAACTGGCTGCTTTCCTTGGAGTCGGATTCGATCACCACCTGGACGGACATGTACCGGGAGTTCATCACTCGGTTCTATCCTCAGCAGAAGACCTTCGACTTGAAAGGTCAGATTTGTGCCTTCGAGCAAGAACCGGGGGAATTTTTCCATGAGGCCTGGGAGCGATTCAGAAGTCTACTGAGGCAGTGCCCACATCACGACCTCAGTTCTAATTCTATCATCCAGTTCTTCTACAAGGGTTTGAGCAGAGAGGATCAGAAAGAGGTGAAAACCGCAGCCGGCGGAAATATCAGTGGTCGGAACAGTGATGAGATGACGGAGATCTTCAAGTCACTATCAGCTGAGTCGAGGCAAACGAGCTCAAGGGGAAGTAGTAGCTATGCCAGACCCGAGGGGAGTGTCAATGCTCAGTTGGCGAAGCAAGTTGCCGACCTAACAAAGAAAGTGCAGATGCTTGAGACCACTGAGGAGCAGCCAAAGCGACAGATCTATCGAGTGGAACCGTGTAGCTTATGTGGGGAGATAGGCCATTTCTCGAGCACTTGTGGCCAAGGCATGCCATCTCAACCCCAAATGATGGACCCGAACTATGGTCCCGAGGTGCAGGTAAACGCGATGCAGGGGTACAATCAGCAGGGCAACCAGAGGAATGACCCCTACTCTAACACTTACAACCTGGCCTGGAGGAATCATCCTAACTTCTCGTGGAAGCAAGACCAGCCGCAGACTCAGGGAAAAGGTTCTCAGACGAACTTCAATAATCAGAACCGACCTCAGAATCAGGGGTACCAGAATGCCGGGAACCAGAATTGGCATAATAATTAGAATTATCAGAGGCCCCAGTACCAGCAACAGCAAAATCAGCCGTACTACCCGCCCCCACCTCAGCCACAGCAGGTGCTGTTGGAATTCGATATCCCGGGTTATCAAAATTGCGGAACCGATAACCCGAACGAACCCTTCGCCGGAGATCACACGAACGCCGACTCATCCGCCGGAGTCCGGGCTTTGGAGACCACGCGCCCGAAGGCGCGCAATCCGCCCCCACCTGAACCCCCGCGAGCCGGGGTTCGTGCGATCGTATGATCGCGTCGATCATCGCGATCGATGGGGCTGCATCCGGCAGCCCCCAGCAGCAGGTCCGGCGACCTGCTGCCCGCCGTGGAGAAGCCCCCACCGTCGCGGTGGGGAGGTGACGGCACCAGCCCGTCACCGCCGGCGATCGCGCCCAGCGATCGCCCCCTCGGCCGAGGCCGAGGGTTCTCCTTCGCGCGCCGAACCCTAGGCGTGCGGTCCACGCGGTCCGGTGGCTTCGCCACCACCGCGTGGTCCTTCGTCTAATCCGGGTTCGATCCTTCGGATCTTGCGTTCTATGGTATTCTCGATAAATCCAAAATCGAACAATTATCAAGGGCGTTTAGATATTGTACCTACGATTCGTTGTTCGGAGAAACGAAATCAAGATGACCTCGTGATCTTTCCACGTATTCCTTGCACTCCGTTCGAACGTCGGGTGGGCGACGATCTATCGAACTCCTATGGATCCTCTTCACTCTTCAAGACTTTATGATTGGCGTATCTTAGGTTAATGAATTGTGAAGACCATGTAGTGCTTTTATAGGCTACGTAGGGGATCAAAAGGAGATTAAATATTGGGCTTCTAATATTGAAAATTAAATTGGGTCCAACCCAAATCCATTAATTCTTATCAATATTAATTTTATTTATTTTCCACTATATAAATAAAATTGCACTCCCAATATTTATCCATATTATATCAAATAATATTTCTCCGGTTAGTATTATTTATTCCGTGTATTTAAGATTTAAATATCCATGAATAAAATTTATTTATTGCTTAATAAATTTATTCATCTCTTATATCCGAGAATAGTACCACTCAACCTTATTTATTATGCGGAACAAATCCACTCGCGAGGTTTACATAATAAATCCTTATGAGCTCATCTCGGGGATATTATCAACCCTTCCGGGATACACTGTCCCTTCAAGAATTCACGGCATGCCATATATAAAATATAGTGACCCAACTTAACCGGTAATTAACCCAATAATTAAATCGGTTAATTCCTTTGGAAAATCAAAGTCACTTATATTAAATATACACACCCGCAATTGTTTCAGGGATTAAGAATAAAATACTCCGAGACTTAAATCAATTATCACAGAGCAATCCTAATTGATAAGTCTCAAGCGATCCGCTCAATACACCAAGTGTACAAGTGTGATAAAATAATTAAGATAAATTATTTTCTCTCTCACAAAACGACTATACCGATGGATTGGTCCGTGTCCATCTAGGTCGTGAGCAACTGTTCGATTAAATACGAGTAACCGATAGTATGATCTTCTGTGCGCCCATGCACACCATACTAACTACAACGTATAAAATCCAGGACTATAATTTGCATATATTTAATTAACAATAATTAAAAGCAAATGAATGTCTGTAATTAATAGGTAAATGAAAGTGCATACAGAGTTCAGAATACTCAAATCTAGACATTAAGTATACTACTCCATCAATCTCCCACTTATACTAAGGTCTAGTCTTATCTTCCAAACTTCTGACTCCCAAACCCTCCAAGTGCTTGTAATATACTTCCTTAGGAAGTATCTTGGTGAAAGGGTCCGCTAGGTTGTCTTCCGAAGCTATCTTGGTGACTATCGCATCGCCCCTCTTGACGATGTCTCGAATCAGGTGGTACTTGCGCTCTATGTGTTTCGTAGCACTATGGGACCGTGGTTCCTTACTGTTTGCTACTGCACCGCTATTGTCACAATAAATTGTCATAGCCTTGGGCAAACTCGGAATCACATCTATGTCCTGGAGGAAATTAAGGAACCACACTGACTCTTTCGCTGCCTCTGAGGCTGCAACATATTCAGCTTCCATGGTAGAGTCCGAAATGCACTTTTGCTTAACACTCTTCCATGATACGGCTCCACCTCCCAAAGTGTACACATAGCCTGATGTCGACTTACGTCGGTCCTTATCAGCTTGGAAATCCGAATCTGTGTAACCCAAAGGAATCAGATTGTCTGCACTGTATCTCAGAACATAATCCTTAGTATTTCGCAAATACTTGAAAATGCTCTTTACGGCAGTCCAATGAGCCTTTCTAGGGTTACTCTGATATCTAGCTACTATGCCAACGGCATAACAGATATCAGGCCTCGTGCATAACATTGCATACATTAAGCTTCCCACAGCCGAAGCGTAGGGAACCGCTTTCATGTCATCTTTCTCCTTCTGTGTCTGAGGACACATATCCTTAGAAAGATAAGTTCCTTTACTGAAGGGTAGAACACCCTTCTTGGAATCTTGCATGTTAAAACGAGCTAGAATCGTGTCTATGTAAGATTGCTGGGAAAGACACAATGTTCTATTCCGGCGATCCCTTATAACTTTGATCCCTAGAACATGTCCAACTTCTCCCAAATCTTTCATATCGAATTGTCTAGACAACCATCCCTTTATGTCTGATAACATTTTCACACTGTTGCCAATGAGAAGTATGTCGTCTACATAAAGCACGAGAAACACCACCTTCTTTCCATCACGTTTCCAATACACACACGATTCGTCCATGCTTTGAATGAATCCAAAAGATTGGACTACTTCATCAAACCGCAGGTTCCACGATCTCGAGACTTGTTTCAATCCATAAATGGATCGATTAAGCTTGCACACTAGATGATCTCGCCCCTTAGCAATGAATCCTTCTGGTTGTTTCATATAAATCGTCTCGTCAAGACTTCCATTAAGGAAAGCTGTCTTGACATCCATTTGCCACACCTCATAATCCATATGAGCTGCTATGGATAAGAGAATCCGGATTGACTTTATCTTGGCTACCGGCGAGAAGGTCTCCTCATAATCGATTCCCTCTTTCTGAGTATATCCTTTCGCAACAAGCCGAGCTTTAAAGGTTTCAACCTTTCCGTCAGATCCTCTCTTTCTCTTGTAGACCCATTTACACCCAATTGGCTTTACGCCGCTTGGTGGTTCTACAAGATCCCAGACTTTATTAGAATCCATAGATTCTATTTCGGATTTCATCGCTTTCTTCCAAGAAGGCGCATCTATATCTTGTACCGCCTCATCATAGGTCCAGGGATCGACTTCATAAACTCCAGGTGCCGAGTCCGAAGACTCACCCAGTCCAATCCATCTGTCCGGTTGTTTAACAACCCTCCCACTACGACGGCGCTCCGGTGTATTAACAGTGACAGTATTAGGTGCAGGTTCTAGTGGTGTATCTATACTCGGTTCGGCTGTATCCAGGTCTTCCTCGTTACCTCTCAACTCATCAAGCATTATGTCACTTTTGGGCTTGTGGTCCATGACATAGTCTTCCTCTAAGAACCGAGCGTTAGTACTTATAACGATCTTCTGGTCCGTAGGACTATAGAACATGCCACCTTTAGTTCCTTTCGGGTATCCTACAAACAACCGTATTTCTGATCTAGGTTCTAACTTATCGGCGCCTTGTCGCAACACATGTGCTGGACATCCCCAGATCCGAATGTGTTTCAAGTTAGGCTTACGCCCACTCCACAATTCCATGGGTGTAGTTGGTACCGTTTTGGTCGGAACCCTATTCAGAATGTACGCCGCTGTTTCCAAGGCAAGTCCCCAGAACATAACAGGTAAATCCGAGTAACTCATCATTGATCGCACCATCTCCATAAGAGTCCTATTCCTTCTTTCTGACACACCATTCTGCTGAGGAGTATATGGTGAGGTCAGCTGGGATTCAATCCCATTCTCTGCCAAGTATGCCTTGAATTCTCCAGACAGGTACTCGCCTCCGCGATCAGATCGCAGGCATTTTATGGATTTACCACGAAGGTTCTCCACAAGAGCCTTGAATTCCTTGAACTTGTCAAAAGGATCACTCTTGTGGCGCATCAGGTAAATATATCCATACCTTGAGTAATCATCAGTAAAGGTGATGAAATACTCGTACCCTCCCCTTGCCTGAGTAGACATAGGTTCGCATACATCAGAGTGAATCAAATCCAATACTTGTTCAGCTCTACGTCCTTTACCAGAAAAAGAACGCTTGGTCATTTTACCCTCCAAACAGGATTCGCAGGTTGGAAGGTCCTCTCCTTCTATGCCGCTAATGAGACCATCAGCTTTCAACCTTTGAATTCTATTCGAATTAATATGACCTAGCCTTAGATGCCACAAGTATAATTGATTCATTTTAGAAGGTTCATTTCTCTTATTGGTGTTCGTAGATGTGTTATTACTCTCGGTTAGTTGCACCGTGTTAGACTCAGGATTCAGAATATACAAATCGTCTACCAATGTACCAGAACAGACAATCTCACTATTTCTTCTTATGACCACAGAGTGATCAAAAGAAACAGAATATCCATTCAGAATTAACTTAGAAACTAAAATTAAATTCTTTCTAAAATTCGGTACATAAAGACAATTTTGTAAAACTAAAACCCTATCACTACTAAAGCGTAAGTGAACGTCTCCCACTGCAACAGCCGCCACCTTCGCGGCATTGCCCATGTAGACCAAGATCTCTCCCTCTCTAAGTCTCCGGGTTTCCTGGAACCCCTGCAATGAATTGCAGACATGGTCAGTGGCACCCGTATCTACACACCAGGTGCTGGTAGATATCACCGCTGACAATGTTTCAGTGACTAAGGAAAATTTCGTACCTTTGATGAGAGGACAATCAGACCTCCAGTGCCCAAACTGCTTGCATCGAAAGCACTTGCCCAAAGGCTTGCCTTTCCCAATCCGTGGCTTTAAGCCACTGGGTTTCTTTGCACGCTTTTCCTCTAGCCTTGCCACAAAAGCTTGTGATTCTCTTAACTTACGCACAAACTCCGCTCTCGTTGAATCCTTTTTAAGCGACTCATTGAGAGAGAATTCTGTGAGTATGTTAATCACCTCTTGCCCGGCTTCCACGCTATGTCTCAACATCATCCTGAGGTCATTTCGAATGTCCTCATCAGTTGGGACAACAGTGGATTCGGAAAGCTCAACAGTCTGGACAATGTCCAGATTTCGTTCCCAATCATCACCATATGGAACCGGTGAGTTTTCATCCTTAAGTATATCACAAAGTGGGGTCACAGTCATTCTTAACCTATAAGCACATAAAACAAACAAACAATTTAATATCCGATATTATCTCCCTCAAATAATATCATTAAATCACTAATCACATCTAAAATCCCATCAGGTAAGGCAAGCCACGTGGTGTGGACGTTTACCCACCCAAATGATTTAGCAATTAGATTTTCTTTGGTCATACATCAATTATAGCGTGACCTCGTGGGGAGGAATACTATAACGCGTATCTAAGTGTAAACCATTACTCAGTACCAAAGTAAATTACTTGGAATTGCTACGTCACCGCAAGCCACGTGGTGTGGACGTTTACGATAACTTCACAACTCTTCATAATTACTTACAACTGTCTACATCAATTAATCCAAAGTCCGTCAGCATAGCAAGCCACGTGGTGTGGACGTTTACTACACTAAGAGACTTTTATAATTGACTCCCAATTACTTGATCCATTTAATCTTGTAAATCAAGACGTGGAGAATCATAAGTGAAAATCGAAGTTTCTAACCAGTGATTCACCATGCGAACAACCCTATCTCTCATAAATGAGGGAGCCGAGCAGACAAACGACCCATCTATCAAAGAATGGTACGAAAGTCTCTAATTTGTGTCCTCTACATGACCAAGTGGCTCTGGCTCCATTCCACTCCCCGGGGTGAGAATGAGTCGACTTGAAATCAGCTTTGGAAAGACAAATTAGGCATTGTTTGATAAACTTAATCAATGTTTCTCGTAAAAGGAATTACAAGAACTCTCCTCTAATGACTTATCTATATAAACTTCAAAAGTTTATAAAAGTCACCAAGAGAGCAGCAATGGAGACCATGGGTATGTTTCCATACCCTCTCCCACTTAGCTTTTTACAATAAAGGGATACGCTATCTAGTGCATAAAATAAACACATATAGCATGCATACATGTAATAAAGCACATAGTATTATCACATAATCAAAATAATACTAGAATATTATTTTCCGACTATTATGGCTTTATCACATCTCCGTACGCATCTTCTAGTCTTCAGTCTTCGTTTCTTGAATGCTCCATGTGACGAGAATATTAATTTCCAATATTTAAATCTATTTATTTTCAATTAATCCAAGAGTTACTTAATTCGAGAATTAAGTCAATTGAATATATCAAAAATAAAATTAAATATCATTAATATTTTTATTTATTTTATTTTCTTTTTCCACTCCATTAAATCTCTAGAATAATCTATCCAAGATGCTCTTGGAATATTCTAGATGATATCCATAATGAAATAAAGAAATAAAATAATTTAGGACTATTATACTTTACAAATTTATTCTTATTCCTAACCCATGAATATTCCCATGAGTAGGAATAATCAAATAGGAAAAATAAATTTAGTACTAAATTAATTCTTTTTCTATTTCTTGAATATTCCATAAAGAAATAATCAAAATAGGAAAAACCGAATTAAAATAGGAAAGTATATTTCCGGTAGGAGTAGCATGGATTGGGAGACCCACGCCACCCCCACCCGGACCGTCAACCGCCGGCCGAGGACCACCGCCGCCACCACCCAGCCGGCGAGCCACCACCGCCGGTGACATCGCCGCCAGGAGGCGCGAGTTCGGCGCCCTCCCTTGCGATCGATCGATCCTCATGGATCGATCATGGGGATTGATCGATCCAAGCCCTAATCCCTTCTCGTCGTCTCGTCTTCTCCGGCGGTCTTCGATTCGTCGATCCAATCGCAAAATAAATTTACAAAATTCTAAATTACAATTCCGGTATCGATTCTATACACGAAATCGACCCTATACATTTTCCGGAAAAACGATGAACATAATAATAAATCCTAAATTCGGTCAACCCCCGAATTTTTACTATTACAAGCATTCACCACCAAAAACGAATCTCGACATGTCCGAGAGTTTAATAAAACCAACAATCATGACAAAATAAATTAAACGAGTAATTAATCAAGCCATAATAGTCGGAACCCTGCAAGGTAGAACAATTTTATCGAAAATACCGCGAACGTAAACCACGCTCTGATACCAATTGTTGGAATTCGATATCCCGGGTTATCAAAATTGCGGAACCGATAACCCGAACGAACCCTTCGCCGGAGATCACACGAACGCCGACTCATCCGCCGGAGTCCGGGCTTTGGAGACCACGCGCCCGAAGGCGCGCAATCCGCCCCCACCCGAACCCCCGCGAGCCGGGGTTCGTGCGATCGTATGATCGCGTCGATCATCGCGATCGATGGGGCTGCATCCGGCAGCCCCCAGCAGTAGGTCCGGCGACCTGCTGCCCGCCGTGGAGAAGCCCCCACCGTCGCGGTGGGGAGGTGACGGCACCAGCCCGTCACCGCCGGCGATCGCGCCCAGCGATCGCCCCCTCGGCCGAGGCCGAGGGTTCTCCTTCGCGCGCCGAACCCTAGGCGTGCGGTCCACGCGGTCCGGTGGCTTCGCCACCACCGCGTGGTCCTTCGTCTAATCCGGGTTCGATCCTTCGGATCTTGCGTTCAACGGTATTCTCGATAAATCCAAAATCGAACAATTATCAAGGGCGTTTAGATATTGTACCTACGATTCGTTGTTCGGAGAAACGAAATCAAGATGACCTCGTGATCTTCCCACGTATTCCTTGCACTCCGTTCGAACGTCGGGTGGGCGACGATCTATTGAACTCCTATGGATCCTCTTCACTCTTCAAGACTTTATGATTGACGTATCTTAGGTTAATGAATTGTGAAGACCATGTAGTGCTTTTATAGGCTACGTAGGGGATCAAAAGGAGATTAAATATTGGGCTTCTAATATTGAAAATTAAATTGGGTCCAACCCAAATCCATTAATTCTTATCAATATTAATTTTATTTATTTTCCACTATATAAATAAAATTGCACTCCCAATATTTATCCATATTATATCAAATAATATTTCTCCGGTTAGTATTATTTATTCCGTGTATTTAAGATTTAAATATCCATGAATAAAATTTATTTATTGCTTAATAAATTTATTCATCTCTTATATCCGAGAATAGTACCACTCAACCTTATTTATTATGCGGAACAAATCCACTCGCGAGGTTTACATAATAAATCCTTATGAGCTCATCTCGGGGATATTATCAACCCTTCCGGGATACACTGTCCCTTCAAGAATTCACGGCATGCCATATATAAAATATAGTGACCCAACTTAACCGGTAATTAACCCAATAATTAAATCGGTTAATTCCTTTGGAAAATCAAAGTCACTTATATTAAATATACACACCCGCAATTGTTTCAGGGATTAAGAATAAAATACTCCGAGACTTAAATCAATTATCACAGAGCAATCCTAATTGATAAGTCTCAAGCGATCCGCTCAATACACCAAGTGTACAAGTGTGATAAAATAATTAAGATAAATTATTTTCTCTCTCACAAAACGACTATACCGATGGATTGGTCCGTGTCCATCTAGGTCGTGAGCAACTGTTCGATTAAATACGAGTAACCGATAGTATGATCTTCTGTGCGCCCATGCACACCATACTAACTACAACGTATAAAATCCAGGACTATAATTTGCATATATTTAATTAACAATAATTAAAAGCAAATGAATGTCTGTAATTAATAGGTAAATGAAAGTGCATACAGAGTTCAGAATACTCAAATCTAGACATTAAGTATACTACTCCATCAGGTGCCGCCAAAGACTTCGGATTTAGACGAGAAGTTCGCATCCTTCATGGCGGCGACTCAGGCCATCTTGAATAATAACCAGCAAAAGATAGATGGGGTGGAGTCTAATATGACTAACCAGAATGCGGCGATTAAGAGGATCGAGACGCAGGTTGGGCAGATGGCTAGCCGAATGAATGAGATGGCACAGGCTAATCAGAAGGATCGGATTCCGAGCCAACCTCATCAGGCTAAGGCGGTCACAGTACTTAGGAGCGGACGTGTCGTTGATAATCACGTCGAAATACCAACCGAGGAAGTAGAAGAGGACATTCCGGCCCCGGAAGAAGCCGAGCAAAGAGTCCCGATCGAGGAACCGTTGGAGAAGCCGGTGGAGAAACCGATAGAAAACCCGATGCCAGCACCCGAGACGAGTCGGGAAGCCTTACACAAGGCCGATAATCCCTATAGGCCGCCCGTGCCACCATACCCGCATCGGTTGAGGAACGAGAAGCAAGATCAGCAGTTCTCAGAGATTTATCAGCTTTTGTCTAAGGTGAATGTGAATCTCTCTCTCCTCGACATCATTCGAAACATTCCGTCCTATGTCAAGTTCTTCAAGGACCTCGCTTCGAGGAAGAGGAAGTTCATCGACAACGAGAAGGTTGTAGTTTCTGAGGTGGCAAGTGCGATACTTCAGCACAAGCTCCCCGAGAAACAAAGAGACCCCGGGAGTTTCAACATTATGATTGCCGTGGAGAATGGCAAGGAAGTGTCCGGAATGCTCGATTTGGGAGAGGGAATAAATTTGATGCCGTACGCCGTGTACGAGAAGTTGGAGTTGGGCGATCTCAAGCCTACTCGTATGTGCCTCCAGCTCGCCGACCGATCGATTCGATATCCCAAGGGGATTGTGGAAGACATATTGGTACAGGTCGGAGGATTGATAGTACCCGTGGACTTCGTGGTACTCGATGTTGGAGAAGTTCCCGAGAATGGGCGTGATCACGCCATTCTACTTGGAAGACCATTCATGGCCACCACTAACACGGTGATTGATATGAAGAATGGTATACTTGAAATGACCGTTCTTGGTGAGAAAGTCTCATTCTCCGTCCGGACGGGGAAAGCCGCTCCCGCTGCCCTTTATGTGGAGAATTGCTCCTTCGTCGACCATGTAGAAGATGAAGTGGAAGCCGCGTTCGTAGAGGAGAGCAGCCCCGAGGTCCTTGATGGTGAAGAGGAAAAAGTAACGGACCCCACTTTTGTGCGACCTAGTTCACAGGAAGCCGAGATCGAGGCTCCGAAAAATAAGGTGGAGTTGAAGCCGTTACCGAGCCACCTCAAATATGTTTTCTTGGAAGACGGGGAACAAAAACCCGTGATCATCTCAGCCACTTTGAGAGCCGAGGATGAAGAAGCGCTCGTGGCGATAATAAAGCAGAACAAGAAAGCGTTTGGGTGGAGTCTAGGAGATATCCGTGGCATCGACCCCTCGGTGTGCATGCACCGGATAATTTTAGAGGAAGGATCGATCCCTAAGAGGGATGGGCAGAGGCGACTCAACCCGGTTCTGATGGAAGTCGTGAGGACGGAGATCTATAAGCTCCTGGACGAGGGGTTGATCTATGCCGTTGCCGATAGCCGATGGGTGAGTCCGGTTCATGTGGTTCCGAAGAAAGGAGGCATCACCGTGGTGGAGAACCAGAACGGAGAGCTCCTTCCGACTCGTATTACTACGGGGTGGCGGATGTGCATTGACTATCGGAAGTTAAATGCCGCCACCCGAAAGGACCATTTCCCTCTCCCTTTTATTGATCAGCTTCTTGATAAATTATCGGGACATGCATTTTATTGTTTTCTTGATGGTTTGTCAGGTTATTATCAGGTGGCGATAGCACCGGAGGATCAGGAGATGACGACTTTCACATGCCCCATTGGTACTTATGCTTGGAGGAGGATGCCCTTCGGCTTGTGCAATGCACCGGGAACATTCCAGCGGTGTATGATGTCCATCTTCTCCGAAATGATAGGTAACTTCATGGAAGTCTTTATGGACGATTTTTCTGTTTTTGGCTCTTCGTTTAATGATTGCTTGGGTAAGCTTGATAGGGTTCTTAAGAGATGTATCGAGAGTAGTCTTACCTTGAGTTGGGAGAAGAGTCATTTCATGGTTACTAGTGGGATAGTGCTAGGACATATGGTGTCTAGTCGGGGAATAGAGGTAGATAGAGCCAAGATCGAGGTCATTGAGCGACTACCCCCTCCCATTAATGTTAAGGGCATCCGTAGCTTCCTTGGGCACGCCGGGTTTTATAGGAGGTTTATTAAGGATTTTTCCAAAATTAGCCAACCTTTGTGTCATTTGCTAGGACAAGACGTTGAGTTCAAATTCGATGAGTCGTGTCTAGTAGCTTTTAATACACTTAAGGAGAAGCTTACCTCAGCCCCGGTAGTGGTAGCACTTGATTGGGAGTTGCCCTTTGAGATTATGTGTGATGCGTCTAATTCGGCGGTAGGAGCGGTTCTTGGTCAGAAAGTGGATAAGTTGCTTAGGGTTATTTATTATGCTAGTGTGACCCTTAATAGTGCCCAAACCAACTGCACCACTACCGAGAAAGAGTTGCTAGCGGTTGTGTTTTCCTTGGATAAGTTTAGGTCCTACATCATAGGGTCTAAAGTTATTATCCATAGTGATCATCAAGCCTTACGACACTTGCTAGCCAAGGCTCAAGCCAAACCGAGGTTGATTAGATGGATCCTTTTACTACAAGAGTTTGACGTAGAGATTAAGGATAGGAAGGGGTGCGAGAACGTAGTAGCCGATCACTTGTCTAGGCTAGAGCCACCCCCCGAGACTATAGGTGATAGTATTGACGGTTCGATCCCCGACTCTTTCCCTTATGAGCTTGCTATGGCTATGACTCCGGTACCTTGGTACGCGGATATTGTGAACTTTTTGGTTGCAGGAGCTCTACGAGAAGGGATGACCTCTCAAGAAAGGGCGAGGTTCGGGCATTTGTCCCGGGAGTACTTCTGGTCGGACCCCTACCTCTAAAAGTTCGGGAAAGATGAGGTGATCCGTCGATGCCTCCCGGAGGAGGAGCAAGCCGATGTACTTAAATGTTGCCACCACGACGAGAGTGGAGGTCACTTTGGGGGCCATAAAACAGCCCACAAGGTACTCCAATCAGGTTTGTATTGGCCTACTCTTTTCAAAGATGCAATCGATTATTGCAAAGCTTGTGATCGGTGCCAACGCATGGGGAATATAGGTAAGCGTGATGAAATGACTTTGAATATCAACTTGGCGGTTGAAATTTTTGATGTTTGGGGTATTGATTTTATGGGCCCTTTCCCCGTGTCTTTTGGTTTTGAATATATCTTGTTGGGCGTAGATTATTTGTCCAAGTGGGTTTAAGCAATCCCCACTAGGACTTGTGATGCTAAAATTGTTCTCAAGTTTGTGCAAGAAAATATTCTTTCTAGGTTCGGATTCCCGAAGGCCATTATTAGCAATGGCGGGAAGCACTTTTGCAACAAACTTTTCGAGAAGTTGATGGTCAAGAATGGCATCAACCACAAAATAGCCACGGCCTATCACCCACAAACTTTCGGGCAAGCCGAGACAAGTAACCGCCAAGTGAAAGAAATCCTCGAGAAAAACGTGAAACCTTCCCGCAAGGATTGGTCAGAGAGACTCAACTCAGCTCTATGGGCTTATCGGACCGCATACAAGACGGTGCTCGGAATGAGTACTTACCGCCTCGTGTTCAGGAAGCACTGCCACTTGCCGGTGGAAATCGAGCACCGAGCTTACTGGGCAATCAAGGCTACCAACATGGATCTAATGGAGGGCGGAGGTGCCCGAGCCTTAGAGTTGTCTGAACTCGACGAGATGCGCAATGAGGCCTACGAGAATGCGCGTCTTTACAAAGAAAAGGTAAAGGTGACTCATGATAGGAGGATCAAGAACAAGGAGCTAAAAGCCGGGATGAAGGTACTCTTATTCAACTCTAAGCTCCGGTTGTTCCCAGGGAAACTCAAATCGAGGTGGAGTGGACCGTACGAGATTTTAGAGGTGTTCCCGTATGGAGTTGTTAAGCTCTACAACCCGAAGACGAAAGAGGCATTTCAAGTCAATGGCCATCGAGTTAAACCATACATCGAGGGAGAACCGCAATCCATTGGAGTAGAGTCGATTCTACTCAGGGACGTCTCTTATGAATAGAGCACGTTAGTCGGGCTCGAGACTATAAACGAGCGTCGCGTGGAGACTAGTCCACGGACCGTGCCGCTCTTTCGGTTTTAAAAATGAGTGCCACGTGGGGGCCTACCCACAGACGTCAAGCTCACGACACAAAATGAGCCTATTAATGGTTTTATTTGACAGGAGAATGAGTTCGAGAGGATCGTACGACAACCGGGAAGTGCTCGGACCTATCAGCCTACCAGGCGCCCGCTGAAGTGCCAGGCGCCCGCCTGACCACTGCTGCGAGCGCTCGCCGGCTTTGGAAGCGATCGCTTCAACGCAAAATCAGAGTAGGAGAAAATCGAGCAGATGCTCGCCTGCCTGGCAAGCGATCGCTTGCGGGCTGTCGTGAGAGAGCGCCCCGTCACGAAGCGGTCGCTTGGTGATGATTTCAGAGAGCTGAAATTTTGGGCAGGCGCCCGCCTGCCCAGGAAGCGCTCGCTTCCCTAAAAAAAAAAATTTTGAATTTTTATTATATTATTTTGGAAACTGAAAAGGGGGTTGCCCTAATTTTCGTTAGCCGCCATCTCACTTTCGATTTTCGTTTCCCTTGTGCTCTGCAGCTCGAAACTCCATACCCTCTCCGATCGACCGCCGCCCTCCTCGCCGCCGTTCAAACCGTCCAGCCACCACACCTTCTCCGTTCAGCCGCCGAGCCCTCGCCTCCATCTCACCGACGATTCCCCAATTCCGGACGAAGTCTCCTGCCCCGTCCACATTACCGAATCCCCGCTCACAACCGCCGCCGATTCACACCAGGTTCGACCGCCGCCGTTCAGCCACCCAGGTCCTCGTCGCCGTTCAGCCGCCCGGACCAGTCGCCGCCCGCTAGCACCGAGTCCAGCTGCCGCGCGCTCTCCGGAGAATTCACGGCAATCCCGTGAAACCACCACTTCCGCCGGCCGAACATCACCTGGGCACCAGTCACCGCTGCTCACCGCCGGCCGAACACCTTCGGCAGCTCAGACCTCGAAGTCGACCCCCGGCTTCGATTCGATTCACGGCAATCCCGTGAACGTCCGGTTAGTTCGGTTCGTTTCGTTTCACTTCCGAGTTTCGACAGTTTCGTTTCGGTATTCTAGTTCGTCTCGGCAGCTCGTCCCTCTTGCTCGATCGAATTTATGGCAATCCCGTGAACGTCTCACGTCTCGACTATCAACTCACGGCAGCCCCGTGAACTACTTCCGGCAATCCCGGTAACTTTTTAACCCTTGTGATTCGTTTTTTTACTAATATGGTGTTCACCCGTAGCAAGAAGAAAGCTCCGGCTTCAAAGAGGGCACGAACTGACGTGGGCCCTTACAAATAGTCCCCGGACCACGACGAGGAGGAGAGACAACCCACTCCTCCAAGGCAGCCCACTCCTCCGCGGCAGCCAACCCCGCAACCTCCGGCTAATCGTCGGGTTGATCTCCGGGACGAGTATGGCGCCGATTTTCCCATTTACGCCCACAAGGAAGGCCGACGACTCGATGCATTCCATAAGCATACTTTTGAGTTCCCCCCGCCCCTACGACTGGGATTTGATCCGAAAATTGGGCGTGCGTGATGACGTGAAGAAATACTTGAAGTTGTTGGGGATATGGGATATCGCACAGTTGGACCTCGGTTATTCGCCATCCCTAGGCCTCGAGATGCTGTGTACCCTGGAGCGACATTCGAACGGGAGATTCTACACTTGTCGCCTCTTGGGCCATGAAGTTGATTTCACTCCGAGGACATTCGCGAACATCTTCGTATTCCCTTGGGACGGAGCCCAGAGGGACATCCCTGGAAAAATCGACAAAAACGCGGCATGGGAAGCCATTACCTCGGTCCCCATCCACACCGGGAAGAGCGTACAGATAGCCGACCCGGCGCTCCTCCTAGTACACCGCTTCATCGCATATAACCTCTCCGGGAAAGATGAAGGGAACAAGGTGAATAAGTCGGAGCTCTTTCTCCTAGAGCGCGCATACAAGGGCTTTGCCTCTACCCCGGTCGAGTATGTGTTGGACCAGCTGGTGAGGTCGGTTCAGCGCGGAGCCCACCACGCCTCTTTTTTCTTCTTTGCCACGGGGCTCGCGCACTCATCGGACCTCCTCGACATGAACGACCCGAGCACGCTTCCGGCGGACTATGTGGCGAATCCTCGGACTATTGATTTGCAGGAGCTCAATGGTTCCCACCTCCTCGACAAGAAAGGGCAATTCCTCCCTCATTCCGTGCGCATCGGGCGAGCCTCGAGGAATGCCGCGTCGACGAGCACCGCGCCTCCCGTTCAGCCCTCGGTCCAGCCACCTCAGCCGGAGTACTCAGCGGGATACGTTGTTCCGATCCCTTATCCGGCCTATTCGTCGTACACTGCCGGGTTTCACGACATGATCAATCAGTTCCAAGATATGCGGACTAGTTTCGCGGACGCGGAGACTAGTAGGAGGGAGATCGAGTATGATATGCGGGAGGACTTTCGAACGACCTCGGGAGATACTCGGACCTACATTGATGAACGGTTCAACCAGATGGAGGCCCAAGCTACTCTTCAGTATGATCATTTCAATGGTCGGCTCGACCGGATCGAGGCCCAGCAGACCACTCATCATGACTACTATGTAGCCGAGAGCCCCGCCAACAGAATCGTCAGGACGAGGAGCACGCTTTTCATGTCACCCAGTACGCTCAGATGATGGCCATGTTCCGAGGGCCACAGTACCCACCACCCGAGCCATGAGGATCGACCGTACCTTCGTACGGTCGCGGTATGTACATAGAGTATTTTATTTCTTGCTTTGAGTCGTGTTTCCTTCTTTATTTTGGTTTTCTTTGTTTGTTTTGCTTTCCGTGGTTGTTTGAGTTTTGGTGTGTAGGTTTGTTCACCCCGTCACATTTGGACACCCGCGAGGACGATTTTCTTGGGACGCGTGCTCTCCTAGGAGGGTACTACATCCACGAGGACATGGATTAGCCCAAGTGTGGGGGGGGGGGGGGGGGGGGTTTGCTTTCTCTTCTCCCTTTTCTTTCTCTTTCTATGTGTTATCTTGCCGTATTTGTGTTTCTTTTACATGTTTGGTGTCGGAATGTGATAGCTCCCCCTTTGTTGAGATATGATTTTCATGAAAGTATAGTTGTTATGTCCCCCATGCATGTTAGTTGTGTTATCTCGATTCTTGGAGTACAATGGATTTTTGATGCTTGAGGTCGGTATGTGAATGATTGTTGACCTCGTGTTTAGATGCCTTAATGTCACCTTGAGATAATTGCATGTCATCGTTTCACTTTCCAAATTACCTTGTGAGAATTTGAGCCATTTTATCTTTCTTCTTGGTGTGATATCTCGTTGATTTCTTGAGCTTTTTATTTCTTTGTTCTACATCTTATGCACCCGTATGGACTAGAGATAGCTAAAGCATGCTTAGGTTGTTACTCGAGACTTGTACGTCATAAATTGCTTGATTTTGGAAATGATTGGGTATTGATCGACTAGGATAGCCGCTTTTTGATGTTTTGACCCCGAGCCCGTCGTGGGACACCCTAGTAGCCCCGTTGAGCCTACGTTTAGCCTTTTCTTTTTGTCCTATGCTTCTTGAAGGAGAGAAGGGAGGTTTTGTGTTTGGGGATATAAGGTGTTACTTTCTACGATGTTTGCCACTTTTGTAATAATGAGACGTGATATAAGTCTCCAAAAAAAAAAAAAAAAGAGAAAAACAAAAATGAGACGAGTTTAGTCTCCCAAAAAAAATAGAAAAGAGTCGAGACATGTTATAAGTCTCAAAAAAAAAAAAAGAGAGAAAATAACAAAAAGAGTCGAATAATGGTGCTAGATAATTGCTCGGATATTTGATGTGGCTTTGATGAGTTCTTTTGTTGTATTTGGTGTGGAAGGGGGTGTTGTGCATTAGACGGATACTCGTATTTGGAGGTACGAGTTAGTCCACTCTTTCCCAAAATATTCCCGAATACCTTTAGCCGAGCCCCGTTACACCCGTTTTTTGTCGATCGCCCATGATTCTTAAGATAGTAGACCTTGATTAGTGGAGAGTGCAACTTAACTATGTTTTTAGTTGAAGTCCTTAGGCGCATTTGATGTTATTTGAAGCTCGTCTTGTTCCGTTTATGCTTATTCTTCTTTGAGTGCACAAGTTTTCATTGATTTATCTTTCACTTGTGCGTGCTTTGAGTGAACCCTTTCCGAGAGTTAAAGAAGAAGAGTGAATCCTTGTGAGGGAACTTGAAATTGTGACATGTGATGATGCTTATGTGATATTTATTGCTCTAAGTCATTGTGGGACGATGGTTGTTGACTTTACCTTTTCCGTACGCATCGAGGATTTAGTTGTGGTTTTGAGGAATTGAGTATACGATTGGCATGCATGTGTGTTAGACGTACTACTTGTTTTTATGATTGCTTGCTTGAGGACAAGCAAGAAGCTAAGTGTGGGGGAGTTGATGTTCATGTTTTTGTGTCGTTTTTCCCTATCCATTTGTGTGTGAGTCGTTTCATTTGAGTTGTTTCTTGGTGTATTTCTCGTGGCTTTGGTACGTTGATGCGCTTGTTGAGTTTGCAGGTACTTGAGCTTGCGAGTGTCGAAAAAGATGAAGAAAGGAGTCCAAACGAGTCGAGTCGGAGCAGAACCGGTGCAGCCAAGACCAGGCGCTCGCCAGGGCTCCAGGCGCTCGCCTGACCCAAAGTTCAGAGGCTCTGAAAACAGCACCAAGCGATCGCCTCCCCCTCAGGCGATCGCTTCCTCCGTGACGCGGGCGCCCGCTGTTGGAGTTGTGTACTTAATGTCTAGATTTAAGTATCGGTAAACTCCCGGTCATAGCATTTTACCTATTTAATTAATAAACAATTATTTGCATTTAATTATTATTAATTAATTATGCAAAAATATAGTCCTGGATTTTATACGTTGTAGTTAGTATGGTGTGCATGGGCACACACAGAAGATCATACTATCGGTTACTAGTATTTAATCAAACGGTTGCTCACGACCTAGATGGACACGGACCAATCCATCGGTATAGTCGTTGTGTGAGAGAGAAAATAATTTATCTTAATTAATTTATCACACTTGTACACTTGGTGTATTGGGCGGATCGCTTGAGATTTATTGATTAGGATTGCCTTGGATAATCAATTAAATCTCAGAGTATTTTATTCTTAATCCCTGATATTATTGCGGGTGTGTATATCTAATATTAGAGACTTTGATTTTCCAAAGGAATTAACCGATTTAATTATTGGGTTAATTACCGGTAAAATTGGGTCGCTATATTTTATATATGACATGCCGTGAATACTTGACGGGAAAGTGTATCCCGGAAGGGTTGATAATATCCCCGAGATGAGTTCATAAGGAATTATTGTGTAAACCTCATGAGTGGATTCGTTCCGCACAATAATAAAGGTTGAACGGTACTAGTCTCGGATATAAGAGATGAATATTATTTATTGAGCAATAAATAAATTTATTCATGGATATTTAAATCTTAAATACACGGAATAAATAATACTAACCGGAGAAATATTATTTGATATAATATGGATAAATATTGGGAGTGCAATTTTATTTATATAGTGGAAAATAAATAAAATTAATATTGATAAGGATTAATGGATTTGGGTTGGACCCAATTTAATCTTCAATATTAGAAGTCCAATATTTAATCTCCTTATGATCCCCTACGTAGCCTATATAAGCACTACATGGTCTTCACTTTTCACAACACAATTTAACCTACGCCAATCATAAAGTCTTGGAGAGTGAAGGAGATCCATAGGAGTTCGATAGATCGTCGCCCACACGACGTTCGGACGAAGTGCGAGGAATACGTAGGAAGATCGCAAGGTCATCGTTTGAATTCGTTTCTCCGTACAACGAATCGAGGTAATATAATCGAGAAACCCCTCTATGATTATATGTTCGTTTAATTGTAATATGTACATGAACAAGACGATCCGGGAACGTCGAGACCGGGATACGGGGATCACGCGATCCCCGTCGGGATCGAACAAGGGGCGGCCGAACCCTAGGGTTCGACCGCCGGCGTGCGTGCGCGAGGGGGAAGCCCCGGCTGGACGCCGGGGCAAGCGATCGACGTGAAGTCGATCGCTGGGGGTTCAGTCGTGGGCTGGTGCCACGGCGGGCGAACCCCCTCGGCCACCCTCGCGCGGTGGCGTGCGCACGGAGAGAAGCCGCGGCTGGACGCCGCGGCTGGGGGCGATCGAGCCCTTCGCTCGATCGCCGGGGGGACTGCCGCGGGCTGGTGCCGCGGTTGGTGGCTCCCCCCGCCTCCTGTGATGGCGGTGAGTCGCCGGACTCACCGCCCGGGGCTGCCGGAGCAGCCCACGCGATCGAACACGATCGCGAGCCCGCGGTGGGGCTCGGCTAGGGTTTAGCCGCGGGTTCATCCCGCGGCGATGCTCGGGTCGAGCTCCGGACATCGTGGCGTTCGCGTTCGTGGTTTCCGGCGACGGGGTTTCGGTCGGGTTATCGGTTCCGCATATTTTTTGATAGCCCGGGACATCGAATCCCAGCACCCGCTAGCATGCCAAGCGATCGCTTGGCCCCAAGTTCTGAGATGCAGAAATCAGCACCAGGCGACCGCCTCCTACCCAAGCGGTCGCCTGCCCACTGACGCGAGCGATCGCTCCCCTGCCCAGGCGATCACTTGCCCCCCTTCTTCAGCGTTGACTCGCGATTTGACCCCCGTTTTTCGATACTACTTTTGGGGATTTGAACCTAGGGTTTTGTACACTTACTTTCAGACTTTATTTTCCGCCTTTTTGGAGAGAACAAAAAACTCGTAGCTTATAGGTTGGATTTCACGCTTTTCATCTTTGATTTCTCTCATATTCGAATTTGGTAAAAGTCGGAGATTCCGCCGACGGGTGCCTATGCTTGTTCTTGGATATTAATTCTAGTAAGCTTTTATTCCTTCTTTCGATTTGTTTGTTCTTCGTTTTCTAGTTTGATCAATCGCTTAGTTATTTTTACTTTTCAAAACTCGTCATGAATTCCTATTTTCAAAACTTTAATTTCTTTTCAACCGAAATCATGAGTAGCTAATCTCTTTACCTAGGGTTAGGGATGATCGATTCTTCCAACTAGGGTTTGAATTTAAATTTCGTTATTGAATTAACACCAACCGGAAACGGACGCGTTAGTACTATTTTATGAAATTGAACTTCAATTCGATTAAGAAAATCGTGAATCCCGAAACCCTAGATTTTTCCCTATTTATTCAAAAACATTATTTCCTGCTTTTTACCAGCTTTCTCGTCTTTTCAACTTCCTTAGTTATTTTAGAATTAATTACAAAACCAAAAATCAACTCTTGCATTATGCTATTTCACTTTCTTAATTCCGTTGCAAACAAATAAACGCTTTTACGTCGATAGTAGTGTTCCTCGAGAGATCGACTCGGGCGAGTTGCTTTAGCAACTAGTTCGATTATTTTATTTGATTTGACGCACTACAAAAACGATTAATCACTATATTTTATATATGACATGCCGTAAATACTTGACGGGAAAGTGTATCCCGGAAGGGTTGATAATATCCCCGAGATGAGTTCATAAGGAATTATTATGTAAACCTTGCAGGTGGAATTATTCCGCATAATAATTAAAGTTGAATGGTATTATTCTCGGATAAAAGAGATGAATAAATTTATTGAGCAATAAATAAATTTTATTCATGGATATTTAAATCTTAAATACACGGAATAAATAATACTACCGGAAAAATATTATTTGATATAATATGGTTTAATATTAGGAGTGCAATTAATTTATATAGTGGAAAATAAATTAATTAATATTAATGGATTAATAGATTTGAGCTTGGGCTCAATTTAATCATTAATATTGGGAGCCCAATATTCCACCTTCTTTAGATCCCCTACGTAGCCTATAAAAGCACTACATGGTCTTCACAATTCAATAGACATCATAAGATTATCATACTTGATATTCTAGAGAGTTCGTGAAGGAGATCCATAGGAGTTCGGAGGATCGTCGCCCACACGACGTTCGAACGAAGTGCAAGGAATACGTGGGAAGATTCGAAGGTCTTCAATCTATCTCGTTTCTCCGCACAACGAGACGTAGGTATAATCGTAAACCCCCTCTTATGATTATATGTTTTTTAATCGTGATATATACATGAACGCACGATCCGGGAAACGTACGAACTTCGGGGACGGGGATTCGAGATCCCCGGCGAAGATCGAAGAACCCTCGACATGCGTCAAGGGTGGCGGCCAAACCCTAGGGTTCGACCGCTGGTACGCGCGGACGAAGGGGAGCCCCGGCTAGACGCCGGGGCATGCGATCGACGTGAAGTCGATCGCCGGGGGTTCGACGTGGGCTGGTGCCACGGCGGGTGGATCCCCAGCCACCCCTCGACCGGCGGCGTCGCGCGAAGCCCTCGGCTGGAGCCGAGGGGCGATCGAGCCCGTGAGCTCGATCGCGGGTGTGCTACGGGGTCACCCGTAGCTGCCCCGTATGTGCTACGGGTTCGCCCGTAGTGGGCGTACGAGGGCTGAACCCCCCGCGAGCAGCGGGTCCGTGAACCCGCTGCGGGGCTGCTACGAGCAGCCCCGGGGATGCCTCGCGCATCCCCAGCGATCGCTACGGGAGCGATCACGAGCCCCTCGTGGGGGCTCGGCTGGACACACGCGGCCCTCGGGCGTCGCTGGGTGTTCGGTCAGGCCCCGGATCGCGTGGTGGTTCGCGGTTGGTTCTCCGGCGATCGAGGATTTCGGTCGGGTTGTCGGTTTCCGCAATTTTTGATAACCCGGGACATCGATTTCCAACAATTGGTATCAGAGCGTTGGTTTCGTGTTCATGTATATGTTCGATTATTGTTCTACCTTGCAGGGTTTCCGGCTATCATGGTTTAATTTTTCGTTAATTATTTTACCATGATTATTCGTTTATTAAACTCACGGACATGTCGAGATTCGTTTTGTGTGGATGAATGCTTGTAATAGTAAAAATTCGGGGGTTGACCGAATTTAGGATTTATTATTATTGTTCTATGTTTTCTGGAAAATGTATAGGGTCGATTTCATATATAGAATCGATACCGGAATTGTAATTTAAATTATTGTAATTTATTTACGTTGGTTCGATGTTGAAACGATCGCCGAAAGACGAAGAAGTGTGGCGAAGAAGACGAAGGACCATAGGGCCGATCATCCCCATGATCGACCCTACGATCGATCTAGTGGGGGGGGGGGGGGGGGGGGGGGGGGGGCGACGCGCCCCTCGGCCGTGGGCTGCCGCCGGTGGCTGGTGGCTGGCCGACTGGGGTGATGGCGACGGCGGTCCTTCCCCTTGGTGATCGATCGATGGTGGTGGGGGTGGTGCGGGGACTCCCAACCCGCGTTACTCCTACCATAATCCGACTTTCCTAATTAATTCGGTTTTCCTATTTGAGTATTTTTATTTTTAGGAACTCTCATGGAATAGGAAAAGAATTAAATTGGAATTAATTTTTTCCTATTTGATTATTCCTATTCTTGGGAATTTTCAATAGATGGAAATTAATCAATTATGGAAAGTAAGAGAGTCCTAATTTATTTTATTTCCTTATTCTATTATAGAGGTCTTCTAGAATATTCCAAGTTTTACTTGGATGAAATTCTAAAGATTTAATAGAACTAGAGAGAAAAATAAAATAAATAAAAATATTAATAATATTTAATTTTATTTTTGATATATTCGATTGACTTAATTTTCGAATTAAGTAACTTTTGGATTAATTAAAAATAAATAGATTTAAATATTGGGATTAATATTCTCGTCACATGGAGCATTCAAGAACGAATACTGAAGACTAGAAGATGCGTACGGAGATGGAATAAAGCCATGATAGTCGAAAAAATAATATTTTAGTATTATTTTGACTATGTGATAATATTTATGTGCTTTATTACATGTATGCATGCTTATGTGTTTAATTATGCGTTAGATAGCGTATCCCTTTATTGTAAAAAGCTAAGTGGGAGAGGGAATGGAAACATTCCCATGGTCTCCATTACTGTTCTCTTGGTGACTCTTATGGACTTTGAAGTTCGTATAGACGAGTCATTGGAGGAGAATTCTTGTAATTCCTTTTACGAGAAACGTTGATTAAGTTTATCAAACAATGCCTAATTTGTCCTTCTGAAGCTGACTTCAAGTCGACTCATTCTCACCCCGGGGAGTGGAATGGAGCCAAAGCCACTTGGTCATGTGGATGACACAAATTAGAGACCTTCGTACCATTTCTTGAAATGGATCGATTGTCTGCTCGGCTCCCTCATCTAATGAGAGATAGGGTTGTTCGCATGGTGAATCACTGGTTAGAAACTTCGAGTTTCACTTATGATTCTCCGCGTCTTGATTTACAAAAATCGAATGGATCAAGTAATTGAGAGTCAATTGTAAAAATCTTTTGGTGTAGTAAACGTACACACTATCGTGGCTTGCTGCACTGAATGGGATTTTGGATCGATTGATGTAGACAATTATAGAAGGGAGTGAAGGATCCGTGTGTCAACGTAAACGTCCACACTATCGTGGCTTGCGGTGATATGCGAATCCCAAGCAAACTTCTTAGTACTGAGTAATGGTTTACACTTAGGTACGCTTCATAGTATTCTTCCCATCGAAGTAACGCTATTGATGATGTACGACCAAAGCAAATCTAATTGCGAAATCGTTTGGGTGGGTAAACGTCCACACTATCGTGGCTTGCCATACCTGATGGGATTTTAGATGTGATTAGTGATTTAATGATATTATTTGATGGAGATAATATCGGACATTAAATTGATTGTTTGTTTATATGTGCTTATAGGTTTAGAGAATAGCTATGAATCCACTTTCTGTGATACTCAAGGAGAATAAACTCACTGGACCCAATTACATTGATTGGAAGAGAAATTTGGACATTGTCCTGACTGCAGAGGAGTACAAGTTTGTACTCTATGAGCAATGCCCTGCTGAACCCACGGGTGCCTCAACTAATGAGGAAAGGGAAGCATATAGGAAGTGGAAAAAGGCTGATGAGATGGCTAGGTGCTATATTTTGGCTTCCATGTCAAATATACTCCAAACCCAACATGAGTTGATGGCCACTGCCGATGACATGCTGTATAACCTCAAGGATATGTTTGGGAACCAAGACCGTGCGGCAAGGCAAGAAGCCATGAGAACCCTTATGACAACTACTCAGTCTGAAGGAACGCCCGTTGGGGAGCACGTTCTTAAGATGATAAGTTTGTTGAATGAACTTGATATCCTAGGAGCTCAAATTGATGGTGAGACGCAAGTCGACATCATACTCCAGTCTCTGTCCCCTAGTTTTGAGCAGTTCCGTATGAGTTATAACATGGGTAAACTATCTTATACTATTGCACAACTCCTGACTGACCTGAAGGCGGCAGAGGGGATTTACAAGAAGGGCAAGTCTCAAGCACTTGTAACTACCAAGTCCAAAGGTTCGAAGGCCATTGGAGGTAGGGGCAAGAAAAGGAAGCATGCCTGGAAACCCAGTGGTGCCAAGAATGGACCACGAGGAAGGGTTGGCAAGCATAAGGGCAATTGTTTTCGCTGCAAGAAGTCTGGACACTGGAAGTCTGAGTGTCCTCTAAAAGGTACGAATTTTTTCTTTAGTCGTAAAAACAAAGTCAGCGGTATTATCTACCAGAAATATGGTGTGTAGATATGGAACCACTGACGGTATGTGCATTTTGAATGCAGGGGTTCCAGAAAACCCGACGACTTAGAGAAGAAGAAGTTCAAGTCTACATGGGCAAAGATGTAGAGGAGGCAGCAGTTGCAGTGGAAGACATTTATCTGCTTTTAGTAGCTATAGGATTTCATTTCAAGTTTATTGCTTTATGTACCCCTTTATTTTAGAAAGAAATTTTGTTCTGGTTTTCTATTATTAATGAATGGATATTTTTTATTTCTTTAATCATTTGATGGTTTGGATAAGAAATAATGGTATTATCTATTCTGGTACATTAGATAGCAATATATGAATGAAAGATCCTAAGTCTACCACGATGGAACAAACCGTTTTATAACTTGTTAGATACATTCCTTTGTTAAATCATTATACTTATGAATTCTTGTACTTAGTAGTATTTATTCAAATAAGGTTCAAAGGTCGAAATTGATTTGATCAATTATAGTTGAAGGAATGGACCTTCCAACCTAAGAACTGAATTTGGAAGATAATACAACTGAGCGGACCTTTATGATAAAGGATGGAATTCGGACAAGTATTGAAAATGACTAGCAATGATATATGCAGACATATATGTACTTAGAAAGGTGCGAGTTATTCTTTAAGAATACTCGAATATGGGTTAGAGCACTTGATGTGCCACAAAAGAAAAGTGTTTTGACAAGTTGACGCTACCGTCGTGGAGTAGCGCAAAATAATATTTATAAGTCCTAAACTATTTGTTGGAAAACGACTACCCGGGATGCGTTCGTTCGATCACTCGAACATCCGAACGATCCCAGTCGACATCCGGTGTCGCTACTTCGTTCGCTTTTCCAGCCAGTGCCCCGATTCACGCCCAGCCATTGCCCCGAAGGACAACCGCGCGAACCGAGCGGGCTGCCAGAAAAAGACCAAAACGGCGGTCGCCGTTTGGAAACGGCGGTCGCCGTTTCTCCGCGAACAGCAGCGCGTTCTGCTGTTCCGGGCTCGTTTCCGGTCCGTTTTTCCTCTTCCGACTACCGATCCGAAGGTCCTTGAACCCCCAGTAGTCGAGGAACACGTACCACGACTCCCGGAACCCGATCGTTCGTCCGATGTATTTTAAACGAGAAAGAAATCGAAAGATTGCGGAAATAGGGTTTCGATTTCATATACCTTTGTCGCGTGATTCGGAGAAGCCGAATTGACAGATACCTCGAGTCTTCTAGCGTGTATCCTAGCCCTCTTGCTCCAGCCGATGTGTGGGCATCGATCCGCTTGGAGTTTCTCTTCTTCTTCTCTCTCAAACCCTCTTTCTCACGTTTTTATTATTCTGTCTCCAGAAATATATTTGCGCTAGCAAATTAATTTATACAGAAAAGAAAAACACTGCGCTAATCTAAATTAATTAAGCGGAGAAGAGAATAATTGCGCTAACAAAATAATTTCTCCACAGAATTAATTATAGCGGCGTTCTGTAGGTTTAGAGAAGAGAGATGAGGGATTTATATAGGCCACACTAGGGACCCATAGACAATTAATTAATTAGGCTTAAATTGCAATTTAATTAACTTGGTGTCCCAAAAGGAAAACCTTAATTAAATTCCACAATTTTATTTATAATTAATTCCACTATAAAATTATAAATGATTTCCCAATTAATTAATTCAAATTATTCCGTCAATAATTTTCCCGCCGTATTACATATGTGATTTTCCCCGTGTTTAAGATATCGCATGTCCATGAATTAATTAATTACTAATAATTAAATTAATTCATTTCTTATTATCCGAGACTAGTACCACTCATCCTTATTATCATGTGGAACGAATCCACCTGCAGGGTTTACATGATAAACTTTATGAGCTCATCTCGGGGACATCATCAACCCAATAAATGGGACACGGTTTCCTGTCTATAATCTATAGCATGCCGTGTGTACAATACCGATTCCCAATCTACCGAGAATATTGACTAATCAATTAATCTCACTCATTGGCACATCAAAGAACCGAGCATTGGACACACGCACCTATAATTATATAGGGATTAAGAACTCACATATCCGTAATATCTGAGGTCTAGTTCGATTACATCGATTAGTATAAATCGAACGCCCTCCCGTGGTCCTGCTCAATACACCAAGTGTACGAGTGTAACATGATAGTCAAGACCGACTATCTACCAGTCACACTACGACGTACCGATGGATTGTCCCTGTCCATCTAAGTCGTGAGCTACTGTTCGATAGTATACGAGTAACCGACAGTATGATCTTCCGCGTGTCTCCTCACGCCATACTGTCTACAACGTATACATCAAGGACTATTGCATTAAATGCAATCATGCTTGAATCATATCTCGAATTAAGGTATAGATAAGGAGTTCCGTATTTGCACTAAACTAGACATTTAGAATACAACTCCATCAATCTCCCACTTATACTAAAAGTCTAGTCGCCCTCTCCCTAACATCAGATTCCCATAACCTCATCACGCCTACCCAACGCTTTCGCTGGAAGTGCCTCTGTGAACGGGTTTACCAGGCAATCCTCTTGATGTTATCTAGGTGACAACTGCATCGTCTTACTAGACGATCTCTCGAATCAGGTGGTACTTGCGCTCTACGTATTATCTCCCACTGTGGACTCGTGGCATTTCAAGTTTGCCAATACCGCTATTCAAAATAGCTTTGGGTAAACTAGAAACCACATCTAAGTCCCTTAGGAAGTTCTGGAGCCACACTGACCTTTTAACTGCCTCAGAGGCCGTTATCCTTTCAGTTTCCATGGTAGAATCCGTAATGCATCGCTGCTTTACATTCTTCCATGTGACTGCTCCACTTCACAGTGAGAACACATAGCCTGACTTCGACTTTCAACTGTCCCTGTTTGATTGGAAATATCCAAAGGAAACCACTTGACTGCTTTGCAACTCAGAACATAATTCCTGGTCCTCTGCAGGAGCCTAAACATGTTCTTTACATCAGTCAAGTGATCCTTTCCAGGATTACTATGATATCTCACCACCATGCCCACGGCATAGTAGATATCAGTCTCGTGCATCGCATTACATATATTAAGCTTCCCACCATTAAGGTGCAGGGAACTGCTTACTCTTCATCTATCTCCTTTATTGTGTCAGACACAAAACCTTAGATAGATGAATTCCACATCTAAAAGGTGAAGACCTTTCTTGGGATTCTGTATGCTGCAACGAGTAAGAATTGTATTTTATATATGAGACTCGAGATAAGTTCTATGTTCTTTTCTGGCGATCATTTAATACTTTGATCCCAAGAACATTCCCGACTTCTCCTGAGTCTCTTATATTGAATTACTCGGACAACCATCCCTTTATGTCCGATAACCTCTTTCATATTGTTGCCAATTCAGAAGGATGTCGTCTACATAAAGAATGAGAAAACACCACATCTTTTCTGTCACTTCTTTATTACACACAGGACCTAAACATGCCTTGAATGAATCCATGAAATGGATTTTCTCATAGGTCCGCATGTGTCCAAGATCTTGAAGCTTCCTTCAATCTTAAGATTGATTAAGCTTGCTTACTGAATGCTCTTGGCTCTTTTCGATGAATCTTTCTGGCTGTCCCACACAGATGGCCCCGTCAAGACTTCGATTTAGAAAATCTGTCTTGACTTCCATCTTCCATGTGAAGACAAAAGAATCCTGATCGACTTTTGCCAAGACTGAGCATCCTGATCTTTCAGCGTCTCGTCATAGATCCAGGGTTCGGCTTCATGTTCTCCAGGTAACAAGTCCAAAGACTCACCTATAAAAATGAACCTGTTTGGTTGTCTAACAACCATCCCACTACGAAAACGCTCCGGTGTATCTTTAGTGACTAAAGATTATAGTAGTGAACTACTCAGTTAGGCTGGTTCTAAGTTTTAATCAGTCCCTCTAAGCACATTTAAGTATTACTCTACTCTTGGGCTTGCGATATTGCATATACATATAGTCCATGTCTAAGAACCGAACGTTGATTCAATCAACGAACATCTGGTCCTTTGGACTATATTACATATCTCAATTCGTTTTCTTAGGGTATCTTATAAACAGCCGAATATCTGTACAAGTTTCCAAAGGAATCAAGTTCAAGATAAACGCCGCTGTTTCCAAGCCATATCCCAAAACAAATTAGGTAACTCCGAATAACTTATTGTCTACTTTCCCATATCTATAAGAGTCCTATTCCTTCTTTACAACACATTATTTTGCCGAGGCATAAATGGTGTATTCTGTTGGGAGTTAATCCCATTTTCTGATAAGTATGCCTTACTCTTCAAAGAGGTCTGCATATATCAGAGCGAATCAACTCTAGTACTTTCTTGGATCTTTTCCCTTTAACCGTAAAGGGTTGCTTGGTCATTAAAACTTCCAAGTATGATTCGAAGGTTGGAAAGTCCTTTCCTTCAACCTAGCTGAGTAGTCCATCAGCTTTCACCCTTTGAATCGTACTCAAGTTAAAATGATCTAGCCTAAGATTCCATAAGTAAATTTGATTCATCCTAGAAGGATCTTTACTCTTATTGGGGTTCGACAATGTGTTATTAGCTTCGGTGTGTTGCATCGTGGAAGAACACGGATTTGGTATTAAATTGTCTATCAATGTACTAGAATAGATAATATCCCCGTTTCCTACTCCGACAAGTCTGAAACTATCAGAAGAAACAGAATATCTATTCTAAGCCAATTTAGAAATCCGAAATGAAATTTCTTTCTAAATGCCGGCACATAAAGACAATTTATTAGAACTAAAATCCTACCGTTAAAACATTTAACATCTCCCACTGCAATGGCTGTTACCTTAGCAGTATTGCCCATGTAGATTATAATTTCTTCCTTTCTAAGTCTCCGGGTTTCCTGGAACCCCCGCATTTAGGTGCAGACATGATTAGTGGTTTCCGTATCCACACACCAGGTACTGGTAGATAACACCACTAAACATGTTTCGGTGACTAAGGAGGAGTTAACTTCTAGTTGCTTTGAGAGGACAATCAAAACTCCCAGTATCCAAACTGCTTACAACGGAAGCACTTGCCCCTTGGGCTTGCTTGTCCCATTCCGTGGTCCAGATATATTAGGCCCACTGGGTTTCCGTATTTGCTTCTTCTTCCTTTTGCCGCCCGAAGGCTTAGGAAGAGCCAATTTATCAGCCACAAGTGTTTTGAGAGCCCTTAAAGATTCCCTCAGCCGCTTTGAAGTTCAACCAGGAGCTCCGCCAATGAATAAGACCCCTTATTCATATTATAGTTCAGGCGGAACTGCTCAAAACTTCTCGGCAGAGACTGGAGCATAATATCAACTTGGGTTACCCCATTGATAATTTCTCCCAGAATCTCTATCTCATTAAGATAGCCAATCATTCTAAGAACGTGATCCCTCACGGACGTTCTTTCCGACATGATGGCCGTCATGAGTTGCCTCATTTCACTTTGTCCGGCTGTCCTGTCCTGATAACCAAAACTTCTTGAGGTTAAGCATCATATCATAGGTAATGGTCATAGCATGATACCGATGTCGCAGCACATTTGACTTGAAGGTCATAATGTTGCTCCGCGTCATCTCATAGCCCTGATCCATTTCCAATGAGCTTCCTTTCCTCAGTAGTGGAAGCATCATTTGGTTCAGCAGGTCAATTGACTTGGAGTACATATTTGTACTCCTCTGCAGTTAGGACAATGTCCAAGTTTCTTTTCCAATCCATACAAACAGGTTCAGTGAGTTTGTTGACTTTTAATGGGAATAATACCATATAAAACAAACAATGAGTTTAATTCGATATCATTTCCTTCAAGTGATATCATTAAACTACCAATCATTTCCAAAATCCCATCAGACATAGCAAGCCACGTTCTTGTGGACGTTTACCAGTCCAAATGATTTTATGATTGGATTTCACTTCGGTCGTACATCATTATAGCAGTGACTCCGATGGGGAGGATACTATAAAGCGTACCTAAGTGTGTACCATTTCTCAGTACTAAGTCCACCGCTCGGGAACCACATGTCCACCGCAAGCCACGTTCTTGTGGACGTTTACGTTGACATGCGGTCCTCCACGACTTTCTATAACTGTCGAGCCTCAATTAATCCCAAAGTTCCGTTTCCATTTAGCAAGCCACGTTCTTGTGGACGTTTACTAAAACAAACAACTTTATTAATTGAATCTCACTTATTTAAATGTCATAGAATCTTAATTAACCCAAAGTACCGTTTCCATTTAGCAAGCCACGTTCTTGTGGACGTTTACTAAAACAAACAACTTTGTTAATTGAATCTTACATTTATTAAATTTCACAATTTTATTAATCAAAGCTTGATATCTCGTAAGTGAAACTCGAAGTTTCTAACCAGCGATCAATCATGCAATTGAGCCCTATCTCTCACTAAGTGAGGGAGCCAACCAGACAATCGATCTAGTCATCGAATGACTCGAATGTCTCTAATCTGTGTCATCGACATAACCAAGCGCTTTGGCTCCATTCCACTCCCCGGGGTGAGAATGAGTCGAGTTGAAATTAGTCTTTGAATGACAAATTAGGCATTGCTTTTGAGAAATATAATTGTTCAATTTTATAAGTGGATTTTAAATTCGAATTTTGATCCAGTGATATCTGTGTGTCGACTTTATCCGATAGGGAGGATGACACTAAAGCCAACTCGTAAGTGACACACATCACTATCAAAACAGAGAATGGAGACCGCGGGATTGTTTCCAATCCCTCTCCCACTTAGTATTTTACGAAAGGGAAAACATGCATAATATAAATAAAGCATAATAACAAGCACGTAAACACACAAAAAGCATTTAACGTGGCCCCGATTATTATGGCCTTTAAATATCTTCCATGCACGTCTTCTCGGATCTTCGTCTCGTTGCTCGTCTCGGTCTCGATCCACCACCGACTCGTCTAAGTGCCAAGAGACGAACCCCTCCCACTGGAGTATCATCCCAGGCCTCGACGAGCGACCCGTGGTGTCCGTCGAACCCCCACGCCGCTGCTGCCAAGTATCCAGCGAAACGGCGACCGCCGTTTAAGAAACGGCGACCGCCGTTTGCCCTTCAGCAGCTCGCGGGTTCGACTTCTCGACCCTCGTTCGTCCGGCCTCCGATCTTCTCTCGATCCACCAAGTAGCAGTAACATTACAAAGGTAAAACATACTACTTCCGGCATCGATCCTATACAGGTTGATCGATCCTATACATCCGGATAAAACGAAAAACGTAATAAAACCTAAACGACTCAACCCGTCGTTTTAATTATTACAAACATGCAACGATTTCAAAACAAAGATCTCGACAAGCCCGAGAGTTTAACAAACCACAAACATACAGCACAATCACATGGCCATAACAATCGGGTTCGAACCTGCAAAACAAATCTCGCAAAAATACAACGAATCGACAAAACCGGCTCTGATACCAATTGTTGGAAAACGACTACCCGGGATGCGTTCGTTCGATCACTCGAACATCCGAACGATCCCAGTCGACATCCGGTGTTGCTACTTCGTTCGCTTTTCCAGCCAGTGCCCCGATTCACGCCCAGCCATTGCCCCGAAGGACAACCGCGCGAACCGAGCGGGTTGCCAGAAAAAGACCAAAACGGCGGTCGCCGTTTGGAAACGGCGGTCGCCGTTTCTCCGCGAACAGCAGCGCGTTCTGCTGTTCCGGGCTCGTTTCCGGTCCGTTTTTCCTCTTCCGACTACCGATCCGAAGGTCCTTGAACCCCCAGTAGTCGAGGAACACGTACCACGACTCCCGGAACCCGATCGTTCGTCCGATGTATTTTAAACGAGAAAGAAATCGAAAGATTGCGGAAATAGGGTTTCGATTTCATATACCTTTGTCGCGTGATTCGGAGAAGCCGAATTGACAGATACCTCGAGTCTTCTAGCGTGTATCCTAGCCCTCTTGCTCCAGCCGATGTGTGGGCATCGATCCGCTTGGAGTTTCTCTTCTTCTTCTCTCTCAAACCCTCTTTCTCACGTTTTTATTATTCTGTCTCCAGAAATATATTTGCGCTAGCAAATTAATTTCTACAGAAAAGAAAAACACTGCGCTAATCTAAATTAATTAAGCGGAGAAGAGAATAATTGCGCTAACAAAATAATTTCTCCACAGAATTAATTATAGCGGCGTTCTGTAGGTTTAGAGAAGAGAGATGAGGGATTTATATAGGCCACACTAGGGACCCATAGGCAATTAATTAATTAGGCTTAAATTGCAATTTAATTAACTTGGTGTCCCAAAAGGAAAACCTTAATTAAATTCCACAATTTTATTTATAATTAATTCCACTATAAAATTATAAATGATTTCCCAATTAATTAATTCAAATTATTCCGTCAATAATTTTCCCGCCGTATTACATATGTGATTTTCCCCGTGTTTAAGATATCGCATGTCCATGAATTAATTAATTACTAATAATTAAATTAATTCATTTCTTATTATCCGAGACTAGTACCACTCATCCTTATTATCATGTGGAACGAATCCACCTGCAGGGTTTACATGATAAACTTTATGAGCTCATCTCGGGGACATCATCAACCCAATAAATGGGACACGGTTTCCTGTCTATAATCTATAGCATGCCGTGTGTACAATACCGATTCCCAATCTACCGAGAATATTGACTAATCAATTAATCTCACTCATTGGCACATCAAAGAACCGAGCATTGGACACACGCACCTATAATTATATAGGGATTAAGAACTCACATATCCGTAATATCTGAGGTCTAGTTCGATTACATCGATTAGTATAAATCGAACGCCCTCCCGTGGTCCTGCTCAATACACCAAGTGTACGAGTGTAACATGATAGTCAAGACCGACTATCTACCAGTCACACTACGACGTACCGATGGATTGTCCCTGTCCATCTAATTCGTGAGCTACTGTTCGATAGTATACGAGTAACCGACAGTATGATCTTCCGCGTGTCTCCTCACGCCATACTGTCTACAACGTATACATCAAGGACTATTGCATTAAATGCAATCATGCTTGAATCATATCTCGAATTAAGGTATAGATAAGGAGTTCCGTATTTGCACTAAACTAGACATTTAGAATACAACTCCATCACTATTCACTAGCACAAGTACTAGTAGCAAGTATAGGGTCGATCCCACGAGGAGGCGATTTAGCTTATAGTTTTCCCGGCTTTGAATGCTCAATTGGGTTGTCACGTTTAAAAAGTTTGTTTTGGGAAGCAGTTGGGCACTGCCGAACCGTGGTCACCTTTACTACTTGACTGGAAATAAACAAATAAACTATATAAATTAAACAGGAAATAAAACTACTACCAGATTGCTCAATTAACAGAATCGAGTGAAATAAATATAAAACAAATAATGAAAAGTGTATCTAGGCATTGACTTCCCCTAATCTCCCTGATCAAGTAGCTACTGTTCATTGGCACATATGATTTTGCTAACAGCCTCGTCAATTGGTTATAGGTTGTCCAATTAAAGTGAAAACGTCCCTATGATGTCACGCACGTAACCACCCCAACCCTTATCCGCTCTTTCAGTGTAAAATTCTACAAGTTACTTTATGCAAAACTTCTGGCGTTGACCAATTCAATTCTATGTGACCGCATGAATCTAAGTTGACCAACCCGCATTAACATCTAAGCAGACCCAAAACGGCCAATAGCATGCCCGGGACACCCGAGTCATACGACCGCAACTCCAGCAATACGTAATACTATGTGGATGCAAATTACTTTATGCATTGAGCCCACGTATGTGTGTGTTGAGTGAAAAGGGTTTCCTACTGGTCACTGTAAGTTGCCCAAGTCCCCAACCCCTGGATCTACTACCCTATTGCATCGGGAACGAGACTAAGTTAGTTGCTTTATCCCAAGAAACCTCACAGCAGTCTACTTCACAGGTTGATCAGGATCTGTCGTTGCCCAGACACAAGACAGATTAGCTACTCATAATTAAATAAATAAAACAATAAATATGCTGAACTATGAACTTCATATTAAAAGGGAAATTGTTCGAACGAAATTAAAACTTAAAAACTGAATTCAAAACCATAAAACATTAAAGAAATTGTTTTTGGCCCGTAGGCAATGATCACAACTCATCGACGAGGAGTTTTGGTTCTCTCCACATCGACTTCTTCTTCCGTCTTTCTCGCTGGTCAGGTAGGGTTTCTTGCGTGCGTCTTGTATATTTCGGTCCCCCCTTCTCTATTCACGTTCTTCTTATATTTATAGGGCTCAAATCTGATGGAGAGGCGTGCAGGAGAATACCTATAAGATAGGACGAGAGTCCATCTTTTCTTTATCTCTGAACCTGGTCGCTTTTGTAGAGTCCAGAAATTTCAGGATACTAGGTACACTGCTTGCCCAACGTTCCGCCTCTGGTCAATTGTCGCTCTTGCCCAATTGCTTTATCTCCGATAGCCTTCTTTATTTACGAGGTAGCAGATCATGTGTCGTACTTGGTCGTGCGTCAATCTTGCTCCACTTTCTGACTCTGTCCCAACTTGCTCAACTCCACTTGGACGCTCCAGTCAGATCAGCTTGCTCAACTTGCACTCTTGACCACGGAGATGATTCTCTTGCCTTTTTCACACAATTTGCTCCTCTTTCGTTGCCCACCTGTGTCACTTGACCACAGACCCAAAACGTGCCCTCCCAGACACAAGTAAAGTAAAAACAAACTAACGACTCTATTTACTTGACTCAAAAGAACTAAAAAATGAGCCAAAAAATATGGCTCATCACACGCACACACTTTACTACGCTTGTCCTCAAGCGTGCGGTATGACTTGCCTGCTCAATTAGAAATCAAAGGGAGGTAGAGATAGAAACAATAACAGAATACTCAAGCATGCTTATCAAAATACAGAAGTTGATCAAGTGAACAGACAGTCAAAATCATAGTCAATGTAATGCATAAAAAACGGTCAAGAGCTTGCAACAGGATTTTGGTTATTCTCTCCAAGTGTTTCTCTCTATAGTGTATGGGCAGTGTTTCGCTCAATGTTGTTTTATAAAGAAGCTTTGCTTTGGGCTTGAACAAATTCTATCCTGTGACATTTTCAATTGAGTTGGGCAATATCATTAGGGCTTTCTAGGGATGACTGTATAGGCTGTCTTGGGCAATGCCCAGAATTGATCTTAGGTAGGATATGCATTTTACTTAGCAACTTTCCTCCTACTTTCTTCTCTTTCTTACGGGCCTTAGCACACCCTTTTATTCATGGATCTTTTTTTTTTTTTTTTTTTTTTAAGAGAAGACTTTGCCTTGACCTGCTCTTTTTATGTAATTGAGCATATCGGCAGGTTGGCCAGTGTAGTGGGAACTTTCCCCCAGGTGATCAAGAAAAAAATAGGCTCGGCTCAAGGGGCTAACAAGGGTCTTCTTTTTATTTGCAGTACAGAACAAAATGCCTAAATCATTTACTACATCAACTCAATTTCAATTATCACAATGGTCAGAACTTGGGCAAGCTTCAGCATTACAAACTTTGTAAACAACTACTCTCAAGAAAGAAATATAACACACAAATGTAGGCTCAAATCCTCACAGCTTACCTAGTTGCAATTCCATCGTCCCTAATATTTTTCATGCATAGACTATTAATTTTGAAAATTGTTCAACTTGGTCAGGTATTTATCAAGCATGCGACTCGATCAGACTATGGGGTTGCTCTTGCCGTTCCCCCACTCACACACTTTGCCTCCGGCAAAGTGTGCAAATAGTAATAAGTTGGACAAGCATCTCCCCTGACTCTATACTCCGACTCCCAACGATGTTGGCGCACCTTCCCACATACACACTTTGCCTTGGGCAAAGTGTGAAAAAGGAGGTCGACCCCATCAACAAGAGTTTTCAAACTCAAAACAACAAAGGGAGGGTACATTTAAAGGGTTGGATCAGGTGGGTACCTGAAACCAACGTGGAAAAAGTATGCCAGTAGGGCTATATAGGTCTCTTCCTACTTCTCTTCGAGCAAGTTCAGCTGTTCGTGATCTCCTTCTTTTGGGACTCAACTCGAGCAGATGCTCGACTTCCAGGCTCAGCCATTGCTCACTCAATGAAATAACGCCTTCAGCGTAGGATACCAATTTTTCGTGAAATTGGTCTTGAACTCACAGACAGCAGCTCCCGTCAAAGTAAAGACACTCACACAATTTGTAGAATAAAAAGTGAAGACAAAGTTATGTAATAGTTTCCATTTCATTGATCACAAAACTTAAACTATTACACTTGTAGAGTATGGTAGGCAAAACGTTTACAAGAAGTTTCCCGAGTGTCGCAACAACTCCCACTAACTTGCAAACTAGCACACGAGTACCTAAAGCTATATCTCCTAGCTCTAATCTTGGCACACGGCGCAAAAGCTACTACACAAACTCGAAGCTCGATTACGATTCTAAAAATCAGATTTCGTTCTCTCAAAATCGTCAAATGATGAAAATCAATTCCATGGGTATTTATAGTAGAGCCGCACATGTGAGAGTGATGACGTGGCACGTTCTCATTCGTCGCATGCTTGGCCTATGTCACTTTTCCATGGATGACATCATTATTGTAGAACTTGGATTCTTGAATCTTGGAATCTTGAATCTTTGATTCTTGAATCTTCGAATCTTGAATCTTCAATTTCAAAATCAAACTTCAACTTCAATCTTGACTCCATCGATCTCAATTCTTCATCTTCAATTTCTCGTGAAATTCTCTAAGTGTTGAAGCTTCGAATTTCATCGTCTTCACGGTCGTCGATATTGTTGAAGTTGCAAACTTGGAACAATTCTTCATTTCCTTGAACTGAGTACCTGGTAAAAGAAATCACGTTGTAAGTACTTAGTCTTAAAATCAAAACACAAGAAACAAGAGTCGCCGTTTTTCATGTAACACCAAAACCGGCGACTACATTCTCCGGAAAAATGTCAAGGGCACGAGTCTCCGTTTTCATAGCCATGTCACAAAACCGGCGACCAGCGTCGCTGGAAACTTGCATGGCACCAAAAACGGCGACGCCAGTCGCCGTTTCCACAACGCACATAAACGGCGACTTCAGTCGCCGTTTTCTTGTCACACCCAAAACCGGCGACACGGTTCGCCGTTTCCATGCACAACACATAACACCAAAAGCGGCGACACGAGTCGCCGTTTTCCTCGCGTCACCAAACGCGGCGACTGCTGTCGCCGTTTCCTTGTCTCTTCATCCATGCATCAAAACCGGCGAAAGGAGTCGCCGTTTCCTTGCATCACCAAAAGCGGCGACTCTAGTCGCCGTTTTCACGTAAAACCAAAAGTGGAGACTCATGTCTCCATTTCCATGCGCAAGGTAGTTGACTTCGGATTCTTAACCTGTAACCCTGAAAATCAACAAAAACAAAAATACAAGGAAAAATATGTTGTCGCCAAAATCAACATTTACAATCTCCCCCTTTTTGGCACAACTCATGAAAACAAAGTTAAGTAAAAAACGAGATACAAGAATCTCCCCCTCAACCAAACAAACCACAAAAATAACTAAGTAAAAAGATGAAAAAACATCAATTATACAATCAATGAAAAACCATAAAAAGACTTAGCCAAATATTTCAAACCAAATGAAAAGCACTTAGATAAATTCAAACCAAGGATAAACCATTGTATCAAAACACGAATACCAGAGTTAAGCAAATATGAAAAACCATGCATGGACGAATAAGTTCAAAGTTGTATGCATGCAAAATCAAAACAAGAAAAACGAGTTCCAGAGTTAAACAAAAACAGAAATTGAAAAACTTGATCAAGAACTTGAACTTCAGTCTTGAGGCACGGCTGTTGGAGAAGGATCACGTTCCGGACTTTCGATCAACTCTTCTTCATCATCTTCATAACTGAAGCCATCGTCAGAGCTAGAGTCGTCACTTTCATCAGAGTCGGTTTCCGGATCCCCGAAAATATCTCGCTCACCCAAACCATCACCTGCAGCTTCGTCAACGTCCACAACGTTGACATCATCTTCACCTTCGTCTCTCAGACCATCAGACGGCATCGCGAACGACGCCCCTGGATTTGTAGTATCATCCATTTTCCCTTTCCCTTTGTCACGTGCATTCAGAATACCTTCAAAAATATCTTCATCAGTCTTCTCTCCATCATCACTCACAACCTCTATCAAATTTCTTTTGGACAGCTGCGTATGAGCTTCCTGAATCGCGTCCCGCACCATCTTCAAAATAAATGTATCTTTCAAACTGGCATCTGGGGCTCCAACATCTCCAAGTCCTCCCCCTTGTTGGATCTCCCGTTGCAGTTTCTGGAAAGATTTTTTCTGTTTTTCTTGCGCCTCTATCATTCTGTTGTAAGCATCCACATGTTCGGCTTGACGCTTTTCAAGAGCTAAGGAGTCGACGTAAAATTCCTGAACCAAAGCCGAAGGAACCACAGCGCGGTGACTATGGATCGGATGATGAGGATTCAGATATGAAGGAATATTGGAAGTCGGACCGAAACCTCGAGGAACAACTCTCGGAGACTTAGCACCCTCAGCTTCAGGTTCTGCGGCAGCAGCAGTCGGCTGTGATTTCTGGCGCTTAGCAGCTGGGGACTTAGTTTTTGGAGATTTAGGCTTGCGCTTTCGTGAAGACTTAGGAGTTGAGGGAGGAGTTAAGATTTCCGGAAGTGCATTCCTATCAAAGAGTCCATGCCAGGGTAAGTCGATAACTCTTTTGTGCGGAGCCAAATACTTGCCTGTGATCTTGACTGCCCCGTTCTTTTTCATCTTTTTCTCAGCTGCAGATTCAGGAATAAACCCCTGGTCATGAAGCATACCATAGATCATACAAGGATGCGAGAGATGGAATTTTTTCTCCGTAGGCAACTCAGATTGCCTAATGATGGTTTCATCCTAAAGTTTTGCAATTTTGCACAAGTCAGCGAAAATAATTTTTCCCAAGTTCACTTGTTCGCCACAGCTGAGGCGGAAGATGAGGTGCATCAACTCAGGGTCCAGGACAGTCGGATCCCGATTGGCAATCCAGTTTGACATCCCAAGACGATGCAAGATGCCATAGAAGGCAGACAACTTTGACGGCGGTGGCAGTTCGGACTTGACTTTCTTCTGGGTGAGAAAAGTGCCAACCGTCAGGTCATCAGCACGTTCCGCAGCTGTCGGTGTTGTCCATCTGGAATCAATTTCCAATCTTTCCAAAAAAGCGTTGATGGAGAAAGGACGGAACTTGTATAATTTTTCGCGAAAAATGAAGCAGCCATACAGTCGACTCTTCGGATTAGCAAATTCGGGAGACAAGCTAGCATAAAACTTGTAAAGTATTGGAATGGAGTAGCGATAGGTAAGGTTCACAGATTTGAGCATGTGCATCTTGGTCAGAAAATCAGTGATGCCATGTTTTTCATAGTCCTCTTTGAGAATAGTTCTGTCCGTATGGATCGGTAACTTCTCAATCAATTTGTGGCGTCGTTCAGCAGTTGGCGTGAAGAATTCACGAGAATGAGCCTTTGGACACTCAGAGTAATCGGCAATGTATTTGAAGCCATCAGTTGAGATTTGGGATCCAGCTGATCCCGAGGAATGAGGAGCCAAAGGTGGTTTTTGGGAGCTATGGGTTTTGGATTTTTCAGCTGACCCACCACCAGAATGTTTTGAAGTTGGAGACTTGACTCCACTGCCACTGACGACAGGTTTCTTTCCTGAACCACTTCCAGTTGGAAGCGATGATTTTGGTGTCTTTGGATTCTTTCCAGCAGACACAGTTGCAGCTGATGGGATCTTAACAACTTTCTTTCCATCCTTAGTTATCTCGCCAGCTGCGAGTAACCGATGATTTTCAGCCCTGGGAACGACCCCACTGTAGATGCGGAAGGAAGCATCTTGGAATTTTGTTTTCCCTGACTTAGGATCTTTTCCCGGCTGACGGGCAGTCGAGAGTTCAGGTGTAGCTGATCTAGTCAAGTCAACAGAAGTTTCAGCAGACGAAGCTTTGCGACGATCAACTTTGTCAAGATGAGCTTTAAGCTCTTCGTAAGCAGCTTTCTTGGATTCAGGAGTAAGGGCGTTTTCGAACTGCTCATTCAGATACGCAGTCATATCAGCCATCATGTCGTCAAAGTTTTTCGCCATGTCAAAGTTCAGATAGGTGAGTAACCGACAGTTAGCAGCTGTGAAAACGGGAACCACGAAAAAGTTCAACTTCAGAAAACAAGGACAGGGCGCCGGTTGCGCAAGGCAAGAGTTGCCGGATGCAACGGAAAAGCAAGAACCTAAGAACTAAGAATTTCGGACGCCGAACTTGCAGTTGAGAGTCGAGAGATCGAGAGCTTGAGAGTTAGAGAATTCTGATGTAAGCGTAAATGAATTAGGATTTCATCAAGGCCTATTTATAGGAAAAATTTGGGCCGCCCGTCGGAATGAAAAAGCCCAGTCCAATACCTGCAAACAGCTCTTCTCAAGAAGAAAATCAGGTCAAAAAGACGGATAAAAATTTATTAATTTGAAAATATTATTAAAATAATAATTTCCAAAAATAATAAATAATAAAATAAAAATAAAAATAATATAAAAAAAATGGAAAGTTTAAAGATAATCAAACCATGGCATGAAAACCGAAGTTGAGAACCATCGGTTGAGAAACGAAGTTGAGTGCCATTGGTTGAGAAACTTGAGTTGTCAATTTTTCTTTGACTCTGAAAATTCGGCTAAGGCAAAAATTCCAGAGACATGAGTCTCCGTTTTGTGTGCAAGTCTCCGGTTTTTTGCCAAATGAGAATCGCCGTTTTCTGGCGACTTGAGTCTCCGGATTTATGTAAGGTGAGTCTCCGGTTTTATGTAAGGTGAGTCTCCGAAATTTTGCACAAGTCTCCGTTTTTGGAGTGAGGGTTGAGTCTCCGGTTTTGTGTACGTTGAGTCTCCGGAATTTTGCACAAGTCTCCGTTTTTGGAGTGAGGATTGAGTCTCCGGTTTTTGCATTCTCTGGACTTAGTTTATTTTACGTTGCCACTTGAATTATGCGAGTTGGCCGTCGCTACACTCAAAATTTTGACTGTAGAGATGATAAACCACGTAGCGCTGGATATGAACTACAGAAATGCCAAAACAAAAACAACACATCCCGAGTTAGTCAATCAAGAGTTCAACACACACAAACATTCAAACACATTTTAGTGGAGATTCGAGGGGTGATATTAGGCAATGAAGAGCAAATATTTTCCCAGAAAAGAATCCACATTTCATCATTTTCCAAAAACCAAAAATTTTCACACAAGGTGAATAGAACTTTGAGTTAATGAAAAATCTCTCATATTAAAAACCGGTGAGATGGACCGAAGTATGTGATAGACATGTTTACTTGTCCTTCGTCTCAGTCACAAGGAAGCAGTCGTGTTTCGTCGAAACATATTGACAGAGTTTACACCGCACAAGAGATTTTTGATTCATGAATGCAAGGTGAACACTTAAGGCACTCCGATCAGGAACTAGCATTACTTCAATCAGAGGGGAGCCGGGGTAACCGGCGTCCTCCAGACGAGTTTTTAGCTTTAAATGAAATGCAGCAGACACTCATTACAGCAGTCAGAGGGGAGCAAGGTTCACTTGCGTCCTCCAAAGTGTGATAAGAGAGTGTCTTAAAGATTAGCGTCCATGTACAACCTTTCGAAGAGGGGAGCCGGGGTAACCGGCGTCCTCCGTTACTTGGATTTATGGATCTATGCAAATGAAGCGAGGAGTTTAAGCCATGTTCACATGTTCGCATTCAGCGGAATAAATACTTTTGTGTCCGAAGACTAAAAGCGGCCTCGAATCCATGTTTGTCTGACTAGACTAATCCACGACGATTCCGAGTGCGTATTCAGAAGTAAAGAAACTACTCTTTCAGACTTCAAAATTTTTCCGTGAACTCTTAGAGAGAACACATGCAGAGAGAATTTCTTAGTTTCTTAAATCTGTCAAAGTCAAGAGGTTTGGTAAAGATGTCAGCGAGCTGTTTTTCCGTTGAAATATGCTGTAGACTGACTATATCACGATCAACCAAATCTCTAATGAAATGATGTCGAATGTCGATGTGTTTAGTTCTTGAGTGCTGGACAGGATTTTCGCTGATTTTGATAGCACTCTGGTTATCACAATACAGCACTAATGGAGCACTCTCAAGGAGATAGTCATTCAACATCTGTTTCAACCAAAGTAGTTGAGTGCAGCAACTTCCAGCCGCAACATACTCCGACTCGGCAGTGGACAGTGCGATACAGTTTTGCTTGCGACTATGCCAAGACACAATGTTATTGCCAAGGAAGCAACAGCAGCCAGAGGTACTCTTTCGTTCGTCCGTGTCCGTCGCCCAGTCGGCATCAGAAAAACCGACAAGGTTGGATGAAGTGTCGCGCGCATACCACAGACCTAGCTGAGAAGTTCCAGAGATGTAGCGGAGAATCCGTTTCACAGCTCTTAGATGGTCCTCCTTTGGATCAGCTTGGTACCTGGCACACATACAAACACTAAACATAATGTCAGGACGAGTGGCAGTTAAATAAAGTAAACTCCCAATTATGGAACGATAAAGAGTTTGGTTTACACTCCGACTTTTTGTTGACGTCGACAAGCGTTCCGTAGTTGCCATAGGAGTGTTAGCTGGCTTGGCATGATGCATTTCAAACCTCTCAACCATGTTTTTAGCATACTTACTTTGAGATACAAATATCCCATTTGGTCGTTGAGAAATCTGAAGGCCAAGAAATTGATGCAACTCTCCCTCAAGGCTCATCTGAAAAGTTGAGGACATAGCTTCTGTGAATGAAGTCACGAGTTTAGAACAAGTAGCTCCGAAGACAATGTCGTCAACGTAAATTTGGGCAACAATCATGTGTTTGCCTTCTCGTTTGATGAACAAAGTTTTGTCCACCGATCCACGCTCAAAACCGAACTTTAGAAGAAAATCCGTGAGACATCCATACCAGGCGCGAGGCGCTTGTTTCAAGCCATATAGAGCTTTGTGAAGCTTGTAGACATGATTTGGCTTTTTAGGATCCTCAAAACCTTTAGGTTGAGCAACGTAGACTTCTTCTTCCAGCACACCGTTCAAGAAAGCAGCTTTGACGTCCATCTGTCGAAGTTTGATGCCAAGATGGCATGCAATAGCAATCAAGAGTCTGATGGACTCAATACGTGCAACCGGAGCAAAGGTTTCATCAAAATCTATGCCTTCCACTTGGGCATATCCTTGGGCAACAAGACGAGCTTTGTTTCTGACGACTTGGTTATGCTCATCTGTTTTATTCTTGAAAATCCATTTAGTTCCAACAACATTGATGTTTGAGGTTCGGGGAACTAAGGACCAAACATTATTCCGTGTGAACTCATTCAATTCTTCTTGCATGGCCATGATCCAAAAATCATCTTGCATGGCTTCCTTGTAATTTTTCGGCTCATTTTCCGAAAGAAAGCAAGAGATGCTAATTTCGTTATAGATTGCAGAAGTGCAGATGTTGTAGAGTTCATTCGGAGAATTTGTCGGTTTCTTTGAGCGCGTAGTTCGCTCATTTAAGTTTCCAATCATTTGGGTCGGAGGATGTTTCTTTTGAACGAGTCGAGGTGCCTCTCTAGTAGCATTAGCTGGGTTTTCAATGTTTAGCTAAGTTTCTTCATCGTCAGACGATGAAGTATCATTGTCCTGGTTGCTAGAATATCCACCTTCAGAAGAATTGTTTGGAGTAAAATTTCCTGGAGACACATTCTCAGGAGCAGCAGTTGTGGGTGTTGGTGGAAAATTTTGATAATCCAAAATTCCTTCTTTAACCCAGTTTTCCTCAGTATCTTTTCCAAGAAAGTCTTGTTCATCAAAATTTATGTTAACAGTTTCGATGACTTTCTTAGTTCGAAGGTTGTAGGCACGATAAGCATGGCTATTTTGGCTATAACCAACAAAAATACCACGATCAGCTTTGGCTTCAAATTTCTTCAGAGGATCACGATCCTTCAAAATGTAGCAAGTACAGCCAAAGACACGAAAGTGTGCAACTGAAGGTTTCTTGCCATTTACCAGTTCGTAGGCAGTTGCGGTCGTCCCAGATCGAATACTTATCCGATTCAAAATATATCCAGCAGTGGAGACAGCTTCTGCCCAAAAAGTTCGTGCAAGATTTTTCGAGATAAGCATTACACGTGCCATTTCTTGCAGCGTTCGATTCTTTCGTTCGGCAATCCCATTTTGTTGAGGAGTTTTTGGGGCCGAGTATTCATGATATATTCCTTTCATCATACAGAATTCGTTGAAGCTAGCATTTTGAAATTCAGTTCCATGATCACTTCTGATCCTTTTTACTTTAGCCTCATGATTCGTTTTGATCTATTTCACAATGCCCTTGAAGGCATCAAAAGTTTCATCTTTGGTAGCTAAAAATCTTGTCCAAGTATAGCGAGAAAAATCATCGACGACAACCAACACATATTCTTTCTTTGCTATACTTTTAACCTCCATTGGACCCATCAAGTCCATATGTAACAGTTCGAAGGGAGCTGAAGTACTCATGAGCATTGGCAGTGCTGGATGAGGAGTTCTTGTCAGCTTACCCTTCTGACAGTCACCACACACTCTTTTCTCAATTTTGGGGGAGTTGAGAGATTCCTCGAACTATCTCCCCATTAACCAATTTGCTCAAATTTCGAGTGCTGGTGTGGCCAAGTCGTTGATGCCACAAATCAACTTCATCAGGAACGGTCACAGAAAAACAACTATACTCAGTTGTATAGCAATTATTTTTGGCTCGTGGACCTTCCATTATACACTTTCCTTCACCATCAAAAACTCTGCACGATTCCTTATCAAAACTCACGTTCAGTCCTTCATCGCACAGTTGACTGATGGAAATCAGGTTAGCAACAAGTCCTTTTACATGGACTACATTTCTGATAGGAGGTAATCCTTTGATTTGTAGAGTCCCCTTTCTCTTTACGACGCCTTTTGCTCCCCCTCCAAACACTACGGGAGCTCCAGTCATAGGCTCGTAATTTTTTAGAAACTTTTTCGTGCCAGTCATATGGCGGGAACAGCCACTATCAAAATACCAAATTCCTTTGGTTCCAGTCTCAGATGCGTTAAGTGCGACATTGCAGAAAATGAGTTCTCTTGGTTGCCAACAATTTTTGGAGTTAGAGTTAAGTTCAACTTTACTCTTTTGAGACTTAGGCACCCATATCTTTTTGGCATTCAAATTTTGGACACTTCTCTCAGTCATAGTCTTCAGAATTTGAGAAATGGGTTTCTTTTTGTCCTTAGCAACTTCAACTTCCTTCTTATCAAAATTTTGTGACTTTGTTTGAACCATCGTGTTCATATTTTTCTCAACACTCAGCTTTTGAGTATTTCGAGATTTTTCAGTCTTCGTCAACAACTCACGGTTCATGTCAGCTTTAAGTTTGTAGCAAAAAGGTCTTATGTGTCCAAGCACATTGCAGTAGTGACAGACATATTCTCGTCGTTGACGAGTTTCAACTTTCACAGGTGTCTTGACAGAACCGGATTTAGATTGCGAGTGTCCTACATTCGGCTTAACACTCTGAGTTTTGTTCAACTTTTTCAACAAGGTTTTCTCATATGGCAGAATACCACGAGGATGTTTCACGATATTCCTTGGGAATTGATATGTCTTAGATTTAGAGTTCGAAGTCGAGACAGGCTTTTGAAGTTTAGGCTCAGGAGACTTGGCAATCTTTTTCCCTTCAGCGATCTCTTTTCGTTTCAATATTTCAGACTCAGCTTTAAGTTCATCCTTTGGTTGATCATTTGATGCTTTCACGAAGGTCACATCTTTCTTTTCAGGTGTAGAGTAAATAGATTCAAACACTTTTTGAAATCCAAGTCCATAGCGATTAGGATTCATGTATGAAGCAGCATTGTCAAACACCGAAGAATTTGTGTTCATCTTTTTCAACAGCTCATCAGTCATCTGAAGTTTTTCTTTCAAAACATAGCACTCCTTATCTGTCATAGCAAGATCAGTTTGAGTCTTCAAAAGTGATGATTTCAGATCATCGTTCTCAGAGTCAGAGTTTTTGAAAAGAATTTGAAGTTTCTTAACTTCGGACGTTTCCTTCTTCAACGAAGTCTTCAGTTTTGTGTTTTCAGAACTCAACCTCTCACACACTTCTCTTAGTTTGACAACTTCTTTGTAGTGTTTATGTTTTTCTTCGAAAAGGTCATCAAACTTGATTTTAAGTATAGTTAGAGAGTTGTTCAACCTCTTTTTCTCGTCCGTTGTCTCTTCGACAGAGTTTTTCAAATCAACAACTTCATCATACATCTTTTGGTTGGCAATCGAGAGTTCGTTACAAGATTCTGTAAGAACTTTCAGAGACACTTCCAGAGTGCTATTCTCAGTGATAGCAGTGTCATGTAAAGTTTTGAGTTCAGAAAGACTCTCTCTTAGAGTGAGTAACTCAACACATACATCTTCAGTTTGAGACACTTCAGATGTCATAACAATCTCATCATTTTCAGACACGGATTCAACATCCGAGAAAATATCATCGTCACAGAAGTTTCGGTTTGCAGAGGCAACACAAAAGATATTGTCAGCAGTTGCAGTGTCCTTCAGAAAACCATCAAAAACAAAGTTTTCAACCTCCACATTTTCAAGGTCGAAATTTTCACCAAAAGTGACAACTAGAGCGTTGTCCTCATCATTATCTGAATCATCATTCTCAGATTCCTCACTTTCTGAGATTACATTTTCATCATCAATTACAACATAGCTCACTGGCAGTTTCTTTTTGCGATGCAAGTTGGGACACTCATTCTTGACATGTCCAAATCCCTTACATTCGAAACACTGCATTTTAGAAACATCCTTGCTAGTTGAAGAATATGGAGAAAGTTTTGTCTCCTTAAATTTTTTGTCAGTGAATGAAGTTTGATTTCGGTTGTCTGAGTTTCTCTGAAAAGAGTTAGAATTTTTCTGAAACTTTCGAAAATTTCGGGCACGATTCTTTCTCTTAAATTCTTGCTTCACAAGGTACGTGACAATTTCAGTCAGTGCAGCAAGTTTATCAGAATTATTCGAGTTCATCAAACGTTCAATTTCCTCTGCTTCATCGTCATCAGATTCATCTACATCAGCTGAGAAACTACATTCAGACTTTTCATTTCTCGAAAGAGTTTTCTGCGGTTTCGAACTTCTTGAGCTCTTACCTTTTTCAGAGATTTTTAGAGCAGTCATCGGCTCATAAACAAGAGACATTTCAGGGTTGCTACGCACTTTTAAAGTCAAGTCATAGTTTCTCAAATCAGCCATTAAGTCTGCATAGTCCCATGTCTGATTCTTTTCTTCTCGTGCTTCAAGAGTTAGCACTTTACTTTCGAACCGAGAACTTAGACTATGAAGAGTTTTCTCATAAATCATGACGGCAGGAAAAGTTTCTCCAAGTTCATGAACCTCTTTCACATATCTCATGATTTTGTCTAAGTACTCATTTATGTCTTCATCTTCTCTCATACGGAGTTGATGGAACTGAGCAGTGATAGTTCGAATTTTAGAGCGCTTCACGGCCTTACTTCCTTCGCATGTTCTCTGAAGAGTTTCCCATGCGTCTTTCGCTGAAGTGCAATTTTTCACCAGTTGGTACATACTTAGTTCCAACCATTCATAAATAAGAAGTAGAGCCTTGCTATTCGCAGTTGACAAATCATGCTCTTCTCTAGTCCAGTTGCGTTCAGGTTTGAGAATTCTTACTCCATCGGCATCTTCAGTATACGGACACATCCAACCTTCCAAGACAGCCATCCATGCACGAGAGTCATGGCCTTTAATTCTAGCAGAAACTTTAGCTTTCCAGTTAGAGTAGTTCTGATGAGTAAGCATAATCGGTTTCTGAACAAACATTGGCGACTCCATTATTGCGGAAATATGAAGTCAAGTAACGGATCACGTCTTATACGTATGACGTCCCGCTCTGATACCAATTGAAATTACGCCTTCAGCGTAGGATACCAATTTTTCGTGAAATTGGTCTTGAACTCACAGACAGCAGCTCCCGTCAAAGTAAAGACACTCACACAATTTGTAGAATAAAAAGTGAAGACAAAGTTATGTAATAGTTTCCATTTCATTGATCACAAAACTTAAACTATTACACTTGTAGAGTATGGTAGGCAAAACGTTTACAAGAAGTTTCCCGAGTGTCGCAACAACTCCCACTAACTTGCAAACTAGCACACGAGTACCTAAAGCTATATCTCCTAGCTCTAATCTTGGCACACGGCGCAAAAGCTACTACACAAACTCGAAGCTCGACTACGATTCTAAAAATCAGATTTCGTTCTCTCAAAATCGTCAAATGATGAAAATCAATTCCATGGGTATTTATAGTAGAGCCGCACATGTGAGAGTGATGACGTGGCACGTTCTCATTCGTCGCATGCTTGGCCTATGTCACTTTTCCATGGATGACATCATTATTGTAGAACTTGGATTCTTGAATCTTGGAATCTTGAATCTTTGATTCTTGAATCTTCGAATCTTGAATCTTCAATTTCAAAATCAAACTTCAACTTCAATCTTGACTCCATCGATCTCAATTCTTCATCTTCAATTTCTCGTGAAATTCTCTAAGTGTTGAAGCTTCGAATTTCATCGTCTTCACGGTCGTCGATATTGTTGAAGTTGCAAACTTGGAACAATTCTTCATTTCCTTGAACTGAGTACCTGGTAAAAGAAATCACGTTGTAAGTACTTAGTCTTAAAATCAAAACACAAGAAACAAGAGTCGCCGTTTTTCATGTAACACCAAAACCGGCGACTACATTCTCCGGAAAAATGTCAAGGGCACGAGTCTCCGTTTTCATAGCCATGTCACAAAACCGGCGACCAGCGTCGCTGGAAACTTGCATGGCACCAAAAACGGCGACGCCAGTCGCCGTTTCCACAACGCACATAAACGGCGACTTCAGTCGCCGTTTTCTTGTCACACCCAAAACCGGCGACACGGTTCGCCGTTTCCATGCACAACACATAACACCAAAAGCGGCGACACGAGTCGCCGTTTTCCTCGCGTCACCAAACGCGGCGACTGCTGTCGCCGTTTCCTTGTCTCTTCATCCATGCATCAAAACCGGCGGCAGGAGTCGCCGTTTCCTTGCATCACCAAAAGCGGCGACTCTAGTCGCCGTTTTCACGTAAAACCAAAAGTGGAGACTCATGTCTCCATTTCCATGCGCAAGGTAGTTGACTTCGGATTCTTAACCTGTAACCTTGAAAATCAACAAAAACAAAAATACAAGGAAAAATATGTTGTCGCCAAAATCAACATTTACACTCAATTTTCCTGCTTCCTGAAAACAGAAACAGACCAAAACCCTTTCCTGCCCAAGGCTACTGATTGACGTGCAGTGATCAAATTTATTAACTGAAAATTAAATAAATGGAAATAACATAATATACATACCGAGGTCACATCTCGGCCTTGCCCTATTTATTGTCATGGGCCTGACTTATTTTAATTCCACTTGGTCAAGCAGTGGGATCAGGGGGTACTGCCCCCTTGAGGTCTTCATTACCATAATATGCTTTAACTCTCTGTCCATTTACCTTGAAAATATGATCATCATTTGGCCAAGATAGCTCAACCGAACCAGTTGGGCATACTGCATGCACCTTGAATGGTCCTTCCCATTTAGTGGACAGCTTGCTCCCTTTGAAGCGATACTTTGTCTGGTAAACCAGAACCAATTGCCCAGGTTCAAAAATCTTCTTTTTGATGATCTTGTCATGAGCCCTCTTTGTCCGCTCTTTGTAGTTGACCGCGTTGTCATAAGCTTCTATCCTTATCTCCTCCAGCTCGGTCAAGTCAAGTTTGCGCCCTTCTACGGATGCGTCCCACTCGTAATTGACCTTGTTCACTGCCCAATGCGCCTTATGTTCAATTTCCACGGGCAAGTGGCATGACTTTCCAAACACCATGCGGTAGGGGGATATCCCTGATGGTGTTTTGTAGGCAGTTCTGTATGCCCAAAGTGCATCATCGAGCTTGTCACTCCAATCCTTTCCTTCTGGCCTGACCGTCTTCCTCAATATGGTTTTTATTATGCGATTCGATAGCTCTGCTTGCCCATTGGCTTGGGGGTGATATGCTGTAGAGATCTTGTGGTGGACTCCATACTTCCTGAGCAACCTTTCTATGATAGAGTTACAGAAATGCGTACCTTGATCACTGATCAATGCTCTGGGTACACCAAATCGGCTGAATATATCGCCCTTGAGGAAGTTAGCCACTACCTTTGAGTCATTCGTTGATGTAGCCTTGGCCTCCACCCATTTTGATACGTAGTCAACTGCTAAGAGTATGTACTCTTTGCCTCTGGAGTTGGGCAATGGCCCCATGAAGTCTATTCCCCATACGTCGAATACTTCTATGGGCATGATGGGTACCATGGGTATCTCATCCCTCTTGGTCACGTTCCCTTCTCTTTGGCACTTGTCACATTTCCTGCACCACTCAAAGCAATCTTTGATAAGGGTTAGCCAATAAAAACCACAGTCAAGTACCTTCCTCGCTGTACGCTTGTGCCCAAAGTGTCCTCCACATGCTTGCTCATGGCAATGCTTCAAGATGTCAGCTTGCTCAGCTTCAGGAATGCAACGTCTCAGAACTTGATCTTCTCCCCTTTTCCACATGTAGGGGTCATCCCATATGTACTTCTTGCTCTCCCTCTTGAGCTTGTTCCTTGCATAGAGAGTCATATCTTCCCTGATGTGTCCCGTCACTATGTAGTTGGCCACGTCTGCATACCATGGTTCTCCTTTGTAAGTGGAGGTCTTGTACAAGTGTTCATCTGGGAAAGTCTCAATGATGGGCATGCCTTCTTCTTTTTGTATAATCTTGCTCAAGTGGTCAGCCACAAAGTTTTGATTACATGACTTGTCTCTGATTTCGATGACGAACTCTTGCAGCAGCAAGATCCATCTTATCAGTCGTGGCTTGGTCTCCTTATTGGCCATTAGATACTTCAGAGCGGCATGGTCAGTGTAGACTATGATTTTGCTCCCGAGCAAGTATGATCTGAATTTCTCGAATGCGAAGACCACGGCCAGTAGTTCTTTCTCAGTGGTCGAGTAATTGCATTGGGCAGCATTTAATGTCTTAGAAGCGTAGTAGATTACATGTCGCTCATTTCCCTTCATTTGCCCAAGTACCACTCCCACGGCATATCCGCTCGCATCGCACTCAATCTCAAATGGCCTTCCCCATTCCGGGGGTTGGATTATGGGGGCACTGATTAACCTGTCCTTGAGATTGTCGAAGGCTACTTGACAATCTTTATCAAAGTTCCAGTCAACTTCGTTTTGTAGTAGCCTGGTCAAGGGTTGGGCAATCCTCACAAAGTCTTTCACGAACCTTCTATAGAATCCTGCATGCCCAAGGAATCCTCGTACTTGCTTAACGTTCCTGGGGTAAGGAAGTTTGGATATGGTCTCTATTTTTGCTCGGTCAACTTCGATACCCTTGGCAGAGATAACATGCCCAAGTACTATTCCTTCCTCGACCATAAAGTGGCATTTCTCATAGTTGAGCACCAAACTTTTCTCCACACATCTGCTGAGGGCCAACTCTAGGTTGGTCAAGCACGTTTCGAACGAGTTGCCGTATACAGTGAAGTCATCCATGAATACTTCTATTCCTTGCTCGAGCAGATCAGCGAAAATGCTCATCATGCATCTCTGAAAAGTCCCAGGGGCGTTGCATAGCCCAAAGGGCATGCGTCTATAGGCGAAAGTACCATATGGGCAAGTAAACGTGGTCTTGTCTTGGTCTTCCGGGGCCACCCAAATTTGCATATATCCTGAGTATCCATCGAGAAAGCAGAAGTGTGTCTTTCCAGCTAGTCTCTCGAGCATTTCGTCAATGAAGGGTAATGGGAAGTGATCTTTCTTTGTTACCTTGTTCAATTTCCTATAGTCAATGCATACCCTCCATCCGGTTTGAAGTCTAGTTGCTATTTGCTCCTTTTTCTCGTTCTCTATTACTTGAATCCCTGATTTCTTGGGCACCACGTGCACTGGGCTTACCCATTTGCTGTCTGATATTGGGTATATAATGCCCAAGTTGAGTAACTTGAGTATCTCCTTGAGCACTACTTCCTTCATGTCAGGGTTCAATTTTATTTGCGGGTCTCGGACTGGATTTGACTCTTCCTCGAGCAGTATATGGTGTTGGCAGATGGTGGGGCTGATTCCCTTGATGTCGGCTAGAGTCTATCCAATGGCTTGCTTGTACTGGTCAAGGATGTCCCTTAGCCTCTTTTCTTCTTCCTTCTTCAGTTTCGAGCTTATGATCATGGGCAATGTGTCATTTTGCCCAAGAAACATATACTTGAGATGTGCAGGTAGTTTCTTCAACTCCAGTATTGGTGGTTTCTCTAAAGATGGCACCATAATAGTTGTCTCCTGTGGTGGGAGCTTGCTCATTCCTCCAGGATAATTTTCCAATGCTCCCAGTTGCTCAACTAACTCTCTGATTTCAGGTTGCTCATCTTCAGCGTCAGCTATTGTCATTCCTCTTTGAATTACCAGATTGGTCTGGTCAGAAACGCCGTACCCCAAAATTTGTTCCTCGATCATCTCATCGAATTGGTCAACAACGTGTACTTGCTCAGTATCCTCTGGGTGTTTCATTGATTTGAAGAGGTCAAAAATGACCGTCTCTCCTTCGAATTTGCAGGTTAATCTTCCAGTCTCGCAGTCAATATTTGTTCTAGCTGTCTTCAAAAATGGTCTGCCCAAGATCATTACCGGATTCTTGCTTGACCTCCCCATATCTAGAACATAGAAATCTGCAGGAAAGATTAGTTCCTCCACCTTGACCAATACATCTTCCAAAATTCCTTCAGGGTAGACACTTGACCTGTCTGCCAACTGGATCACTACTCTTGTGGGTTTCATTGGTCCTATGCCCAAGTCTTCGTACATGGACTTGGGCATGACATTGATTGACGCTCCAAGGTCGAGCAGGGCCTTCTCTATTTTCATGCTGCCTATTATGCATGGGATATAGAACATCCCAGGATCTGCGCATTTCGTGGGCACCTTTCTCTGGAGTACCGCTGAAACATTCTCTCCTACCTCAAACTTGGCATCGTCTTGGTACTTGACCTTTTTTGTGCACAACTCCTTGAGGAATTTGGCGCATCTGGGCATGGATTTCAGAATGGTCAATAGAGGCATGTTGATCTCCACCTTTTTGAACATCTGGAACATATCATTGGTGTCTTCCCTCTCTTTCTTCTTGCTCAATCTGCCTGGAAAACGAGGGTAGATTTTTGGTGGTGTTCCTGCTTGGGCAGGTGCGGATGTTTCCTTCTGCTTGGGTGGGGGTTGATCAGGTTCATCCTCTGACTCCTCCTCCTCGTTGACATCCTCAACGATTCCTTCCACAAATGGTCTTGGAGTTGGCTTCTTGGGCACTTCAGATAGGGTTTTTCCGCTTTTCAGCTTGATGGCGTTCAGTTGAGCCATGTTCAGCTCGATTTGAGATGGCAGTTCATTGGTCTTTTTCTCCAACTTGGTCATATCTTGGGCAAGATGTGCTAGTTGAGCATTTATATTCTGTAATTGCCCACGTGTCTCAAGCTTGTACTTCTCATTCTCCTGTTTGTACCTATCATTCTCTTGTTGGGATTTGATATTCTCAGCGACCAAGGTCTGCATCATGTCTGCCAAAGTTGGGCCATTGATCTGGTTCTGCTGGTTGCCCTGTCCTTGGTATTTATTGCTCTGTTGACTGCCTTGCCCATGGTATTGTTGATTTTGATTACCTTGGTTTCCTCCTTCTTGGTAATTATTGTTCCCATGGCGGAGATTTTCTTGATTTTTCCATGATGGGTTGTACGTGTTGGAGTTTGGATCGTACATCGATCTCCTCTCTTGCCCATTCCCGTTTGGTTGCATGATTGCCTTGACTTCTTCATCAAACAATTCTGGGCATTCGACAGTTGCGTGGTTGCTCTCCTTGCATATTCGGCACGCCTTGATTGCCCTTTTGTGTCCTGGGTTACCGTTGAGCACCAGTTGCTCAACTATATTGCAAAGTTTGTCAAGCTTGACTTCTGTTGCTGAGGGCACTGGCAAGTTGCTCATGGGTAGATCATTGCCATCCTCTCTTAATGCTTCTGCCATCTCCTTGAACAATTTGAACGCTTCCTCGGTGCTTTTGTTCAGAATTGATCCGCCACTGGCTACGTTGATCAAGGTCCTTTCTGAAGTCCTCAATCCAGAAATGAAGTACTGGATCAAGTCATGATCACGGATCTGATGTTGTGGGCATTTGGACAACATCTGTTTGAACCTGACCCAGTAGTCATGGAAGTTCTCTCCAGTCCCCATCTTGATGCTATTGATCTTTGTCCTCATTTGCTGGATGCGTGCAGCTGGGAAGTACTTCTCGAGGAACTTCTGTTGAAGTTGACTCCAGGTGGTCACTTCTCCAGCAGGTAGAGTGTAGAGCCACTCTCGGGCACTTTCGGCCAAGGAGAATGGGAAGGCTAGGAGCCTTATGTACTCCCCTAGTTCCTCACTTGCTCGAATGGTACCACATGCCAGTTCGAATTCTTGGAGGTGTCTCTGGGGATCCTCCAATGGCATGTCACTGAACTTGGGCAAGATCTGGATGAAGCCATGCCTCATCTCCCAAGTGTTGTTTTCTACCGTGGGCAAGGTGATGCCCAGCGGCTTCAGATTCAAATTCTCTGGGAACATCCTTTCCCTTAGCGTTTTTGGTGCTGTATCTCCCATCCTTGATCCCGTTGGTGACCTGGATGTGTTCGGTGGGTCCTCTCTCGGTATTTCTGAGATTGGCTCCCTGGTCTCAGTCTTGGTCAACTGAGATGCTTGAGCGGCACGTGCTAGTGCTTGTTTCTGCTTTGTTGCTTTTCGATTCTTCCTTGCGGTTCGCTCGATTTCAGGATCGTAGAGTAGATCTTTATCTTTGCTTCCCGCTGAGTCAAAATCCTGCATACAAAGTAGGTCAAAGCGTTAGCACGGAAAACTAATGGCTTGGAATATTGCCTCCCCGGCAACGGCGCCAATTTTGACGCTACCGTCGTGGAGTAGCGCAAAATAATATTTATAAGTCCTAAACTATTCACTAGCACAAGTACTAGTAGCAAGTATAGGGTCGATCCCACGAGGAGGCGATTTAGCTTATAGTTTTCCCGGCTTTGAATGCTCAATTGGGTTGTCACGTTTAAAAAGTTTGTTTTGGGAAGCAGTTGGGCACTGCCGAACCGTGGTCACCTTTACTACTTGACTGGAAATAAACAAATAAACTATATAAATTAAACAGGAAATAAAACTACTACCAGATTGCTCAATTAACAGAATCGAGTGAAATAAATATAAAACAAATAATGAAAAGTGTATCTAGGCATTGACTTCCCCTAATCTCCCTGATCAAGTAGCTACTGTTCATTGGCACATATGATTTTGCTAACAGCCTCGTCAATTGGTTATAGGTTGTCCAATTAAAGTGAAAACGTCCCTATGATGTCACGCACGTAACCACCCCAACCCTTATCCGCTCTTTCAGTGTAAAATTCTACAAGTTACTTTATGCAAAACTTCTGGCGTTGACCAATTCAATTCTATGTGACCGCATGAATCTAAGTTGACCAACCCGCATTAACATCTAAGCAGACCCAAAACGGCCAATAGCATGCCCGGGACACCCGAGTCATACGACCGCAACTCCAGCAATACGTAATACTATGTGGATGCAAATTACTTTATGCATTGAGCCCACGTATGTGTGTGTTGAGTGAAAAGGGTTTCCTACTGGTCACTGTAAGTTGCCCAAGTCCCCAACCCCTGGATCTACTACCCTATTGCATCGGGAACGAGACTAAGTTAGTTGCTTTATCCCAAGAAACCTCACAGCAGTCTACTTCACAGGTTGATCAGGATCTGTCGTTGCCCAGACACAAGACAGATTAGCTACTCATAATTAAATAAATAAAACAATAAATATGCTGAACTATGAACTTCATATTAAAAGGGAAATTGTTCGAACGAAATTAAAACTTAAAAACTGAATTCAAAACCATAAAACATTAAAGAAATTGTTTTTGGCCCGTAGGCAATGATCACAACTCATCGACGAGGAGTTTTGGTTCTCTCCACATCGACTTCTTCTTCCGTCTTTCTCGCTGGTCAGGTAGGGTTTCTTGCGTGCGTCTTGTATATTTCGGTCCCCCCTTCTCTATTCACGTTCTTCTTATATTTATAGGGCTCAAATCTGATGGAGAGGCGTGCAAGAGAATACCTATAAGATAGGACGAGAGTCCATCTTTTCTTTATCTCTGAACCTGGTCGCTTTTGTAGAGTCCAGAAATTTCAGGATACTAGGTACACTGCTTGCCCAACGTTCCGCCTCTGGTCAATTGTCGCTCTTGCCCAATTGCTTTATCTCCGATAGCCTTCTTTATTTACGAGGTAGCAGATCATGTGTCGTACTTGGTCGTGCGTCAATCTTGCTCCACTTTCTGACTCTGTCCCAACTTGCTCAACTCCACTTGGACGCTCCAGTCAGATCAGCTTGCTCAACTTGCACTCTTGACCACGGAGATGATTTTCTTTCCTTTTTCACACAATTTGCTCCTCTTTCGTTGCCCACCTGTGTCACTTGACCACAGACCCAAAACGTGCCCTCCCAGACACAAGTAAAGTAAAAACAAACTAACGACTCTATTTACTTGACTCAAAAGATCTAAAAAATGAGCCAAAAAATATGGCTCATCACAATTCAATGGACACAAAGCTATTGTGGGGAACCTTCAAAGTGTATCCATTAGAAGCCTGCGATTTGATCGCGGAGGCTATTACCTATCTAAGTAAACACATAGCATATATCAGATAATGGGATTGGATCCCAAATGACTACACCATATACTTGTGTATGGAAATGGTGTGTCGGGAAATAAGGAATGGGGTTCTAATGGTAAAAGGAAAAGGTTATTCGGAACTACCTATGTTCTATGGATACTCCGGGAAAAGACAACAACACATTTAATGTGTGGTTGTAGGATATCCTGGAAAAACAAAAGAATGTATGTTCAATAGTACTATGAACCAGAAGGACGTTTATCGCCCGGTTCTTAGAAGAAGACTATTAGATGAACTGCAAAGCCCGAAGTGACGTAACACCTTGTAATGAGAGAAAGAAGACTGAGAACCAGCCGAACCGAGTAGTATTACACCACAAACTGCACCTTACTGTTATTACTGTTAAATACACTGGAACGCCATTGCAGTGGGAGGTTATTAGGTAACCAGAGATCTTCATAAGACTAGAGGAGTTTTCGGACTCTGGATCTGGTAGAGATGAAATCGATCCCTAGTTCTGCATAAGGGCGGTACTAAATCTAAATGTGCCTTCTTGGAAAGCAATAAGGATTATTGCTAAGAGGCGAGATCATTTAGAGTACAAGCCTAGCAGATCCAATTATGGGTTGTTACAAAGCTATAAATCGTGGAACTTGCGAATTGATGAGATAGTCCATTTGATGGATTCATCAAAAGGCATGGACGAAAGGTGTATTGGAAACGTGATGGAAACAAGGTGGTGTTTCTCGGAATTTTATGAAGATAACATTCTATCATTGGCGACAATGAAGAAGTTAGATCATGTTCTTAGATCTTTCGATCTCAATAGAAGAACATTGTACTTATCCTAGATATCTTATACGATTATGGTTTGTTTTAAACATGCATAATTCTTAGAAAGGTTATTGCCTTTCAGAAACGGAATACATCTATCTAAAGGTATGTGTATACTTAATGTCTAGATTTAAGTAACGGTAACTCCCGATCATAGCATTTAATCTAATTAAATGAACAATTGTTTGCTTTTAATTATTTGATAATTAAATATATGCAAATATAGTCCTAGATTATATACGTTGTAGTTAGTATGGTGTGCGCCGTCACACGGATGATCATACTATCGGTTACTCGTATTTAATCAAACAGTTGCTCACGACCTAGATGGACACGGACCAAGCCATCGGTATAGTCGTTGTATGAGGGAGAAAATAATCGGTCTTGATTATTTTATCATACTTGTACACTTGGTGTATTGGGCGGATCGCTTGAGATTTATCAATTAGATTGCCTGTGATAATTGATTCAAGTCTCAGTGTATATTATTCTTAATCCCCGATACTATTGCGGGTGTGTATATTTAGTATAAGTGATTTTGATTTTCCAAAGGAATTGTCCGGTTTAATTATTGGGACAATTACCGGTAAAGTTGGGTCACTATATTTTATATATGACATGCCGTGAATACTTGACGGGAAAGTGTATCCCGGAAGGGTTGATAATATCCCCGAGATGAGTTCATAAGGAATTATTATGTAAACCCTGCAGGTGGAATTATTCCGCATAATAATTAAAGTTGAATGGTACTATTCTCGGATAAAAGAGATAAATAAATTTATTGAGCAATAAATAAATTTTATTCATGGATATTTAAATCTTAAATACACGGAATAAATAATACTACCGGAGAAAAATTATTTGATATAATATGGTTTAATATTGGGAGTGCAATTAATTTATATAGTGGAAAATAAATTAATTAATATTAATGGATTAATAGATTTGGGCTTGGGCTCAATTTAATCATTAATATTGGGAGCTCAATATTCCACCTCCTTTAGATCCCCTACGTAGCCTATAAAAGCACTACATGGTCTTCACAATTCAATAGACATCATAAGATTATCATACTTGATATTCTAGAGAGTTCGTGAAGGAGATCCATAGGAGTTCGGAGGATCGTCGCCCACACGACGTTCGAACGAAGTGCAAGGAATACGTGGGAAGATTCGAAGGTCTTCAATCTATCTCGTTTCTCCGCACAACGAGACGTAGGTATAATCGTAAACCCCCTCTTATGATTATATGTTTTTTAATCGTGATATATACATGAACGCACGATCCGGGAAACGTACGAACTTCGGGGACGGGGATTCGAGATCCCCGGCGAAGATCGAAGAACCCTCGACATGCGTCGAGGGTGGCGCCGAACCCTAGGGTTCGACCGCCGGTACGCGCGGACGAAGGGGAACCCCGGCTGGACGCCGGGGCATGCGATCGACGTGAAGTCGATCGCCGGGGGTTTGCCGTGGGCTGGTGCCACGGCGGGTGGATCCCCAGCCACCCCTCGACCGGCGGCGTCGCGCAAAGCCCTCGGCTGGAGCCGAGGGGCGATCGAGCCCGTGAGCTCGATCGCGGGTGTGCTACGGGGTCACCCGTAGCTGCCCCGTATGTGCTACGGGTTCGCCCGTAGCGAGCGTACGGGGGCTGAACCCGCTGCAGGGCTGCTACGAGCAGCCCCGGGGATGCCTCGCGCATCCCCAGCGATCGCTACGGGAGCGATCGCGAGCCCCTCGTGGGGGCTCGGCTGGACACACGCGGCCCTCGGGCCTCGCTGGGTGTTCGGTCGGGCCCCGGCTTGCGTGGTGGTTCGCGGTTGGTTCTCCGGCGATCGAGGATTTCGGTCGGGTTGTCGGTTTCCGCAATTTTTGATAACCCGGGACATCGATTTCCAACAGGTTATACCCTGACATTTTGAAAAGCAGATTATCAGTTTTGAAAACTCTAGAAAAACAGAAAGGGAAGACACCAGAGACCACACCACAGTAGACTCACAGTTATCACACAATGCTAGACACACATAATTCAATCAAGCACTCAAAACCCTAGTTAACTAACCTAACACACAGAGGCAATTAACACAGAAAAACACTTAACACACAAAGTTCAGTTTTCCAGCATGCAATTCAAGGCATATTAAAGGGCATGCAAATCACAAAGAAGCAGGTATCAGATAGCAGCAGAAATTGAGCATGCAACAACAGAAAAGTAGCATGCAAGGTCACACAGGACCACAGTTCACACCCCTGCAAAATTCAGTCACATTCCCATATCTATGCGCCGGCAAGGCTCTAGGAATCTGAAATTGCAAGAGGATCAAGCTATTTTACCAGTCGAGGGCGTAGTGAGCAGCCAGAGGATCCACCGGAAGTTAGATCGGATCCGGGATAACTCAGGCAAGGGGGGCGTCAGTCCCAATTTTACAATGCCCGGTTTCCTTTCGGATCGAAGCTCTAAGCCTCCCTGCGGTGTCGGGCTCAGGCCGACCTTCGCAGATCCTTGCAGATCTGAAACCCTAGGGTACAGATCCGCTTCACCGGTTGCCGGCCGTTACCGGAGCACGGATGAGAGCTCTGATACCACTGTTGTCTCTCCGCGCTTCTACGGCGAGCCACGGACACTTGCAAATACACAAACAAACAGAACAAGTCAGATCTGATCAAGCCCTAAAACCAGAGCAAGATCCCAGACCACAACATTCAATGGATATCGAAGGAGAACCAATCTGTATATCAAGATCCGGGCTTGGATGGAGTACAAGGGCACATGCAGCGGAGTATATATATATATATATATATATATATATATATATATATATATATATATATATATATATATAACAGAAACAGAGAAGGGGAAAGAGATAGAGATTTGAGCTTCGGCTCAGGACTGTGAAGGTGGAATCACAGCAGTGTCACCAGGCACCACCAAACAAGGGAAGAACACAGAAACCCTCCAATCAGCACCCACAAAGCACAGCTATCTCAATCACACATGCACTCACTCACACCACTCGGCTCACACAAGGATCTCACAAGAATCAACACCACAGCAACACCACAGTAGGTGATAAAGGTGATGATACAGAAATCGCACACAGTGAAAGGTGGGGATTACACACAGTATCTGAAGAGTAAATTGTATTAGGGTTACGGGTGAGTAGGCCAAGAAAAGGAGCAGTGGACGGTGCAGATGCCTCCACAACTTACCAAGTGGAGATCAAGGGTCAGGATAGGTCAAAGCCCACAATGGATGGGCTGAAGACAAATGGGCCAGGTAAGTGGAGTGGGCTGGGCTGCAGTGGGTGCTGGGTTGCTTCTGTTAATTGGGCCAGCACCAATTAAATGGGCCAACATACAATTTACAACAATAAATAATGTACAAAAATTATGAAAAAATAACTAAAATAAAGTTTAACTATTATATTTTATTTTAGTTATTTTTTCATAATTTTTGTACACTATTTATCATATGTATTGAACGGACAAAAAAAGTCAACGTTGACCACCCGTGACTATTGCTATGGGACGGAGGGAGTATATGTTTAAAAGCATCATCCAAAAAAGTAAATATTTTTCAGACCAATTGCACATGAAAAGTTTTTAATGCCCTTGTTTTTAATAAATAAATTTTAAATGAAATAATTATATTGTAAAATAAAAAACGTGCTTACACCACCGTGTCATATTGACATACATCGTGATACAGTACTCACACCACCGTGTCACAGTGACATATCACCATGACAGGGTGTAATCCACCGTGTCACGGTGAGTCGGTGATATTCTAGTGTCACACAGTATGCACAATGTAATCACACCACCTTGCTGCACGTGAATTTGAATTGACAAAAAGTGAATTAGTACCTTGTTTTTAGATATTTTTTTTCAATTAATATTCCATCTATCCTATAAAAGTTGCAATATTTTTTTTTTTGGTTTTTCATAATAGTTGATACACTAAAAAAAAACTTAGTTTTTTATTTTAAAATACAATTTATTCATACTTTATCTCCACACTTTTTAAACTTTACTTACAACGATTCTACTTTTCAATTTAAAAATAAATTATACTCGAGTATCATTTACTTTTTGGTCAAAAAGTCAAAAAACAACATTTTTCTTAATATATGTGCAAAATAAAATATTGCATCTTAATAGAGTTGGAGAGAGTATGTGCTATGATTGTTTCAAAGGAAAATGGGTATTTTTGTCCATTGGCTTAAAAAATAGGTGTTTTTAGTGTTTAAGGTTCATTAATTATTATTATTATAACAAATGCTCATTCTTTTAATCTTTATATTTTGGGGAATTAATTTTTTGTATAGATTTTGTAAAAGGGTTTTTAATATTTTATATTTATGTAGTAGGACAGCATTAAAAATCTAAGATGACTAAATTACCCTTTAATTAACATATTTATGTTGCTAATTAATTAATCTACTCCGATTTCACTTAATATACTTAATATTTAATTGATATCATTACAATAATTAATCACCGTAACGTATTTTTTTATTATTTATTATTTGTGTCAAGTTGTTTTGAAACTGCTACAAATATAATATTTAATTCAAAAAAACAAATTTAAAAAAATGAGCGTGTAATAAAGTGACATTTATTTTAATTATTTGTTCATTATTAGAATTAAACATGTTATTTATATTAAGTTATTTATTTTTTTTACAATTGTAAAAGGTTATTTTTGGCATGCTGCCCTAATTTAGTATTAGACAAAACAATGGAAGGAAAATCTAATATAATACTTATGAATGCCCTCATATATGTATACCCCTAAAAAATATATACAATACATATTTATAGAAGGAACTATAAAATATAAAAGTGATATTAAATTGCCCTTATTATGCATTTGACCCAATATTATATGACTTTAGTTTAATGAAAGTATAATTAATACTACTTCTATTCTTTAACTGTTTGTCACTTTTTTTTTGTATATATTACAAGGAAACTGACAAAAACTTACTGAACAGAGAAAGTAATTTAGAACAAGTAAGTATTACCTTTGTCATTTACTAAGTCTCTCTCACACTTCCATACATTTTACAACAAAAATATCACGACTCAAAACTAAGTACATTATCAGACAATTTGATAGATAATTAATTGAGAAAAATAAAATTTACCAATAAACATTCAAAATGAAATACATAAAATTTGAAGTGAAAAAGATTGCAAAAGTCAAAAATAATATATCTTATTTTCCATATAAAATTGCAAAAATGATGAAATCACAACATATATAAAAACGATCGATGTATCGAACCATCGCTAGCTCATATTAGGACCCCAGGACTTCAATCTTTAAGTGACACCCTTAGTGTTTAAGGCCTCGATAGGAATAAAATAGTAGTAGTACGTAGTACCATATGCTCAAGGCCAGAACATGTCCCCCAACCAACCACGCCACAGACACATTCTTCCAAACTTATTTTCTCTCATTTTCTTCCCTCGAATCATTGCAATAATCTCTCTATTCCTATTCGGTATTCCTTAATAATATTATCAGGTGGGAGAAAAAAAAGGCATTTTTGTTTGACAAAATATTAAGATTTGTTAAAAAACAGGTAGTCAATTCTCACAAAAATTATTCCACAAAGCTAGCTTTTGATTTCTTTTTCTTTTTTCTTAGTCTTATCTCTAATAAAAAACTCCATTCAATTTAACGTAAAAAAAATACACACATCATATCATATGTACATAAAAGTTTAGAGTAAATAAAGACAAAGACAAAATTAACTAACACGTTTATTATTGCACACATATCATTTGTATTTAGTGAACACCACACCACACCATTCCAAACCACACAGTACTTTTATATAATTACCAGTTACAGTTAGTTAGAGTTAGAGAGAGAAGGTTAGAGAAGCTAGCAACGATGATAAGAGGAGACGAAGATGAGGTGCCTGCATGGCTGCAAGGTTTGATGGCGGAGACATTCTTCGCTTCGTGTGGGGTCCACCACAATCGGAGAAAGAATGATAAAAACATTTTCTGTTTGATTTGCTGCCTCAGCTTTTGCCCTCACTGCCTCCCGCACCACCACCCCTCCCATCCCCTCCTCCAGGTATCGGTGCATAATTCTTCCAGACAGATATGAAGCGGTAATATTATTTATCAATTTTATATTTTCGAATCGGATTCGATTAAAAAACACAATCAATCATCAACTTGATTTCACAATTTTCAAAATTCAATGAATTTGTTTGTTTAAATTTATTTATTTTTCACACATAAAAAACCATTATAAAAAAAAGGGAAATGTAATTTCTGGAAGTATAGTGTGTATTGGCCACAGTTAATTAAAAACACGTACGTACAGTGATTTGTTTTGTATACCCATTTTTGGAATCCTTTGTTTTACTATCCATATTTCTTCAACTCAGTTGCTTTCGGTCAACACTCTCTCTCTCTCTTTTGTCTTTTACTTCCCAAACTACCCTCTCCACCGTTGATTTCTTTCTTCTACACCAATTCAAAATTCGGTAGCCCGCAATCAATGTTACCGGCTATTTCTAGAAGGCTATTCCTAACAAGAACCCCGACTTTTCGCAACGATCGTAGGTGAGGAGATATGTTTACCAGGATGTGATTAGGCTCGACGACCTCGAAAAGCTAATTGATTGCGCCTACATTCAGGTTGGACGAACAAATTAACAATCAATTTTAATTTTAATTTAACGTAACGTACGTTTGATGTATAACGACTGATTGATTGTCTGTTTGTTCGTACGACAGTCGTACACTATAAACAGCGCCAAGGTGATTTTCTTGAATCAGAGAGCACATTCGAAATCTAATTGCAAGGGCTCATCTTCTGCGGCTAACAGTTGCTTCATGTGCGACAGAATTCTTCAGGACCCATTCCATTTTTGTTCCCTGTCTTGCAAGGTCCACCTCTTTCATGATCAATTCAACGTTACTATATAGTACAAGTTCGTTATACTATAACATATACGTACAACTCTATTATTCAATATTTATATAAATAATTTAAAACACGACTCCTCCTTCTGCAGGTGGGTCACGTGGTATACGAGGGGGAAGATATGTCGAACATTTTGACCGATGTGTCGGATTTCACCTTGTGCCAGTTGGAAGGACTTGACAACGACGATGGTGGTCATATCACCCCAAACTCCATCCTGGAATACGGATCATCAAATTATGAAACAGGGAGTTCGGAGTCACGTGAGGATACGAAGAATAATGAAGGAGGATTTATACGGGGAGGTATAATGTTGTCTTTGAGCAGTAGAAGAAAAGGGGCTCCTCAAAGGTCTCCACTCTCTTGAACATGATGTATAACTAATAATTAAGGTCTCACTGGGATATTGAACATTTAATAATATTGTACTTCAACAAAAAACTAATTGAAGTTTTATTTTCAACAAAAAATAAAATAAAATAAAAAATATATACTATTAAATTGTTTCATACAAAAAATTATATATGTGCTATGTTTGATTGAATTGTTTCATTTATAGTTTTGGAAGTCATTTTTGAATTAATTTTCTTTAAATATCCATAATTACACTAATTATAACTACACATTATATTTATTGAATATGGTGTGAAAAAAAAAAACAAATACCACGTGTGTTGATTCTCTATCCAGAATTTTGGAAGAAGAAGATGAATAAGAAGAGAGTAAACATTAATACTTATCTTATCATTATTTTAAACTCATTCAGTCCACAAATAGTTTATATCTCCTTTGTAATTGTAATTACAAAGGATGTATGACAATTATTTTGAATGGAGGAAGTATAATTTAACACATAAAAAGTCATTTAAAAAAAATTGTCATTTTTTACTTGCATACAGAGTAATTTACTTAGTTCGGTGTGGCCGAGGACATGTATTTTATATGTTGATTGGATAAAAATGTTGAGCTCGAATATAAATTAGACAATTGTATCATTAATGTGATATCCATGAGTGGAACAATGAAGCTTCTAAAATTGGGAAGATAGTTGAGTCGGTGGAAAGGTAACGAGTTCGATTTTTTTGCCAATATTTTTTTAGTTGAGTATGTCACACAAAACTTGATTTCGATTATGCTACCCTTCATTATATACAAAATAAATAAATAATAAAGCTTCAATGTTTTTCTGATCACATGTTGCACTGTGCGGTTTGCAGCAATAGGTATTCATCAGGACCACACAACGCAAATGCATATACTCCAAATTGTATATCAATTTTTTTGGCGTCTAAGAGGAGTTCACGTGGTGGCTGATCTGTGTGGGTCTCACTATTTTTTCGGTAAGCATCGGAAGCCCTTACGGGGAAGCGCCACGTGGTAACGCGATACGTCTGGGGCAACCGGTATTAATCGCCGTTTCGTTCGCGTGACACACTCCAATACTCCAATATATTCTCATTCTCTTAAAATAAAATTTGAAGTAAAATTAAATTCATGTTATATACATACTTTATAAATTACAAATGATAAATTAATATTAACACGAAAACAGAAGTATTATATAATTATTTTATTTTTAGAACAGCTGTACTATTCTTATTATCATAGAAAACAAACAAATCTTTATAATATATAATTCAGCTAGCAATTATCCTAGGTGACAATTATCCTAGGTGGCATATGTTGTGTTTACACCTATTAATAAACAGCTAGATTAAATTTGTGTTGTAATTAATTAGCGTAACGTAATTATTTATTTTTTTATATAATATAATTTAAATTTATAATTTATTATAGTAAATATTGACTTGAAATATTTAAAATATCACTTTATTTCTTTTTTATCTCCTTTAATTAAGTTAATTCTATTATATTACTATTTATTTATAGTACTAAAATTAATTAGCGTTGGTTCCTTTTTTATCTCCTTTAATTAAGTTAATTCTATTATATGACAATTTATACCATGGTACTAGTACCATATTAAGCAACGTGGTACCTTTTTTTGTTATTTAAACATTTTATTTTTTTTTCTCCCACTTTTTCCTTTTTTTTTTTTTCCTCCTCTTTTCTCTCTCCGCAATCCGATTTTCCTCCCCTCACATACCCGAAACAAATAAAAAATCTCGTTCATCGTTCGGCGGAATTCAACGGCGATCTCTCTAAGGGCGGCGTTCGACGGTGATTAGTCGTTGACAGACGGCGTAGTCGATTACATGTTCGACAGCGGCGTAGGCGATCTCTTTTTCGTTCCGTTCTCAATTTTGGAATGACCTAATTGTGAATCTCTCTAATGGCGGCGACACCGCGGGGTGAACCAGGCGCCGACGCCGACGCCAATTCCTCATCCTCCAAAGCCTTTAAGGTCCGCACATGCTATTCCCAATTATTTCGTTTGACTTTCTTTCTCACTTTTCATCGAGTCCCGTACACATCTGATACAAAACTCTTGTTGAATCGGCGATAGTGAAGGCGATTTCCTGTTCGACGGCGGCGTATGCGATTTCACGATGGACGACGAAAGACGGCGAAGGCAATCTCGTCTTCGTTCACGTTCTCCGTGGCGTAATTTGGCGGCGGGTAAAGTCGATTTCTGCTGCGGCTGCGTAAACAACTGACGGCGATTCACCGAGCATGTTCTCTGTCGTCAATCGCCTCAGAGATAACGATTTTGGTTCGATCTACAAGGGAATCCTTTCCTCCAGCCATGAAATCGTGATGAAATTCATGAACGGGTCATCGATTCAAGGTGAGCGCAAATCTTCGGATTTTTTTATTTATGTTTTTATAGTTCTACTCTATTATATAGTGAGTTCTGCTCTTTCTTATACCGAATTCTACTATATTTTTTTACTCTGTTTCGTTTGAGTCGTGATTCTGAATTCTGTCTTCTGTTCTCATTTTTTTTTATTAAAACTGCAGGGGAAACATTCGTCGTCTGTTTGCTGCTTGGAATCCCGCTCGAGTCGGGGAAGATACTGTCCGCTCTCCCGACCCTCAGGATTCTTCAGGAGGCTATTTACAGTCTTATAGAGTTCTACTATGTTTTATACTTAGTTCTACTTTTTTTTTAATACTTTTCTGCTGTTTTTTTAGGATGACGAGGGTAGTTTCATTGTGCACCATGTTTCTGAAGTTCGATGTTTTGAAGTATAAGCGACGAACCAGAGAGAAGCATACAGTGGAGAAGATATGGAATAAAGTAAGAGGCAGTAAGAAGAAATCGAAATTTGCTGAGTTAAAAATCAGAATGGTTGTTCGGAATTTAGAGGATACAATGATTCTGTTCTCTGATTTTTTTTTATTTGTGGAAATGTTGTGTTGATGATATTCTATTGTAGGTTTTTAATTTTTTGTCCCGTTCAACAGAATTTTTATTACGTCGAGAATACATGTACTAGATGTTGTGTATAAATGCAGTAGAAATCATGAGTACATGAGTAGAATATGCACATAAAGAGAGTAGAGTGCACTACAAAATGCAGTAGAACTGATTAGAACATGACACCGCCCTCGATTCTAGTTCGCCTCCCACGATTTATGGTTTAGGGTTTATTTTTAGGGTTTATGGTTTATGGTTAGGGTATATTTTTAGGGTATAGGGTTTCGGGTTTTAGGATTTAGGGTTTAGAGTTTATTTTTAGGGTTTAGGGTTTTAGGGATTGAGGTTTAAGGTTTAGGGTTTATTTTTAGGGTTTTGGGCTTGGGGTTTTAAAATTTAGGGTATAGTTTTATTGTTTAATAAAGAGAGTAGAATTCACTAACCAATGCAGTAAAATTCATTAATAAATGTAATAGAATTCATAATAATGTAATTCCTCGATTATTGTTTAGGGTTTAAGGTTTAGGGTTTATTTTTAGGGTTTAGGGTTTTAGGATTTAGGGTTTATTTTTAGGGTTTAGGGTTTATTTTAAGGTTTATTTTTAGGGTTTGGGGTTTAAGGTTTTAAAATTTAGGGTTTAGGTTTTATAGTTTAGTTATAAATTTAGTAGAATATAGTAATAAATAAAGTAGAATTCGCTAACCAATGCAGTAAAATTCATTAATAAATGGAATAGAACTCATAATAATGTAGTCCCTCGATTATTGTTTAGAGTATAAGGTTTAGGGTTTATTTTTACGGTTAAGGGTTTAGGGTTTTAGGATTTAGGATTTAGGGTTTATTTTGAGGGTTTAGGGTTTATTTTTAGGGTATAGGGTTTAGGGTTACAGGGTTTAGGGTGCAGGGTGTAGTGTTTATTTTTTAGGGTTTAGGGTTTTAGGGTTTATTTTTAGGGTTTGGGGTTTAGAGTTTGTTTTTAGAGTTTGAGGTTTAGGGTTTTAAAATTTAGGGTTTAAGATCTATTGTTTAGTTATAAATTTAGTAGAATATAGTAATAAAGAGAGTAGAATTCAATAACAAATGCAGTAAAATTCATTAATAAATGGAATAAAACTCATAATAATGTAGTCCTTCGATTATTGTTTAGGGTTTAGGGTATATTTTTACGGTTTAGGGTTTAGGGTTTTAAGATTTAGGGTTTATTTTTAGGGTATAGGGTTTTTAGGGTTTATTTTTTAGGGTTTAGGATTTATTTTTATGGTTTTAAAATTTAGGGTTTAGGTTTTATTGTTTAGTTATAAATTTAGTAGAATATAGTAATAATGAGAGTAGAATTCACTAACCAGTAGTAAAAAATTATTAATAAATGGAATAGAACTCATAATTATGTATTATAGGGTTCTATGTTTTTAGGGTTTAAAGTTATAAATGTAGTAGAATATAGTTGTAAAGAGTGTAGAAATTTCGAATACAAAGAGTAGAAAACAATATTGAAAAGAATGTACAATAAATAGAGTAGAATTAATCTAAAGATTTAGTAGAATTTTGCTGAAAATTGAGTAGAAATCATAAATACAATTAGTTCATCAATCTAAATATATATTTTAGAATACAACTAGTTCATTAATATAAATATTAAAATCAACAAAACCCTTTCTCAATCTGCAATCTAACTTTAACAATTTCATTATCCACTAGGACTACTAATGCTTTTTCTCTGGCTTTTCTTGTTACTTTTTTCTGTGTTGCGGTTTAAAGCACAAATCGCTCCCGGTGCTCGCGAATATAAACACGAGATGTCACAAAGAAATTGATATGCGTAAAAGAACGAACACACAATTTACGTGGAAACCCAAACACGGGAAAAACCACGGGAAGGAAGAAACAATTCACTATATCGATGAGGCTTACAATAACTCGTCTAGTCTAATTTTCGTCTACCGGAGAACCCTAATTTATAGGTGTAGCAAACCTATTAAATTGGTAACGATTAGAATTAGGAATAAATCCTTTTTCCTAATAAATGACTCCTAAATAATTAAGGAATAAAATTATATACAATATAATTCTTATTCCCTAATTAAAACAAAAAACCCACGCAAAAAACTCCTCCTCACGCAAAAATACTTTGCGCTGAAATCTGCGCAAAAATCTTCTTGGTGTCGTCCGACAGTCTCACGCTGTCGGCCGACATGCCTGACGCATTCGCGCCACTGCCCCAGAGTACCAACGCAAGTGCGCTGAGAAAATTGGAGTTGTCGTCCGACACTCCTAGCTATCGGCCGACACCTTTGCTGGGCCAAATTCGAGTCATATACAACAAATCTCCACCTTGACGAGAATCCCCGCGGCTCCAAGCCGCACCAACCTCCAACGATCATAGACCAATTTTTCTTCCCTCCACCCAGCCCCGTAGGGCTCACTTAAAGCATGAGCAACCTAAGTTTGAGCTACACCCAAACTTAGTACAAGAATCCAAAGTTGCACCGATCACCCCTTGGATACCGCCAAGCTCCGTGACCATCACGCAATCTCCATTCTCAAGTCTCGCCTTCTCGCTACTATCAGCACCACCTGCATTCGCCATTGCTTCAGTGCTATCAATAGTACGCCTAGGCTCGATCTCCGATTTTTGAATACTATTCGGGTTAGTATTCCCGGTGTCCCCGACACCATCACACATGCATGAATTTTCAACCAAAAGTGATCCCGACTCACTTTCAAGCGAATGGCTTCCTTGGGCAGAGACAGTTGCCCTCGTGGTAATTGTGTTGCCGCACAGCTCATACAATCCACCAATCGTTCTCTCGCCTCACAAAATAAGTCGTCTACCCCGACTTACTTTCAACACTCCACCTTTACAGAAATACCGGTATCCTTTCTGATCTAAGGTGCTAAGAGAGATAAGATTCCTTCTCAGGTCTGGAACGTACCTTACATCACCGAGGGTTCGAATATTCCCATCGACCATCTTGATTCTCACCGTTCCCGTGCCGCGTATCTCACACAATGAGTCATTACCCATGACCACCGTTCCACCGACACTCTCATCAAACGTGTCAAACTCATCCTTGTTGTGACACATGTGATATGAACATCCCGAATCCAAGATCCACCCCTCACTCGTTCCCAAATCGGATACAGCCAGGAGTTCCCCATCGATGAAACCTCCTTCTCCGAAATCGACCACGTTCGATTCCTCTCTCCGATTTTTCAGGGCCTGACAGTCCCTCTTCATGTGGCCTTCTTTCTTGCAGTAGTGACAAATCCCCCTGAATCTCTTCTTCTTTGCCCCGCCCTGGACATTAAGACCTTCACCTGGATTTTCACCACTTAAAACTTTCTTCATCGTCTCCTTTGATCTCAAAGCATCGACCAAGTCTCCAAGCTTCAGGGTCTTACTACTATAAAGAATAGTATCCCTAAATGAATCATATGAAGATGGCAACGAACAAAGCAAAATCAAAGCAAGATCCTCTGTATCATACTTTAACTCCATGGTCTCAAGATCGGACACGATCTCCATGAAGGTAGACAGATGCTCTTGCAGGCTTGTACCCTCCACCATACGATGCGCGTACAACCTTTGCTTCAGATGCAACTTTGTGGTCAAAGTCTTCGTCATACACAGATCCTCCAACTTCGACCACATCTTTGCCGCCGTCTTCTCCTTGATCACCTCTTCGAGTAAAGGACCAGAGACGTAGACCGAAATTATACCTCTTGCCTTTCTGTCCTTCCGAGCCTTCTCTTCCGGCTTCATCGTGCTTGCCATATTGTCCATGCCCAGCAACGCATCATCAAGGTCCATGTTGGTGAGAACCGACTCCACCTTGAACTGCCATGTAGAGAACCGCATGCTTCGATCTAACAACGGAATATCAAATTTCGCCGACATCTCTCCAAATATTCACGAGCACCACCGAAAACACGGAAAACCCAAGTCGCGACCTCAGGCTCTGATACCACTTGTTGCGATTTAAAGCACAAATCGCTCCCGGCGCTCGCGAATATAAACACGAGATGTCACAAAGAAATTGATATGCGTAAAAGAACGAACACACAATTTACGTGGAAACCCAAACACGGGAAAAACCACGGGAAGGAAGAAACAATTCACTATATCGATGAGGCTTACAATAACTCGTCTAGTCTGATTTTCGTCTACCGGAGAACCCCAATTTATAGGTGTAGCAAACCTATTAAATTGGTAACGATTAGAATTAGGAATAAATCCTTTTTCCTAATAAATGACTCCTAAATAATTAAGGAATAAAATTATATACAATATAATTCTTATTCCCTAATTAAAACAAAAAACCCACGCAAAAAACTCCTCCTCACGCAAAAATACTTTGCGCTGAAATCTGCGCAAAAATCTTCTTGGTGTCGTCCGACAGTCTCACGCTGTCGGCCGACATGCCTGACGCATTCGCGCCACTGCCCCAGAGTACCAATGCAAGTGCGCTGAGAAAATTGGAGTTGTCGTCCGACACTCCTAGCTGTCGGCCGACACCTTTGCTGGGCCAAATTCGAGTCATATACAACAAATCTCCACCTTGACGAGAATCCCCGCGGCTCCAAGCCGCACCAACCTCCAACGATCATAGACCAATTTTTCTTCCCTCCACCCAGCCCCGCAGGGCTCACTTAAAGCATGAGCAACCTAAGTTTGAGCTACACCCAAACTTAGTACAAGAATCCAAAGTTGCACCGATCACCCCTTGGATACCGCCAAGCTCCGTGACCATCACGCAATCTCCATTCTCAAGTCTCGCCTTCTCGCTACTATCAGCACCACCTGCATTCGCCATTGCTTCAGTGCTATCAATAGTACGCCTAGGCTCGATCTCCGATTTTTGAATACTATTCGGGTTAGTATTCCCGGTGTCCCCGACACCATCACACATGCATGAATTTTCAACCAAAAGTGATCCCGACTCACTTTCAAGCGAATGGCTTCCTTGGGCAGAGACAGTTGCCCTCGTGGTAATTGTGTTGCCGCACAGCTCATACAATCCACCAATCGTTCTCTCGCCTCGCAAAATAAGTCGTCTACCCCGACTTACTTTCAACACTCCACCTTTACAGAAATACCGGTATCCTTTCTGATCTAAGGTGCTAAGAGAGATAAGATTCCTTCTCAGGTCTGGAACGTACCTTACATCACCGAGGGTTCGAATATTCCCATCGACCATCTTGATTCTCACCGTTCCCGTGCCGCGTATCTCACACAATGAGTCATTACTCATGACCACCGTTCCACCGACACTCTCATCAAACGTGTCAAACTCATCCTTGTTGTGACACATGTGATATGAATATCTCGAATCCAAGATCCACCCCTCACTCGTTCCCAAATCGGATACAGCCAGGAGTTCCCCATCGATGAAACCTCCTTCTCCGAAATCGACCACGTTCGATTCCTCTCTCCGATTTTTCAGGGCCTGACAGTCCCTCTTCATGTGGCCTTCTTTCTTGCAGTAGTGACAAATCCCCCTGAATCTCTTCTTCTTTGCCCCGCCCTGGACATTAAGACCTTCACCTGGATTTTCACCTCTTACAACTTTCTTCATCGTCTCCTTTGATCTCAAAGCATCGACCAAGTCTCCAAGCTTCAGGGTCTTACTACTATAAAGAATAGTATCCCTAAACGAATCATATGAAGATGGCAACGAACAAAGCAAAATCAAAGCAAGATCCTCTGTATCATACTTTAACTCCATGGTCTCAAGATCGGACACGATCTCCATGAAGGTAGACAGATGCTCTTGCAGGCTTGTACCCTCCACCATACGATGCGCGTACAACCTTTGCTTCAGATGTAACTTTGTGGTCAAAGTCTTCGTCATACACAGATCCTCCAACTTCGACCACATCTCTGCCGCCGTCTTCTCCTTGATCACCTCTTCGAGTAAAGGACCAGAGACGTAGACCGAAATTATACCTCTTGCCTTTCTGTCCTTCCGAGCCTTCTCTTCCGGCTTCATCGTGCTTGCCATATTGTCCATGCCCAGCAACGCATCATCAAGGTCCATGTTGGTGAGAACCGACTCCACCTTGAACTGCCATGTAGAGAACCGCATGCTTCGATCTAACAACGGAATATCAAATTTCGCCGACATCTCTCCAAATATTCACGAGCACCACCGAAAACACGGAAAACCCAAGTCGCGACCTCAAGCTCTGATACCACTTGTTGCGATTTAAAGCACAAATCGCTCCCGGCGCTCGCGAATATAAACACGAGATGTCACAAAGAAATTGATATGCATAAAAGAACGAACACACAATTTACGTGGAAACCCAAACACGGGAAAAACCACGGGAAGGAAGAAACAATTCACTATATCGATGAGGCTTACAATAACTCGTCTAGTCTGATTTTCGTCTACCGGAGAACCCCAATTTATAGGTGTAGCAAACCTATTAAATTGGTAAGGATTAGAATTAGGAATAAATCCTTTTTCCTAATAAATGACTCCTAAATAATTAAGGAATAAAATTATATACAATATAATTCTTATTCCCTAATTAAAACAAAAAACCCACGCAAAAAACTCCTCCTCACGCAAAAATACTTTGCGCTGAAATCTGCGCAAAAATCTTCTTGGTGTCGTCCGACAGTCTCACGCTGTCGGCCGACATGCCTGACGCATTCGCGCCACTGCCCCAGAGTACCAACGCAAGTGCGCTGAGAAAATTGGAGTTGTCGTCCGACACTCCTAGCTGTCGGCCGACACCTTTGCTGGGCCAAATTCGAGTCATATACAACATTCTGCACTTTATTTTTCTGCATCATCATTCCAATGCGTCCAGGTTTGTGAATGTATCATGGCATAATTCCAATTTTACATTCCCCTTGGCTTGATAATACCTGGGCAGTTTGGACCAATTAGCCGTGTTCTTGATTGATATTATTTATAGTAAATTTCACACGAACCTGAAATTAAAAACAGAACATTTAAAGAACAAAAAAAAAAAAAATTAAACTAAGCACATAAACATCCTGTTTCTTCATTGTATTTTTTCTAACTTCTCTCATAACTTCTTTCTTCACCTCATTGATATTCATCATTGTTATGGCCGAGAAGTATTTCACACGAAGAACTCTGAGGAAATCATCCTGTTCCAAAAAGAAAATAACATATCATCAAGTTTCGGATGTTGATGTTAAACTTCACGCAATTCAATCTAATACCATATCAAACACAGGAGAATGCAAAACAAATCACTGTAGATTCTAGTAAATAAGTGTGATAGTTCACTTTTTGATCTTACATTTTTTTTTTTTTTTTTATGATTTCTCACCCAAATCATACCAATTACGAAATCACAAAACAACTGACCAAATACAGGAGAATTCATCACAAATCAGTTTAAATTTCAACTAATAAGTGTAATCATTCATCTTTTGATCCTACATTTCTTGATTGTTTATTCTTTTTCATTTAATTCATACTGATTACAAAGTCAGAAAAGAACATACCAAATAGAGTAGAATTCATCACAAATCACTGTAGATTTCAGTAAATAACTGTGATGATTGACCTTTTAATTTTACATTTCTTGATTGTTTATTTTTTTCAATCAATTCATATTAAAAAGTCACCAAATACCAGACCAAACATATTAGAATTCCTCACAAATCAGTGTAGATTCTAGTAAATAAGTGTGATGATTCACCTTTTGATCTTACCATTTTTGTTTGTTTATGGTTTCTCACACAAATAATACTAATTACAAAATCACACACAAAAAAAAAAAAAAACCAAACAAAAGAGAATTCATCATAAATCAGTGTAAAGTCTAGTAAATAAGTATGATGATTCACTTTTAATCTTACTAAATCATATTCCTACTAAATCATGATAAAAACATAGACATGAAATTCATAGAGTTTAATAACTAACAAATAAATCAACACAATAAAAATAAAAGATTTTATTAAACAACTCCTACAATTGGATCTTCAATTCCCCCAACTTGTCTCTATCCATCTATTCAAATTTTTATGGGAATCGAGGTAATTAGCATAGAGAATAAAATGTTACACGAGAGAAACCAAACGACGTCGAGTCCAGACGCACCTTTTGTCGGATCCTGGCGCCGGAGGAAGAGAACGAGACGACACATACATGCTGGACCTGGAGTTGCGCAGCGAGATGTTAAGGGACGACGTGAAGTTGGCCGGGATGGTCCTGGTGCCTGTCGCGGTGATGGCGGTGGGCTGGAGCAGCCACTCGATGGTCATCTCCCCGTCGGACATCTATTCGCGATGGTCCCGATGGTCGAAATCCCTAACCACAAATAGATCTCTATGGACAAGAACAGGAAAATCAGCTCGAAAAAAATAAAAAATCTGACGAAAATGTATAGAAAGAACGAAGGTATGGCGATCAGAATACGATTCATCGGTGGATTCCTCGTCCCGCGAGGTATAAGATCGTCTTCCTTTTCGTCGGCAGTATGGGTATCATGTAAATTCTGGTGTAGTAACCCATGGACGCCATCGATCGGTTTATGAACGGAGTGTGAAGGGACGCGCGATGGCGGCGGTGGTTAGGGTTTCTGAACAGGGAGTTAGCGGGTGTAGGTGAGAAGAGATAACATATTCTCTTTGGTGTGTTGGTTCGTGGGTTGTGTAAAGTAATTGGGCCGAAAGTGTTTTTGTATGTGGGCCGGTACCATACTGTTCATATGGTACCAGTAACCACGGTATAGGCTCTCCTATTATATTACTATTTATTTATAGTACTAAAATTCGTTGGTGATGAGAGAGAATTTTAATTTTTTTATTAATATATTTAACCGTTAATTAATCAATTTATATTATATAAATAATAATATCGAAATTTTAGGTAAATCTATCCCTTATTTAAAGCAACTAAATAAATTTGATATTATCTACTATTTATATTACTATAATCATGAATAATTCAAAACGTGTCTATATATAAATTACTCATTTTCACTCACTCTCTACCTCTCCCCTGTTCTATTTTTTTATTTGTTAATGCTCACACTTTTGTTTTTTTTTTGCATAACTCTATGTAAGTTTTTTATTTTTTGCAGCTTCGATAGATAAACATTCTTTTACTAATTTGATTTTAATTTAAATATTATTGTTTGATAATTGACGTTTTTATTTTGTATATCTTTTACTAATTCGAATTTTAATTTTAATATTATCGTTTAATCATTAATATTTTTATTTTTTGCATACATATCTTTACTAATTTGAATTTTAGTTTTAATATTATTGTTTGATCATTAATATTTTTATTTTTTGCAGCATTCAATTTAAGTATTTTTTACTAATTCGAATTTTAGTTTTAATATTATTTTTTATTGATTATAATTGTATTTTAAATATAACAATTTATTTGGTAATAATTTTTGTATTTTCTTTCCAGTTTTTGTATTTTTTTGTCTTTTTAAAGATTATTTTTTGGAGACCTTTTGTATTTCTTATTTTTTTTTTATTTTGTATGTTTATTTATAAGTAAAAGACTATGCAAATTGAACGATCAAAAGATCGAAACATTGGATTGCAAAAGGTTTAAATGGAATAAAGCTTTAATAAGTTTATAGTATTTTGCGTTAATAATTTATTTATCTTTTATTTTATAATGTAATTTATAATATTTTATTTAACTAACAATTATTATTTTAATAAAATTTAAAATATTTCTATTTAATTTTATTTAATCCTTATAATATATAATTCAACTAACATTTATACATATATTTTAAGCTTTTGATTTATTTGTGTTAACACTTATTAAAAAATAATAATAGTAGATTAAGAATTTTGTTTACACCAATATTTATTAATATTTAATCTTAATCAATTTATTAAGTAAATATTAAATACGTAATTAATATATAAATAATAATATTTATATTTTTCTTATTCTCTTACCATTTGATTTTATATAATTTATCTTTGTAAACTCTTTAATTATAGTAAAGATTGACTTGAAAAATTCAAATTATTAAATAAATTATTTTTTAATATCTTTTATTAAAATCTTCACTTTATTCCTTATTTATTATATATTATATATTTATTTACTTTATCATATAAATGTAAATAGATAATAGTATTAATATTAATTTGTATTAATCATTATATCATATTAATAAATTAATATTAAGTTAATTAGGTTGCATTTAATTTAATTTACACTATTCTATTTTCATTACTCAATTAAATTATAAATTTTATTTGATTCTAAATAACTTAATTTAATTTTACCCTTATAAAAAGTCTTCATCTTTTACTCATTTTCAACTTCAATAAATTATTTTTTCTAATATGATTATGATTTAATTATGTATTAACATTTTTGATAATGCATTATTGTTATTATCATCATCATTAATAATTATTTTTATGATTAAAAATATAATTTTCTAAAAAGAACGCTGAGAATATGTTTGATTAAATGCATTCGGTTGAGTTCTTATATACCAACAATTGTTCCAAACTACCAAACCATGAACTTGAAGGTTGGTATTATTATAAACTTTTTTACTTAAATCTAAATATATATATTAATTAATATAGTAATATATATATATATATATAGACTTATTTTTCTTTAAGCAACAATTTATATAGTTTATATTCTATTTATTGTATATATAATATACGAATTAATTAAATGTTGTGACATTATATTTTCGTATTAGGTTGGGGTGACGTTATACTATTGCGGAATATGGATGCCTCTTTCGGGCTATGCAATGATACTAGGATGTTTATAACATTACTTGATAATTATATTATGAAAAGTATTAAAAAGAAATAATTGTGGGGAAATTATTTTTAATACTCGAATTGCTCTCAGGCCCTCGAATATCAAATTCCGGTTTGCTTTTCAACGAATACAATTTTCGATTATGATATCTTATGCATGACGTACTATTAATAAAAGTTAAGGTAAGTCGTTGACAAATGTTAGAATATTTTTGAAAAAACCAGTGTGCGTACGTACTATTAATAAAAGTTAAGGTAAGTCGTTGACAAATGTTAGAATATTTTTGAAAAAACCAGTATTTACGCACGATCAATTGTAGTTGTCTAGAATAACCAGCAGGACCGGGTTGAAGCTTCTGCTTTGTGACCAGCGTGGTCTCTTATGAATAGAACAAATGCAGTCTATAAAGAAATATTCCATAATTTGTAATATGAATGTAACTTTTTTTTTATTGTATTATTTCAATTAGATTATTCACTTAATATTTATTTGTCTATTGTCAATACCTATATCTAATATTAAGTCGAAAGAGTACTACTCCGACTAACAAATAATTGAATTAAATACACGTGCATCGCACGGGTAGGTGTACTAATACTAATAAATAAAAGTAAATCATTATAATATTATCACAAATCTTAAGTTGTTAATTAGTATAATATAGAGTAATATTTAGGCTTGAGTATTTATGAAGTAATTTTTATGGATGTTTAATTTCAAGTATATATTCACATTTCAAATGAAATAGTAAGTATTTTAAGTATTGTATCTAGATATCATTGTAAATCAATGTTACTTGTACACAATGGAAGAAGTTCAAGAAATTAATAATCATTAATTTATGAATGTATTATTGAATGTAAAAATGTTATTCTTTCCTTATCACAACTGTTGAGCCATAAAAAACCCAATCGACACGTGCCATGGGCCCACCTATCAGCTTACTCATACGGGGAGTCAGTTCAAGACGATACATCCAACCTTCACGGAGCACAGGTACGCCTGACGCTGGAAAAAGAGACCCGAAGGAGACATCTTCCCGCCTCGGGGCCAGAGCTGCGGGACTGGGGACCGAGGACAGAGCTGCGAGATCAAAGACCGGGATTTACCACTGGGGCTCCGAGACCCAGGACCGCGACCGAGCACCCGACACGGGCAACCACGACCATACATGTGGGACGACGGGGCTCCGAGACCGAGGACCGCGACCGAGCACCCGGCACGGGCAACCACGACCATACATGCGGGACGACGGGACTCCGAGACCGAGGACCGCGACCGAGCACCCGCCACGGGAAACGACGACCGAATACGTGCGGGGCGACGGAGCTCCGAGACCCGGGTCCGAGACCGAGCCCCCGGCACGGGCCTCGACCGAGAACATGCAGGACGGCAGGGCTTCGAGACCTAGGACCGCGATCGAGTGCCGAGCACCAGCACCGAAGACCATCGCGTGAGTGATGCGCGTTGCGGGGAGATAGCTAAGTTAAAGAAGGTAATAAGACAATACCCGAGCTCCGGGCTCCGAGACCCGGCTTTGTGAACATAAAGGTAATGCCTACACCAGGTAGAAGTGCACAAATGGAAGACGTTTCTATCTTATGCATGCGAAACTACGCGTCGATAATGGACAAGTGGATCCTACTTAATTCTCCTATAAATAGACTAGATTGAGACGATAGAAGGGGGGAGCCAAGATGGGCGATCCGGGACTCTACCTAAAATATAAACCCCATTGTATTAATTATTAAGGAAGAATATCTGGGAATGCCAGTAAATAAATAGAGATATTAATCTCAGGCATTTAAGCCTAGTCTCGGTGTGATTTCATTTCAGCCCTTTCTAAATATAAATTTACATGTATTAGTATCGTTTCAAACCCTCTATACACAGCCCAGCCTCGTATAATACTAACCAACTAAAACGTGCTAAAACATTTGGCGCTAGAAGGAGGGGGCTGAGAAATCAACCGAGAAGACGACGAACAGAGGAGAAAAACATTCCACGAAAAAGCTCGACCAGCAAAGAAGACATGTCCGCACCCACCTCGATTTAACAGACGTGCGACCTATGCAAGCAAACAACGTCAAAGGTAGTTTCATGTGGCCGGCGTAAAAACAACGAGATTGACATACGGCTCCCTACGTGAAACGAACTCGGAGTTCGACAAACCCGGGTCCCGGACCACGCACGCGGTAACAACGGTATATACATATATTTTTATGATATATATATATACTTATATACATGTGCACTTTAACGGGCCGCAACAAAAAGAGAAAAATCTTACCCGAGGCTGAGGCCGAGGTCGAGATCGAGCCCGGGACAGATGCAAAAGAAAGAAACAGAGCAAAATAAAATTAAATACTTCTTTCTAAAAATAAAAGGAAAATTTATTTAATTAAGACTAATATTTTAAACAAATGCAAACATTTAAATAAACATTATACATAGATAGTTACAAGTTCCCGAGGGTCCGGAGGAAGAAGTCAATATATTTTGTAAAATGTGTTTTACTCATCCCGAGGAGGAAACCATAAAGTTTATGACGTGTGAACTTAAGCTCACTAGAGGCCAAGAAAAATAAAAATAAAATCCAAAAGACTGTACCCAGACCCGGGACCCGGGACCCAGACGGAAGAAAATAAATTTGTAAACATAAATGTACATATATATTGGTATATACATATACTAAGCCCGTCGTCTGATATTAAAATACCGAGCTCGGGACCCGGGAAGGACGGTACCTGGGACGGAGAAGAGAACGAAGAGCGATCAACATAAACCGCACCCCACCCCGCGGGTTTGAACTTTATGTTAAGCAAGCGACCCGGAGAGTGGCGCCTCGACTAAACTAAGTATGCCAATTCTTCTCATCGGCATAGGGTTCCCGAGATAAATGACAATAGTGTGCGGCTCCGTTTGAGGCGAGTTGTCGGGCTCAAATCCAGATCAACGACCACCACGCACGCCGCACGCACACCTGCGGCACACCTGGTAACAAACATACCACGCATGATATATGGAGTAATTTATTAGTAAGTCTAAAAAAATTAAACATGTTATGATTTTATTCAACTTATTAGTGAGTCTAAATAAACAATCACATCGTATTGAGTTTACTTTGATATAATTTTATAGTTGAGTAAGAGTCTGTTTGGCTAATTTTATAAACTTTTTAAAATAGTTAGTTTTTTAAAAGCTTATAAACTCTTAAAATTTGTTTAATATTTTAAGATATTTATTAAAGTGATAAAACTTGTTAATGTGCTCAATTTTTTTATCTAATCAACTTGAGATATCTAACAATCAGGTTTCTCAATTTCGTATGGTATCTCATTATAAAATATGTTTATTGACACAAATACGAATTAAAAATAAAAATATATATCTATGTGCAGAAAACATAAAAATTGTTTCTTCTATCTTTTAAGAGTGCGTCTATAATAAAAATATACTTCCTCCCATTCTTATTATTAGTAGTTTAAGCCTTTTTAATTTTTTTCATTTTAACTTATCCTTTTAATTCTTCATTAATTAATAAAATTCAGTTTTTTCTTTAATTAGATCGTGTCCTACTTAATTTTATTTTCTACTTTTATACCTTGAATCTTCAAATTGTGAAAAACGGCAAATTCAGTTTATTTTAATGTATTTTGAAGTTTTTTTTTTCAGCAATTGCTTCGTGATTTTTCAATTAGTTTTTCATATACATATTCAGTTTCTCTTTTAGTAAATAAAATAAAAAATAAAACTAAAATTTTTGACTTCAGCTCTTTCCCTACAATTCTATTATAGTTATCTAAAAAATGTTGACGTAAAGCACGACATTCTTGAAAATCAATTCAATGAATTTTTACGGAAGAAGAAGAGTCCACCAAATAAGAGTTTTGAAAAAAATACAAGAGTACTAAGTTATCTTAAAAATAATTAGCAATAAATGAGGGGTAATTTGGGTTAAAAAAATGTTTATTAATTAGTGTGCAAATAGGTAGAACGACAAGTAAAAAGAATGAGAGGAGTAATAAGTATTGTTACGTTAGTAATTAATGCGGTAAAAATAAAAAAATAATGATATTAATGTAAATAAATAAGTATTGAAAAAATAAAATTGTAAAACACATTTCTATTTATGAGTCTGACGACGCGTAACTTTGTCATTTGAGCAACGCGGTCAAAATAAATTTATAAAGTTTTTAGACTCAACACAAGATAGGAAGCATAAGTATAGAGTAAATTCCACAAGAAAGTAATTGCAAATAGTGATATCGGCTTTGCCTAAATGGTGTCAGGGTGTTTAAAAAGGTTTTTAATGGTTGCTGGGGGCACAACAGTTTAAATTACTTTTCAACGTAATTAATTAATCTAATTATAACTAAATATAACTAACATGCAGAAATAATAAATTGAATATTTTGATCAAACTGAATAAACAAAAAATACTAAATTAAACGAAACTCAATTAATGAAAAACAAACATCTGAGCATACAACATCTCTCAGGTTCATCTAGACATATTATCGGTCACTGACACTAAAGGTGTTTACTAATGGATTGTCAATCGGTTATAAGATGTGTAACAAAGTAAATGTAATCCTATTAAGTCACGTCTACAATTACTCCACCTTATCCGTTCTTACTGTGTAAAGAAAACGCAAGCTAACATTATGCCCAATTCTACGAATCTGGGCAATTCGATACATATGTGGTCGCATGGATCTAGTTTGCTCAAACTCGCATTACTATCTCGATAGACCCAATTCGGCCAATAGCATGTCCGAAACTCCGAGTCATACGAACGCTACTCCAACACGTTTAGCGCTATATCCGCAACAGTACTACAAGGTACATCTATGCGGTTTGTTCAATAGCCGGTATCTTAGAGTGTAAGGTTTCCTAACGACCAAATTAGTCTGCTCAAACCCTTAAGAATAAAATTCAAACAATTATGTAATTGGGAACAAACCTTCAACTAGCTAGTTCGGCTCTCTCAACCTCAAGGTTCTAACTTAGCCCAAAAATTTTCATTCGATCCGCCTTTGCCCAGACACTCTAACTGCTTAGCTACTCATACGGGAAATCTAAACAAAATAAATAAATTGGAAACGAACTGAATTAATCAAGACTTGAAATTGATTTTTTTTTGGAAACTGAAATAATAAAAACGAAATTTAAAACATCAATGCATGAAATTGTTTTGGTCCCGTAGGCCCGATCTACTTCCAAACAAAGAAAAGAACTCGGTCGTGGTGGCTCCGTGCTCTTCTCCGATCTCTGGCGGCTGCTCTCGATCTTCGGGAATTTTTTGGTGTTCTTCCTTCTTCAGTTTCTCTTTCTTATATAGACGTCGATTATGGTTGAGATTCGCGGTTGCATGCCTGCCTGGGCTTCCTGCAACAAAAGCGCCGCAATATCTATTAGGTTTAGGATCTTTCCATAATTAGGAATCTTCTGCTTTGCCGTGCCCATAGTGACTCTCTGCCCGGTATGAAGACTCTATTTCAGTTATTTCTCTTCCTAGGTGTTGAGCCACAAAAAACCCCCACCGACACGTGTCATGAGCCCACCTACCAGCTCACTCCTACGAGGAGTCAGTTCAAGATGGAACGTCCACCCTTCACAGAGCACAAGTACCCCCGACGCTGGGAAGGAGACCCGAAGAAGACATCCTCCCGAACCGGGACCAGAGCTGCGAGACTAGAACCGAGGACAAAGTTGCGAGATCGGAGACTGGGATCTATCAATCACGGGGCTGCGAGACCCAGGACCGCGACAGAGCACCCGACACGGGAGGCGACGACCATACATGCGGGACAACGGGGCTTCGAGACTCAGGACCGAGAAGACGATCCATTGATGATTGATACCGGTTTTGAGCCCGAGAGTTCTCCTCTATATGACACGAGTGATGGGGAGGACGAGTTTGAGAACGTGTTTCTCCCGTTGGATCTCGAGAATCCGAGTGTGAGACAAGCTCCCCCGCCATCTATGTTGTTTGGCCCCGGCTTGTGTAAGATAGGTCACGGTTGGAGCTTTGGTAGGCTTATTTCGGGATTGGTTGATTTGGGAGTGGACATTGGTTTATCTCGAGGTAGAGAGGATGTGTTGGATATTGATGATGACAATGTAGGTGATCTCGGTTGTGATTCTAAGAAAGTTCAATGGACTTTGCAGGAGATGTTCTTTCTCCAAAAGTTGAGTTCGATATATTTAGAGGTCCCGGTGGAGGAGAGGAGTAGAAACGTCTTAATGGACTTATTGTGTTCCGTAGATCGATCATTCACTCATTCATATTTGGAGGATCGAGTCCCTTTGGCTGAAACGCTATATCTCCGGAAGTATAGCTCGATCTTTTTAGCGGCCGAGTTGGAAGATATTTACTATCTACCTTTTGACGCAAGTGTGGGGGAGACCTCTTTATCAAAGCTTATTGTTCGTTGTCTCACTTTGCGTGCTCTCGATGGACCTTCTCTTGAGAACTGTCCGCCCTTAATGGAGATGGTTTTCTTGAGAAAGTGGAGTTCTATATTTTTAGTTTCGAGGTGATAGATCGTGGATGTTGTTGGCTTGGGACGTAAATTGAGTGCCTCGTTGGGGCGAGCCCACCAACGTCAAGCTAATGACGTAAAACAAGCGCTTCTTGGGAGGCAACCCAAGTTTATCTTAATGTTTTTGTTTTCTTTTTGTAGGAGAGAGTACGTGGATCCCCATGCCCGATGCCCAAGCCCTCGATGCGATGATTATCTCTTCTCGACTATGTCTACCATTCCACGACCACAAACCATGAAGGATTGATGTTTTGCGTTTGAGGTTGGATGTCCATTGCCGCCCCGTTGATTAATCTTCTACTTGCCATGTACGGTTCTCTCCATTCTAGGGAAGTTTCGTTATCCTCTTCGTCTCTTTTCCTTTTATTTTTCGCATGAGGACATGCTTGCATTTTAAGTGTGGGGGAGGTTTTGTGGATTTCACCTTGTGTTTTTTGTGTTTCGGGTTTTGTGGTTGTGTCTTGTGTTGTGTCTTGTTTTGTTCATTGGATGCCTCAATGTTTTACCTCTATTGCTTGAGTTTTGGTGAATTTTTTTGTGAATGATCCTTTCGTGTCCATGAGCATTGGGTGAAATATGATTCTCTTGTTTGTTGTGGCTAATTCACTTTCCATTGAACCTTGCGAGATTTTGAGCCGTTTAAGCTTTCTTCTTGAGCGATATTCTTTTTGATTGATTCGTTGTGCTAGCATGAACCTCATGTTTCTTTGTTTCAACAACTTGTGTGTCACTATGAACTAGAGAGAACTAGAACTTGCTCATGTTGATTTTCAAAACTTTTTTTCATAACCTACTTGATTTCAAATATGATTGGAAGGATCGTTTAGGATAAGCACTTAGCCAAATATTTTTTGACCTTGAGCCCGTCGAGGGACACCTTAGTAGCCCCTTTGTGCCTACATTTAAACCATTTTATTCATCACCTTAATTCTTTCTTTCTTGGAGGATTTTGTTTTGAAGATCATATGAGTTGTAATCCTTGTGAAGTGATGAATCTAAAGAAAAGGGTGTGCTAGTAGCTTCAATGTGTAATGTAATGTCAATGTGCAAAAAAAAAAAAAAAAAAATGAATGAAAAAAAAAGAAAAAGAAGAAGAAGAATAAAGAGCACAAAAATGTATATGATTCATTGTTTGGTGTCAAGTACTTGTCGTTTGAGTGAGTTGATTGTGTTTCTAAGAATGAAGAAAGGGTCCAACATGTAAAAATCCGACTCGGGGCAAGGAGTGATAAGGAAGGGCAATGATATGCCGTATTATAAGTCCACTTATCCCAAAAAAATTCCGAATACCTTGAGCCTAGCCCCATTACACCATTTGAACGACCTTCCATGATTCTTAAGATGGTTAAATTTGATTTGTGGAGTCTATCACTTGAGTAAGCTTTTGGTTATTGTTCTATGATGCTCATTGTTATTACTTGAGGTTTTCATTTCCATACATTCCTTAGTGCACTTATTTCTTGGCATATGCAAGTTCTTCATTGCTTATACTCTTTCACTTGCATATAATTTTGAGTGAATACCATGCTTCGAGTGGAAAAGAAGAGAGTGAACCTTAGTGAGGGAAGGTGGATTGGCCCGACACTCATTTGCATTCTTATGATCCTAAGTGTTGCATGTTCATGGAGCTCATGTTTGTTCTTATACTTATAAATTTTTATGCACCAAAATCTCATCCTTGCATGCATAAGAGTGTATTCATGATGTCATCCATTGTTTTTGTGTCTTGGGTTGTGTTTGTTTTGCTTGAGGACAAGCAAAAGTTTAAGTGTGGGGAGTTGTTTCGCACGTTTTTGTACGAGTTTTTCCTTTGTTTTGTGTACATTTGTTTAGTCGTTTTTGTGTTTTAATAATTCTATTCATGTGATTTTGTGCATATGTTGTTATGGTTGTGGTTTTGTAGAATTTGGACGAGAATCGAGCAAAAACGAGAAAGAAATGCCCGAAGAGACTCGTATTGCGCAGCATTGAGAGATTCATCATCCCGATCAAATCCACCGTTGGATCGTATCCAAATTTAAGCGGCGTGTAGAGCACTTTCTTGGCTACAATATGACCGGAGGAAATTGCAAAAAGATGTCCTAGGGAAGAGATATCGATCACATACCGGAGTAAGAAAAACAAGCCCTCGGGCGCGCCGCGATGTTTCCCTTTAAAAATTGAGCGCGCCGCGCCCGGGAAGGTCGAAGGTTTGCAGCGCGCCGCACTTCCGTCCCTTGAAAAGTTAGCGCGCCGCGCTTTGGAAGGTCGAGAGTCTGTAGCGTGCCGCGCCCCTTTTGTGAAGACCTCTGGCGCGCCGCGCCCAATGTGTGACTACACTGTGCAGCTGTGCCAAATTTGCATTTCCGACTTCGTTAACCGTTGGATCGGCCTGAGATTGAACAGCAGGTTCCTAACTTGAACAACTACAACTTCAACGGTCGGATCGACGATATGACGAACGAGAAAGGAGCAATATCTTCCAGAACGTATCAGCAAGCTTCATGGGCGAATTTGACTTGAGTTTGGGGATTTTTAAGGGCTTTTTGGTCTTGTTGTATTGGCATGTGGGGAAAATATAAATAGGGTGTACCTATACTTTATCACTTATCCATTCCATCTTCACCAGCACCCACCTTTCCCCATTTTCTCTCTTTTAGATATTTTCATGTTCTTAGATCTAGTTTTAGTTCCAATTTTATCTCCATCATCCATTGAGATTTTGTATTCAAACATTTGAAGAAGGTTGTTTAGATTGCTTCAAGGAACACATTGATGTAAACAATATTCGATTTGAAGCTCTTTGGTGATATCTCCATTTTCATTGCTTGTTTATGATTTTGATGGTGAATGCTTGTGTGATTTTTATGAATATGCTTAGTTAGATTGCATGTTAGGGATTGAGTGATGAATAATTATGTTGGGGTGATTTGTAATTGCATGAATTTGAGGATAATTGGTATTTTGACTTGTTGAGGAGATGGACCAAATCCCTCATTCTTGGTATGCTTCTATTGTTTGATTTATACGTTATAGACCATAATCTATTATCCCCGGCCTAATTGTGGTTACGTATGGCCGGCCTAAACGTGGTATCGTATGGCCTAACTCGATTAATTGTGATTTCCGATTATAAGAGTTTATACGTGTGAAGTGACTCTATATAACCTCGTTTTGATATTTAGACTCGAATCTCGGTTGGGTATGGTCGAAGTTGATCACGAGTTAGTGTAGTTTCACTTAACATTATTATTCATGAATTGCATTGAACCCATTTCAATTACTACGACCTCATTCCCTAACGTTCTACTCACTTGATCATTTGCATTTTAGATAGTTTAGTCTTAGTCTTTGCACGTTACATTTTGTTTTAGTTCACTCCTAGCTTCAACTCTTACAAAACACCCCCTATCTTTGCTTGTTTCTTTTTCTTACTTTCTTTTGCACTCGAGCAAGATAAATTCTCTTGAGACGACACACAAGGACGATAGTATTTCTCCTCTCGAGAACGACACACGGGTTATAAAACGAGAGAACACTTTTAAGCGAAACAGACGACCACGCAGGAGGACGAAGCGATGAGAGATGGGGGGCGAGCCCGGACCACAAGCACCGGAGATCATCGCGTGAGTGATGCGCGACGCGGTGAGAGACCAAAGTTATAAAAGGTGATAAGACGATACTCGAGCTCCGAGACCCGGCTTTGTGAACATGGAGGTAAAGCCTACACCGGGTAGAAGTGCACAAATGGAAAACGTTGCTATCTTATGCATGTGAAACCACGCGTCGATAATGGACAGGTGGATCCTACTTAATTCTCCTATAAATAGACTAGATTGAGACGATAAGAAGGGGGATTCGGGGTGGGCGATCCGAGACTCTACCTTAAAGATAAACTCACTATATTAATTATCAAGGAAGAACATATAAAAATATTTGGGAATACCAGTAAATAAATAGAGATATTAATCTCGGGCATTCAAGCCTAGTCTCAGTGTGATTTCATTTCAGCCATTTCTACATATAAATTTACATGTTTTTGTGTCGTATGTCAAACCCTTGAAACCAGCCCATATAATATATAATAATAAAACCCGATCAAAACGACCCAAAACACTAGGTGGTGGTGGTGACTATGCCTTTGACTCTTCGACATCTTTACTTTGCCCATAGTGGTGACTTTACCTTATTGGGTCAAATTGCTCCAGTCATTATGTCTCAAAACCGCGCATTTGCCCAAAATGGACCATTCCTTTACCTTTTGCGCACGATTCTCCACCTGCTATCTGCAACCTTGCATATTTTGACCAAACACTTCACTGTGTCTTTCCAGACACATAAAACGACTCACACTGACTATACTATGACTCTAAAAGGGCTCAAAGATGAGTATATAAAATGGCTCTTCAAGGTCTGAAATTTTTAAAAGAAAGAAAAGTTAAGCAAAATTTTGGAGGATTAGAACATCTCTAATAGTTTACTTTAAATTACCACCAAACTCTTTGTTAGGATTTTCGCCTAATCGCGTCGCTGCAAGAGACGATGAAACAAGAACGAGAAATAAAAACGAAAAATAAACGAGACACAGATTTATAGTGGTTCACCCAAATAGGCTACGTCCACTCTCGCCGCTGCAGATCTTTCCACTAGAATATTCAATAGACGACTCCGGGGAGTTTACAAAACGCAACGCGTACTCATTATACTCATGCTCTCGACTATTCTATGACTCTAGGATTTTTCACGCTGTTATAATTACATTGATGGAATAACTATTATATAGGCCACACCCATATAAAACTCTAATATTAATTAAGTTAGGAGTCACGCTGAAAAAAGGCTGCAAAACTTAGCGCACAAGAAATTAATCTTTGCGCTGAATTCTGCCAAACATGTCGGCCGACAGAACAAGGTGTCGGCCGACATCGAACTCTCAGTTCGGGTTGAACCTCGCGTTCAGCCACGGGTTCCACAGAAGCTGGACATTGAGCTTCTTGTCGGCCGACATGACCTGGTGTCGGCCGACACCAGTCCCGAAAAAACCATTCGACTCCCTCGGTGATTTCTTCATCCTCTTTTCGTCCCGATTTCGACTCCACATCCCAACAATCTCCCACTTGGAGGCGAAACCCGATCACCTCCCACTGCAGCGGCGTCCCCGATCATTACCAACGTCGCCCAGTCGAAGTTTCAACCAACTTCGACGCATCACGACTTCTCAGGTATTTTCTGTTGGAGTTGTGTACTTAATGTCTAGATTTAAGTATCGGTAAATCCCGGTCATAACATTTAACCTATTTAATTAATAAACAATTATTTGCATTTAATTATTATTAATTAATTATGCAAAATATAGTCCTGGATTTTATACGTTGTAGTTAGTATGGTGTGTCGGGCCCACACAGAAGATCATACTATCGGTTACTCGTATATAATCAAACAGTTGCTCACGACCTAGATGGACACGGACCAATCCATCGGTATAGTCGTTGTGTGAGAGAGAAAATAATTTATCTTAATTATTTTATCACACTTGTACACTTGGTGTATTGGGCGGATCGCTTGAGATTTATCAATTAGGATTGCCTTTGATAATTGATTTAAATCTCAGAGTATTTTATTCTTAATCCCCGATACTATTGCGGGTGTGTATATTTAATATAAGAGACTTTGATTTTCTAAAGGAATTAACCGATTTATTTATTGGGTTAATTACCGGTAAAATTGGGTCGCTGTATTTTATATATGACATGCCGTGAATACTTGACGGGAAAGTGTATCCTGGAAGGGTTGATAATATCCCCGAGATGAGTTCATAAGGAATTATTGTGTAAACCTCATGAGTGGAATTGTTCCGCACAATAATTAAAGTTGAATGGTATTATTCTCGGATATAAGAGATGAATAAATTAATTAGCAATAAATTAATTTTATTCATGGATATTTAAATCTTAAATACACGGAATAAATAATACTACCGGAGAAATATTATTTGATATAATATGGTTTAATGTTGGGAGTGCAATTAATTTATATAGTGGAAAATAAATTAATTAATATTGATAAGGATTAATAGATTTGGGCTGGGCTCAATTTAATCATCAATATTGAAAGCCCAATATTCCACCTCCTTTTGATCCCCTACGTAGCCTATAAAAGCACTACATGGCCTTCATAATTCTAATACAATATAAGACAAGAATATCATACTTGATATTTCTTGAGAGTTGAAGGAGATCCATAGGAGTTCGATAGATCGTCGCCCACACGACGTTCGGACGAGGTGCAAGGAATACGTAGGAAGATTCGAAGGTCTTCAACGTTTTGATTTCGTTTCTCCGCACAACGAATCGAGATACAAAATCATAAACCCCCTCCATGATTTTATGTGATGTTAATAGTGATATATACATGAACGCACGATCCGGGAAAACGACGAACCTCGGGGACGGGGATTCGAGATCCCCGGCGAGGATCGAAGGGGCGGCCGAACCCTAGGGTTCGGACCGCCGGACGCGTGGCGAAGGGGAGCCCCGGCTGGAAGCCGGGGCATGCGATCGACGCGAAGTTGATCGCCGGGAGGTTCGTCGTGGGCTGGTGCCACGGCGGGTGGACCTCCCAGCCACCCTTGCCGGCGGCGCGTTCCGCGCGAAGCTCTCGGCTGGAGCCGAGGGGCGATCGAGCCCGTGAGCTCGATCGCGGGTGTGCTACGGGATGACCCGTAGCTGCCTCGTATGCGCTACAGGTTCACCCTTAGCAAGGCGTGCGAGGGCGACGCCCTCGCGAGCAGCAAGTCACGCGACTCGCTGCGGGGCTGCTACGAGCAGCCCGGGGATCGCTACGAGCGATCCCAGCGATCGTCCGAAGACGATCGCGAGCCCCTCGCGGGGGCTCGGCTGGGCGCACGCGACCTGGCGGTCTCGCTGGGCGTTCGGTCGGGCCCCGGCTCGTGAGGTGGTTCACGTTCGGGTCTTCCGGCGGTAGGGTTTCGGTCGGGTTATCGGTTCCGCGATATTTTTGATAGCCCGGGATATCGATTCCCAGCAATTGGTATCAGAGCGTTTGGTTTCGTGTTCATGTATATGTTCTATTATTGTTCTACCTTGCAGGGATTTCCGGCTATCATGGTTTAATTTTTCGTTAATTATTTTACCATGATTATTCGTTTATTAAACTCTCGGACATGTCGAGATTCGTTTTGTGTGGATGAATGTTTGTAATAGTAAAAATTCGGGGGTTGACCGAATTTAGGATTTATTATTACGTTCTATGTTTTCCGGAAAATGTATAGGGTCGATTTCATGTATAGAATCGATACCGAAATTGTAAATTTATTTCTTGTAATTTATTTACGTTGGATCGATGCCGAGATGACTGCCGGAGAACTCGTGTGACGAAGGAGAAGATGAGAGGGAGGACCGGGGATCGATCATGATGATCGATCCCATGAGGATCGATCGAAGGGGGCGTGGGGGCTGCCCGCGGGAACCCTCGGCCACGCCGGCCACCGGTGGTGGTGGCGCATGGGCTGAGGTGGCGGCGGCGCTCCTCCCCGACCGGCGATCGATGGTGGGGGACGCGGGGTCCTCGTGATCTCGTGTTCTCCTACCAAGATTCACTTTCCTAAATTAATTCGGTTTTCCTATTTGAGTGTTCTTCCTTTTGGAAACTCTCATGGATTAGGAAAAGAATTAATTGGAATTAATTTTTTCCTTATTGAGTATTCTCTTTTATGGGAACTCTCATGGATTAGGAAAAGAATTAATTGGGAATTAATTTATTTCCTATTTGATTATTCCTATCTTGGAATTTTCACTAGATGGAAATTAATTAATTATGGAAAGTAGAAGAGTCCTAATTTATTTTATTTCCTTATTCTATTATAGAAGTCTTCTAGAATATTCAAGTTTATACTTGGATAGGATTCTAGAGATTTAATAGAATTAGATAGGAAAATAAATAAATAAAATATTAATAATATTTAATTTTATTTTTGATATATTCGATTGACTTAATTTTCGAATTAAGTAACTTTTGAATTAATTAAAAATAAATAGATTTAAATATTGGGATTAATATTCTCGTCACATGGAGCATTCAAGAACGAAGACTGAAGACTAGAAGATGCATATGAAGATGGAATAAAGCCATGATAGTCGGGAAAAATAATTTTCTAGCATTATTTTGACTATGTGATACTATGTGCTTTATTACTTGTATGCATGCTATGTGTGTTTACTTTATGCACTAGATAGCGTATCCCTTTATTGTAAAAAGCTAAGTGGGAGAGGGGATGAAAACATTCTCATGGTCTCCATTGCTGTTCTCTTGGTGACTCTTATGGACTTTCGAAGTTCATATAGACGAGTCATTGGAGGAGAATTCTTGTAATTCCTTTTACGAGAAACATTGATCAAGTTTATCAAACAATGCCTAATTTGTCTTTCTGAAGCTGACTTCAAGTCGACTCATTCTCACCCCGGGGAGTGGAATGGAGCCAAAGCCACTTGGTCATGTGGATGACACAAATTAGAGACCTTCGTACCATCCTTTTGAAGGTGGATCGATTGTCTGCTCGGCTCCCTCATTTATGAGAGATAGGGTTGTTCGCATGGTGAATCACTGGTTAGAAACTTCGAGTTTCACTTATGATTCTCCGCGTCTTGATTTACAAAATCGAATGGATCTTGTAATTGGGAGTCAATTATAAAAGTATCTTGGTGTAGTAAACGTCCACACCACGTGGCTTGCTATACTAACGGATTTTGGATTAATTGATGTAGACAGTTATAAGGAATTGTGAAGAGTTGTGAAGTTGTCGTAAACGTCCACACCACGTGGCTTGCGGTGATGTAGCAATTCCAAACGATTTACTTTAGTGCTGAGTAATGGTTTACACTTAGATACGCGTTATAGTATCCTTCCCCACGAAGTTACGCTGTAATCGATGTATGACCAAAGAAAATCTAATTGTTAAATGATTTCATTTGGGTGGGTAAACGTCCACACCACGTGGCTTGCCTTACCTGATGGGATTTTAGATGTGATTAGTAATTTAATGATATTATTTGAGGGAGATAATATCGGCATTAAATTGATTGTTTGTTTATATGTGCTTATAGGTTTAGAGAATAGCTATGAATCCACTTTCTGTGATACTCAAGGAGAATAAACTCACTGGTCCCAATTACATTGATTGGAAGAGAAATTTAGACATTGTCCTGACTGCTGAAGAGTACAAGTTTGTACTCTATGAGCAATGCCCTGCTGAACCCACGACTGCCTCAACTGATGAGGAAAAGGAAACATATCGGAAGTGGAAAAAGGCTGATGAAATGGCTAGGTGCTATATTTTGGCTTCTATGTCAAATGTACTCCAAACCCAGCATCAATTGATGAACACTGCCGAGGATATGTTGTTCAACCTCAAAGAGATGTTTGGGCATCAAGACCGTGCGGGTAGGCAAGAAGCCATGAGAGTCCTCATGTCGACTACTCAATCTGAAGGAACGCCCGTTGGGGAGCACGTTCTTAAGATGATGAGTCTGTTGAATGAATTGGAGGTCCTAGGAGCTATGATTGATGGTGAGACGCAAGTCGACATCATACTCCAGTCTCTGACCCCTAGTTTTGAGCAGTTTCGTATGAGCTATAACATGGGTAAACTATCTTATACTCTTGCGCAACTCCTGACTGAACTGAAGGCGGCAGAGGGGATCTACAAGAAGGGCAAGTCTCAAGCGCTTGTAACTACCAAGTCCAAAAGCTTGAAAGCTGTTGGAGGTAGGGGCAAGAAAAGGAAGATAGCCTGGAAACCCAGTGGTGCCAAGAGGAATGGACCACGAGTGGGGGCTAGTAAGCCAAGGGGCAAGTGCTTCCGGTGCAACAAGTTTGTACACTGGAAGTCTGAATGTCCTCTCAAAGGTACGAATTTTTCTTTAGTCGTAAAAACATAGTCAGCGGTATTATCTACCAGAATTCTGGTGTGTAGATATGGAACCACTGACGGTATGTGCATTATTTTGAATGCAGGGGTTCCAGAAAACCCGGCGACTTAGAGAAGAAGAGTTCGAGTCTACATGGGCGAAGCTGTTGGGGTAGCAGCGGTTGCAGTGGAAGACATTTATCTGCTTTTAGTAGTTTTAGGATTTCATTTCAAGATTATTGCTTTATGTACCCCTTTATTTTGAAAAGAACTTTTGTTCTGGTTTTTCTATTAATGAATGGATATTTATTTCTTTAATCATTCAGTGATTTAGATAAGAAATAATGGTGTTATCTATTCTGGTACATTAGATAGCAATATATGAATGATGAATCCTTAGTCTACCACGATGCAACAAACCGTTATGTATAACTTGTTTTACTTATTAGATGTATTTCTTTATTAATCATTATGCTTGTGAATTCTTGAACTTAGTAGTATTTATTCAAAAGGATTCAAAAGGTCGAAATTGATTTGATCAATTATAGTTGGAGGAATGGACCTCCCGACCCAAGAATCAATTTTGGAAGATGATACAACTAAGTTGACCTTTCTGGATAAAGGATAGAATTCGGACAAGTATTGAGAATGATTTATGATTAATGCGGTAACATGTGTAATAAGAAAGGTACGAGTTGTTCTTTCAAAGAATACTCGAAGATGGATTAGAATACTTGATCAAAGTATATCCATTAGAAGCCTGCGACTTGTTCGCGGAGGCTATCACCTATCTAAATAACACATTGCATAAATCAAAGATTGGGATTAAATCTCAAAGGACTGCACCATGCACTCGCGTGTAGAAATGGTGCGTCAGAAATAAGAAATGGGATTCTAATAGTAAAAGGGCAAGTTTATTCAGAACTACCTATGTTCTATGGATATTTCTGGATACAACGGCACATTCAATGTGGTTGTAGGATATCCTAGAAGAACAAGTAATTGTATGTTCAATAGTACTATGAACCAGAGGGGTGTCCTCGCCCGGTTCTTAGAGGAAGACTATTAGATGAACTACGATGCCCTAACTGACAAAGGTACTTTGAAATGAGGAAAAGGACAAAAGACTGAGAACCAGCCTAACCGAGTAGTAGTACACCACTAACTGCACCTAATGTTATTACTGTTATACACCAGAACGCCATTGCAGTGGGAGGTTGTTAAGCAACCAGAGATGTTCATAAGACTAGAGGAGTTTTGAACTCTGGATCTAGTAAACATGAAATCGATCTCTAGTTCTGCATAGGGGGCGGTACTAATCTAAATGTGCCTACTTGGATAACAATAAGTATTATTTTTAAGAGGCAAGATCATTTAGAAGTACGAGCTTAGTAAATCCATTTATGGATCGTTACAAAGCTATGAATCGTGGAACTTGCGAATTGATGAGATAGTCCATTGGATGGATTCATCAAAGGGCATAGACGAGAGAGGTGTATTAGAAACGTAATGGAAGCGAGGTGGTGTTTCTCGGAATTTTATGTAGATAACACTTCATCGTTGGCAACAATGTAAAAGTATTGTCAGACATAAAATAGAGGTTGTCTAAATAAATCGAGATATAAGATTAAGATGAAGTTAGATCATGTTCTTAGAATCTTTCGATCTCTAGATAAGAACATTGTACTTCTCCTAGATATCTTATGCGATTATGGTTTGTTTTAAACATGCATAATTCTGAGAAAGGTTATTGCCTTTCGGGAACAGAATACATCTATCTAAAGGTATGTGTCTTGAACACATGAAGGAGATAGATAAAGACAAAGCGGTTTCCTACACTTCAAGTGTGGAAAGCTTTATAGATGCAATGTTGAAAAACAGGAACCTGATATCAACTATGCGGTTAGCGTAGTGGGAGGATATCAAAGTAATCTTGACAAAGGATGTTCGAATGCTGTAAGAGTACTTTCGAAGTACTGGCTTACGGAGCAATGCGAATTCTTCTTGGATTACATTTTCTCAGATCCAAAAATCAGAGAAAGACCAGTGTAAGTCGATATCAGGCTATGTGTTCACTTTTAAGAGAGGTGGAACCTTAAGATGAAAGAGTGATAAGCATGATGCTTCTCGGACTCTATCATAAACCGAATAGCAGCCTCAGAGGCAGCAGAGGTATTGGTTAGGTTCCGGAATGACCTCTGAACTTGGATATGATTATTGGTTCACCAAAGGCTATGTATATAGCGGTGCATGGTAAACTGGAAGAAGTCATAAGTTCAAAAAGTGATGATAACACATAGAGCAAGTACCACCTGATTCGAGTCATCGTCTAGGGAGACGACGCAATAGTCACCAAGATAACTTCAGAGCGGCAACCTAGATTGCTCATTCACATAGTACTTCTGGGAAGTATAACTTAAGCACGTGATGAGTATGGGAGTCGGGAGTTTGGAGGAAATGACTAGACCTTAGTACAAGTGGGAGATTGTTGGAGTTGTGTACTTAATGTCTAGATTTAAGTATCGGTAAACTCCCGGTCATAGCATTTAACCTATTTAATTAATAAACAATTATTTGCATTTAATTATTATTAATTAATTATGCAAAATATAGTCCTGGATTTTATACGTTGTAGTTAGTATGGTGTGTCGGGCCCACACAGAAGATCATATTATCGGTTACTCGTATTTAATCAAACAGTTGCTCACGACCTAGATAGACACGGACCAATCCATCGGTATAGTCGTTGTGTGAGAGAGAAAATAATTTATCTTAATTATTTTATCACACTTGTACACTTGGTGTATTGGGCGGATCGCTTGAGATTTATCAATTAGGATTGCCTTTGATAATTGATTTAAATCTCAGAATATTTATTCTTAATCCCCGATACTATTGCGGGTGTGTATATTTAATATAAGAGACTTTGATTTTCCAAAGGAATTAACCGATTTATTTATTGGGTTAATTACCGGTAAAATTGGGTCGTTGTATTTTATATATGACATGCCGTGAATACTTGACGGGAAAGTGTATCCCGGAAGGGTTGATAATATCCCCGAGATGAGTTCATAAGGAATTATTGTGTAAACCTCATGAGTGGATTTGTTCCGCACAATAATTAAAGTTGAATGGTACTATTCTCGGATATAAGAGATGAATAAATTAATTAGCAATAAATTAATTTTATTCATGGATATTTAAATCTTAAATACACGGAATAAATAATACTACCGGAGAAATATTATTTGATATAATATGGTTTAATGTTGAGAGTGCAATTAATTTATATAGTGGAAAATAAATTAATTAATATTGATAAGGATTAATAGATTTGGGCTGGGCTCAATTTAATCATCAATATTGGAAGCCCAATATTCCACCTCCTTTTGATCCCCTACGTAGCCTATAAAAGCACTACATGGCCTTCATAATTCTAATACAATATAAGACAAGAATATCATACTTGATATTTCTTGAGAGTTGAAGGAGATCCATAGGAGTTCGATAGATCGTCGCCCACACGACGTTCGGACGAGGTGCAAGGAATACGTAGGAAGATTCGAAGGTCTTCAACGTTTTGATTTCGTTTCTCCGCACAACGAATCAAGGTACAAAATTATAACCCCCTCCATGATTTTATGTGATGTTAATTGTGATATATACATGAACGCACGATCCGAGAAAACGACGAACCTCGAGGACGGGGATTCGAGATCCCCGGCGAGGATCGAAGGGGGGGCCGAACCCTAGGGTTCGGACCGCCGGACGCGTGGCGAAGGGGAGCCCCGGCTGGACGCCGGGGCATGCGATCGACGCGAAGTCGATCGCCGGGAGGTTCGCCGTGGGCTGGTGCCACGGCGGGTGGACCTCCCAGCCACCCTTGCCGGCGGCGCGTTCCGCGCGAAGCCCTCGGCTGGAGCCGAGGGGCGATCGAGCCCGTGAGCTCGATCGCGGGTGTGCTACGGGATGACCCGTAGCTGCCTCGTATGCGCTACGGGTTCACCCGTAGCAAGGCGTGCGAGGGCGACGCCCTCGCGAGCAGCGAGTCACGCGACTCGCTGCGGGGCTGCTACGAGCAGCCCGGGGATCGCTACGAGCGATCCCACCGATCGTCCGAAGACGATCGCGAGCCCCTCGCGGGGGCTCGGCTGGGCGCACGCGACCTTGCGGTCTCGCTGGGCGTTCGGTCGGGCCCCGGCTCGTGAGGTGGTTCGCGTTCGGGTCTTCCGGCGGTAGGGTTTCGGTCGGGTTATCGGTTCCGCGATATTTTTGATAGCCCGGGATATCGATTCCCAGCATTTTCAGACCTTTTTCACCTTGTCATCCTCGGTAACCTTCTCTTCGCCTTGCGATTCACCTTCGGACCTCCGAAATCGCAACATCGAAACCAAGCTCTTCCAAGCTCCCAGATGTCGCCTCCCCGAATCGCTCGTGAAACGGCTAACCTTCACTGGATGATCACCACCGACATTCACATGCCCATCGTCTATCCCCGACGACTCTTTCTGATAGCCTCCAACATACTCATCGTTAGCTCCACGACTAACGACTCCCACCACATGGGATATGTCGGTCTTCTCAACAATGCCCTTCGTCTTTTTCATAAATTTTCCACCTGCAGAGACGCAAGAAAATTTACCCGAATGCATCACCTTGTTTTCTGCGGACAAGGCACCGTGTGACAATAATGAGGTCGCCTCCTTTCTCATTGCCAGCTCCCACTTGCTCGATTTCCAGCCACCATTGCCTCATCGTCTCGACTTGAAAGCTCGTGACTGGTCTTCAAGATCTCATCTGGTTGGTCTACTCTCACCAGAAAATCTTCCACGTCACTTCTCAGCTTTCCACTCTCCGACTCTCTCTCGATCACCAAGAATCGAACTCTGCTCTGCTCTTCGAGAACCGAACTTCGATCCATGCGAGACTTGCCTGAATCCTCACTCACACGACCCAGTTCGCAATGCTCAGGCGCATTGGTGTTTTCGGCCCCACCAATCTCGTCACGACCTCCAGCCGTAGTGTAAAGGGTGCCCGTCTTTCGACCACGATCAATCATCATCGCACCCTTCGTCACTTTCCAAGACCTATCATCGAAGGTCACCATATGGTCGTCTCTCGCAAGCTGACTGACCAAGATCATATTTCTCTTCAGCTTCGGCACATACCTCACCTTCGAAAGCTCCAACTTCTGTCTACGAGACGTTTTCAATGTCACGTTTCCAATACCACCAACCTTCAATGTCCGACCATCCCCGAGGCAAACTTTCCCACGATTACCAGCAACGAAACTCTTCATGCCATCTCATCTTGTCGTGGTATGAAACGACGCTCCCGAATCCAGCACCCAAGAGTCTTCAGGATTCTCAGAAGATGTTAGCAAGACATCTCCATAATCCTCGTCAGTCACCGCATTGGTTTGAGCCTTCGCAGGTGTTGGAATTCGATATCCCGGGCTATTAAAATTTGCGGAAACCATAGCCGATCAAAAACCCTTCGCCGGAGTTTGATCGCGAGCACGCCACGAAGCCGGGAGCTCAACCGAACACGCGACCGTGGGTGAACCCACGCGCGCCCAGCCGAGCCCCGTACGTGGGGCTCGCGATCGTATGACGCGATCGCTGGGGCTGCTCCCGGCAGCCCCCGGCAACAGGTCCGGCGACCTGCTGCCCGCCGTGGAGGTGCGGCTCGATCGACGAGCTGCTGCGGGCGCACCAGCCGCCCGCCCGGCGATCACGCCCTAGGCGTTGATCGCCCCCTCGGCTGAAGCCGAGGGCTACCCATGCACACCGAACTCTAGGTGGGTCGACCGCCGCGATGCCGTGGTCTTCGACCACCATCCATGGTTGATCCTCCTTCGGGGTTCGTGTAGGTATCAGTTTACCGATCCGATCGATATACCGTGTGTGCGGAAGCGTGTGAAGCAATAGATCTACTATGCTATGATCTTAGTGCACACAAATATGTATAGACACACATATATTTATATATATATATACATCCAATATATATATAGAGAGAGATATCAACGAAATCTTACTTTTGGTGACGAAGTGATTCGTTGATGTCGTTGAGGTGGTGTTGAGTCGATTGAACCACCTCAAATGGATCAGTCTCTCGAAGCTCTCCTTGTAAATGACCTCGTCACTCCTTTAGATCGTCCGGATGTGGAAGCCGCACAAATGGCCCGGCCTCTACGTGTTGCACACGAACCCGGATAATAAACACCTTTGATTGCTTGAGAATGGATCTCCAAGATCACCTCTTTTCTCTCTATTTGTGTGGATTTTCGTGGCTGATTCTTGTGTGTGATGAAAATCAGATTTTCATCTATATAAACACACCATTATTCACACCATTACACCTTTATGTAACCTCCATCTTAATGTGCATAAAGATGCACCATTAACATGCAAAAGAGGTTACAAAGGAGGTGAAAGGTCATGCCACATACACATGCCACTATGCATTGTATGTGGTCCCACTTGCTTGTGTGGCATGCCATGTCACACTATGTGACATGCATCCATGCAAGCCATGCATCCCATGCATGGGAATTAAATCCACGTAAATATTGATTCTAAATCAATATATATATCAATCATTGTACATTATCTTTGAGTCCGTGTGTGACCCTGTAGGTATGATTTAATTGATCAATATTATATTGTTCCCAACAATTAATATTATCAAATAATCATTTAACATCCATAGACGACCTTATGACTTTATCGATTGCACACGTAGGATCGAAGGACATATCCCAACAATCTCCCACTTGGCCTTCAGAGAAAGTGTGCTGCCAACTTCCTGTTGTCACTTTATGTCTAAGTTTGAACTTGAGGCAAGACTCGAGTCATCCTCAATCGGTTCAAAACCTTTCTTGGATTTTGAGACTGACTGTAAAACCAGATTTATCACTATGATACGAATCTGGACGTGGCCACGTATTTTCCACATTCTCGACTCTCCAAGTGGCCGGTAAGACATGTATCCCATTATAGAATGGAGGTCAATCCCATCTTGTCAATCCAAGCTCTCCCACTTGCTTCCTGATATACCCAATAACAAGTTTTATAACCTCCTTTTACGAAAGGCGTTTACTTGTATCAAAGTACACCATTTCACAATGGAATCACTCTGGACTACTCAGGTCAGAGGAAATTGCTCGACAGTCAATGAAATAGTATTATGACTCGAAATCTTAAATACTATTCTAGTCGGGTCTGTTCGATCATTAGCTCCCAGCTAATATCTATGTAATTGTACTTGATGTCCCACATCACTAGCCCATGAAGCGGCGCTATAGTACACATTACAATCTAGTTCTTTGTATCTTCAGTTTGTCCGTGCTCGATGATACGAACTAGGAACAATTTATGACTTAATTATATTAGTTCAACAATTGGGACTTCATTATGTGGTAAATCGACCTCATAACCCAATTAATATAATTTAATCATTTGGACAATTCATACAATTTAAACCACAATTATATGAAGAAATTATTGAATATCATAAAAGATACGTGAATGTTTACATAAACTCCAAAAGTAGACAATACAATAATAGGAATCACAATCCATCTCTAAGATATCGTATCCCTATTGCAGTCGTATGAGCATCATGCTTTGACTGCTGGAGTGGTTTAGTTAACGGGTCTGCAACATTATCATCAGTTGCAACTTTATTTATCTCGATGTCTCCACGACTAACTATCTCCCTGAGAATGTGGAACTTCCTGAGCACATGTTTGGATTTGTGGTGCTCCCTAGGCTCCTTGGCTTGCGCGATAGCTCCACTATTATCACAATAGAGAGATATCGGATGGGCCGAACTAGGTACGACACCAAGCTCATCTAAGAACTTTCTTATCCAAACGGCCTCCTTTGCTGCTTCAGATGCAGCAATGTACTCAGCCTCTGTAGTAGAATCAGCTACGGTGGGTTGCTTGGAACTCTTCCAGCTCACCGCACCTCCATTCAGACAAAAGACAAAACCGGATTGAGACCGGAGATCATCTCTGTCTGTTTGGAAGCTTGCATCCGTATAGCCTGTCATAACCAACTCTTCTTGTCCTCCAAAGACAAGAAAATAATCTTTAGTCCTTCTAAGGTACTTAAGAATATTCTTGGCCGCAGTCCAATGTGCCTCACCTGGGTTTCCTTGAAACCGACTCGTCATGCTCAAAGCATACGATACATCCGGTCGTGTACATATCATGGCGTACATAATAGACCCTATTGCCGAAGCATAAGGAATATTTGCCATCCTCATTTGCTCATCAGGTCCCGAAGGGCACTGCCTCTTGCTCAGAGATGTGCCATGAGTCATTGGAATGAGACCCTTCTTGGCGTCTTTCATTCTGAACCTGTCAAGCACCTTATCAATATAGGTTGCTTGACTAAGTCCAAGCATCCTTTGTGATCTGTTCCTACAGATCTTGATGCCCAATATGTATTGTGCTTCTCCAAGATCCTTCATTGAAAACCATCTTCCCAGCCATTCTTTAACAGAATTAAGCATAGGAATATTGTTTCCAATGAGGAGTATGTCATCGACATACAACACAATGAATACAACGTAACTCCCACTGACTTTCTTGTAAACACAAGAGTCTTCCATGTTCTTTTGAAATCCAAACTCTTGTATGGATTCATCGAACCGAAGATTCCAGCTCCGAGATGCTTGCTTTAATCCATAAATGGATCTATTAAGCTTGCATACTCTCTCAGCCTGATTAGGATCGATAAAACCCTCTGGTTGTGTCATAAACACTTCCTCTACTAGAATCCCATTCAAGAAGGCGGTTTTAACGTCCATCTGCCATATCTCATAATCATAATGAGCAGCAATGGCTAAGAGAATCCGAATGGATTTAATCATAGCAACTGGTGAAAAGGTTTCATCATAATCCACCCCGTGAATTTGTTTATATCCTTTTGCCACCAACCTTGCTTTGAAAACACTAGGTTTTCCATTCATGTCTGTTTTTATTTTGTAAATCCATTTGCATCCAATGGGCCTAGCCCCTTTAGGCAAAACGACCAAGTTCCAAACTTGATTTTCATACATTGATTCCATTTCGGATTTCATGGCACCCTGCCATTTCTCGGAATCTGGACTCGTCATAGCTTGGATATAGGTCGAAGGTTCATTGCTTTCTAAAATCATGACTTCATAGCTCTCGTTTGTCAGAATACCTAAGTATCTGTCAGGTTGAGATCTAATCCTTCCAGACCTTCGAGGGTTAGGTGTGGTTTCCAAAACCACTGGAGTACTCTCGACTTGATCTTGAGTGTCCATCTCAGTTTGGTCTTCTTGAAACTCGTTCAAGTTTTCTTGAACTTCGTTCAATTCAACTGAGCTCCCACTTACTTTCTTGGAAAGATATTCCTTTTCAAGAAATACACCATCTCGAGCAACAAAGACTTTGTTCTCAGATTGGTTGTAAAAGTGGTACCCTCGTGTTTCTTTTGGATAACCCAGAAAGAAACATTTATCCGATTTGGGTTCAAGCTTTGTAGAGATATTTCTCTTCACATAAGCTTCACATCCCCAAACCTTGATATAAGACAAGTTAGGGACCTTCCCTTTCCATAACTCGTATGGTGTCTTATCAACAGCTTTTGACGGTGTCCTATTCAGTGTATAGGCCGCTGTTAAAAGTGCGTGTCCCCAAAAAGATTTTGGTAGTTCACTAAGGCTCATCATCGATCGAACCATATCCAATAAGGTTCTATTCCTCCTTTCGGAAACACCATTCATATGGGGTGTTCCAGGAGGAGTGAGTTGATATAGAATACCACAACTCATAAGATGATCATCGAACTCTTGGCTAAGATATTCACCACCTCGATCCGATTGAATGGCTTTTATCTTCTTACCAAGTTGATTCTCAACTTCATTTTGGAATTCTTTGAACTTTTCAAAGGCTTCCGACTTATGCCTCATTAAATAGACATAACCATATCTACTTAAGTCATCGGTGTAAGTTATGAAGTAGAAATAACCTCCACGTGCTTGTGAGCTCATTGGACCACATACATCAGTATGGATTAAACCCAATAGATCATTTGCACGCTCTCCTTTTCCTAGATTAGGTGACTTTGTCATTTTTCCCATCAAACACCCTTCACATGTATCAAATGACTCCAAGTCAAAAGATTTGAGAATACCTTCTTTAAGAAGTTTCTCTACACGTTTAATGTTGACGTGGCCTAATCGACAATGCCAAAGGTATGTTTCATTGAATTCATTCGATTTGGCCTTTTTGGTATCAATGTTATATATATGATTGTCAAGTTGAAGTATATATAAACCATGTTCTAATCGTGCCGAACCATAGAACACTCCACTTTTTGAAATAGTAAATAAACCATTTATTATAGTGAAGGAAAATCCTTCAGTATCCAATACTGAAATAGAAATGATGTTCTTGGTAATACTTGGTACGAAATAAACATTATTCAATACTAAAACAAGGCCCGAAGGCAAACACAAATCATAAGATCCTACGGCTAATGCAGCGACCCTCGCTCCATTTCCAACCCGCAGATCGACATCTCCCTTTACCAAACTTCTACTTCTTTGCAGTCCCTGCAAATGTGAAACAATGTGAGCACCGCATCCGATATCCAATACCCAAGAAGAAGAATTTGTAAAGTTTATGTCTATGACATAAATACCTGAAGATGAAGGAACGACACCGTTCTTCACATCCTCTTGGAACTTGGGGCAATCCCGCTTGTAGTGTCCAACACCTTTGCAGTAGAAACACTCAGATTCCCCAGGAACCTTAGAAGCTTTCAAGAATCTTTTGGAAGGAGTTGCCACAACTTTTCCTTTCCCTTTGCCTTTCACTTCCGGTTTCTTAATCCCCTTGAACTTTTTGGTACCTCCTTCCCAAATCATAAGAACTTCCCTCCTAGGGTCCTTCTTAATCGCCGGCTCAGCAGCCTTAAGCATCCCATGGAGCTCATGAAGCGATTTCTTCAGTCCATTCATGTGGAAATTCAGCCTAAAGGCGTCATATCCATCATGAAGAGAATGAAGAATGAAATCGGTAGCCAACTCGTCATCATATGCAAAACCGAGGCGAGCACTTGAAGCAAATAATCCAATCATTTGCTGCACATGTGGTCCCACGGGTTTACCCTTTTCTAGCCTAGCTGTTGCTATAGCCCGGGTGACACCGAAGCGCTCAATCCTAGCCTGTTCCCCGAACATGCTCTTGAGCTCTTCTATGATGTCATAGGCTTCCATGAACTCGATTTTTTTTTGCAACTCGGGTACCATGGATGCCAACATCAAACATGTCACCTCATTCGAGGCTTTCTTAGCAAGGGCATATGATGCCTTTTGGACATCCGTGCCCCCATCAGCGGGAAGCACGGGAAGGGGTTTGTCCAACACACTTTCCTTTTCTTCGTATTTGAGGACTATCCTCAAGTTACGTTGCCAGTCAAGGAAATTGGTGTTGTTCAACTTTTCTCTATCCAAGATAGAGCTGAACTTGAATTGAGTTGATACAGACATATTAAAATATAGAAGAAAGATAAATAAAGTAAGTAAACATCGACAAAGCGTTTAAACAAATAAGTTTGTCTCGCATAACTACTTTATTTGTTCCATTTTGTTCATTCGATATCCAATATCGTCGTTCCCAATTATTTCAATATCAAAACCGTGATAAATCGTAAGTGAAAACTCGAGGTTTTCTAACCAGCGATTTTATCATGCAATTGAAGCCCTATCTCTCATTAAAATGAGGGAGCCAACCAGACAATCGATTCACGCCATCCAATGGCTCGAAAGTCTCTAATTTGTGTCATTGATGAACTTAAGTGTTTTGGATTAAATCACTCCCCGAGGTGTAAATAGTCCTAACCTTATAATCCACCAAATGAAAGACAAATTAGGCATTGGTTTTTGACATTTTAATAAATTAGAACAAAACGATCCCAAGACCCTCATCTTGCGAATCCTTAAGCCGACTGAGTCCGCACTTAAGAACTCCAAGATAGGTAGACATCCCATGTCAATGACATCCAATGTCACTCTCGGTCGATGAGAGTCCCATTCTCATCTCATGTTTCGATAGCCACGCCTGTAGTGGATCTATCGATGAGAAAACCAAACTCACTTGTAATGGTCTAACCCTTACTCCCACTTATCCCAAGATAACAAGTAGTACCCCGCTGAGGCGGACCTACCAACTTATGATCGAGGGCTTTATGGGTGTGATGTTTTGGACAAGACATAATACTCATTATTTTGGGAACTTGCATGCATAGGTTTGTTTATATGTAAGTTGAACATTTATAACATAAAACAACCTATAACTAGCAAAGCAAATAAATACGAAATCGAAAGGCCCCTAGAACCTCACAACTCTCAAAAGAAAAGAATTAAAGTAACAACAAAAGCCTTGAACATCTTCTGTACTGGTCCTCGCCCGCCGTTTCAGTTCCGTGCCCTCCGATTTTGGTCAAATCTATTCCGTACCAAAAAATCCACGAACGGCGCCCGCCGTTTCACAATCAGCGGTCGCCGAACACCACCGGCGGTCTCCGTTTCCAAAACGGCGCCCGCCGAAAGGGCACGAAAAAAAATCTGCCAAGAATCAGGCCTTTCGGCGGTCGCCGTTTCCAAAACGGCGCCCGCCGGAGCTAAAACGGCGCCCACCGTTTGGCTCCAGCAGCCCCGGTTTGCTTCGTTTTGCTTCGTTTCGCTCGTTTTCGCCGGAGAGCCGAGATCCTCCATCGAACCATGGACCAAGTCCATCGCTTACAAGTAGTACAATACAATTATAATAGAAAAACCTATCTATTACAAATGATTCCAAGGGACGCAGCCCTCAAATACTACGGCCAATCGAAACGTAAAAAACAACGAAATCATTCACTCGACCACTAACGGTGGCCGGCCTTACATCTAACCACATAATCACAATTAAACATACAATCCAATTATGTTGATTTAAACTTCTTGTGTCCAACACAAAAGTGTGCACGAGCCCTAGGCTCTGATACCAATTGTAGGTATCAGTTTACCGATCCGATCGATATACCATGTGTGCGGAAGCGTGTAAAGCAATATATCTACTATGCTATGATCTTAGTGCACACAAATATGTATAGACACACATATATTTATATATATATATATACATCCAATATATATAGAGAGAGATATCAACGAAATCTTACTTTTGGTGACGAAGTGATTCGTTGATGTCGTTGAGGTGGTGTTGAGTCGATTGAACCACCTCAAATGGATCAGTCTCTCGAAGCTCTCCTTGTAAATGACCTCTTCACTCCTTTAGATCGTCCGGATGTGGAAGCCGCACAAATGGCCCGGCCTCTACGTGTTGCACACGAACCCGGATAATGAACACCTTTGATTGCTTGAGAATGGATCTCCAAGATCACCTCTTTTCTCTCTATTTGTGTGAATTTTCGTGGCTGATTCTTGTGTGTGATGAAAATCAGATTTTCATCTATATAAACACACTATTATTCACACTATTACACCTCTATGTAACCTCCATCTTAATGTGCATAAAGATGCACCATTAACATGCAAAAGAGGTTACAAAGGAGGTGAAAGGTCATGCCACATACACATGCCACTATGCATTGTATGTGGTCCCACTTGCTTGTGTGGCATGTCATGTCACACTATGTGACATGCATCCATGCAAGCCATGCATCCCATGCATGGGAATTAAATCCACGTAAATATTGATTCTAAATCAATATATATATATATCAATCATCGTACATTATCTTTGAGTCCGTGTGTGACCCTGTAGGTATGATTTAATTGATCAATATTATATTGTTCCCAACAATTAATATTATCAAATAATCATTTAACATCCATAGACGACCTTATGACTTTATCGATTACACACGTAGGATCGAAGGACATATCCCAACAGTTCGTACCTCGGATCTTGTTCTACGGTATTTTACGATAAATCAAAATCGAATAAAATCAAGGGCGTTTAGATTTTATACATTCGATTCGTTGTTCGGAGAAACGAAATCAATCGATGACCTCGAGAACTTCCCACGTATTCCTTGCACTAGCTTGAACGTCGGGTGGGGGACGATCCTCCAAGCTTATGGATCTCCTTCACGAACTCTCTAGACTAATCAAGTATGATTATCTTGTCTTGTCTAATTGTGAAGACCATGCAGTGCTTTTATAGGCTACGTAGGGGATCTAAAGGAGGTGGAATATTGAGCTTCCAATATTAATGATTAAATTGAGCTCAGCCCAAATCTATTAATCCTATTAATATTAATTAATTTATTTTCCACTATATAAATTAATTGCACTCCCAATATTAAACCATATTATATCAAATAATATTTCTCCGGTTAGTATTATTTATTCCGTGTATTTAAGATTTAAATATCCATGAATAAAATTTATTTATTGCTTAATAAATTTATTCATCTCTTATATCCGAGAATAGTACCACTCAACCTTATTATTATGCGGGGACAAATCCACTCGCGAGGTTTACATAATAAATCCTTATGAGCTCATCTCGGGGATATTATCAACCCTTCCGGGATACACTGTCCCGTCAAGAATTCACGGCATGCCATATATAAAATATAGTGACCCAACTTAACCGGTAATTAACCCAATAATTAAATCGGTTAATTCCTTTGGAAAATCAAAGTCACTTATATTAAATATACACACCCGCAATTGTTTCGGGGATTAAGAATAAAATACACTGAGACTTAAATCAATTATCACAGAGCAATCTTAATTGATAAATCTCAAGCGATCCGCTCAATACACCAAGTGTATAAGTGTGATAAAATAATTAAGACAAATTATTTTCTCTCTCACACAACGACTATACCGATGGCTTGGTCCGTGTCCATCTAGGTCGTGAGCAACTGTTCGATTAAATACGAGTAACCGATAGTATGATCTTCTGTGTGACGGCGCACACCATACTAACTACAACGTATATAATATAGGACTATAATTTGCATATATTTAATTAATAATAATTAAAAACAAATGAATGTTTATTTCAATAGATAAATGATAGTGTACAAGGAGTTCAGAATACTCAAATCTAGACATTAAGTATACTACTCCAACAGCAGGCTCCCTGCAATGCCGCCTGATATGTCCTTCCTTCTTGCAATTCCAACAAACCACCTTCTTGCCTTCTCTCGTCCTTGACCCTCCGCTGCCATGGTTAGTGTCGCTCCCTCGGCCTCGTCCTCGGCTCTCAGTACTCAGGACAGAACCAGACGGAGCTTGCTGAAGATCCTTCTTTCGCAGCTCCTCGGCCAGGACACTATCCCTGACATCAGCGAATTTCAGGTTCTCCTTCCCCATTGAGTTACTAACCGCAACCCTCATGGGCTCCCAGCTATCCGGCAAAGACGCCAGCAAAATCAGTGCACACACCTCATCCTCGAACGAGATTCTGACCGCCTTCAACTTGTTCAACACAGAGCTCATCTCATGTATATGGGCCACGGCATCCATGTCGTCCCTCATCCTCAAGTTGAACAGTTTCTTCATCAAGTGTATTTTGTTGTTGACAGTAGGCTTCTCATACTTGGTGGCAAGAGCCTTCATCAAGCCTTGAGTTGTGGTCTCATCAGCCACGTCATCCGCCACGCTCATCGACAGGGATAAGCGGATTATCCCCAGAACCTGTCTGTCGAGCTCAAGCCATTTGTCATCTTCCATCTTCTCCGGCTTCGGATTCAATGGTTGATACAGCTTCCTCCCGTACAGGTAATCCTCGATCTGCATCCTCTAGTGCCTGTAATTCTTTCCATCAAATCTCGTCACAGAGAAATTCGCAATATTTTCCATCGCCTCTCTTGAAGCTCTGATACCAGTTGTTAGGATTTTCTCCTAATCGTGTCACTGCAAGAGACGATAAAACAAGAACGAGAAATAAAAACGAAAAATAAATGAGACACAGATTTATAGTGGTTCACCCAAATAGGCTACGTCCACTCTCGCCGCTGCAGACCTTTCCACTAGAATATTCAATAGACGACTCCGGGGAGTTTACAAACGCAACGCGTACTCAGTATACTCACGATCTCGACTATTCTATGACTCTAGGATTTTTCACGCTGTTATAATTACATTGTTGGAATAACTATTATATAGGTCACACCCATATAAAACTCTAATATTAATTAAGGTATGAGTCACGCTGAAAAAAGGCTGCAAAACTTAGCGCACAAGAATTTAATCTTTGCGCTGAATTCTGCCAAACATGTCGGCCGACATAACAAGGTGTCGACCGACATCGAACTCTCAGTTCGGGTTGAACCTCGCGTTCAGCCGCGGGTTCCACAAAAGCTAGACATTGAGCTTCTTGTCGGCCGACATGACCTGGTGTCGGCCGACACCAATCCCGAAAAAACCATTCGACTCCCTCGGTGATTTTTTCATCCTCTTTTCGTCCCGATTTCGACTCCACATCCCAACACTCTTTAAATTGCTACCAACTTTAAGTTCAAACATTAAATTATCTCTAATCATTAAACTTAAATTGAGTTGGAAATAAATTTTCGTTTTAATATTCACAATACACAATTTGAATTCTAGTTTGAGTCAAAATATCTTACTATGGGATGGTATTTGGTGACAAATTTAAAATTTGAATCCAATTTGTCAGATAATTTGGCTAAGTATAATACTACTAATAATTTATTTTTTATTTTTATTAAAAAAAAAAAGTGAATGAGTTTTTGTTTGTGAGTTGGAATTGTGGTCTTGTGGATGGGACAAGACAGTGAGTGGATGAATGGTTATATCCGTATATTAGGATTTGACAAATGGAACCGTGGCTGCACACGTAGCTGATGCAGCTATATATAGTATAGTCTCATTAAAACACCTCTTCTCATTTATTACACTTTTCATATAGGTGAGAAGTATAAATATAATCCATTGGTCATATAATATCTCTCACACTTTTTTTTAAATAATACTCTCTCCAACTCTATTAAGCTCTTCTCATTTATTACATTTTTCATATAGGTGAGAAGTATAAATTAGTCATATAATATCTCTCACACTTTTTTTTTAATAATACTCTCTCCAACTCTATTAAGATGCAATACTTTTTTTACACAGAGATTAATAAAAATGTTATTTTTTTTATTTTTCGATCAAAAATAAAAGACTTGTGTATTTTTAAATTAAAAAGTAGGTGAATAAAAAATTAATAAATTGTATTTTAAAATGGAAAAGTAAAAATATTTATTTTCTTTTTTGAACTGTATCACCTATTATGAGTTACCTAAAAAAAAAAAGTAGTGCAACTATTACGGAAGAGAAGAAGTATGACAATTGTTGTGGGATTGAGGCAGTATAATATAACATGAAAAATGATAAGTAACTAGACATTTATATAAGTGGGTCTCCAATACTTCAGGTTGAGCAACTAAATGTTAAGTAATTAGACATTTATATAAGTGTGTCTCCAATACTCTGAGCAACTAGACATTTATGACGTGAGTCGAACTCAAGACTTGACACAAGCCTAATGTCACGCCCTACTTTCCTCGGGTCTCGAGGAACCTTGAACGCGCGGCAAACACTCGAACTACCCTAGTATATGGCGAGTGTCTTCAGCCAAAACCACTAAAACGTGCACAAGAACAACTCGAATTTCTGGGAAGAAAAAGAGTTGAGAATTATACGAAAAATAAAGGAAAAGTATTTTTATGGGAGAACTTTTATTACTCACGAAAATTCTCAAAGAAAAACTGAATACAAAGCTATAAGGGTGAAGCCCTTTATATAGTATCCCAATACTAGTCCTAATCGAAAAAGGAAAAGAAAAACCCTAATAAAAATAGAAAACAAAAATAGGAGAAGGATTCTAGAAGGATCCTACTCCAAAAAGGAAACAAAATCCCCTGCCCAAATCTTGTACGCGCTCGGGCCTGTTCGCGGGCTGCGCGGCCCAACTACTTGCTGCGAGCTGCTACGGGCTTGCTACGGGTTTCTCCAGCATCGCTGCGAGACGCTACGGGCTCGCTACGGGTTTCTCCAGCATTGCTGCGAGGTGTCCCAGTAATTTCATTTACTAGATTCCCTGGGGAACCTCCACTAGTAACGCAGCCTTTCGGGCAGGGCGTTACATTCTCCCCCACTTGAATCGGAGACGCCCTCGTCGCCGTGAACTCTTGAAGTGTGTCATGGAATTGCCATAAATCATCTTCATATTCCCATGACGATTGTGAAGTGGGGAGTCCTTTCCATCGTACCAGAAACATCGTTCGTCTGGGGACACCACGACGCTTTTCGACTTTCGTATCGAGCACCTCCTCTATCTCTTTCTCAAAAGATGCTACCGCCATAGGGGGTGCTCTACTAGATTCTCCACGCTCTAAGTATTCCGAGTCTCTGTGGTATGGTTTAAGCATACTTATGTGGAATAATGGGTGAATCTTCATAGTCGGGGGCAGAGTAACACGATAGGCAACCTTACCAACCTTCGCCTCGATGGGAAAGGGTCCTTCGTATCTTCGTATCAAGCCTTTGTGTAGCTGCCGAAAAGCCTTGCATTGTTGTGGCAACAACTTTACAAGTACTTGGTCCCCAATAGCGAACTCTAACTCACGTCTCTTCGTATCGGCCCACTTCCGCATCTTGGATTGTGCCTTTGCTAAACATGCATTAGCAACATCAGCCCCTTCTCGAAGTTCTTTGACCATGTTGACCGCACCAGGCCTCTTTTCCATCGGTATTGAGGCTGCAATGGGCGTTTCAGGTTGCTGCCCAGTAGCCAATTCGAAGGCACTCTTCCCTGTAGACTCGTTGCGTTGGAGATTGTACGAAATTTGTGCCCCATCCAACAATTTTGCCCAATCTCTCTGGTTAGCACTTACGAAGTGTCGTAAATAGCATTCGACTAATGCGTTAACGCGCTCCATCTGCCCATCAGTTTGTGGATGGAAACTAGTAGAAAAGTTAAGTTGGGTTCCTAACAACTTAAATAACCCAGTCCATAGCTTACCAGTGAATCGAGGATCTCGGTCACTAATTATACTCCGCGGTAAGCCCCAATATTTGACCACGCCCTTGAAAAAGGCTCGCGCCGTCTCTTCTGCCGTACAATCCTTTGAACAAGGTATGAACGTTCCATACTTCGAAAATCGATCCACAACCACCAGGATTGAGCCGAATCCATCTGACTTTGGGAGCGCAACTGATGAAATCTAAAGAAACTGACTCCCACGGCTTTGAGGGAACTGGTAAGGGTTCCAATAGTCCAGCAGGAAGCTGATTTAAGTGTTTGTCTTGCTGACACACTAGGCAAGTTCTTACGTACACCTCAACCTCGTCGCGCATCCCTGGCCAAAAACATGAGCGTTCCAGAAGGGCCAACGTACGACGCTGACCCGGGTGTCCTGCCCATACCGTGTCATGGCATTCTTTGACAAAATCGCGCCTAAGGTCCACTATCTTGGGCACATATACTCGTCTTCCCTTCATATACAGCAGGCCGTCTTCTATCCAGAAGCGTCTGGTTTTCCCCTGGTTCACCAAGTCCATCATAGTCACGGCGAGGGGATCGGATGCTAAACCATTGCGAACACGACCCATAAGAGCCCCTTGGGCCTCAGTGATTGCTACCAACTCACTTTGACGACTTAATGCATCAGCGACCACGTTAACTTTTCCCGGTTTGTACTCCAAATCGTAGTTGAACTCCGCTAGAAAATCCTGCCATCTTGCTTGTTTCGCTGATAATTTTGGTTGAGTTTGGAAGTAGGTTGTTGCTATATTGTCCGTCTTGATCACGAAGTGAGAACCTAATAAGTAGTGTCTCCAAGTACGGAGACAATGAATCACTGCTTCCATCTCTTTCTCCTGGAGAGTGTATCGCCGTTCGGCGTCATTCAACTTCCTCGATTCGAATGCCACGGGGTGACGCCCCTGCATCAGCACCCCACCAATGGCAAAGTCTGAAGCATCTGTTTGTACTTCGAATGGCTCGACAAAGTTGGCAAAACTAGCACTGGTTCTCGACAAATTGCGTCTTTTAACCCTTGAAAAGCACCCTCGCACTTCTCAGTCCATTCCCAGGGACGTCCTTTCTTCAAGGTGTCCGTTAGGGGTGCGGCTATCGCTGAATAACCCTCAATGAACCTACGATAGTAGTTCACTAATCCATGAAAAGAACGAACCTCCCCCACTTTTCTTGGAGTCGTCCACTCTTTGATGGCGCGAATCTTCGAGTCGTCCACTTTTTGATGGCGCGAATCTTCGAGTCGTCCATCAAGATCTTTCCTTGACCAATGACATGCCCCAGAAAGTGCACTGAGTTGCGGGCAAACTCGCACTTAGACTCCTTGACATACAACTTCGCCTCTCGTAGGGCGGAGAACACTTTGTTGAGATGAACGGCGTGTTCTTCCAACGTCTTGCTATAAATGACTATGTCATCGAGGTAGACCACGACAAACTGATCGAGAAAAGGTTGTAATACTCTATTCATCAAGGTGCATAACGTTGCTGGTGCATTGGTTAATCCGAACGGCATGACCAACCAATCATAGGAACCATACCTAGTGACGCACGTAGTTTTGACTTCGTCGCCCTCTGCGACTCGCACTTGATAGTAGCCTTTATGTAAATCCATCTTCGTATATACTCTCGCCTCGCCCAGCCGGTCAAATAAATCAGCTATCAAGGGTATCGGATATCGATTCTTGATAGTGATCTTGTTTAGGGCTCGGTAGTCTACACACATTTGCAACGTCCCGTCACTCTTCTTTTGGAATAAGACGGGTGCCCCAAAAGGCGATTTAGACGGTTGAATACGCCCGGTTTCCAGCAACTCCGTGAGTTGCTTACGTAACTCTTCTAACTCCGGGGGGCCATGCGATACGGAGCTTTAGCCGGTGGCTTTGCTCCAGGTTCCAACTCGATCACATGATCTACCTCCCTTCGTGGGGGTAGTTCCAGAGGTAGTTGGGCCGGCATCATGTCCCGATTCATATTAAGAACATTCAGGATTACCTCAGGAATTTCTGGAGTCGAGTCAGTTTGAGCATCATCCTTTAGCACGGCGATGTATGTCTCTTCTCCTCTTCTCGCGCCCTTGGCAATTTGAATAGCAGAAAGTTGGTTAGCCTTAATGTTACCCTGGTTTTGTCCGACTCCAGTTACGACGCATGGGGACCCTTTCTCCATGATACATACCGCGTTGTTTGCGGGTAAGACTACGGCAGACACGAGTTTTAGAAAATTAATGCCTAGTACCACCTTGAAGTCGTCCATGGGAGCCACGGAGAAATCAACTTGGCCTTTCCACGTCCCTAAAGTAACTTGAACCCCTCGAGCTACTCCAGTTAAGGACTGCGCCTTTGAGTTTACGGTTTTAATAGTGCCTCCTCCTTGAGTCCACTTTAAACCGAGCCTCGTACCTTCATCTACTGTGATGAAGTTATGGGTTGCCCCCGTGTCGACTAAGGCCAGAGTCGAACCACCTTGAATTTGAGTTTCGACAAACATTAACCCCTTGCTGGGTGTAGTTGGTTTGGGGACCACTTTAAGAGCGTTGAGCAACTGCATCGTCCCTACGTTGCGATGTTCAGAGGAATTCTCTTCCTCGTCGTTCAACATTGCCGTTAATTTGCCGAACTTAGGACAATCTCGCATCCAGTGGGGTCCTTTGCACAGGTGACAACCATCACGAGGTGGTCCAGTGCGGTTTGCTTGTCTTTCTTGATAAGTCTTCACCCCAGAAGATTTATTTGGTGTCGGCTTTTTATCATTGGTGGATTGTTGCGGTTTCGCTTGGGTTGTTTTGTTTGGAGTCGCCTTCTTTGTGTTGTCTGACTTGGGTTGGTACTCAATAAGTGATTCGGAAATGGCTATGGCCTCGTCAAGTGTCTTGACGTTGTGTCGTTTCACTTCTTGTTGTGGCCACCTTTGCAGCCCATCTATGAAAGTAAAGAGGACGTACTCCGCTGGAAGCTCGGGAATCATCAACAAGATATTGGAAAAATTGGTGACATAGTCCCGAATTGACCCTGTTTGTCGAATTTCTCAGAATTGTTTCTGAGCTTCGAACACGACGTTTTCTGGATAGAATTGCCGTTTCAGCAGCCGTACAAACTCTTCGTACGTATCAATAACGCACTCCTTGCGTTCGATGTCCCCCAGTTTGCGCCTCCACCAAATACTAGCGGTCTCCACTAGTTGATCTGAAGCCACACGGATCTTAGTTGCCTCATCGGTAATTTGAGCCCCTTCAAAGTACCGCGTCATCCTCCAGAGATAGTCGTCGAGTACCTTGGCATCCCTTTGCCCATGGAATTCGATCGGCCTAGGTCCCTCGAACCTTACCCTAAGATGAGGGTGGCACGATCTGTATCGAAATTTTCCTTTTTCAGCAGCGCTACGTCCTCTCGTAGGCTGTGGACTTGTTTCTCGAGCATGTCGGCGCGTCTAGAGACAAGCCCTGCATCTCCAGATCGTTCCTCCAGCTGGGATAATCTTTCTTCGATCGGCCCTGGATCAAAGAAATTCTCTGTGACGAGTTGCTTAGTTGCAGCAGCTTCGTCTTTCGCGTAACCGTCCAGATCGGTGAACGCGGTTTCTAGCTTTTCGAGGCGCTCGAAAATTTGGCCAAGAATTAGTTCCATTCGTGGGTCTCTGCTCGCGCTTCTCTTGGTCTTCTTCTAGGCCTCGGCCTCCAGAGGGCGACTCCTATCCGTTTCCGTTGAGTGATCATCGCTTCCCTTATCGTCGCTAATCTCCCCTGCTGGTCCTTTGCCCATCGTTGAGTTGCTGAATTAAGGAAAAAGTTGGCTCTGATACCACTTGTCACGCCCTACTTTCCTCGGGTCTCGAGGAACCTTGAACGCGCGGCAAACACTCGAACTACCCTAGTATATGGCGAGTGTCTTCAGCCAAAACCACTAAAACGTGCACAAGAACAACTCGAATTTCTGGGAAGAAAAAGAGTTGAGAATTATACGAAAAATAAAGGAAAAGTATTTTTATGGGAGAACTTTTATTACTCACGAAAATTCTCAAAGAAAAGTTGAATACAAAGCTATAAGGGTGAAGCCCTTTATATAGTATCCCAATACTAGTCCTAATCGAAAAAGGAAAAGGAAAACCCTAATAAAAATAGGAAACAAAAATAGGAGAAGGATTCTAGAAGGATCCTACTCCAAAAAGGAAACAAAATCCGCTGCCCAAATCTTGTACGCGCTCGGGCCTGTTCGCGGGCTCGCAGGTTGCGCGGCCCAACTACTAGCTGCGAGCTGCTACGGGCTTGCTACGGGTTTCTCCAGCATCGCTGCGAGACGCTACGGGCTCGCTACGGGTTTCTCCAGCATTGCTGCGAGGTGTCCCAGTAACTTCATTTACTAGATTCCCTAGGGAACCTCCACTAGTAACGCAGCCTTTCGGGCAGGGCGTTACACTAAGCTCTGATACCATGTGATAAACCGCTTCATCCAACAGTTAAACTGTTAGAAAAATTGGACAACTTCACATTTATATTAATGGACCAATAATTATATATGCAATAGTTGACTGACCCGTAAATTAAGAAAATTATATTTTTTTTAAAAGGTTTAAGGTAAAATTGTATTTTAAATTAAAATGTAAAGTAATTTAAGTATAATTTGAAAAAATAAGTGAAAAAGTAGAAGTAAAATAGAATTTTAAAATAGAAAATAAAATTGATTCAACCGTAGTAGCCGAAGATGTTTTTGGGCCGTGATTCGTACTAATTATTAACGAGTTTATTTTAGTCTGTGTAGTAAGTATTAAAAGTGTTAATGATTTCTGCTAAATTTACTATTATTTAAACTTTTTTACCGTTAAAAATTAATTATGCCGAAGTAAAGTTTGAAAAATTACATTTCCCAATCCCCCCTCAGTGAATTTATGTTGGAAAAATTGGAATAAAATAATTGGTTTTACCAATATTTGACCGATTTTTTGTGGCTAAATATTAATTCACGTTGGAATTAATTTGTTGATAATTTTCTACGATGTTGCGTAGTTAATTATAGTATTTTATTTCGTCAAGATCCGATTTTTCGGTGAGTGAAAAATAAATAATGAATTAGCCAAGTGAAAAAGGTATTATTGAATGAGATAATTAAGTCTCATCCCACATCGGAATGTGGGAGATAATGAGTTTGTGAAAACTATTATAAAAGGTCATGTGTATTGATTGTTGATAATGTGAAAAGTCACAATCCCACATTGAATGTGTTGAGAAAATCAATACTTGTGTGATGTTATATGAGAAGTTAGAAAATGTTTCAACTTTGAGTAAGCCCACTGACTTGAATTATTATTCTTGGTCAATTGGGAAATGATGATTTGGACTTTGGGCTTCCGAGAATTTTCTTGGGCCTATAAGAGTCTAATAAGTACAAATTTTATTTGTATTGGGCCTGTTAATTAATAACACGTATGGTTATTATGGCTTGGGTTTATTAGCCTTTGGGCTGAGTAAAATTAGTTGAAATATTTTAGTTGGCTTAAGCTGTTGGGCTAGCCTAAATGGGTTGTATGGAATTTGAATATTTTTCCGGCCCAAGACTTGAAAAGTTATCAGAATTTTATTTATATATTTAATAAAAATATATAAATTAATCCTCATTATGAGTGTGACCTTTGGGTTGCTAAAGACCTTTGAGTTGCCTTTGTCTTTTGATACTCCCCCTAATGAGTATAAATAGGTGCCTTAGTTGAGAGAGATAGACAATTCATTTCATACTTCTATCCCACATCAAAATCTCTTCTCTCTAAATTCATAACATTCTAGTGTTACAATATTGTGTAAGCAATATTTAGTTCCTTGCATTTGCATATGCTCGGTTCTCGCTCTTTTTCGTTCGACGGAGCTTCTAGCTGGTGTGCCTCAGACTAGAAGATTGAAAGTCGTTGTTTCTTTGGGGACTAACGTCGTAAAACCATAGCATACACGGGGCGTTTTAGTCTTGCGGATAGCGAAAGCGCCTCGACTACCCGCAACAAGTTTCTGTTCGAAGCCCGATTAAAGGTTAATTTATTTAATTATTTTATTTAATTTTATTCTGGAATTGTAAAGATCAGTAGTACTGTTCTAGTCCAGATTTTATTTTATTTTATGTTTCGGATTTAGACATTTTGTACAAAAATAACCAACAACGCAAGACTAAAAATATTCTCTCGTACTAAATGTCTACCTCCGGGACCGATGGGTTCGGTAAGGTATCTCAAAGATGGACCTTTGGTCATCTACGAGAACGAGATAGATGCTGAGAAACGTGTAACGTTTAAAGCACAAGAGCAAGGTTTTACCTTTGTCGGAATATTGTCCTAAACGGATTGAATATTGAACTATACGATGTGTATAGAGTATGACTTCGTCCAAAGCACTTTGGGTGTCTAAGGAGAAGAAATACAAGATTGAAGACGTTGGAACTAAAATGTTCATCGTCGGTATATTCTTGAATTATTAAACGATCGTGACTAAGATCATGATATTTTTTAATTTCAAGAGTACCAATTGATGTATACATAGCCGGAGAAGGCGTGTCGATCAGTGAGTATTTCCAAATGAGTGTTTCATTTGAGAAATTAATTTTGTTCTGAAAATGAGATAATTTTTTTAAACGACGATTCATATTCACCGCAGTTGAATGATGTGGTTGAAGGAAAAAAAATAATAATAATAATAATTTTATTATTATTATATAGAACTCTGAAAGAGTTGATGAACGTCGTGTTGATTAATTATGAGAAAATGTGGGGGAAGTTGTTTTGACAAGCTAACCTCGTATTGAAAAAATACCCACTAAAAATAAAATGAGAGGTGTTACGGATTTTTGAAAAAATCGTAAATCGACTTATAAATATTTTAAAGTGTGGGGGTGCTTGACTAAGGTGTATATTCCTGAATCAAAGCAAATGAAAATGTTTGTGTCTTCTGTGATAGCAAAGTTGCTATAGGAAGAGCACAAAGCATAATGTATAACGGTAATCTCGACATGTTCGTCGGAGAATTAACACCGTTAGACAATTGATCTCAAAATGGAGTAATTTTCTTAGAATGTGTGAAATCTAAGAAAAATAAAATAAAATTGATTGATCCTTTGACGAAAGGAATTGATAGAGATCAATTGAGTATGTGCTAAAGGGATTGGGTTTGAAAAACCGCATTTTAATGAACGATCATAACGGTAACCCTACCATGATGAATGGAGATCCCAGGAACTTGGTTCAAAGGGAAAACTAAGTTATGAAAATTCAGTTGAGCACTTTAAAAATATATTTATATATTTTATATATTTATATATTTTCTGAACTCATCCCTAAGGGCAAATCAAGTGTTAAATCCTGATGTGTGGTAAAAGGTTAAGTTCTCGTGGAGACTTTTAATGAATCTCAACCTTGAAAAGGTGAAGTATGTCAGGATACTTTTGTGGGAGGTCACCTATATAAATGTGAAGTGAGGGCCGCTTTAAATGTAAACATTTATGAATCCAAAGTGAGTCCATGGCCAAAACGGACACAACATAAGAACGGGAAATTGATGGGGATTTATTGTGTAAATATCATTGACTCGTTGTACGTTGTGGGGGAATAGTTCAAGGCATCGCGTCCACTAGGCCTCATGTACATCCGATGATAATTTACTACGGGAGGTTCAAAGCCGCAAACTACCTTTCCTGAAGCAATAAATTCTCTTGAGAATCGAGCACTAGGTCTGCATAGATGACATGCATTCATTTTCACTCATGTGGAGGATTGTTGGAAAAATTGGAATAAAATAATTGGTTTTACCAATATTTGACCGATTTTTTGTGGCTAAATATTAATTCACGTTGGAATTAATTTGTTGATAATTTTCTACGATGTTGCGTAGTTAATTATAGTATTTTATTTCGTCAAGATCCGATTTTTCGGTGAGTGAGAAATAAATAATGAATTAGCCAAGTGAAAAAGGTATTATTGAATGAGATAATTAAGTCTCATCCCACATCGGAATGTGGGAGATAATGAGTTTGTGAAAACCATTATAAAAGGTCATGTGTATTGATTGTTGATAATGTCAAAAGTCACAATCCCACATTGAATGTGTTGAGAAAATCAATACTTGTGTGATGTTATATGAGGAGTTAGAAAATGTTTCAACTTTGAGTAAGTCCACTGACTTGAATTATTATTCTTGGTCAATTGGGAAATGATGATTTGGACTTTGGGCCTCCGAGAATTTTCTTGGGCCTATAAGAGTCTAATAAGTACAAATTTTATTTGTATTGGGCCTGTTAATTAATAACACGTATGGTTATTATGGCTTGGGTTTATTAGCCTTTGGGCTGAGTAAAATTAGTTGAAATTTTTTAGTTTGCTTAAGCTGTTGGGCTAGGCTAAATGGGTTGTATGGAATTTGAATAGTTTTCCGGCCCAAGACTTGAAAAGTTATCAGAATTTTATTTATATATTTAATAAAAATATATAAATTAATCCTCATTATGAGTGTGACCTTTGGGTTGTTAAAGACCTTTGAGTTGCCTTTGTCTTTTGATACTCCCCCCTAATGAGTATAAATAGGTGTCTTAGTTGAGAGAGATAGACAATTCATTTCATACTTCTATCCCACATCAGAATCTCTTCTCTCTAAATTCATAACATTCTAGTGTTAGAATATTGTGTAAGCAATATTTAGTTCCTTGCATTTGCATATGCTCGGTTCTCACTCTTTTTCGTTCGACGGAGCTTCTAGCTGGTGTGCCTCAGACTAGAAGATTGAAAGTCGTTGTATCTTTGGGGACTAACGTCGTAAAACCGTAGCATACAGGGGGCGTTTTAGTCTTGCGGATAGCGAAAGCGCCTCGACTACCCGCAACAAGTTTCTGTTCGAAGCCCGATTTAAGGTTAATTTATTTAATTATTTTATTTAATTTTATTCTGGAATTGTAAAGATCAGTAGTACTGTTCTAGTCCAGATTTTATTTTATTTTATGTTTCGGATTTAGACATTTTGTATAAAAATAACCAACAATTTAGTCCACCTTCATCGATATATGTGACTATTCGGTACGGACAGGTAACCGTACTCGAATTTTTTTGGATACTCGTACCCTAAAAAGCAAAAAAAATTATCTCATAACTCGATCTTCTTTAGATATTCGGGTACCCAATACTCAGACCGGGTAATCGAGTACGATAATCGAGTACTCGAAATTACCCTAAAATTTTAATTAACAAAAAAATCAATAATAATATTCGAATTGAATAATTTATTTTCAATCAACTATCAAGCAAAATTATCAATTAAAGTTTAAAATTGAAAATAAAAAAACCAAAAATAATTAAAAATAATAAAAATGTCATTTATTATATATATAATGTTTTAGATTTTTAATTAATATATTAATATATTTATCGTTATAATTTAAATGACTAATCGAATATTTCGGGTATACCCGAACGGGTAATCGTGTACCATAATACTCAATATTTTTTAAAATGAATCTCATAATTCGACCATTTATTCAAATTTATTGGGTACGGGTACTCGAAAATCCAAATGAGTGCGGGTATTTGCCGTATTTCTGTACAAACTCGATCACCCGAACTCATTGATGTCATTGTTTAGTAAACTACACTAACGAAATAAAGATTAGGGAAATTTTCAATTTGAGGCAACTCTAATTATAAAATATAGTAAAAAATCTCAAGTATGGCCTTTTAAATTCACAAATCAAATTCATAAAAAAAAACTATTATAATAATAAAATTTATTCAAATATTATCTCGCTCATTTTACTAATTGCTTAGTAAATGCTTCATAAAAAAACTCAAGCTCTAGTATATGCAAATCATTGAAGAACCAATCACCGCTTGCAGAAGACGTAGAAGCCAACTCCTTGAAGCCTATTAGGCAATCCTAGTTCTGTGACGTTAATTACAGTATTATTGCTTGATTTTAACGTGTTGAGTCTTTAATTAAAATGGTTGATTCAAATATTCTTTAAAGATAATTATACCTGTCAACTTGATCTGTAAATCATTTTGTACTTAACTACTCAGATTTTTTAAAACTTCCCAATGAGTCAATGACTACCTACTGAAATCCAAAAACAAGTGTAATTATCCATAATTTTTACTACTTACTACTATTACACTTAATTTATACAGTGACATCTAAAAAAAATCAATTAGAAACCAAAAAACCACTAAAAATTAAGCTCAAAACACATTATTTTGAAAGTGATTTGAGCCTTTAATTATCTGGTTATATGGGTCCAAAATAATGTACTGTATTTAGTAGCAGTATCATTTTTTCTTCTATTTATGTTACACAGTGTGTAACTGGAATTTGAAGTGAAGCCATGAAATCGAAATTTCAAAGGCTACTGACTTCGCGAGCTTGAGCACATTCTCAAGAAAAATCAACCGACCAAATCCCACCTCAAAAAACCGCAAAAGGGGGTCCTCGGATTATCCAAACTCATCAGATAAAACATACGTTTGCGAAATCATGTTATATCCTAATCACATGAAATGTTATTATCAAATGTTATACTACTCGATCAGTTTAGCTCATATATTGATCAAATGATATGCCTAGCTAGTTGAGCTTTGACATTCAAGTTCTCAAAAACCAACAACATTTCATACGAATAGAATACGAAAACCTTGCAATGTCATCAGAAAAATCATCATACATAGAATACGAAAACCTTGCAATGTCATCAGAAAAATCATCATACGAGTATCGGTCCAAAAACAAATTCCCAAATTCATGATACTCAGATAACAATCAAAAACCCTAAACCGATTGATGTTCATGAGCTAGCATCACCAAAACGTGGATTTCAAACTGACTAAAATTGAAACCCTAATTGTACCTCCATGTCACAAACACTGAAACTACCATCGACGAAAACCAAAAACAAGGGAAATCGAATCAATGAACAAAACAAAGATTTTCAAAAGAGCATGAGTATCAGATATCGAACCCGATCGATTGATCGATCACTGAATCTGTGGCACAATGTCGGATACAACCTTCTGCACATCCAATGCCTTGACTGCCTCATCATCCACCAAACGCTCAAAAATCTGAATCCCATTTTCCAACCGAATCTCAAAGCACCCTTTCCTTGCCGTCCCTGGGTTGAGCACAACCCTCACTCCAGAAATCGATTTCTCCAGCCCCTCCTTCACCTGCTCAGCCTTCATCTTGAACGCCTCGCTCTCCGAGCAGTGCTCGATGATCACGGTCTTTCCGCCACCCGAGGACTCTCCGGCGACTGCAGCGGCGACAGGGGAAGCGCCGTCGATTCCGGCCTTCGGGTCAACAGGGGGGGTGAGGGCGGCGCTTCGGGTCCTTCGGCCGGCGGGAGTAACGGAAGAGGATGTGGCGGCAGCAGCGGAAGAAGGGGAAGCGCCGTCGATCTTGGCCTTCGGGTCAACAGGAGGGGTGAGGGTGGCGCGTCGGGTCTTTCGGTCGGAGATAGTAGCGGAAGGGGACGCGACGGCAGCGGCGGAGGAAGGGGAAGCGCCGTCGATCCTGGCCATCGGAGCAAGAGGGGGGTTGCGGGCGGCGCTTCGGGTCTTTCGGTCGGCGGGAGCAGCGGAAGAGGACGCGACGGCAGCGGCGGAAGAAGGGGAAGCGCCGTCGATTCGGGCCTTCTTTGTCCTGCGCGGTTGAGGGTTGTCAACAGGGGGGGTGAGTTCGGCGGCGCCGCGGCGAGTGGCGCTTCGGGTTGCCCGGACGGCGGAGCGCGCGGAGCTGCGAGTTTCTCTGGCGGGGGTGGAGGGTTCGACGATTTTCCTTTTGGCCATTTCTGTGAAGATGGGAAACCCAGAAATGAGAACTGAACAACTTTCTCTCTCTGTACTGCACCACGATATAAAGGTGGTACAGACGTAGTCCGTTCTGGTTCGTCGATCTCACGTGTTCGCGCTCTTTTCAACGGTGTGGATGATGTTTGGTGGGCCAGCTGTCAAGGGGGTGAGTTTTTGGCCAATTAGAATCTCGGGTTGTTGCGTACAGCGTACTCTATTTTTGTTATAATGGTAAAATATTATTATTACGTAATTATTTTCGTGGTAAAAAAAGAAAATTTTACTAATTGAAAGCTTATCGGAGTATTTCTGAATGAAATCGGCCAAGAGGAGTTTACCATATTCCTTTATTAAAATATTATTTGGATAACCAAACAATTTGGTTTTTTAAATTATAAAAAAAAAAGCAAAAAATATTGATACCCTGTGATAAAAATTACTTTTTTTTTTTTTTTGAAAAACTAACATTTTTTTTTTACTTTCATTAGAAAAATTATTGAATTTCACGGTAAATCACCCTGGTTTATAGATTAAATAAACTAAATTATTACAACAATTTTTATCCTACATCACAAATAACATAAAATATTATTTTATTAATCTGTCACATACGTAGAATAACATTTTTAAAAATTTTACTATCAATAGAAACAATAGAAACGTCAAATTTGTAAAGAGAATTAAAAATTATTATTTTAATAATTGTGCTTGTTTAAGTCCGTCTAATCACTTTCTAGACTGCTTAATCGTCGTCTAGAGCCGCCTAATCTCCGAAACCGACCAAACCATATAAGCAGACTAGGCGCCTACACTTAGAACATTGATATACAATACTCACTCCGTCCTTAATTTATAGTTATATTTTTTTATATTTTTTGTAATTTTCAAATAAAGCATGACTATAAATTTGAGACAAAAGACTAAATTTTTTTATATTCAAGTTGCGTTTATATTCAAGCAAGGAGTAAATGTATATAGTATTTAGATTCTTAAAATTTTGCGAAATTTTGAAGTAAGAAATTATCGAGTTGTGTGTAATTAATGCTTAGTCTATAGATTTGACATTGATGTTACTTAAAAACACTTTTTGGAGGGTAATAATTTTGTTTTGAATTCTTACTTCATTTTCTTGCCGCCGTTTATTAACATGGCCAAGATGCATATGAATATGAAGAGACGAAGACTACTTCTGATTTATAAATTCTGATTGTGTATTTTGGACATGGTTATGAAAAGTGTATGAAAATTTTAAGTTTATTTGTTTTAATCACAATATTTTTATTGTTATTTTTAGTTTAATTTGACTTTTACTCTTGATGATTAAACACAAATGAAAATAAATAATTTTAATTAAAAGTTCATCGCCCCTTAAACAAAAAACAGATTTGAGTTTACTACATCATTTGAGTACTAGTACTAGTATTTTACAAAAATTATGAAATTATCACACTTCCATGTCATAATTGTATCATCACGTTCTCCCAACAAAAGAATCCACAATTTGATAATTCTTCCAACTATTTGTATACATTTTAGCATCCTCACCTCAAGATATTAGTTAGGTTCAAGCAACCCAACACTATCACCTGATTATTAACGTTCATCCTAGCCGGTTTCCACATTCCACTGCTCGCTCCCAACAATGCATGAACATTCATATCGACTCTAAATAACATCGTCATGTCACTTTTATTATCATGTTGAAAAATGCTTCTATCAGGAAGCACAGTAAATTTCAGATAAATGATTTATTCTGTAGTATTGGAAAACGCAACCGTATCTCCTCACATACCTCTGCATAACTTAAATTTCCACCAAAAGAAACCGATGCTCTTTAATAGTGGCCAAAAGAAAATGGGAAAATGTCTCAAGCAGAGCATTCCGGAGTCATTTTATGACAATAAAATACAGAAATACAGCAACATTATTACCTGGAAAGATAAATAAGAACATGGCAAACACTCTTACAAGCCGGAGTAGAAACATTATGTTTCCCGTGCACTAAGGTTGATGCAATGCAGAACCCAAATTACTCATCTCAGAACAACTTTCAACTTGGTCTCGACTTGTTCTCGGACCTTCCACTGCATACCAAAAATCGGTTTCATGTCCATGTGGAGTCAAGTACCAAGAAAGACAACAAAATATCAAAAAGGGGAAAATGTAATGATTTTCTTCTTGGGAGAACTATACCTGTAAATCATTAATCTCCTCATCAGTGAGTGACCGTTCCATTGATCTATATGCAATTCTGTAGCAGTGACTTGTCATTCCTTTCTTGTTTGTGAAGTTGTCGATCAATTTTACCTACACAAAATGAAAGGCTCATATTTCAAATATTTTGAGAGAAATATAATTCAAACAACAAGTGTTGCAATGAAAATATGTATAATTATTAAATTGCCCCTCAGGTAAGGTTTGAATACGCTACAAAAAGGACTGCTAATTGTGAAATTTACAAAAATCGCACCTCTTACATTTTGTATTTCAGTTGGTGATCAAATATTTTCACAATTATATCCAAATTTCAGATATATGTACATTACAAATAAGCAAAAAAAAACTAACAACCCTTTATTTTAAATATTGAACGCAGATAGCCAAACGAAAGGGGTGTGGGGTTATTTGCCAGGCTGGGAAAATGGTTTTTGTTTTTAGGTTAACAAAAAACCAAACAGAAAATCTCGATTTTTGATTAACCGAACATTGGAAATTTGGTGTTCAGCAAGGGGTTATTTTTTTCTTTTTCGATTTTCGGTTTAACCCAACCTGATTAACTTTAAAAAATGAGATTAAATCCTTACACTGAATGATTTTCTCATTTTATTTCTCATTTTCACCTTTTATTCTTGTTCCCAAAAGCAAAACCTAAAAAAGCAATCCCTAAAATTCGAGCTACCACTTGGGCCTCGCCTCGCCAGCCAGCCCACCCTTCAATCGTCACTGCTTTGCCACCTCCGACTCATGGCCCTCAGCCCTTGCCATCAGGCTCATCACGAGTCACACACACGCCCTGTGGCCCCTTGTTTCTCAATCTGATCGGCGAACCTTGAGGCCTCAGGTAAGACCATATCGAATTTGATGATGTTGAGTTTTCCGACGCCCTGGATGCTAATTGATATCTATATTGAGGCCCTTTTTCCTTAGGCTGAATTGGTTTTTTCTAAGGAAGTATAGCTCGATATTCATAAAGGCCCAGGGAGTCAAAACGGGGAGGCTTGATATGTTTGACATGGTTAGACACATCACCCTAATGGTTGGTCCCTATTATAGGAAGGCTTTTGTCCATTTTTACAAATCTAATGTGGAACAACTCACAAGTGAACATCCATAATACAACTTTAACACACACACTCACTTGTTAGTCCTAGACAAATCGATCCCATCTCTAATGATGGTCAACCCCTGATCGAGACACCACAGTCAATCTGACGTCATAACAATGGGTGGCCGAACCAGGTGAGTATGAACCGCAACAGAAGAGACTTAACTCCAAATCTGTAACAATGTAACAAAAGGCTTCACTATAGATCCAGTCACAGTGTCACACTCTAATTTACTCTTAGCTCCTAAAGCTATCTTCCTAGATCTCCTCCATGAATGGTAATTACTCACAAGTCTCATCTAACAATGGTGGAAACAACACCGTACTCGGATGGTCACCATGATGCAGACAATAAAGATTGACCACATCACCGATCATTGATCGATTGGTATAAAAGATGAAGCACTCATAATTGTAGCAATAAACCAGATAAACAGAATTCAAAAAGAACAAAACAAACAAATCCACACATAACTAGATCAATTCCTCCTTCACACATCCAACCGATCAGCAATAGAATCTCAAACTTCCACCGAAATCCACACATATCTAGATCAATTACTCCTTCACACATCCAACCGGTCAGAAATAGAATCTCAAACTTCCACCGTACAAATCTCAGAAACGAAGCAGGGATAAATTCGAACTTTTCTCAACATGATCTTTCCAAGCTCTGATACCATATAAAAATCATAAGTGTGGGTGTGATAGGAGCAGGGACGGAGCCAGGATTACAATTGAGGGTGGGCCAAATTTACAAGATTCTTTACTATTTTCGGAGTTACAAAATATTATTTATTAATATCTTGAAGTATAATAAATTAAAAATATATATTTTTATGTTATAATGTATTTTTAAATTAAAATCAATATAAATAAAAATAATTTTTTTTAAATTAGTCAAAAAACAAAAACAAATTATTTTGTAAATAGTAAAATGTAAAATATTAAAAAAAACTTATAGTGAATCGTTAAAAAAAATATGTATATCAATAAAGACGAAAGATCAATATTATAATAAAATAATTTTAGCTAAAAATGTAGTAGTAGTATATTAAAACCATACGATACTTAGAAAAAATCCATCCATTATTTGTAAAAAAAATAAATATAATTATAATTGAAAAACATATAATAAATATAATATAAAACAAATTAACTTGTCAATATTACAATAAAAATTAAAAACATGTAAAATATAATGTAAATGATTATAATAATCATAAGTATCAATTTTTTTATAAATATAAATCATAAATTGTTGTTAAAATATACTTACAAAGTAAATATTAAAAAATTGATAGTTAAATTTATTAATTAAATAAATATTTTTGTTATTTTAATGATTTTGTTAATAAATTTTAACTCAAACTAAATTATTTATGATTTTTTTATTAAAGTTTAATGTGCACTAGTGTCTAAAATTAATTAATTAAAAAATTGCCAAAATATTTAGGAGGGGCCCACGCTTCAATAAAAAAATGAAAGAACAATTAACCGACCTTCTTCACCATAACATACAGACATACGGTTAGTAAATAATATCTATATGTATATATATAGGTAAGTTTTTTTTTTCAGGGTGGGCCAAGGCCCACCCTGGTCCTCAGCTGGCTCCGCCACTAGATAGGAGGAGTAGCTTCCTAGGCTTATAGGATGTGCTCTCTTTCCATACAAAACTAATGTGAGACAACTCACATATCACAATATAACTAACATTCGTTGAGTTTGATTATTTGAGAAATTGACTATTTCAGACATTAATTTAAATTATTTAATGCGTGTATCAATCTGCTCGTCAAACGTAATAGTTTTTGCTTTGCATTCTTTTGCAAAAAGAAATAAGCTCTGCTCATTTTCCACTATATTTCTTACAGTTTTTATTTATTTAATTATTCCTATTTCAGTTATTTGATTAATCAAATAGCTATTTGAAATAAAATTTATGTTTTTGGTTAATTGAACAGGATTGGGTTTCAAAATTTGCATTTTTTCAATTTTGGTTAACCAATCTTTCGGTTAGGTTAAACCGGACCAAATATCCAGCCCTAGTTATTCACTTATTTGTATAATTCAAAAGACCAAAGTGCGTAAGTGTAATATATTTGATGATGTTAGAATATTCTCAGTCAGGCACAAAATCAAGTGGAATCAAATATCAAGGCTGAATTTTATAGTTTATTAAATAGCATAAACCCTAAAGTCTAAACCCACATCAAGGTAGTTTTACAATTATCACGTGAAAATATCAAATGAGCATACATACCTCCTCAACAAGATCTCCAGCGATACCTCTAACAACTTCACAAAGGTTGTTTTCTGTAAAATTATCGCTTATCCAGAAACTCATGTCCTTCAAACATGGAGGATACTGCAAACGAGACCCGAAAGAGTGTGTTATAAATTATGATAGTTCTCAAAATTTTCTTCTTAGTATTACATAAAAGTAGACAAGTAGTACCTTCGAAAATGGTTTAAACTTCACCCCAAGCTGTCCTTTGGAAAACTACGTAAAAAATCAAGAAAACACTTTAACCTTTTGGGTGAGGATCTGTGAAATGTTTATATGAACAACTAGCAAAGAGCATACTTGTGAAGTAAATCGCTCATCATTCGTCCAGAAAAGACGGATATCTGGAATGTCAAATAAGACCATCGCCAACCGCTCGAGTCCAAGCCCAAAAGCCCATGCAACACTGTCATTTCTACCACTTTTCTTCAATATTTCTTGCTCCATCACACCACACCCCAACACCTCCAACCATTTCTCCTAATATAATTACCATTTGTTTATCAAAACAGAACCATAGTTAATAGACACACATTATATACATGTCTTTTTCATAAACAATATTTGTGTCCAAAAAGGATACCTGAAAAAATATTTCCAATTCAAACGAAGGACTAGTGAATGGAAAATAAGTGTCGATCCAACGCATTTCCACACTACCTAAATGATTATTTCCCATTGGTCAAATACATATACATCATTGTTAACACATAAAAACATTGCAAAAAATTATAAGAACATAATAAACAGCAAAATTTAGTAGCACTTTAACATCTCTGTACCGAATAAATGGCGGGCCAAACCCTCAAGACATTGCTTTAGATCCTCAGCAGCATATGATGTGCCGTCAGTGCCGGATCCTTCCCAGTCAGCTGGAGAGAAATTGCGTACTCCTTCCATCTGAATGTCCAGAAAGATTTATAGAAAAACTATAGATCACACGACTAGCCGACCAAAATATCATTCCATTCAAGATTCACTATACACCAAAATAACAAACCTGATGGAATACAGGGTAGTGAGTAGAGTCGATAGAATCCCTGCGGTAAACATCACCGGTGACAAGGAAATGAGTATGGCCTTCCCTAAGTAACTCGGCTTGATGGGCACTTGTATGACACCTCAAGACAGTTTGAGAATCCACGTAATAGGTGTCGTTATAACTCCTGCTTACATGGTCAGCAGGAACCAATACATCATCAAAGTTCTGAAAAAGACATAATACACCATCACTCAGTTTTGCGACCGCGATTAGAAAGTTTCTAAACTAGATTCCTAGAATAAGAGCTTTATGGGAAGTTAGCGAAGTTGAAATTTGAATTTCGAAGTCGTTACATACAGCCAAATCGGCAAGCCTCGAGATCAGTAAGAAAGCTATCGTTGAATCTTTAACATGTACAAAATTAAAATAACTAGGCAAAATATAAGAACCTACCGCTTTAACAGATACTATCGGGCATAAATCATCGAACTTGTCGAATTTGTTGGGATAGTTGGAGTCAAAGTAGTCGAATATTGCATTCTTAAGTATGCCAAGAGGATGATGATCCCTCCTATGAAGCTGCATTCCGAGCTTCGAGAAAATCGAATCAGGAACGTTGTTTGTCGGGTCATCCTTCACTATCTCTACACATTTATTCATGCATTTATCACTGATCATTGACGGAAAGGTTTTTGGAATCCATAGTGCGATCGATAGGCGGACATATTCTTAAGCTCTAAACGAACCGTATCAACAAAAATACAAATAGATACAAATTCGAACTAACAGAAATGAGAATTTTACCCTCTCTAGCTAGCTTGACTCCTCCAATTTGAACAAGTGAGGCGGACACTGGGCGCCGCCACTTTTTGTAGGCGGTGGGGGTGGCGGTGGCGGGGATTGATGAGTAGTGTAGGCAAAAATCTATGGTTCTTTTGTGCAGGAAAATGGAAGACTTTGAGAATAAGGAAGAATTTGCTATTGAAAAAGCCATGGAAACTGCTCCTCCTTTCTACTGGTTGGGGCAAAGCCGACGGGACGGAAGGAGATAAAGTGATTACCGATGTATACTAATGGGCTTTGAATGATCGATTTTGAATTCACAGCCCACCATCCAAACACCATATTTAGCAGCCCATTATTTTTATTTTAGTTTTATTGTTTTTTTTTTTAAAGCAACTTCTTCGTATTTTGTATTTTTTTGTAGGCCTAATTGGCTAATTGAATGACAATTGTATGAACACACTCATTCAAATTACTCTGTTTCATTTTGATTCACAATTATATCAACACTCAATTCAAACTACAGTAGAAACTCTATATAGTAATACTCTCTATAGGAATAAACTCTCTATAGTAATAAAAAATGCAAGTCCCAACTTGGGATCAGTTATAAATAGGAATAAACTCCACATTGTCATAAGTCATACATTTTTTAGGTCCCGTCTTAAGGATTTATACCTCTATATAAGAATAAATGATTAATATATAATAAAAATATTTATTAATAATGTTTTTATTTATGAAAATCAATAACATATTTAAGATGACTTGAAATATTTATGAAAATCAATAACATATAGTATATGATCAAAGTTTATAGTCCTTAAATTCATTAATATTTTATTTAATTTGTATGTTAAACACAATTTTTACACATATATAGTCAAAATTTATTATTCAAAACTATTAAATTGATTTTGTGAATTTAAAGATAGATAATATTGTATGTATATTATTTTTATATTTATATTATTTTTTATAAAAAAAATTATTTTTATTTTCTAAAACCCTATATAAGAATAACTCTCTATAGTAATATTGTTCTCTATAGTAATATTGTTTTCCGGTCTCAACGATAACTCTCTATAGTAATATTGTTCTCTATAGTAATATTGTTTTCCGATCTCAACGATATGACTGTACGGAGTTTCTAGTACTCAGTTTCATTTCAATTCAAGAATCGCATACTTCATCAACAAATTATGTCGTCTAAATATTTACACAATATTAATCTATGACACGGTTGAAAATTGAAATATAGAATACAAAACTAGATTAAAAGGAGTCTTTTGAATCAATTTGTATATTTTATATTTTGATCATTTGGTCCTCTTAATGTTCACAAGTACAAACTGAATGATAGATACATTACACTCCTTCACTCTCCTAACATTGAACTTCACTCAAACTATCATCAACACTCTTTACTTGCTGCAAAATCGGTCTCACCTTCATCACACTCCTAATCCGACCCTCGATACCACCCTCAATACGCCTACGCGTCTCTCCATCTAACAAACCCATCTTCTCCTCCGACTCTAACTTATCACAAACTAACTTATATGTATACTCCCTCGGAATCGACCCTCCCTCAACCAACTCCGCCATAAAACCCACCGCCTCCACCACTCTTCCCACCTCACAGAGCACATGGATAATCGGCGTATAAGAACTCGAGCTCGGCACACCATGATTCATCTCTTTCATCCTCCTCAACATCTCAATAGCCCGGTCAACCTCATTCACGGCGCTAAAATACCTGATGAAGGAATCGTAAGTGATCCTATTGGGCACACATCCTCTCTCGGACATTTCATCGAACACCTCCAATGCCCTCCCGATCCTATTCGTTTTGCAGCACCCATTTATCAAACAGTTGTAGGTCACCACATCAGGAACAAACCCTTTAAAGAGCATTAAGCGAAACAAATGATTCGCCTCCCAAATTCTCCGTCGGATGGCCTTTCTAGAGCCGGTCTCCATAGCATACCGACAGTAAGAACTTATCAGAATCGTGTAGGTGAAAACGTCGGGCGGGCATCTGAATCCCGGCAGATTCATCTGCTCAAATAGGAATTTAGCTTTCTTGAAAAACGCAACTCTGCAGAGGCCGTTGATCACGGTGTTGTAAGCACAAACATCTGGCGTGCAGTGAAACTGCTTCATTCTGTAAAAAGCAGACAATGCTTCATTTACTAAGCCCTCTTCACCTAATGCTTTGATCAAGCAAGTCATGGTGGAAGTGGTCACAAGAGTTCGATCCGTATATCTTCTCGACATGTTCTTCAGGAAATCCCAAAGTAAATTAATTCTATTACCCTTAACCAAGATAAGGGCCATTTCTTTACACGTCTGCTCGTTGTGTTGAAAATCGAAATGGGTTTCGACCCAGTAGTAGAATTCGAGTGCCTTTTCGAGCCCGAGATTCAAGATTTTGGGGTCTCTGTGTGCGGCGGGGCCGAGGATCAAGGAACCCCTCCGGTAATTCACTGCTTCTTGCTTAAGGTTTCTTTGCTTGAGCGGAGATCGGTGGCGAAAGGTTTTCTGGCGGCCGATCGATCGGGGCGACTGGAAGAGGTGCAATGGGATTGATCTCAAGACTTGGATGACATTTTCCGATCTCCATACGCGTTGTCGAGGTGGAGGAGAAGTTGTGTCTAGAGGTTTGTTTTGGATGATAGCGGCAAGCACTTGAGTTGTCAGGTGGTCCGTTGTGGCAGAGAAGTGGCGGCAGAGCGGGGGCGATAAGAACATGGAGAGGACTAAATGTAATTTTTATGAATATAACAGATTCTAATGAAAAAGTTTAAAATGCAAAGCATTTAGAATCAAATTCAGCACAAAAGAGATAAGCTGAAAACACCTTGGAGATGTTGGTTGTTGGCGGCTGGCGGCGAATGCAGCGGCCTGCGTGCGTCGTGTGTGGGCCCGAGACTGCTGTTCGTCTGCTCATAGAAAATGAATCTAATCAGAATTCAGTGAAGACGTTTATCAAACACTTGGTGGGCATCGCGCCTAAAACTAAAAGCTTGAAAAACGAAAAATCCAATCAGTGTTCAATACAGTCCAACAGTCCAATTACATTAAGCATTTTACAGTGTGTGTAGCGTACATTTTTCTCACCTGATCGTGAAATAGTATTCGCGCAGAATTGATCACGGCGACCTGAAGACCTCTAAGCTACCAAAATAAAAGCGCACTCAACTCTCTAAGTGAACCGGAAACGGGGCGCCGCCACTTCGCGCCGGCGGCGGCTATTCAAAACGACGGGGAACTCTGCTGCTTTCTACGGAGGAGAAGGCCGCGAGGGGTTACTTTCAGATGATACACTGGATGGATATTTTTTTTTTCTTTGTAGTGATTATTAGTAGTTGGTACTAGTATTTTTACTAGTTTGTTTCAATTTGGTACTCGTAATTAGTAATTTTATTTTATTTTATTTATTGGATTGCCAATATTATTTGTTTATTTATTTCTCATTGCACATAATAAAATTTTGTATATTGTCCAAAGTAAACCATAGAATAACAATTGAATCAAGCATAATTCCTACATCATGCACAAGAAAAATACAAATTGCAAATGCTGCTAATTCTTAAAGCTGAACTTTTTATAACAGCACAAGTTCATTTATCACTTGAATAGAGTTTCCATAGTTTCCTTCACAAGTTGAACATCGGCACCAATGACTTCCGTTGCCTTTTTACCATCTTGAAAGAAGTGCAGTGTAGGCTGCATCAACAAAAAAACATTCCCAGCAAATAGGAGAATGCACATAACTAAATTTAGACGGAATAATAAACATCATTAACTTTTAAACCCTTCATCAGAAAGTAATATCTGTAGGAAACAATGTTCTAGCGTCTTTTTCACGTAGGCCTTTAAAAATTAAAAAAAAAAATGGCTGGCATGTTATCCATTATTATTAGTTTGTTACCACAGAAGAAAGTGTAATCAAGAGAATTAAAAAGAAATATTTACCACAGAGTTGATATTTAGCTTGTTCAGTGAACTTCCTAGTCCTTCCTGCACATTCCAAAGATCAACAACAGCTGTTAAGAATTGATTGGTGGAAAGTGAAACCAACACTAAATAATAACGTGTATTCTACCGTGTCAATGTCAACTTTATATATAGTGACATTTGGATATTTCTCACTGAGCTGCACTATTATGGGGGACAGCAATCTACCTGCGCGAGAATTTCGTCGAAAACAATAAAATCAATTTTGAGTCGAGATAATTGAAGGGTCAAGTCATATCATACTAGGATAGCAAAACTTACAAGGAGGACACCAAGCCGCCGTAAAGTAGAAAACTGCATGCAAAGATCCATCTGCACCACCAAATTCAAGTTAAAAGTACGAGCATCAAATTATGCTGCCTACAACACAACGGATATTCATATTTTTCCTTCGCAAATTATACCTTGAACCTTGCCAAGTGAATCATTAAACTGCTCTTCCGACTCGATCAACACCACCTTCGATTGATCTGTAAACCCCACAAGTAACAGTCTATAAGGCATTGGAATATTATAAAAACTCGAGATTCGAGAACCGCATATTAACGGGCAGTCACCTAAGATAGCATTTTGCCCTCAAAATATTTCAGTGCACAATACCATTAACATAGTTTAACTAGAATGTGCAAATTGAATCGAACACCTTCAAGCTTCAACATATTGATAACCTATTTATGACTTATGACGAAGAGCTTTGACGTATTTGACTCAAAAACATATTTCTGTAAATCGACATTAAATCCAAATTTCCTCAAACCCTAGCCCCAATAATATAATCTGAAATTTAGTTTTTTTTTCAAGAGAGATACCTGAGGATGGTGACGAGGAGAATTTCCGGGAGAGAGTCTGGAAAACGCCTTGATCGGCGATTGACGCCGTCGGCGGAGGGAAGAATGGGCGGTCGGCGAGGATTAGGGTGGAGTGAGAAGTGACGGAGGACGGAATGATGTTAGCACTGATTGGTCGAGCTACTACGCACGGAGCTGCTAAACGACGTAGCATTAATCTCATCCCTCTCATCGTTCTCTTTCTCGGAAGCAGAACAACACGCCGGAGGGTTTTCAGACTGGTTTTTTTTTAAGTTGATAGTAGATAGTACTTGATACGTGTATTGAATTGGGCCTTTACTTTGCGTTGGAGGATAGATGGGCTGGCTGAAGTTTGGGCCTATTACTTGATATACCGATAATATAGCATTGCTTTAGAAAAAAAAATATTGAAAACAAAAAAATATTAATATTACTTTTATTGTGTCTCAATTATTTATGTACTTTTGTAATTTATGGAGAAACAATGCATAAATAGTTGAGACTGTTATAAAGTAAAGAGAGTTGAGAGAATTGAGAGAGAATTGAATAAATTTATTAATGAGGGGAGACCCCTTTATATAGGATACAATCTAGGGTTTCTGACTTAGCCAACAAGTCATTCACAATAATATATATATTTATAACACTCCCCCTTGAATGACTATTTATAGGATTGCTGCCTCGTTAAAACCTTGTCAGGAAAACCCAGTGGGACAAAACCTGAACGAAGGAAAAAGAGTACAGCTTGCTCCACCTGATTTAGATTACTGAACATCCTTGAGTCGACGCATACCAATTCCATTGACTAGTTTCTTGAAAATGGTAGTTGGTAATGACTTCGTGAATAGGTCGGCTAAGTTGTCAATTGATCGTACTTTTTGAACTTCAATTTCGCCATTCTTCTGAAGCTCGTGTGTGTAGAAGAACTTTGGAGAGATGTGCTTTGTTCTGTCTCCTTTGATGTAGCCTCCTTTGAGTTGTGTTATGCAAGCGGCATTGTCTTCGTATAGTATTGTTGGACCATCCTTTATAGAGCCAAGGTCACATGATGATTGGATGTAGTGAGTCATATTCCTTAGCCATACGCACTCTCGACTTGCTTCGTGAATTGCAATAATTTCAGAATGATTTGAAGATGTTGCCGTCAATGTTTGTTTCACAGATCTCCATGATATGGCAGTTCCTCCACGAGTAAAAACGTATCCCGTTTGTGATTTTGTTTTATGTGGATCTGAAAGATAACCTGCATCTGCATATCCAACTAAAGAAGATCCCAAATTTTGTGAATAGAATAAACCTAAGTCAATGGTACCCTTTAGGTATCGCAGTATGTGCTTAACACCATTCCAATGTCTTTTAGTGGGTGCAGAGCTATATCTCGCGAGGAGATTAACAGAAAATGCTATATCAGGCCGAGTGCAATTAGCAAGATAAGTTAATGCACCAATTGCACTTAAGTATGGTACTTCAGGACCAAGAATTGTTTCCCCATCTTCAAGTGGACGAAATGGATCCTTTTTCACATCAAGCGAACGAACAACCATTGGTGAATCCAATGGGTATGCTTGATCCATATTAAATCGTTTTAGCAATTTTTCTGTATACGACGATTGATGAACAAATAATCCATCTTTGATATGCTCAATTTGCAAACCCAGACAAAACTTAGTTTTCCCTAAATCTCATCTCAAATTCATTTTTCAAGTAATTTGCAGTTTTGTTGAGCTCTTCAGGAGTTCCTATCAAATTTAAATCATCAACATAAACTGCAATGATTGCAAATCCAACATTTGTTTTCTTTATGAAAACGCAAGGGCATAGGTCGTTATTTTTATATCCCTCTTTCAGCAAGTATTCACTAAGACGATTGTACCACATTGGTCCGGATTGTTTTAATCCATACAGGGATCTTTGCAACTTGATTGAGAACATAGTTCTAGGGCATGTATCATTTGCTTGTGGTATTTTAAGTTCTTCAGGAACTTTCATGTAAATGTCACTATCGAGTGAATCATACAAATACGCAGTTACTACGTCCATAAGGCGTATATCGAGCTTTTGTGACACGGACAGACTTATTAAAAATCTGAATGTTATAGTGTCCATTACTGGAGAATATGTCTCCTCGTAATCAATTCCTGGCCTTTGTGAGAAGCCTTGGGCTACAAGTCGAGCTTTGTATCTTGTAATTTCATTATCTTCATTTCTTTTTCTTACAAAAACCCATTTGTACCCTACAGGGGTTACATTTTTAGGAGTTCGGACTACAGGTCCAAAAACTTTTCGTTTTTCCAATGAATTTAACTCTGCTTGTATGGCTTCTTTCCATTTTGGCCAATCACTTCTAACTTGACAATCTTTCATAGATTGTGGTTCAGGATCCTCATTTTGCATTATTTCAAGTGTCATATTAAAGGCGAATATGTTATCCATGACAACATTAGTTCGCTCCCATAATTTATGAGATGATAAATAATTAATTGCGATCTCATTATTTTCGGGCACTAACGGTTCTTCAGGAACGACTTCATTTTCATTTGATTGATCAATCACTATCTTATCCATAGCTTGAGTATGAGTTTTCTCTTGTACATGTACTTTTCTCTTTCTCGGTACAATATCTTTTGCACCGGGTGGTCGACCACGCTTTTGGCGTATTTGAGACTCATTTGCTATGTTAATTTGCCCTTCAGGGACATCAATTTTCGCAGGAGTATTTACTGTTGGTATATGTGATTTTGTCACTTTTGTTGTATCAACAAAAGCATCGGGAAGTTGATTTGCGATTCTTTGCAAATTAATGATCTTTACAACTTCCTCCTCACACAACTTATTTCGAGGATCAAAGTGTGACAATGTTTTTTCATTCCAAGAGATAATACGAGGATTCTCAATATTCAATTTTGTTCCACCCAAAGTGGGAAAAGTCATTTCATCAAAATGACAATCTGCAAATCTTGCAGTAAACAAATCCCCTGTTAATGGTTCAAGATACCTAATTATTGATGGTGAGTCAAACCCAACATAAATTCCAAGCCTCCGTTGGGGACCCATCTTTGTACGTTGTGGGGGTGAAATCGGAACTTGGACCGCACAACCAAAGATCTTTAGATGTGATATATTAGGTTCTTGACCAACTGCAAGTTGTAAAAGGCGAATACTGATGATAATGTGTAGGCCTTATACGAATCAGTGAAGCAGCATGCAGTATGGCATGTCCCCAAACAGATTGTGGGAGCTTTGTTTTCATAAGTAATGGTCTAGCAATTAACTGGAGATGTTTTATAAACGATTCAGCTAAACCATTTTGTGTGTGAACATGAGCTACCGAATGTTCAACTTCAATTCCAATTGACATACAATAGTTATTGAATGCTTCCGACTTGAATTCGGCAGCATTGTCAAGACGAATTTTCTTGATTGAGTAGTCAGGGAATTGTGCTCGTAATTTTATCATTTGAGCAAGTAATTTAGCGAATGCTGCGTTTCTTGTAGAGAGCAAGCAAACATGCGACCATCGTGTGGAAGCATCAATCAACACCATGAAATAACGAAATGGTCCACATGGTGGATGTATTGGTCCACAAATATCTCCTTGGATTCTTTCTAAGAATGTTGGACATTCTGCATTAACCTTCGTAACAGAAGGTCTAATGATTAACTTGCCTTGCGAACACGCACTACATGGATATTCATTCGCTAAAAGGATCATCTTATCCTTTAGTTGGTGCCCATTTGAATTACCAATGATTCGACGCATCATAGTTGTCCCAGGATGCCCAAGTCGATCATGCCAAAGCATTAAAGCTTGTGAATTAGTGAACTTCTGGTTCATTACATTATTTGCTTCAACTAATTTTATCACGGTTCCATACATGCCAGATGGAAGTGATTGCAGTTTTTCTTTTATCTGTTTTCTTCCAGATTCAAAAGAAGTTATGCACAGATATTCAATATGATTTTCATGCATTGTTTCTATGTGATATCCATTACAACGAATATCTTTAAAACTTAGCAAATTCCTTCTCGATTTGCTAGAATACAATGCATCTTTTAGGTCTAGTATGGTGTTATTTGGCAAGATAACACTAGCTCTTCCGGAGCCTTCAATAATACTGGATGCACCAGAAATTGTAACGACATTGTTCTTTGCAAATGTCAAGTTTATAAAATACTTTTTATCTCGAAGTATTGTATGGGTGGTGGCGCTATCGGCAAGGCATTCATCCATCTATAAAAATAAAATAGTTTTAAAATTTATTTTGAAAAGATAAACAAAGTACGATAAATTATTAAAATGATCTAAACATTTTGATCAAAACGAAAATGCTTTGAAAATAAACTAATCAATGTTTTCCATGTTTTCCAATACGCCATTGCCAATCAGATTATCAATATTGCCATTCGGGTCCTCAAAGAAGTCAGAGGTCTCCAATTTTGTGATGTCAACTGGGCCATCATAATTCTCAAAGATTGAGTCATTGTAATCAGCAAGATTGGTCTCTACTTTACCTTTCCCTTTGATAGAATTCTGGTAGAGCTCAACAAGGTGTTTAGCCGTGCGACAGGCACGACTCCAATGCCCCACAATTCCACATCTATAGCATTTTTCTTCGCGCACCTTGTTCTCGTTTGGCTTATGCCTTTTGAAGCTACTACCTTGCTGATTATTTTGACAATTATTTCGCCCATGAGACCTCCCACGGCCACGTCCTTGTTCGTATCCACGTCCACGTCCTCGCCCATTACCACGACCACGTCCACGTTCATTAACATTTGCTTCAGGCAACGGTGTGGATCCAGTTGGTCGTTTCTCATGATTTTTCATCAGTAGCTCATTGTTCTGTTCTGCTACTAACAAACATGATATGAGCTCAGAATACTTTTTGAAGCCACGCAGACGGTATTGCTGCTGCAGGAGCACATTTGATGCATGAAATGTGGAGAACGTCTTTTCCATCATATCCTCTTCATTGATCTTTTCTCCGCACAAAGTTAATTTTGACGTTATTCTGAATAGTTCAGAATTGTACTCGCTAACAGTTTTGAAATCTTGTAAGCGGAGATGCATCCACTCGTAGCGTGCTTTAGGGAGGAAAATGGTCTTTTGGTGATCAAATCTATCAGCCAAATTTTTCCATAAGACGTGGGGATCTTTGACAGTGAGATACTCAACTTTCAATCCTTCATGAATATGATGACGAAGGAATATGAGTGATTTTGCACGATCCTGCGGGGATGACGTGTTTGCCTCTTTGATTGTCTCACCCAAACCCTTGGAGATCAAGTGAATCTCAGCATCAAGGTTCCACGATAAATAATTCTTCCCAGATATATCCAGTTCAACGAAATCTAGTTTCGCGATGTTTGCCATGAGTATCTACAAAATAAGATACATCAGATCTCGATTTTCAAAGATGTTATTCGAGATAATTAGTATATAATCAATTCGATATTGATATTTCTGCAGGAATATCATATCATGACATGATGTTCTTGAGGAACATTTAATTTTTAGATTTGATATCTCTTCAGGAATATCATATCATAATGTTCTTCAGGAACATTAAAATTTTAATTGATTTATTTAGGATAATTAATTTGATATTACTTCAGGAATATCAAATTATAATGTTCTTCAGGAACATATGATATTACTTCAGGAATATCAGATTATATGTTCTTCGGAAACATATTACTTTTGTGAAGAAGGGAGAAGAAATAGATATATTTATAATTATTTTTATAAATATAAACAAAATATAAATTATTGCCTTGTACTTCGGATCTTGGGTGGGTAGAACTTGGATAAAGAACGCGGTTGAGCTTCTCGTGCTGATAACGTGTTATAAAGTAAAGAGAGTTGAGAGAATTGAGAGAGAATTGAATAAATTTATTAATGAGGGGAGACCCCTTTATATAGGATACAATCTAGGGTTTCTGATTTAGCCAACAAGTCATTCACAATAATATATATATTTATAACAGAGACATAATAATTAACATAAAATGTAACTAATTGCATATTGTAAAGAAGAAAAACATTAGTATAATTTTTATTTTGAACTAAAGAGTGAATGATTGAAAAAAACTATGCAAAATGTTATTGAAGGATAATAGAATACTAATTTTCATGTGACCTGCAGTTTGTTTAAGTAATTCAAGTTGGCCATATGACTATGTAAGTTAGGGTTAACACAACACGATTTGAGATGCACATGTTGCAATATCCAAATATCAATATGGCTATTAATTATTACCTTTATCCTACTAAGGACCTGTTAGGGTTAACAAAACACGATTTGAGATGCACATGTTGCAATATCCAAATTTCAATACGGCTATTAATTATTGCTTCTATCTAGGTATGGGAATTTCGGTTTTTAGTTAACCAAATATAAAAAAATTGGTTTTCAGTTCGGTTATCGGTAAGAAAATTTTTATATATTTGGTTATCGGTTAACCTGATAACCGATTGTTAAAAACCGAATAATCGAAATATATTATATATATTACATATTATATGGAGTATATCCTTAAGGACGATTGTATAACAACACTCTCTTAATTATATCAGATTTTTAGTATTTTGTTGGATTTATGCATGTTAGGTTGAATTTATGCATGTTATTCATTTTCGTCGTTTTTCGGTTCGGTTAACCGGTCATTCGGTTCGGTTAACCGAACTTCCAGCCTACCTCTATCTTACTATTAAGAACTTGTTCTTTTGAACTGAAATCGGCTGAACTGAACTGTAACGCCCCGGCCCGTTGAGGGGTCGAAGCTCGGCCCTAATGGGCCGGCTCGGTTACCAATGTCTGCCGTCGGGAGTGATATTCTGGCCCCACTGTACCAGCACTTGTCTTTTCCAACGCAATATTCTGGCCCCACTGTACCAACACTTAGTCTTTTTCAGCGCACTTTGTCCTCACTCGTGCGCACCTGGGAAACTTCCCGGAGGGTCACCCATCCTAGAACGCTTAACTTTGGAGTTCTTATAGGAGGATGCCCAAAAAAGAAGATGCATCTGTTGGTATGAGTAGCATATTCAATTATTTTAACCCTTTGCATTTTCTGGGGCATTACAATCACCCCACCTTTTATGCGCAACGTTCTCGTTGTGCGCCTTTTTTTTTCAGGACCTACCATCCATGCAGGATTCTAGAGGTGGCCCCTACGGGTACTCTCACCAACTTTCGGGTGGAGCACTTGGTCCCGCATGACACTTAGTTCCCACAATTCGGGTGGGCACCTGCTCTGATACCATTTGTAACGCCCCGGCCCGTTGAGGGGTCGAAGCCCGACCCTAATGGGCCAGCTTGGTTACCAATGTCTGCCGTCGGGAGTGATATTCTGGCCCCACTGTACCAACACTTGTCTTTTCCAGCGCACTTTGTCCTCACTCGTGCGCACCTGGGAAACTTCCCAGAGGGTCACACATCCTAGAATTACTCCAGAACCAGCACGCTTAACTTTGGAGTTCTTATAGGAGGATGCCCTGAAAAGAAGATGCATCTGTTGGTATGAGTAGCATATTCAATTCCTTTAGCCTTTGCACTTTTTGGGGCATTACATGAACTGAACTGAACTGAACTTAATAGGTCTGAACTAAACTGAACTGAACTTAATAGGTTTGAACTGAACTGAACTTAATAGGTCTGAACTGAACTGAACTTAATAAAGTTGTGCCATAAAATTCGGTCACCGACACGTGTACAAGAGACGGTTGCCATGTCGTCAGAAAGAGCATCAATAAAGATATATCCAGAATAGAGCTAGAAGTAATACCAAAAAAATCCAAAGGGAGGCAGGACAGATTGCACAGAGCGATTCAAACTTTTTTCCGAGGCAAGACTAAGAGAAGAGCCAAAGAAGTACCAAGCGGCTACGGTGACTTCTCGAATTAATTACCAATAAAGTAATCACTAAAGTTAGTGGGTTTAGAAGTCTAATGCATGTATTAATTACCAATAAAGTAATCACTAAAGTTAGTGGGTTTAGAAGTCTAATGCATGTCTAATGCATGCAAAATACTTGTCATATGAGGTTGTTAGGTGTCTAACATATGTCATTAGAATAGGTTAGGATCACATGCATATATAAGGGAGGAAAATACATGTAAAAAGGGATGGAAAATCATTTCCACAAATTGCTATTGCAAAATACTTTATAAGAGTAATACAAACCTGAATAAGGGGGCATTGATGCCTAGTCTTTGTGTCTTTTCTGCACTCCGATCTATTACCCTTTTCGTTAAATAAATTAGTGTTTGTGTCGTTGTATGAACCTCCGATTCCAGCAAGTTATATTCGTATGAGATAAAACGGCCCGAAACAAATAGGTCTGAACTAAATTGAAATTAAACTCAATTTAATTTATTTAAAAAATGTTGAAATATGAATAAAAAAATTAAAAAACTAAAAAATAAAATAAAAAATTAAATGACTGGACTGAACTTAATTGATTTAAATTGAACTGAAATCTAAACGGAATTGAAGCGAACTAGGAATAAATCCAAAAGAACAAGTTCTAAATCTATAATCACATTTTTTTTGTTTACAAAAAATGTGACAATAAATGTAAGAATGAGAGAATATTTCTTAGCAACATAAATTGAGAGGAGATGATAATTGAATTTAATAGGAGGAGAAGACAAAATGCGCTGAAAAAGACAAATGTTGGTACAGTAGGGAGTAATTCTAGGATGGGTGGCCCCCGAGAAGTGCCCCGGTGCGCACGAGTGAAGACAAAATGCGCTGAAAAAGACAAGTGTTAGTATAATATGCCAAAATATCACTTATAACGGCAGTCATTGATAACCGAGTCGGCTCATTAAGGTTGGGCTTCGAGTGTTGGTACAGTATGCCAAAAATATCACTTCTAACGACAGTTATCGGTAACCGAATCGGCTCATTAGGATCGGGCTTCGGCCCTAGTCGGGGCATTACACTGTTTTATTTATGTTTTTTAAGAATGAATTGTTGAATTAAGTTCATGTTATTATTTAAAATTTAAATTCAGTTTACTTCACTTATTCAATTCATCGGTTCATTTCAAAACCCTACAAAAATTAAAAATATAAAATAATTATAATGAATGATTTTATATACTATGTAGTAGTACTAATTAATACTATATTTATGCTAAAATATTATTTATAATTTTTAAAATTTCAGTCAACTTTGGCCGTATTGAATTCAAAAAAATAGACTGAAATTTTCTAAATAAAATTGATTAAGTTGAATTGATTTATTTATAATAATTATAATAAATTTTCTACATTAATATATTATTATTATTAAAAATTAGAAACAATATTTTATCATAAACTAAATTATTTACTTGAAATTATTCATTTCAATTGCCTTTTTTTTAATATTATAATTAATTAAACTGAATTGAGTTGAGTTTAGTTGAAAGAACAAGTTATATTAACGTACTTCCAAAGAAAATATCACTTCAATTGTTTGAGGAGTACATTTTATTTACAACTATACAAATAATTACAATCTCTTTTTACATATTAAAATACATCATTCCAACAACTTCCGTAACCCATAATAAAGTTTGAGGGCGGGGAGGAATAACTGTAATAAAGTTTGCTTCAAATTTCAATCGATAACCAACTTTGTGTTTGACGTCGCAACAACAATCTGTGCTGTTTTTGATCACCTGCCCACACCAATAAGCAACAACAAATCGTTATCATTTTATCTGCTCCTGATTTCGACGTCTTTATATATATAATTATGTCAATTTTAGGAATAACATTAGTTGCGCAATTAATACTACTACCTCCGGCCATTAATAGATGTCATACTTTATTGGACACGGAGTTTAAGAAAATTGTTGTTTTTTAAATTTTTAATTAAAAAGTAAAGAGTAAAAATATATTTTAAAAGTGAAAAGTAAAGTAGTTGTGAGTAAAGTTTAAAAAGTAGGTGGGGTAAAGTAGAATAAAATTGTATATTAAAATGAAAAAGTTAGAATAATTATTTCCTTTTTTGGGGTGTGTCAACTATTGTTGGACACCCCAAAAAGGAAAGTGTGACAACTGTCTTTGGACCGAGGGAGTATATAATATTGATATTAAAATGCATCGATTGAATATTAATTTTTTTAATAAAAAAATTAAAGAAGAGATAAAAATAAAATAATCATCGACGATTATAAAAATTTATTGACGTCAATAAACTTTTAAAAAAATGTTTTAAAAAGAAAATATATTATAAAATTAAATTAATTTTTTTTAATGAATGAATATTTATTGTGTAACGTTCTTAAATAAACTTGAATAATTTTTTGGAACGAATTAAATATAGTGTATATTTCTTTTAATCTTGGAAGAAATAATAGCTGCAAGTATTGATTGATCGGTGTTATAGACTTGCTTCATGCGTTACTAACTTACTAAACGAAACAAACAAAATTTTGTTTTCTTCAATGTTGAATTTTATAGAAGTATTTATATATACATACACATACACACCATATAAAAAAGAAAAACCATTACCACATCCTTTAGATTTAAAGTTCACTCTTTTATCAAAGAAAAAAACCAGCTTTAAAGCAAAACAACTAAACACGCTTTCTTATCGAAACCGATGACATATATCATATATGCATTTGTGTGTCATGAAACATTATATCAATCATGTTAACTTTCGTTATGTTGGAAAAATTGGAATAAAATAATTGGTTTAACCAATATTTGACCGATTTTTTGTGGCTAAATATTAATTCACGTTGGAATTAATTTGTTGATAATTTTCTACGATGTTGCGTAGTTAATTATAGTATTTTATTTCATCAAGATCCGATTTTTCGGTGAGTGAGAAATAAATAATGAATTAGCCAAGTGAAAAGGGTATTATTGAATGAGATAATTAAGTCTCATCCCACATCGGAATGTGGGAGATAATGGGTTTGTGAAAACCATTATAAAAGGTCATTTGTATTGATTGTTGAGAATGTGAAAAGTCACAATCCCACATTGAATGTGTTGAGAAAATCAATACTTGTGTGATGGTATATGAGGATTTAGAAAATGTTTCAACTTTGAGTAAGCCCACTGACTTGAATTATTATTCTTAGTCAATTGGGAAATAATGATTTGGACTTTGGGCCTCCGAGAATTTTCTTGGGCCTATAAGAGTCTATAAGTACAAATTTTATTTGTATTGGGTTTTTTAATTAATAACACGTATGGTTATTATGGCTTGGGTTTGGGCTGAGTAAAATTAGTTGAAATATTTTAATTGGCTTAAGCTGTTGGGCTAGCCTAAATGGGTTGTACGGAATTTGAATAGTTTTCCGGCCCAAGACTTGAAAAGTCATCAGAATTTTATTTATATATTTAATAAAAATATATAAATTAATCCTCATTATGAGTGTGACCTTTGGGTTGCTAAAGACCTTTGAGTTGCCTTTGTCTTTTGATTTTAGTTGAGAGAGATAGACAATTCATTTCATACTTCTATCCCACATCAGAATCTCTTCTCTCTAAATTCATAACATTCTAGTGTTAGAATATTGTGTAAGCAATATTTAGTTCCTTGCATTTGCATATGCTCGGTTCTCTCTCTTTTCCGTTCGCCGGAGCTTCTAGCTGGTGTGCCTCAGACTAGAAGATTGAAAGTCGTTGTATCTTTGGGGACTAACGTCGTAAAACCGTAGCATACACAGGGCGTTTTAGTCTTGCGGATAGCGAAAGCGCCTCGACTACCCGCAACAAGTTTCTGTTCGAAGCCCGATAAAGGTTAATTTATTTAATTATTTTATTTAAGTTTTATTCTGGAATTGTAAAGATCAGTAGTACTGTTCTAGTCCAGATTTTATTTTATTTTATGTTTCGGATTTAGACATTTTGTACAAAAATAACCAACAACCCAAGACTAAAATTATTCGTATAAAATGTCTACCTCCGGAACTGATGGGTCCGGTTTGGTATCTCAAAGATGGACCTTTGGTCATCTATGAGAATGATATAGATGCTAAGAAACGTGTAACGTTTGAAGCATGTGAGCAAGGTGTTACCTTTGCCGGAATATTGTCCTTAACGGATTGAATATTGAACTATACGATATGTATAGAGTATGACTTCGTCTAAAGCACTTTGGGTTGCTAAAGAGGAAATACAAGATTGAGGACGTTGGAACTGAAATGTTCATCGTCGGTATATTCTTGAATTATTAAATGATCGTGACTAAGATCATGATATTTTTTTAATTTCAAGAGTACCAATTGATGTATACATAGTCGGAGAAGGCGTGTCGATCAGTGAGTATTTCCAAATGAGTGTTTCATTTGAGAAATTAATTTTGTTCTGAAAATGGGATAATTTTTTCAAACGACGATTCATATTCACCGCAATTGAATGATATGGTTGAATGAAAAAAAATTATAATAATAATAATAAAAAAAAGAATTTAAATAATAATAATAATTTTATTATTATTATATAGAACTCTGAAAGAGTTGATGAACGTCGTGTTGATTAATTATGAGTTATTTCAGAACACGTGGGGGAAGTTGTTTTGACAAGCTAACCTTGTATTGAAAAAATACTCACTAAAAATAAAATGAGAGGTGTTACGGATTTTTGAAAAAATCGTAAACCGACTTATAAGTATTTTAAAGTGTGGGAGTGCTTGACTAAGGTGTATATTCCTGAATCAAAGCAAATGAAAATGTTTGTGTCTTCTGTGATAGCAAAGTTGCTATAGGAAGAGCACAAAGCATTATGTATAACGGTAATCTCGACACGTTCGTCGAAGAATTAACACCGTTAGACAATTGATCTCAAAATGAAGTAATTTTCTTAGAATGTGTGAAATCTAAGAAAAATAAAATAAAATTGATTGATCCTTTGACGAAAGGAATTGATAGAGATCAATTGAGTATGTGCTAAAGGGATTGAGTTTGAAAAACCACATTTTAATGAACGATCATAACGGTAACCCTACCATGATGAATGGAGATCCCAGGAACTTGGTTCAAAGGGAAAACTAAGTTATGAAAATTCAGTTGAGCACTTGAAAAATATATTTATATATTTTATATATTTATATATTTTTTGAACTCATCCCTAAGGGCAAATCAAGTGCTAAATCCTGATGTGTGGTAATAGGTTAAGTTCTCGAGGAGACTTTTAATGAATCCCAACCGTTGAAAGGTGAAGTATGTCAGGATACTTTTGTGGGAGGTCACCTATATAAATGTGAAGTGAGGGCCGCTTCAAATGTAAACATTTATGAATCCAAAGTGAGTCCATGGCCAAAACGGACACAACATAAGAACGGGAAATTGATGGGGATTTATTGTGTAAATATCATTGACTCACTGTACGTTGTGGGGGAATAGTTCAAGGCATCGCGTCCACTAGGCCTCCTGTACTTCCGATGATAATTTACTACGAAAGGTTCAAAGCCGCAAACTACCTTTCCTGAAGCAATAAATTCTCTTGAGAATCGAGCACTAGGTCTGCATTGATTGCATGCATTCATTTCCACTCATGTGGGGGATTGTTGAAAAAATTGGAATAAAATAATTGGTTTGACCAATATTTGACCGATTTTTTGTGGCTAAATATTAATTCACGTTGGAATTAATTTGTTGATAATTTTCTACGATGTTGCGTAGTTAATTATAGTATTTTATTTCATCAAGATCCGATTTTTCGGTGAGTGAGAAATAAATAATGAATTAGCCAAGTGAAAAAGGTATTATTGAATGAGATAATTAAGTCTCATCCCACATCGGAATGTGGGAGATAATGGGTTTGTGAAAACCATTATAAAAGGTCATTTGTATTGATTGTTGAGAATGTGAAAAGTCACAATCACACATTGAATGTGTTGAGAAAATCAATACTTGTGTGATGGTATATGAGGATTTAGAAAATGTTTCAACTTTGAGTAAGCCCACTGACTTGAATTATTATTCTTAGTCAATTGGGAAATAATGATTTGGACTTTGGGCCTCCGAGAATTTTCTTGGGCCTATAAGAGTCTAATAAGTACAAATTTTATTTGTATTGGGCCTGTTAATTAATAACACGTATGGTTATTATGGCTTGAGTTTAGGCTGAGTAAAATTAGTTGAAATATTTTAGTTGGCTTAAGCTGTTGGGCTAGCCTAAATGGGTTGTACAGAATTTGAATAGTTTTCCGGCCTTGAAAAGTCATCAGAATTTTTGAAAAGTCATCAGAATTTTATTTATATATTTAATAAAAATATATAAATTAATCCTCATTATGAGTGTGACCTTTGCTAAAGACCTTTGAGTTGCCTTTGTCATTTGATACTCCCCCCTAATGAGTATAAATAGGTGCCTTAGTTGAGAAAGATAGACAATTCATTTCATACTTCTATCCCACATCAGAATCTCTTCTCTCTAAATTCATAACATTCTAGTGTTAAAATATTGTGTAAGCAATAATTAGTTCCTTGCATTTGCATATGCTCGGTTCTCTCTCTTTTCCGTTCGCCGGAGCTTCTAGCTGGTGTGCCTCAGACTAGAAGATTGAAAGTCGTTGTATCTTTGGGGACTAACGTCGTAAAACCGTAGCATACACGGGGCGTTTTAGTCTTGCGGATAGCGAAAGCGCCTTGACTACCCGCAACAAGTTTCTGTTCGAAGCCCGATAAAGGTTAATTTATTTAATTATTTTATGTAAGTTTTATTCTGGAATTGTAAAGATCAGTAGTACTGTTCTAGTCCAAATTTTATTTTATTTTATATTTCGGGTTTAGACATTTTGTACAAAAATAACCAACACGTTATACCGTATATAGTATATATATATTCCTATATATAATAACAAAACCATTTTTTTTCACAATAATAAGGTGTCCTCTTTTTTAAATTTATAATTATTACTCTCTCTTTTTGTAACAAAACTATTTCTTTCACAAAATACAAAAATATGATATTACTATAAAATGGATGATGTGTTATATTGTAGATGTGACTATTATTATGAGACATTCTATTTAAAAAAAGGGGGAATTATGTATTGGGGCACCTCTAAAAGTAGTATTATATCTACTACCTATATTTTTTCCTAATTCTGATATAGGGCAGTGTTCCATTATTAACCTTTTCAATATACTTCGTATTAATTAAAATAACTACTTATCAAAACCTAATATACAAAAAAAAAAATGTTTCTAATATATCTCGCTCAAATTTTCCACAAAACTACGGTAGAAATCGTATTATAACATGTCACTCGTTTATTCCTTACTACACACTAAACTATGGGAGCCGAGTGTTGCAAATCACTCCCATAATATCCATGGCCTGGAGACGAAAACCCTACTCACACCCCACATGATACTATGGGAGTGATCTATATTTCCCTTGTCAAAATACTATTCAATATTATTATCATTTTAAATTATTGTTAAATTTTAGTTATTTGTTCATAACAATCAATTTATTGAATATATATAAAAAGTGAAATACCACAACAATTTCCCATAGAAACAATACAAGAAATTTATATCTAACATAGATATTAAGAAGTTAATAAAAATCAAATACAAAAAACTTATCATAGATATTAAGAAGTTGATAAAAACCAAATACCAAACTAAAAATATCATAGATATTAAGAAGTTGTCATGAATATCATGTAAAATAATATTATAGAAATCTATCATAGATATGAAAGATTTCTCATAAATATCAGATAATTAGAAATTAGAAATCTACCATAGATATACAAAAATAAGTACAAAGAAAATTAAAACTATCATAGATATAGACCAATATTAAAATCAAAACAAACTATCATAGTACTAGCAACTAAAATTAATTTCAAAACGATAACTTTAATATAAATACATAGATATAGACCAATATTAAAATCAAAACAAACTATCATAGTACTAACAACTAAAATTAATTTGAAAACGACAACTATAATATAAATACATATGTACCCAAATTATGTAATGCAAATATATTTTGTTTGCACAATATATTTTGATATTATATACATTGCGCAAATATATTTTACCAAATATATTATTGCACAATATATATATATATATTTAGTAACGCTTAATATTAGTGAATATTACATAAATTAATATGTGTTACCGTAATATTATTTACAAAAATCGTTTAATATTATCGTAAGGATATTTACGACTTTATACATTTAAAAAAATGTCCTTACTTAGTATTTAAAAATACAAATACCCTAATAAATAAAAAAGTAAAAAATATACAACCCCTAAAAATGAGGTGAAAAACAATGGGTGTTCAAAATAATATTAAAAAACAATCTGCCCCATACCCTAATATTACCTTAAAAAAACTAGGGGTGGGCATGGGTCGGGATGGGACGGGATTTGGGTGATCCCGGTCTCGTTCCATAAATTTTTTTACGGGACGGGATGGGACGGGATCACACTTTTTGAAAATTGATCCCGTGAACTCGAGATCCCATATGAAAGTGGGACGGGATCGAGATTGAAACGGGATCCCATTTATTTAATTAATTTTAATAAAAAAATATTATTTATTTTTAATAATATTTTTATATACTTAATTTAATTATTTATTATAAAATATATTATTATTTTTCTTATAAAATCATATATTTGTTTGATTTAGTTTATAATATAGTATTAAAAAGTTTGTTTTTAACAAATTATAATAAATTAAATATATTAATATATTATAAATAATTTAAAATTATATTTTTTAATATATATAAATATATAACGGGACGGGACGGGATATTACGGGATTTATTTAGTTAATCCCGCTCCCATCCCATTATTTTAATACGGGATCGAGACGGGACGGGATTAACATTTTTTATATTTCAAACCCGTCTCGTCCCGTCCCATTTTACCACGGGACCGGGACGAGATCGGGATTTCGGGACCAAACGCCCACCCCTAAAAAAAACATGTCTACTATTTTGAAATAAATAAAATTATTTTATTTTCAATTTATTTCCAGCTCAATCAAGTTCATTTTCAATTCATTTCAAATAAAATTACAAAAAATAAGATAAAAAATAATTATCATAAATGATTTTAAGTACAGTATATGTACAAATTACAATCAAGTAGTGTTAGAATATTATTTATAAATTTTAAAAAAATATTTAATAATGTATATATATATATACAAATTATTAGTTCGTATTATTATATATTTTGAAAGAAAATGGACTCCAGTTCTCCGGTTAGACTTAAGCTATGTCAGCCATACTTGAAGCAGTCATTAAGCTCTAGATTTCAACCTTTGAGATTTCTATCGGCCGAAATTCAACAATGGAAGAACTTGAGACCTCAAAGAAACTTCCTCAAGTAATTAATATTCTTGGGTGCTTAAAAAAATATATTAAATTTAAAAAAGAAGAGTAGTATATAACCTCACAATATTTGGAAGTTATGATTATGAGCCTTCGCCCATATACAGTATTTCACTTACCCTTTTACGTGCAATGATACATAGAGTTCCACTTTCCATGCCTCCAAAACTTGTCAATTTTCGACCCTAAAAAAATTGTGGTTCCATGGGAAGCTTTTAAAGAGTGGAAACGTACTCATGTTTCCAATGAGAAAAATAACAACGACACACGTAATTGGGTGTCTTTATATCAAATCGGAGTCATTTAATAATTATAGTTGCAATTGGAATTTTTTTGAAGTGTTCCATAATAATTGTCACATGACTCACATCTCCCATAAAAATACAATTTTAAATATAATTTTACTTTTCTACTTTATTCACTTGCTTTTTAAATTTTAGACATTACTATTTCACATTTTTATCCTTTAATTTTTAGTAAAAATATAAAAAACTATAGTAAAAATTTTCTTAATCTATGTTTATAAAAGTAAAAAAGTCATTAATTTTTAGAGAGAGTAATATGTAGTACTAGACAATTTATTTAATAAATAAAAAATAGATTACATGTTAATGACAAGATAATGTGTTTAAACACAATAAAAAATGCACTTCTTTTAATAAATGATAGATTAAATGTTAATTATTTTCAATTGGATTCATTTCAATTCATTTAAAAAAATAAAAATCAAAATAAAATAAAAAAGAATTAAAATAATTTATTTTATTAAAATATTTATTATTATAAAAAAGTTCGTTATATATTTCATATCTATTGGATAAAAAATAATAAACTCAAATATAAATTAAATAATATTATTTATTATTTTAACAAAACTTTTTTAAATGTTGTTGATTCAATCTCAATATTATATCAGAGCAAAACCTGATCATGTTAAAAAGGGTCGCCAAGCGCCAGGGACGTAGACAAGGGAGTGCGAGAGGGTGCGATCACACCCTCTACTTTTGATTTAAACTTATTTTTTATCCTAAGTTTTATACTACTCCCTCCTATTCTTTTTAAATGTCGTTTAAGCATTTTTCACACAATTTAATGAAAAAAATTTATGCCAAAATTAACCCTATTTATGGTACATTAAAACTAATAAATTAATATTAAAATATTTTTTTAAAGAGTTTTTTTAATTGAAAACTCTTACTTTTCTTCTTTTACTAATGCTAAACACAATAAATAAGTGATAATTATCATTAATTAGACCATCATTAATAAAGGTATTATAAGAAAAATATTATAAAACGACAAATAAAAAACAAATAGTACAAAAACTAGAACGACAAATAAAAAAAATTGGAGAAAGTAATATTTAAAAAAGTAAAATATCAAAAACAATTTTACAAAGAAAATATGTATATTTTATAATATTTTAATTTGTTTTTTCATAAAATTTACAAAGAAAATATGCATATTTAAAATATTATAATCTTAAGGGATGTTAATATTAATAAACATTTTATTTTTATATTTATACTTATATTTTCCATAAAATAATTCAAACTTTTTTTTTTCAATTATTCAGAATGATATTCAGGCTCTTTAAAATTAAATAATTATTTTATTTTCATTATAAAATACAATTTCATTCTTACTTTTTAATTGATTTTATAAAAATTAATCACAATTACCATTATTATTCTTGTGTGAAAATGTCATAAATAATTGCTAATTAATTTCCGTATTAAACCAATACTAAGTTAACCTAAAGAGCATTGTATTTTTTTCTTATCAAATTCGCACCATCTAATTAAATATTATGGAGTAGTATTTGAATTTAGCAATAATTGGAATGAATATCCAATTTATAACATTTGTTTCTCCTAATATTCATATGTTTTGAGTAAAAAAAAATTATGTTAATATATCATTGAAGTTAGAAAAATAATTTAAAAAATTATATTTTAAAATGTGAATGCTATGCAAGATAAAATTTCTACTTACATCTGTCTCATATTATTATAAATTAATTTACACTACATATTGTTGGGTGTGAAGGTTAATTCACGCCGGAGACGATCGTTGGAGACGACGGAGAAGACGAACGGGATTGGACGCGCGTCGGGGAGTCGCCGAGAAGTCCAGGCGAGAGTTTTGGCTTGGTGTCGGCCGACACCAAGCCCCGTCGGCCGACAGAGGGCGGTCGAGCATGATTCTGACGATTCCGAGCTCCAGCCCGAGGTGAAATACGCATTGCGTATTGGGTGTCGGCCGACACCCTTGTATTGTCGGCCGACATGCACGGAAAAGTCCAGAGGGACTTTTTGTCTTTCTCTCCAAGTCACCTCCCCCTATATATTAATACCCTACTCGTGTAATTAGGGTATGAGAGCACCAGAAGCACAATAGAAGTCTAGAATAGTTAGAATAATCGAGAGCGTGAGTATACTGAGATACGAGTGTATTTGTAAACTCCTCGGAGTCGATTATTGCGTATTCTAGTGAAATCTGCAGCGGCGAGAGTGGACGTAGCCCTTGTTAACAGGTGAACCACTATAATTCTTGTGTCTTTATTTTTCTCGTACTATTTTTGTGTTTGTTTATCGTTTCTTTTAGAGACGGAATTGGGCGCAAATCCCAACAACTGGTATCAGAGCTTTGGTGGAAAAGCTGGGCAATCGAAAAAACGATGGGAGACATCACGACTTTTGGAGTTACGAGATTTGATGGCTTGGGTTTCGCATCTTGGAGGATGGAAATCGTGAACTATTTGGACGAGAACAATATTCATCACTCGTTGGAAGGCGCGAAGCCGGAGGAAACGAGCGAGGCGGATTGGGCTATCCTTAATCGACAAGTACTCGGAATTATCCGTTTGACGTTGTCGGAAAACATCGCGAAGAAGGTGATGAAGAAGAAGACAACCGCGGGGATGATGAAGATGTTGTCCGAGCTGTATGAGAAGCCATCGGTGACGAACAAAGTGGCCTTGCTGCAGAGGTTGTTCCATTTGAAGATGGAAGACGATGGTGTGGTTGCGACTCATGTGAACGAGTTCAACTCGATTGTCAAAGAAGTGGCTTCGTTTGAGATCGAGGTTGATGATGAAGTTCTGGCCCTGACCTTATTGGCATCGCTACCGATTAGCTGGGAACCAATAAGAAAGGCGTTGGGTGATTCCATGGGAGGTGGGAAGTTGAAGCTTGAAGATGTGAGGGACCGCGTCCTTGCCGAGGGAGTTCGGAGAAGGGATTTCGGGGAAGCATCTACTTCGACTACGTCGGCCATGTTTATGAGCCGATGTGAGCATCGCTATGGGGATTCTAAACGCAATTGAAGGGTGAGTTCGAGCAACCGAAAGAAGAAGCAATTCAAGTGCTGGAATTGCAGAAATCTCGGTCACTTAAAGAGGCATTGTGGAGAGCTTTCGGGGATCGGAGGCGGGACAAATGCGGTGACGGAAGAAGACGAGAGTGGAGATGTCTTGCTAACATCTTCTGAGCCTCTCGAAGCCTCTTGGGTACTTGACTCGGGAGCATCGTTTCACACAACGACGAGACGTGAAGGCATGGAGGATTTTGTTGCCGGAGATCACGGGAAGGTTTATCTTGCGGATGGAAAGACCTTGGGCGTCGTGGGTGTTGGTAACGTGAGATTGAAGACGTCGTTTGAGCAGACGTTGAAGCTGTCGAATGTAAGGTGTGTGCCGAAGCTGTGGGGGAATTTGATCTCGGTTAGCCAGCTTGAGAGGGGTGGACACAAAGTTACATTCGAGAATGGGTCTTGGAAGGTGTCAAAGGGTGCGATGGTTATTGCTCGTGGTCAAAGGACGGGTACCCTTTACACTACGACTTGTTGTCGTGATATTGGTGTGGCCGACGACACCAATGAGCTTGAGCATTGTGGGCTAGGTCGTATGAGCGAAAGAAGACTGCAGTCAAAAGTGAGTTCGGAGGAACCTCATATGGATCGGAGTCCGTGTCTCGAGAAGCAGAGAAGAGTAAGAATCTCGGTAGCCGAGAGAGAATCAGAATATGGAGAGCTGAGATATGATTTGGGAGATGTTCCGGTAGATGTGGCCCATGTAGACCAACCGGAGAAGGTCTCGATGTTCAATCATATGCTTTCAAAGCGAGACGTCGTAGCAATGTTGGCTGAAAAGGCGAGCAATAGGACAATGAGAAACGAGACCAGCTCGTTATTGTCAAGATGTGACTCGTTGGTAAGAGACGAGGTAATGCATTCGGGTAAGTCTTCTTGTGACTCTGCTGAAGGACTTATGAAAAATTCGAATAGCATTGTTGTTGGGATTCGATGTCCCGGGCTATTAAAATTTATGCGGAACCGATAGCCCGACCGAAATCCTTCATCGCCGGAGATTGGATTCCCGACTCATCCGCAGGAGTCCGACCTTTGGAGACTACGCGCCCGAAGACACGCAGCCCGCCCCCAGCCGATTTTCTCCCGCGAGTCGGATCCACGAACGCGAACCACCGCACGAGCCGGGGCCCGACCGAACACCCAGCGAGGCCCGAGGGCCGCGAGCATCCAGCCGAGCCCCCGCACGGGGCTCGCGATCATCTCGCGATGATCGCTGGGGATGCACGAGGCATCCCCGGGGCTGCTCGTAGCAGCCCCGCAGCGAGTCCACGACTCGCTGCTCGCGGCGGGGTTCAACCCCGTACGCCCGCTACGGGTAAACCCGTAGCGCATACAGGGCAGCTACGGGTGACCCCGTAGCATACCCGCGATCGAGCTCACGGGCTCGATCGCCCCTCGGCTCCAGCCGAGGGCTCCTCCGCGCGACGCCGCCGGACGGTGAGGGCTGGGGTCCATCCGCCGTGGCACCAGCCCACGGCGAACCCCGGTGGTCGACCCGAGGTCGACCCCACGCCCCGGCGTCCAGCCGGGGCTCATCCTCTTCGTCCGCGCGCCGCGATCGAACCCTAGGGTTCGATCGCCCCCTCGGCTCCAAGCCGAGGGTTCTCTCGATCTTCGCCGGGGATCTCGAATCCCCGTCCCCGAAGTTCGTACGTTTATCCGGATCGTGTGTTCATGTATATACTACAATTAATTCACACAAAATCATAAAAGAGGGATTATGATTTTACCTTAGATTCGTTGTACGGAGAAACGAATTAACGCGTTGATGACCTTGCGATCTTCCCACGTATTCCTTGCACCTTGTCCGAACGTCGTGTGGGCGACGATCTATCGAACACCTTATGGATCTTCTTCACTCTCCAAAACTTTTTAGTTGGCGTAACTTAGGATCTCTTAGTTATGAAAAGTGAAGACCATGTAGTGCTTATATAGGCTACGTAGGGGATCAAAAGGAGAATAAATATTGGGCTTCCAATATTGAAAATTAAATTGGGTCCAACCCAAATCCATTAATTCTTATCAATATTAATTTTATTTATTTTTCCACTATATAAATAAAATTGCACTCCCAATATTATTCCATATTATATCAAATAATATTTCTCCATCTTAGTATTATTTATTCCGTGTATTTAAGATTTAAATATCCATGAATAAATTTATTTATTGCTCAATAAATATTATTCATTTCTTATATCCGAGAATAGTACCGTTCAACTTTAATTATTATGCGGATTAAATCCACCTGCAGGGTTTACATAATAATTCCTTATGAACTCATCTCGGGGATATTATCAACCCTTACGGGATACACTTTCCCGTCAAGTATTCACGGCATGTCGTATATAAAATATAGTGACCCAACTTAACCGGTAATTAACCCAATAATTAAATCGGTTAATTACCTTGGCAAATCAAAGTCACTTATATTAAATACACACACCCGCAATAATATCGGGGATTAAGAATAAAATACTCTGAGATTTAAATTGATTATCCAAGGCAATCCTAATCAATAAATCTCAAGCGATCCGCCCAATACACCAAGTGTACAAGTGTGATAAAATAATTAAGATAAATTATTTTCTCTCTCACACAACGACTATACCGATGGATTGGTCCGTGTCCATCTAGGTCGTGAGCAACTGTTCGATTGAATACGAGTAACCGATAGTATGATCTTCTGTGTGCCCATGCCCCACCATACTAACTACAACGTATAAAATCCAGGACTATATTTTGCATAATTAATTAAATGCAAATAATTGTTTATTAATTAAATAGGTTAAATGCTATGACAGGGAGTTTACCGGTACTTAAATCTAGACATTAAGTACACAACTCCAACAATCTCCCACTTGTACTAAGGTCTAGTCATTTCCTCCAAACTCCCGACTTCCATACTCATCACGTGCTTAAGTTATACTTCCCAGAAGTATTTTGTGAATGAGCAATCTAGGTCGCCGATCTGAAGTTATCTTGGTGACTACTGCGTCGTCTCTCTGACGATGACTCGTATCAGGTGGTACTGGCTCTATGTGTTATCATCACCTTTTTGAACTTATGACTTCTTCCAGTTCTCCATGCACCGCTATATACATAGCCTTTGGCGAACCAAGAATCATATCCAAGTTCAGAGGTCATTCCGGAACCTAACCAAAACTTCCGCTGCCTCTGAGGCTGCTATTTGGTTTATGATAGAGCCCGAGAAGCTTCACGCTTATCACTCTTTCTTCCTTAGGTTCCACCTCTTCTAAAAGTGAACACATAGCCTGATATCGACTTACACTGGTCCTTCTCTGATTTTTGAATCTGAGAAACTGTAATCTAAGAAGATTTCGTTTTTGCTAGTAATCCTGTACTTCCCAAGTACTTTTACAGCATTTGAATATCTCTTATCCAGATTACTTTGATATCCTCCCACTACGCAAACCGCATAGTTGATATCAGGTTCTTGTTTTATAACACCGCATTTACAAAGCTCTTTACACTCGAAGTGTAAGAATCTGCTTTGTTTATATCTATCTCCTTTATGCGCTCAAGACACATACCTTAGATAGATGCATTCTGTTCTCGAAAGGCAAAAACCTTTCTCAGAATTGTGCATGTTTAAAACAGACCATAATCGTATAAGATATCTTAAGAGAAGTACAAATGTTCTTATCTAGAGATCGAAAGATTTCTAAGAACATGATCCAACTTACTCTTAATCTCATACTTTGATTTATTTAGACAACCTCTATTTTATGTCTGACAACGCTTTTACATTGTTGCCAATGATGAAGTGTTATCTACAAAATTCCGAGAAACACCACTTTGTTTCCATTACGTCTCCAATACACCAATCTTGTCTATGCTTCTTGATGAATCCATAAAATGGACTATCTCATCAATTTGCAAGTTCCACAAGTTTCAGCTTTGTGATAATCCATAAATGGATTTACTAAGCTTGTACCTCTAAATGATCTTGCCCCTTTAACAATAATAAATTATTGCTATCCAAATAGGCACATTTAGATTAGTACTGCCTCCTATGCAGAACTAGGGATCGACTTCATGTCTACTAGATCCAGAGTTTAAAACTCCTCCAGTCTTATGAACATCTCTGGTCGCTTAACAACCTCCCACTGCAATGGCGTTCCGGTGTATAACAGTAATAACATTAGGTGCAGTTAGTGGTGTACTATTACTCGGTTAGGCTGGTTCTCAGTCTTCTCTTTCCTCTTTATAAAGTACTTTGTCAGTTAGGGCATTGTAGTTCATTTAATAGTCTTCCTCTAAGAATCGGGCGAAGACACCCTTCTGGTTCGTAGTACTATTGAACATACAATCACTTGTTCTTCTAGGATATTCTACAACCACATAGAATGTGCCGTTGTATCCAGAAATATCCACAGAACATAGGTAGTTCCGAACAAACTTGTCCTTTTACTATTAGAATCCCATCTCTTATTTCTGACACACCATGTCTACACCTCAGTGTATGGTGTAGTCGCTTGAGACTTAATCTCAATCTTTGATTTATGCTATGTGTTATTTAGATAGGTGATAGCCTCCGCGAACAAGTCGCAGGCTTTCAATGGATATACTTTGAAGGTTCCCCATAACAGCTTTGTGTTGAAAAACATTCCGCTTTTATGGCACATCAAGTAGTCTAATCCATTTACTAGTATTCCTTGAAAGGAAAACTACTCATACCTTTCTATTTACACATATGTCTGCATATATCATCTTTGATCATTCTTAATACTTGTCCGAACTCCATCCTTTATCCAGAAAGGTTAACTCAGTTGTATCATCTTTCAAGATCGATTCTTAAGTCGGGAGGTCCATTCCTCCAACTATAATTGATCAAATCAATTTCGACCTTTTGAATCCCTTTTGAATAGATACTACCAAGTTCAAGAATTCACAAGTATAATGATTAATAAGAGAAATACATCTAATAAGTAAAACAAGTTATACATAACGGTTTGTTGCATCGTGGTAGACTAAGTATTCATCATTCATATATATTGCTATCTAATGTACCAGAATAGATATTGCCATTATTTCTTATCTAAACCATCAAATGATTAAAGAAATAAAATATCCATTAATGATAGAAATCCAGAACAAAAGTTCTTTCTAAAATAAAAGGTACAAAGCAATAAACTTGAAATGAAATCCTATAACTATCATAAAGATAAACGTCTTCCACTGCAACCGCTGCTTCCTCAACAGCTCTGCCCATGAGGACTCGAACTCTTCTTATCTAAGTCGCTGGGTTTTCTGGAACCCCTGCATTTAGAATGCACATACCGTCAGTGGTTCCATATCTACACACCAGAATTCTGGTAGATAATACCCCTGACTATGTTTTACGACTAAAGAAAAAAATTCGTACCTTTGAGAGGACAAGATGTAGACTCCCAGTACTCAGACTGCTTTCCTTGGGGATGTTTGCCAGAAGGCTTCTTTATCCCACCCTTTGGTCCAAGTCCCTTAGGACCACCGGACACCCTTGTCTTCTTCTCCTTTCCTTTGCCTTTAGGTCCGAAACCTTTGGCTTTGGCTATAAGAGCTTGCGATTGTTTCAACTCGTCCAAAAGATCCATCATCTCAAAAACATGATCAAGTGTTTCATCGAAGTAACAGATCTTTACGAGTATCCTCATCGCCTCTTTTCTAGCCTCCCCATCATGTCCAAACAACAACTTGAGTTTGAGCATGACATCATGATTAATGGCTAGTGAACGAGCACTCTCCCATTTTTCAAAGTCAAAAATCTCATCCTCAGTCGAGTTAATGGTGAGTCCAGGAGGACAAGTTTAACTGAGTACATCTTTGTACTCTTTTGCAGTCTGAGCAATGTCTAACTCTTCTTTCCATTCAACACAGTGTGGAACCAGTGCGTCAAATTCCTCAAGTATCATCTCAAGTGGATTCATAGACATTTTCTAAACCCATAAGCACATTTAAACAAACAATTAATTTAATATCCGACGTTATCTCCCTGGAATAACATCATTAAATCACTAATCACATCTAAAATCCCATCAGGTAAGGCAAGCCACGTGGTGTGGACGTTTACCCACCCAAATGATTTAGTAATTAGATTTTCTTTGGTCATACATCAATTATAGCGTAACTTCGTGGGGAAGAATACTATAACGCGTATCTAAGTGTAAACCATTACTCAGCACTAAAGTAAATCGCTTGGAATTGCTACATCACTGCAAGCCACGTGGTGTGGACGTTTACGATAATTTCACAACTCTTCACAATCACTTATAACTGTCTACATCAATTAATCCAAAATCCGTCAGCACAGCAAGCCACGTGGTGTGGACGTTTACTACACTAAGAGACTTTTATAATTGACTCCCAATTACAAGATCCATTAGATTTTGTAAATCAAGACTCGGAGAATCATAAGTGAAACTCGAAGTTTCTAACCAGTGATTCACCATGCGAGCGACCCTATCTCTCATAAATGAGGGAGCCGAGCAGACAAACGACCCACCTATCAAAGAATGGCACGAAAGTCTCTAATTTGTGTCATCCACATGACCAAGTGGCTTTGGCTCCATTCCACTCCCCGGGGTGAGAATGAGTCGACTTGAAGTCAGTTTTAGAAAGACAAATTAGGCATTGTTTGATAAACTCGATCAATGTTTCTTGTAAAAGGAATTACAAGAATTCTCCTCCAATGACTCGTCTATACGAACTTCGAAAGTCCATAAGAGTCACCAAGAGAACAGTAATGGAGACCATGGGAATGTTTCCATCCCCTCTCCCACTTAGCTTTTTATAATAAAGGGATACGCTATCTAGTGCATAAAGTAAACACATATAGCATGCATGAAAGCAATAAAGCACATAGATCACATAGTCAAAATAATGCTAGAGAAATATTTTTCCCGACTATCATGGCTTTATCTTCATATGCATCCTCTAGTCTTCAGTCTTCGTTTCTTGAATGCTTCATGTGACGAGAATATTAATTTCCAATATTTAAATCTATTTATTTTCAATTAATCCAAAAGTTACTTAATTCGAAAATTAAGTCAATTGAATATATCAAAAATAAAATTAAATATTATTAATATATATTTATTTATTTATTTTCCTATCTAGTTCTATTAAATCTCTAGAATAATCTATCCAAGTAAAACTTGGAATATTCTAGAAGATATCTATAATAGAACAAGGAAATAAAATAAATTAGGACTCACTACTTTCCAAATTTATTTTTTTTATTCCTAATCCATGAATGTTCCCATGAGTAGGAATAATCAAATAGGAAAAATAAATTTAGTACTAAATTAATTAAATTTCTAATCTATGAATATTTCCATGAAGGAAATAAATCAATAGAAATAAAATTAATTTAAATTAATTCTTTTCCTAATCCATGAGAGTTTCCTAAAAGGAAAGTACTCAAATAGGAAACCCGAATTAATTGGGAAAGTAGATCTTGGTAGGAATAGCATGGGATTGGGAGATCCCACGCCATCCCCACCGTTGACCTCCACCGCCCGGGACCACCGCCGTCGCCGCCCCCAGCCCACGCGCCACCACCACCGGTGGCCGGCGTGGCCGGAAGCCCTAGCGGGCAGCCCCGGGGTGGGGTCGATCGATCCTCATGGGGATCGATCATGGGGATGATCGACCCCCCCGGTTTTTCGTCCTCTTCGTCTTCGTCACACGTCTTCGTCTTCCGGCGATCGTCTCAACATCGAACCAACGTAATAAAATTACAAGAATTAAATTACAATATCCGGTATCGATTCTATACATGAAATCGACCCTATACATTTTCCGGAAAATAAAGTGCGTAATAATAAATCCTAAATTCGGTCAACCCCCGAATTTTTACTATTACAACATTCATCCACACAAAACGAATCTCGACATGTCCGAGAGTTTAATAATCATGATAATTAATTAAAAAACAATTAATTAAATCCAACCATGATAGCCGGAAATCCTGCAAGGTAGAACAATAATCGAGCATATTGTTGGAGTTGTGTACTTAATGTCTAGATTTAAGTAACGGAAACTCTCAATCCATTGCCATTAATCTATTTAATTAAATAAACAATTATTTGCGTTTAATTATTTATAATTAAATATATGCAAATTATAGTCCTGGATTCTATACGTTGTAGTTAGTATGGTGTGTCGGGCCCACACAGAAGATCATACTATCGGTTACTCGTATTTAATCGAACAGTTGCTCACGACCTAGATGGATACGGACCAATCCATCGGTATAGTCGTTGTGTGAGAGAGAAAATGATCTGTCTTGATTATTTTATCACACTTGTACACTTGGTGTATTGAGCGGATCGTTTGAGATTTATCGATTAGGATTGCCGGCGATAATCGATTTAAGTCTCAGTGTATTTTATTCTTAATCCCCGATATTATTGCGGGTGTGTATATTTAATATAAGTGACTTTGATTTTCCAAAGGAATTAACCGATTTAATTATTGGGTTAATTACCGGTTGAGTTGGGTCACTATATTTTATATACGACATGCCGTGAATACTTGACGGGAAAGTGTATCCCGTAAGGGTTGATAATATCCCCGAGATGAGTTCATAAGGAATTATTATGTAAACCCTGCAGGTGGATTTAATCCGCATAATAATTAAAGTTGAACGGTACTATTCTCGGATATAAGAGATGAATAAATTAATTAGCAATAAATTAATTTTATTCATGGATATTTAAATCTTAAATACACGGAATAAATAATACTACCGGAGAAATATTATTTGATATAATATGGAATAATATTGGGAGTGCAATTTTATTTATATAGTGGAAAATAAATAAAATTAATATTGATAAGAATTAATGGATTTGGGTTGGACCCAATTTAATTTTCAATATTGGAAGCCCAATATTTATTCTCCTTTTGATCCCCTACGTAGCCTATATAAGCACTACATGGTCTTCACTTTTCATTAACCTAAGATACGCCAATCATAAAGTTCTTGAAGAGTGGAGGAGATCCATGGAGTTCGGTAGATCGTCGCCCACACGACGTCCGGGCTAGTGCAAGGAATACGTGGGAAGATCTCAAGGTCATCAATTGAGTTCTTCGTTTTTCCGAACAACGAGAACGAGGTAAATCGTAAAACCCCCTTTATGATTTAATCGTTTTAATTATCGTAAAAATATCGTGAACCAAGATCCGTGAACGCGACCCATGTCGAGGTTGAACCGGGCGGTGGTGATCGAAGATCACCGGACCGCCGGCGGCTCAACGGCTCGAGCATGAGAGGGTCGAGGGGGCGTGAGCCTCGGCTGGACGCCAAAGGACTCGAACGCACGGGCTCGGCCGCGAGCTACGGGTTTTCCCGTAGCGGATTCGCGGGCTGTCCGAGCCCTCCCCGGTGCGCGCTCGCAGCGAGCTGCGAGTTTTCTCGTAGCGGACTCGCGAGCCATGCGAGTTACGCACGGGGCTGTGCGGGAGAAACCCTAGCGCGCGCCCGGTGGCGCGCGCACGCCTCGATCGGGCAGCGGCGGTTCGAGCCGTTGCTAGGGCTCGATTGGAGTGATCCGCGAGGGTTCCCGGCGCGGTTTGCGGGCTGCTACGAGCAGCCCTAGGCGGCTGCTACGGACAGCCGCGAGCCCACGCGTGGTGGCTCGATCGAACAAGCCACGGGCTATCCCCGTGGCGGGTTTGTTTGATTAGGCTATCCCCGTGGAGGTTCGTGGCGGATTTCCGGCAACCGGGATTTCGTTTGGAGTTGTCGTTCCGCAATTTTAGACAATCCGGATATTCGATCTCCAAAGGATTTCGGTCGGAATTAATTGGATAATTAATTTTAATTAATTTATTAATTCCGGGATATCGATTTCCAACAACTGGTATCAGAGCGTTGGTTTTAGTTCACGGTATTTTTCGATAAATTGTTCTACCTTGCAGGGTTTCCGACTATTATGGCTAGATATAATTGTTCTTGATTATTGTCATAATATTGTTCTTGATTATTAAACTCTCGGACATGTCGAGATTCGTTTTATGTGTGGTGAATGCTTGTAATAGTAAAAATTCGGGGGTTGACCGAATTTAGGTTTATTATTACGTTCTATTTTTCCGGAAAATGTATAGGGTCGATTTCATGTATAGAATCGATACCGGATAATTGTAAATTAATTTTGTAATTTATTTACGTTGGATCGATGCCGAAACGACTACCGGAGAAGACACGTGACGAAGAGTAGAAGGGCTCGGGATCGATCATCCCCATGATCGATCCCATGGTGTTCGATCGAGGGGAGGGGCTGCCCGGGAACTCTCGGCCACGCCGGCCACCGGTGGTGGTGGCGCGTGGGCTGGGCGGCGGCGGCGTGCTCCTCCGAGCGGCGATCGATGGTGGTAGGGCGCGGGGACTCCCAACCCGTGCTCTTCCGCCGAGATCCAACTTTCCTATTTTAATTCGGTTTTTTTATTTGATTATTTCTTTTATGGAATATTCATGGAATAAGAAAAGAATTAATTTAGTATTAAATTTATTTTCTTATTGATTATTCCTATTATAGGAATTTTCATGGATTAGGAAAAGAATAAATTTAGAATTAATTTATTTTTCCTATTTTATTATTCCTTTATGGAATTTTAAATGGATTAGGAAAATAATTAATTTGGAAAGTTTGAAAGTCCTTAATTAATTTTTCCTATTTAATTATTCCTTTATGGAATTTTTAATAGATTAGGAAAAGAATTAATTTGGAAGGATTAAGAGTCCTAATTTATTTTATTTCCTTATTCTATTATAGAGGTCTTCTAGAATATTCCAAGTTTTACTTGGATAGACTATTCTAAAGATTTAATAGAATTAGAAAGGAAAATAAATAAATAAAATATTAATAATATTTAATTTTATTTTCGATATATTCGATTGACTTAATTTTCGAATTAAGTAACTTTTGGATTAATTGAAAATAAATGGATTTAAATATTGGATATTAATATTCTCGTCACATGGAGCATTCAAGAAACGAAGACTGAAGACTAGAAGATGCGTACGGGGATGCGATAAAGCCATAATAGTCGGAAAATAATATTCTAGTATTATTTTGACTATGTGATAATATTCTATGTGCTTTATTTCATGTATGCATGCTTATGTGTATTTAATTATGCATTAGATAGCGTATCCCTTTGTTATAAAAAGCTAAGTGGGAGAGGGTATGGAAACATACCCATGGTCTCCATTGCTGCTCTCTTGGTGACTTTTATAAACTTTTGAAGTTTGTATAGATAAGTCATTGTAGGAGAGTTCTTGTAATTCCTCTTACGAGAAACATTGATTAAGTTTATCAAACAATGCCTAATTTGTCTTTCCAAAGCTGATTTCAAGTCGACTCATTCTCACCCCGGGGAGTGGAATGGAGCCAAAGCCACTTGGTCATGTAGAGGACACAAATTAGAGACCTTCGTACCATTCTTTTATAGATGGATCGATTGTCTGCTCGGCTCCCTCATCTAATGAGAGATAGGGTTGTTCGCATGGTGAATCACTGGTTAGAAACTTCGAGTTTCACTTATGATTCTCCGCGTCTTGATTTACAAGATCGAATGGATCAAGTAATTGGGAGTCAATTATATAAATCTTTTTGGTATAGTAAACGTCCACACGAACGTGGCTTGCTATACTGAATGGGATTTTAGAATAATTGATGTAGACAGTTATAGGGAATTGTGAAGGGTTGCGAGTTGTCGTAAACGTCCACACGAACGTGGCTTGCGGTGACGTAACGATTCTAAACGATTCGCCTTAGTACTGAGTAATGGTTTACACTTAGATACGCGTTATAGTATTCCTCCCAACGAGGTTACGCTGTAAGTGATGTATGACCGAAGCAAATCTAATTGCTAAATCATTTGGGTGGGTAAACGTCCACACGAACGTGGCTTGCTTTACCTGATGGGATTTTAGATGTGATTAGTGGTTTAATGATATTATTTAAGGGAGATAATATCGGAGATTAAATCGATTGTTTGTTGTTATATGTGCTCATAGATTATGGATGGCTTTGAACCCACTTTATGTGATACTTGAGGAATTTAACTCACTGGTCCCTAAAATGTATTGATTGGAATAGAGATCTAGACATTGCCTAGACTGTTAAAGAGTACAAGTTTGTACTCAGTGAGCTTTGTTCTCCCGAACCTACTAATGTCTCGACTGTTGAGGAAAGAACTGATTTTATCATGTTCAAACTCAAGGAGATGTTTAGACATGACATAGGCGGCTAGACAAGAAGCGATGAGGATACTCATAAAGGCCAGTCGCTTCGAGGAAACGCTTAAACACGTTTTTTGAGATGATTGACCTTTTAGACGAGTTGAGACGGAAATCGCAAGCTCTTGTAGCCAATGCCAAAGGTTTCGAACCTAAGGGCAAAACCGGGGGATAGGAAAAGCAAGCAAAGAAACCCAGTGGTCCTAAGTTTCTTGGATCACGAGATGGGGCGAGAAAGCCAATAGGCTAGTGTTCTCGATGCAAACAGTCTAGGTACTGGAAGTCTGAATATCCTCTCAAAGAAAGTACGAAATCTTCTTTAGTCGTAAAACATAGTCAGTGGTATTATCTACCGGAACCTGGTGTGTAGATATGGAACCATTGACGGTATGCGCATTCTAAATGCGAGGGTTCCAGGAAACCCGACGACTTGAAAAAGAAGAAATCGTAGTCTACATGGGCAATGCTGTTGAGGAGGCAGCTGTTGCAGTGGAGGACAATTATAGGATTTCATTTTAAGCTATTGCTTTTATGTACCTTTAGAAAGAACTTTGTTCTGGATTTCTAATGAATGGATATTTTATTTCTTTTAATCATCTGATGGTTATAAGAAGAAATAAAGATAGTATCTATTCTGGTACATTAGCTAGCAATATATAAATGATGAATCCTGAGTCCATCACGGTGCAACGAACCGTAGTACAAAACTCGTTTTACTAATAAGAGATTTCTTCATTAAATCAATTATACTTATGGATTCTTATGCTAAATCATGTTTATTCAAATAAGAAGTTCAAAGGTCGAAAATTGATATTTGATCAATTAAGTTGAAGGAGTGGACCTTCCGACCTAAGAATCTAATTTGGAAGATAACATGACTAAGCAATCCTTTATGGATATAAGATATAAGATCCGGACAAGTATAAGAATTGATTGACTCTGATGTATGCAGACCTTGTTTACTCAGACAATAAGGTACGAGTACTTCATTTTATGATTACTCGAAAGAATGGATTAGCATACCTGATGTGCCACAAAAGCAAAGTGTTTTGACAAGTCAATGGACACAAAGCTATTGTGGGGAACCATCATGGTATATCCATTGAAAGCCTGCGATCTAATCGCGGAGGCAAGTGCCTGTTTGAGGAATGCATGGCATACTGATCAGAGATTGGGATTTGATCCCAAATGACTACACCATACACTCTTGTGTAGAAATGGTGTGTCGGAAATAAGAAATGGAACTCTTATAGAAATAGTAAAAGCATGAGTTATACGGAACTACCTATGTTCTATGGATAGGTCTGGAAACAACGGCGCATTCAGTGCGGTTTTAGAATATCCTAGAAGAACAAAAAGATGTGTGTTCAATAGTACTATGAACCAGAAGGACGTTATAAGTTCTAACGCCCGGTTCTTAGAGGAAGACTATTAGATGAACCACAAGCCCAAAGTGACGTAATACTTTGAAATGAGAGAGAGAGATTAAGACTTAGAACCAGCCGAACCGAGTAGCGGTACACCACTGACTGCACCTACTGTTATTACTGTTTATACACCGGAATGCCGTTGTAGTGGGAGGTTGTGTGACAACCGAAGATATTCATAAGACTAGGAGAGTCTTCGGACTCTGGACCTAGTATACATGAAATCGACCCCTGGATCTACATAAAGGCAGTACTAGATCTAAATGTGCTCTCTTAGAAAGCAATAAGGTTTATTGCTAAGAGGCAAGAACATTTAGAGTACAAGCTTAGTTGATCCATTTATGGATTGGAACAAAGCATTGAGTTCGTGGTACTTGCAAGTTGATGAGATAGTCCATTTTATGGATTCATCAAAGCATAGACGAATAGTGTGTATTGGAAACGTGATGGAAACAAAGTGGTGTTTCTCGGGTTTTTATGTAGATAACATTTTATCATTGGCAACAATGTAAAGATGTAATCAGACATGAAATGATGGTTGTCTGGATAAATCATTATGAAAGATGTAGGAAGAAGTTGTACTTCTCCTGGACATCTTACATATATATGATTATAGTTCGTTTTAACATGCAAGATTCCGAGAAAGGTTCGTTACCTTTCAGATACGGAATGCATCTATCTAAGGATATGTGTTTTGGAACACAAAAGGAGATAGAAGCAATTAAAGCGGTTTCCTACACTTGGAGTGTGGAAAGCTTAATAAATGCGATGTTAAAAACAAGAACCTGATATACGGCTAGTATAGTGGGAGGATATCAAGGTAATCCTGGAAAGGAATACTTGACTGCTGTAATGAACATTTTAAGTACTTTCGAAGTACTGGAAACTATGTTCTGGATTACGGAGCAGACAAGCTCTTCCTTTGGATTACACTCTCTTAGATTTCTAATCAAATAAGGACCGGTGTAAGTCGATATCAGGCTATGTGTTTCACTATTGAAGGAGAAGGAGTTTTAACATGGAAGAGTGATAAGCACGATGCTTTTCGGACTCTGCCATGGGAAACCAAATAAGCGGCCTCAGAGGCAGCGGAAGTTTTGGTATAACTCCGGGATAATCTCTGGGACTTAGATGTGATTCTTAAATTGCCAAAGGCTATGTAAATAGCGGTGCGATGGCAAATGGTAAGAAATCACGAGTCCATAAGTGTAAGATAACACATAGTGCAAGTACCACCTGATACGAGTCATCGTCGAGGGAGACGACGTTGTAGTCACCAAGATAACTTCAGAACGGCAACCTAGAGTGCTCATTCACATAGTACTTCTTGGAAGTACAACTTAAGCACGTGATGAGTATGGGAGTCGGGAGTTTGGAGGAAATGACTAGACCTTAGTACAAGTGGGAGATTGTTGGAGTTGTGTACTTAATGTCTAGATTTAAGTAACGGAAACTCTCAATCCATTGCCATTAATCTATTTAATTAAATAAACAATTATTTGCGTTTAATTATTTATAATTAAATATATGCAAATTATAGTCCTGGATTCTATACGTTGTAGTTAGTATGGTGTGTCGGGCCCACACAGAAGATCATACTATCGGTTACTCGTATTTAATCGAACAGTTGCTCACGACCTAGATGGATACGGACCAATCCATCGGTATAGTCGTTGTGTGAGAGAGAAAATGATCTGTCTTGATTATTTTATCACACTTGTACACTTGGTGTATTGAGCGGATCGTTTGAGATTTATCGATTAGGATTGCCGGCGATAATCGATTTAAGTCTCAGTGTATTTTATTCTTAATCCCCGATATTATTGCGGGTGTGTATATTTAATATAAGTGACTTTGATTTTCCAAAGGAATTAACCGATTTAATTATTGGGTTAATTACCGGTTGAGTTGGGTCACTATATTTTATATACGACATGCCGTGAATACTTGACGGGAAAGTGTATCCCGTAAGGGTTGATAATATCCCCGAGATGAGTTCATAAGGAATTATTATGTAAACCCTGCAGGTGGATTTAATCCGCATAATAATTAAAGTTGAACGGTACTATTCTCGGATATAAGAGATGAATAAATTAATTAGCAATAAATTAATTTTATTCATGGATATTTAAATCTTAAATACACGGAATAAATAATACTACCGGAGAAATATTATTTGATATAATATGGAATAATATTGGGAGTGCAATTTTATTTATATAGTGGAAAATAAATAAAATTAATATTGATAAGAATTAATGGATTTGGGTTGGACCCAATTTAATTTTCAATATTGGAAGCCCAATATTTATTCTCCTTTTGATCCCCTACGTAGCCTATATAAGCACTACATGGTCTTCACTTTTCATTAACCTAAGATACGCCAATCATAAAGTTCTTGAAGAGTGGAGGAGATCCATGGAGTTCGGTAGATCGTCGCCCACACGACGTCCGGGCTAGTGCAAGGAATACGTGGGAAGATCTCAAGGTCATCAATTGAGTTCTTCGTTTTTCCGAACAACGAGAACGAGGTAAATCGTAAAACCCCCTTTATGATTTAATCGTTTTAATTATCGTAAAAATATCGTGAACCAAGATCCGTGAACGCGACCCATGTCGAGGTTGAACCGGGCGGTGGTGATCGAAGATCACCGGACCGCCGGCGGCTCAACGGCTCGAGCATGAGAGGGTCGAGGGGGCGTGAGCCTCGGCTGGACGCCAAAGGACTCGAACGCACGGGCTCGGCCGCGAGCTACGGGTTTTCCCGTAGCGGATTCGCGGGCTGTCCGAGCCCTCCCCGGTGCGCGCTCGCAGCGAGCTGCGAGTTTTCTCGTAGCGGACTCGCGAGCCATGCGAGTTACGCACGGGGCTGTGCGGGAGAAACCCTAGCGCGCGCCCGGTGGCGCGCGCACGCCTCGATCGGGCAGCGGCGGTTCGAGCCGTTGCTAGGGCTCGATTGGAGTGATCCGCGAGGGTTCCCGGCGCGGTTTGCGGGCTGCTACGAGCAGCCCTAGGCGGCTGCTACGGACAGCCGCGAGCCCACGCGTGGTGGCTCGATCGAACAAGCCACGGGCTATCCCCGTGGCGGGTTTGTTTGATTAGGCTATCCCCGTGGAGGTTCGTGGCGGATTTCCGGCAACCGGGATTTCGTTTGGAGTTGTCGTTCCGCAATTTTAGACAATCCGGATATTCGATCTCCAAAGGATTTCGGTCGGAATTAATTGGATAATTAATTTTAATTAATTTATTAATTCCGGGATATCGATTTCCAACACATATACATGAACACGAAACCAAACGCTCTGATACCAATTGTTGGGATTCGATGTCCCGGGCTATTAAAATTTATGCGGAACCGATAGCCCGACCGAAATCCTTCATCGCCGGAGATTGGATTCCCGACTCATCCGCAGGAGTCCGACCTTTGGAGACTACGCGCCCGAAGACACGCAGCCCGCCCCCAGCCGATTTTCTCCCGCGAGTCGGATCCACGAACGCGAACCACCGCACGAGCCGGGGCCCGACCGAACACCCAGCGAGGCCCGAGGGCCGCGAGCATCCAGCCGAGCCCCCGCACGGGGCTCGCGATCATCTCACGATGATCGCTGGGGATGCACGAGGCATCCCCGGGGCTGCTCGTAGCAGCCCCGCAGCGAGTCCACGACTCGCTGCTCGCGGCGGGGTTCAACCCCGTACGCCCGCTACGGGTAAATCCGTAGCGCATACAGGGCAGCTACGGGTGACCCCGTAGCATACCCGCGATCGAGCTCACGGGCTCGATCGCCCCTCGGCTCCAGCCGAGGGCTCCTCCGCGCGACGCCGCCGGACGGTGAGGGCTGGGGTCCATCCGCCGTGGCACCAGCCCACGGCGAACCCCGGTGGTCGACCCCACGCCCCGGCGTCCAGCCGGGGCTCATCCTCTTCGTCCGCGCGCCGCGATCGAACCCTAGGGTTCGATCGCCCCCTCGGCTTGGTTCTCTCGATCTTCGCCGGGGATCTCGAATCCCCGTCCCCGAAGTTCGTACGTTTATCCGGATCGTGTGTTCATGTATATACTACAATTAATTCACACAAAATCATAAAAGAGGGATTATGATTTTACCTTAGATTCGTTGTACGGAGAAACGAATTAACGCGTTGATGACCTTGCGATCTTCCCACGTATTCCTTGCACCTTGTCCGAACGTCGTGTGGGCGACGATCTATCGAACACCTTATGGATCTTCCTCACTCTCCAAGACTTTTTAGTTGGCGTAACTTAGGATCTCTTAGTTATGAAAAGTGAAGACCATGTAGTGCTTATATAGGCTACGTAGGGGATCAAAAGGAGAATAAATATTGGGCTTCCAATATTGAAAATTAAATTGGGTCCAACCCAAATCCATTAATTCTTATCAATATTAATTTTATTTATTTTCCACTATATAAATAAAATTGCACTCCCAATATTATTCCATATTATATCAAATAATATTTCTCCATCTTAGTATTATTTATTCCGTGTATTTAAGATTTAAATATCCATGAATAAATTTATTTATTGCTCAATAAATATTATTCATTTCTTATATCCGAGAATAGTACCGTTCAACTTTAATTATTATGTGGATTAAATCCACCTGCAGGGTTTACATAATAATTCCTTATGAACTCATCTCGGGGATATTATCAACCCTTACGGGATACACTTTCCCGTCAAGTATTCACGGCATGTCGTATATAAAATATAGTGACCCAACTTAACCGGTAATTAACCCAATAATTAAATCGGTTAATTCCTTTGGCAAATCAAAGTCACTTATATTAAATACACACACCCGCAATAATATCGGGGATTAAGAATAAAATACTCTGAGATTTAAATTGATTATCCAAGGCAATCCTAATCAATAAATCTCAAGCGATCCGCCCAATACACCAAGTGTACAAGTGTGATAAAATAATTAAGATAAATTATTTTCTCTCTCACACAACGACTATACCGATGGATTGGTCCGTGTCCATCTAGGTCGTGAGCAACTGTTCGATTGAATACGAGTAACCGATAGTATGATCTTCTGTGTGCCCATGCCCCACCATACTAACTACAACGTATAAAATCCAGGACTATATTTTGCATAATTAATTAAATGCAAATAATTGTTTATTAATTAAATAGGTTAAATGCTATGACAGGGAGTTTACCGGTACTTAAATCTAGACATTAAGTACACAACTCCAACAATTGTTGAGGAGTCCGACATTTCCCATGCGGTGGGAATTGTTAAACGATTTGGATGCAGCTCTGGGGATCGTTTTGGAGAGAGTCCGGTGATGAGGATTCTGGAAACGAAGAGGAGTAAGCAAGGGAATTGTGAAGCTAACGGTGAGAATGTCGGTGGTTCTCGAAAGGAGTCGTCGGGGATAGACGACGGGCATGTGAATGCCGACGTTGTCCATACAGTGGGAGTTAGCCGGTTCACAAGCAATTCGGGGAAGCGACGTTTGGGAGCTTTGAGAAGCTTGGTTTCAATGTTGCGGTTTCGGAGGTCCGAAAAAGAGTTGCGAGGTGATGAGAAGGTTAACGGGGATAACAATGTGAAGAAGGCCTGGAAGAACCTGAGAAGTCGCGATGCGTCGAAGTTGGTGGATACTTCGACTGGGCGATGTTGGTGAGAACCGGGGATGCCGCTGCAGTGGGAGGTGATCGATGATTGGGATTCGCCTCCAAGTGAGAAGAGAAGATAGGGGCTGCGAATTAGCTTTAAGTGGGAGATTGTTGGGTGTGAAGGTTAATTCACGCCGGAGAAGTCCAGGCGAGAGCTTTGGCTTGGTGTCGGCCGACACCAAGCCCCGTCGGCCGACAGAGGGCGGTCGAGCATGATTCTGACGATTCCAAGCTCCAGCCCGAGGTGAAATACGCATTGCGTATTGGGTGTCGGCCGACACCCTTGTATTGTCGGCCGACATGCACGGAAAAGTCCAGCGGGACATTTTGTCTTTCTCTCCAAGTCACCTCCCCCCTATATATTAATACCCTACTCGTGTAATTAGGGTATGAGAGCACCTGAAGCACAATAGAAGTCTAGAATAGTTAGAATAATCGAGAGCGTGAGTATACTGAGATACGAGTGTATTTGTAAACTCTCCGGAGTCGATTATTGCGTATTCTAGTGAAATCTGCAGCGTCGAGAGTGGACGTAACCCTTGTTAACGGGTGAACCACTATAATTCTCGTGACTTTATTTTTCTCGTACTATTTTCGTGTTTGTTTATCATTTCTTGTAGAGACAGAATTTGGCGCAAATCTCAAAACACCGATATATTATCACAATTTATTAAGTTTTTAAAATTCAAAAGCAAATCTTTTTTAGAAGAAAAAAAAATCCTAGAAAGCTACTGTATATAAAAACTCAATGGTTGCCGTCTATATAAGGAATAGGACGAGCCTATCGATTTAGAGTTTCGGGATCATACGAATCAAGAAGGTAGCGACCGCTAGCTACATAGCGATTATAATCTTTCTACGAGTCAAGGATTGTTGTTCGATGTTTGTCTTGAGCAAGAATTTTTGAGATGATTTCAACTCATTTACTTTTTAAATGTCAAATAATTATGATATGATTTTTTATTTAGATAATTAGATAATTCCTTACTTTTTACATGTCAAATAATTATGATATGATTTTTTATTTAGAAAATTAGATAATTCCTATTATCATTTGATTACCTATTTGATGTAGGATTTATATATATACCTTATCAAATAGAGTTCTCTTTTTTACTCTTTACAGTAATATTGTGAAAATTTTCGTTTTTTATAAGGTTTATTTGTCATTGTCATTTGATTAATAGTTTGACCATGGTATCATATGTGGTATTGGTGGTTCCCGACCCGACCCACCCCATCTACCGATCCGGAACCGCGCTCAACAAATCCACGAAGTACAACAAGTAGGTGAGTAGTACAAAATCCCATTTTCGTAATTTCGACAAATCCCCTCTACCCTTTATGGTCCACCCACATCTCGGTCGAGATTACAAATCCGGTGCTTCAGCCTTCCCTCTCCCCCAAAGTTCCACCCACAGTTTTTCTATTTCTCTCTCTCTCTCTACAAATACATAAAATCAAACACCCTATTTTCCTATCTGTATTTTTGCCTTTCTTTTTCGAGTTTCCATTTATGCGTCAACGGACAAATTAATTACATATTCTCGTCCTGCAATTATTGTTTTTATTTTTATTTGTTGTTGGACGCGGTCTGGGCTCTCAGGATGTCGCCGACCACGAGGAACCTGCAGTTAACTGCGGCCTCCGGAAAAGGTTTCGGAGGATCCTCCCAGGATGCCGGCGAGAAGGATAGGCTGCTGAGCTCGTACGACGAGGAAAACCCGGGCCCGTTGCGGAGAATTCAAGTGAGCGTGACGGGGATGACGTGTGCGGCGTGCTCGAATTCCGTCGAATCAGCGCTGATGAGCCTGCACGGCGTCGCCAAAGCCTCCGTCGCCTTGCTTCAGAACAAGGCTGACGTCACCTTTGATCCCGCCTCAGTAAAGGTCCGGTCAAACTCTCTTTTCCGTTCGTTTTTCCTTTGATAGCATTACGTGTACACGACTGTAGATCACGCGTCTATTGATTATTGCCGCTATCTGTTCGATTGGGTGTGACTTTTGACGAGTCAAGCTAGATAAGCTTTAATTGGACGATGATTTTGTATTTTCTGTAGTTTTGTTATATCTGTTGTGTATTCAATTTTTCGTCTTGCATATATTGTCACAGTGATTATTTCGTAGATCGTATTCGAATTTAACTTTGAGTTGTAGTGCCAAGTTCATGTAGTTATTTCCTTTCCTGATTCTTACGGCATAGCAATGCTTGTATGATATTTATTGGGTCTTAATTGGATTTTGAGTGTCGTATTTTCTGTTGTTTTAGGATGAAGACATTAAAAATGCAATAGAAGATGCTGGATTCGATGCAGAAATTCTACCGGATCAAAGTACATCTCATTTGACTCCACACAGGACATTAATAGGCCAGTTCACAATTGGGGGAATGACATGTGCCGCTTGTGTAAATTCCGTTGAAGGGATTCTTAGGAAGCTACCGGGTGTGAAAAAAGCTGTAGTTGCCTTAGCAACGTCATTCGGAGAGGTTGAATATGACCCGGCTGTTATCAGTAAGGAGGACATAACTAATTCGATCGAGGATGCTGGTTTTGAAGCATCATTTGTACAGAGTAATGATCAGGATAAGCTTGTGGTAGAGGTAACTGGGATTTTAAGTGAACTGGACGTACAGATGTTAGAAGGAAATCTTTGCAACTTAAAAGGTGTGAGGCAATTTTTATTTGATCGACGATCTAATGAATTAGTTATTCATTTCGATACCGAGCTCCTTAGTTCGAGGAAAATTGTTGATGAGATCGAGAGTAGCAGTTATGGAAATCTAGTTCTGCGTGTGAAGAACCCTTATTCTAGAATGACTTCTAAGGATCTGGATGAGTCTTCAAACATGTTTCGGCTTTTTACGGCGAGCTTGTTTCTCAGTGTTAGTAACTCACTCGCTGCTTGATTGATTTATTCTTATTTTGCTCCAATGGATTTTTTAAAGCATATTAAGATGTCATAGAATGTATTTATTGCTGCTTACTTAACTGATGAGGTTCCTTAACTCATAAAATTCGTTGTAAAATCCTACTCGATTGATGCAGGTTCCTGTCATTTTCATGCAAGTCGTCTGTCCTCACATACCTCTGTTATATTCTTTACTACTCAGGCGGTGCGGGCCATTCCAAATGGGTGATTGGCTAAATTGGGCTTTGGTCACTGTTGTTCAATTTGTTATCGGCAAGCGTTTCTATGTTGCAGCCAGCAGAGCACTCTTGAATGGCTCGACTAACATGGATGTCCTTATTGTATTGGGGACTTCAGCTTCATACTTTTACTCCGTATGTGCATTACTCTACGGTGCCATGACAGGGTTCTGGTCTCCGACTTACTTTGAAGCTAGTGCAATGCTGATTACGTTTGTACTTTTTGGTAAGTACTTGGAAAGTCTTGCAAAGGGAAAAACGTCCGATGCTATCAAAAAGCTTGTAGAGCTTGCCCCTGCTACTGCTAAATTGATTATCACAGACAAAGGTACTTTTAAGTGGATTCAGTCTGATTTTTGGGCTATAACATATTAACATGTGCTGAATGGTTATATTTTCAGGTGGAAAAGTTCTGGGAGAAAGAGAAATTGATTCCTTGTTGATTCAGCCTGGTGATGTATTAAAAGTACTTCCAGGAGCAAAGATTCCTGCTGATGGTTCTGTTGTATGGGGTTCGAGTTATGTGAACGAGAGTATGGTTACTGGTGAATCTGCTCCGGTTCTGAAAGAAGTCAATTCTTCAGTTATCGGAGGTACAATAAACTTGCACGGTGCCCTTCATGTAGAAGCCAACAAAGTTGGGTCCAACACATTCTTGAGCCAAATTATCACCCTGGTTGAGACGGCACAAATGTCTAAAGCTCCCATTCAAAAATTTGCCGATTTTGTGAGTTTTTAACCCTCTCTAAAATTTCTTGTCTGTTTTTCATTGCACGTCATAAACAAGAGCTCCTACGTTAATTGCTTCCATCCCTCACGAAAAATGACATTATCACATGCTAGCTGTACTGTTTCTTTTCTTTGTATATTTCCGTATTCTATCCAGCCTCTTTTAAAATTCCCCAAGTAAATTCTTGATTCTTTTTTTCTATAGCATGTATTCCTTATATTGGGAGCTTTACTCACCTGCAGGTTGCAAGCATTTTTGTCCCTGTAGTAGTTACCTTGGGGTTGTTGACACTGCTGGGATGGTAAGCTTATTATAGCAAAATTGTTAGCTGGTGTATTTTCTACGATTAATAAAAAAATTAAGAACGAACATTTCTGTATTTTAATTATTTCTTCATCCATATTTTGTCATCTATGTGCAGGTATTTTGCTGGGATTCTTGGAGTCTATCCAAAGGAGTGGTTGCCTCAAAATGGCAATTATTTTGTTTTTTCTCTTATGTTTGCAATATCGGTTGTGGTGATTGCATGTCCGTGTGCCCTTGGTTTGGCCACCCCAACAGCTGTCATGGTCGCGACGGGGGTTGGAGCCAACAATGGTGTGCTTATAAAAGGAGGAGATGCATTGGAGAAGGCTCAGAAGATCAAGTATGTCATATTTGACAAAACTGGAACATTGACCCAAGGAAAGGCCACAGTAACAACTGCTAAAGCCTTTTCGGGCATGGATCGTGGTGAATTCCTTACATTAGTAGCTTCAGCAGAGGTACAATTCCTGACTAAGTGCCCTTCAGCAATGTTTCATTTTATGGTTCTATATCTTCCACTTATTTTTCATTTTCAAACAAATTTTTGTATTACTATACATTCTGATCATACTATGTAGATTTATTAAGGATATTAATTAATCCAATATACTTGATTAATGATCTAATACATTTTATTTATCTTTCGTCACAGGCTAGTAGTGAACACCCTCTTGCCAAAGCAATAGTTGAATATACTCGTCATTTCCATTTCTTCGAGGATCCTAGTGTTACTAAGGATGGTCAGACTCATGGGCTGGAATCCAAGTCCTTGGAATGGCTTCATGATGTATCAGATTTTTCTGCTTTGCCTGGTCAAGGTGTGCAGTGCATCATAGATGGGAAAAGGATCTTGGTAAGGATTTGACAATTGACATTCATTTTTACATGTCTTTATTCCTGTTAAAGGTGTAGCATGTTATACAACCATTTGTTTGTTTTTGTGCTCATCTTAGATTACACCCATTTTACAGGTTGGTAATCGGAAACTGATGACTGAAAATTATGTTACTATTCCAGTTCATGTTGAAAAATTTGCTGTTGAGTTGGAAGAAAGTGCCAAGACTGGAATACTTGTGGCCTATGATAACGAAATTATTGGTGTTCTAGGAGTAGCAGATCCACTAAAGAGAGAAGCTCCGGTTGTCATTGAGGGCCTCATAAAAATGGGTGTCCATCCAGTTATGGTTACCGGTGATAATTGGAGAACAGCCAGAGCTGTTGCAAAGGAGGTGAATATCTTCTTAATTGTTACTATTATAATTAAGTCGGGTATTTAAGAACACATGGTATTTGGTGCTCGTCTAAGTCTAACTCCTGGGTTTGTTATGCAGGTTGGCATTATAGATGTTAGGGCAGAAGTGATGCCTTCAGGAAAAGCTGACGTCGTTCGGTTGTTCCAGAAAGATGGGGATGTAGTTGCAATGGTGGGAGATGGTATAAATGACTCTCCTGCCCTTGCTGCTGCCGATGTAGGTATGGCTATTGGAGCAGGGACAGACATTGCAATAGAAGCCGCGGACTATGTGCTGATGCGAAGCTGCTTGGAAGATGTCATTACCGCTATTGATTTATCGAGAAAGACTTTTGCTCGGATTCGGTTGAATTACATATTCGCGAGTGCTTATAATGTGGTTTCGATACCAGTTGCTGCGGGGGTCTTCTTTCCTTGGCTGAGAATAAAGCTGCCGCCTTGGGTTGCTGGTGCTTGCATGGCGTTGTCGTCTATAACGGTCGTTTGCTCGTCTCTGCTTCTTAGGAGATATAGAAAACCAAGGCTTACAACTATATTGAAAATCACAGTTGAGTAGAAATTATATAGTTACAAGTTTGGTGATTTATCTCCCTTCACCCCTAACTAGTTTTGGCACTCTCCTTCTACACATTGTATCATTAAAATGTAAATGTCATTTGTTGTTGTATACTATGTTTTTTTTTTATCTTAGTTTTTGGATTTGATGCAGCTCTTTGGAATAACTCAGCGAATTTAATTAACTAAATATGTTATCCTCAATTTACATTAAAAAAAAAACTCAATGAAAGATTCGAACAACTCTGTTTTTGCCTGTAGCTTTTTACTACGTATTTTGAATCTATTTGAACTGAACCCAACATGTTGTGGGAAGGTTTTTTACTACTATTTCGTAGATAGTTGGCAACTTGGCGTAGACACACTTTAAAAAATGAAATAATTATTTTAACTTTTTTCTTAAACTCCGTAATAAAAAAAGTATCACATCTATTGTTGATTGGAGGGAGTTGAGGGAGTATTTTACTATTCTCTTAGTTTCAAAAAAAAATAACTCTTTTTCATTTTGTGAAAGAAGTAATCTCGTTTTTCTGAGCAGCTCATCCAAGTTCTGTCAACTTCAAGCTTAGTCACATGTTGACTTACTTAGAAATTGTTTAGGAGTGACTATTTGGTATAGTACCCGGGTTTGTATTCGTGTAATCAAACTCGTTAAAATTGAGTAAAAAGTAAATATACGAAAATTATTTTTAACAATATAGTGTATAATACTATAATTGAGTATCCTAATAATATAGGTAGGGGTGTTCACGAGCGGGTTTGGGCGGGTATTACCTTAAAAAATGATCCACCCAAATAATGGCTGTTTGTTAATTTTATCAACCGTACCCACCCAAATTTTATTCTAACCGTGCGGGGCGGGTGAGGGCGGATACGGGCGGATTGCGAGCGAAATGGCGGGTGAGAAAATTTTATTTATCTACATATGTGAGTACGTAAATATATAATATAAGAAAAATTATAAATCAAAATTTATCCAATCTCTACGTATATACATAAATCTTAGGTTTACATATCACTCCTTTTAAAAAGTTTAATTTAATTTAATGTTTATAAGCTAACATAATTATAAATTTAATGGTCAATATTAAATATAAATTTATTAAATTACATGCATTATTTTAAAAGTTTTTTAATTTCTAAAATGTTAAAATCATATAAACTATACTTACAATTATTATAAATCAAAATAAAATATAAAAAATATTATTTTTTGTGTTAAAATACTTAAAAATAAAATTATATATATATATATATATATATATATATATATATATATATATATATATATTGCGGGTGGGTCGGTTTTTAAGCGGGTGGTTGACTATTTACCCATAACTCGCCCATTTTTTTGCGGGTTCTAAAATTTTAAACCATGGTTTATTTTTTCAAAAATTAAACCGACGGATTTGGGCGGGTACCGGTCGATTTGGCGGGCGGATCGGGTTTGGCGATTTTTTTGAACACCCCTAAATATAGGGTATAATATTATAACTGAGTATCCTAATACCTGATAATTATACTTGAAATAATAAAAAACTATATTCTTGTAAAAGTGTATATTTTTTTCTCTTATTTAAATAATTATAATATCTACTCCTTCGGTCCAAAGAATTATTCTAACTTTTTTCATTTTAATATACAATTTTATTCTACTTTACTCCACCTATTTTTTAAACTTTACTCACAACTACTTTACTTTTTACTTTTAAAATATATTTTTACATTAAAAAATAACAATTTTCTTAAACTCCGTGTCCAGCAAGTATGACATCTATTAATGGCCGAATGGAGTATTATGCATAAAAAAATTACAGTAAAACATTTATAAATTAATAGCTTAAAATTTTATTAATTTAGAGAGGTTATTAATATATCGAAGTATTTTTTTCATTTAAAAGACCAAATCGGGACCGAAAGATTCTATTAATTTAGAGATGTTATTAATGTATGTATTGTTATAAATATTGTAATTAGTGAATCACTAGTTTACCTTTTCTTGATGAACAAGACAGAAACCATACTTTGTATCCTATATAAATGGGTCTCATGTGAATGAAATAACAATTCACAACAAATCTATTCTTCTCTTTGTTCTCTCAATTTCTGAATGAAATAACAATTCACAACAATTCTTTTCTTCTCTTTGTTCTCTTAATTTCTTTTTTGAGTTGATAACACGTTATCAGCACGATGCCTTAAGAAAGTTCAACCGCGTTCTTCATCATATATTTATCGAAGTTCTACTCATCTAAGATCCGAAGTTCTAATCACCAAGGATTCAATATCAAGTAAGAATTTATACTTATATTTAATAATACTTATACATATACAGTAAAACCTCTATAAATTAATAGGCTCGGGACCGTGAAACTTTATAAATTTAGAGAGATTATTAATTTATCGAGTATTTTTTTTCATTTAAAAGGCGAAATCGGGACCGAAAGATTCTATTAATTTAAAGAGGTTATTAATGAATCGAGTATTAATTTATAGAGTTTTAATTGTATCTTCTTCTTCTCCCCTTCTTCATAAATTTCTCATGTTGAAGCAACTAAATGTAAATGTTCCTAAAAAACATTGTAATTTGATATTCCTGAACTTTTTCATAAATTGTTCATGCAATTAAATGTATAATTTTCCTGAAACATTGTAATCTGATATTCCTGAACTTCTTCATAAATGGCTCATATTGAAGCAAGTAAATGTCTAATGTTCCTGAAGGACATTATAATCTGATATTCCTAAAGTAATATCAAATTAAAAATTATATCAAATTAATTATGTTTAGTAAATCAAAGGAAATGTTTCTGAAGAACATGATATGATATTCTCGAAAAAATATCAAAACTAAATGTTACTGAAAAACATGATATGATATTCTTGAACAAATATCAAAATTAAATGTTCTTGAAAAATATCGTGCGAGTTTTTCGTGGTCAGGTCATGTATGTGCGAACTCGACCCATGAATCAATTAAGGTACTTCCTGAATTTCAAAGTGTGTGAAACTTTAAGAAAAATTAATCCAAACCTTGTTGAATAGTCCGATGGTTATTTGCTTGAATATTTGAATAGCTACATGAGTTTGAATCCCCATGAAAAATTGATATTCCTGAAATATTATCAAATCAATTATTTTTAATATATCAATTAAAATTAATGTTCCTGAAGAACATATACTCCGGTTTAAAATATTATATTGATTGTTCTAGAAGAAAATCATGATTTGATATTATTCAATAAATATCAAATTAAATTGCTCCCGTAGTAGCAATAAGTTTTAAATGTTCACGAAAAACATCATGCTATGATATTCATGAATAAATATCAAAATTAAATTTTAAATATTCTTGAAAAACATCATATTCCCGCAGAAATATCAAATCAAATTGCTTCTTGTGTAGCAATTAAACTTTAAATATTTTAAATTGATATTCATAAAAAATAATAAAAAATATTCTTGAAAGAATATTGATTGCTCTCGAAGAAGCAAAAACAATGATTACATATGAATTATCACAGAAGAATATACATGGGTGTACGTACAAAACGAATAATGATGTGGTGAGATATAAAAGCGAGATTAGCTGCTCAAGAGTTTTTCGCAAAAACTCGATGTTAATTAAATATTTTAAAGGATGACATTAAGTTCCGCTACTTAATATTCTGACAGCAACAACGATAAATAAATAAATAAATATATATATATATATATATATATATATATATATATATATATATATATATATATGTATCGAATGTATGATTTGACCATGTAGAAGTCATTAGAAAGATATATACATGAAAATTCTGGATGGATTTTAAGATTCCTGAAATAAAAGGAAATGAAAATCAGAACATGTATAGTATCTTATTACATATGTCATTATGGACAAAATTGATATTGAGACATGGTTCCGAAAATCAGTGATTGCACTCTTTTTCTCTCTACTAAATTTTTCCAACGGGATTTTCTTAGTTAAAGGTTTTTAACAAGATATAAATGAGAATGTCATGTACTCTTTTACTCGATTATTTTTTCTTATAAGGTTTTATTATTTTTTTCTTACAAGGTTTTATAACGAGGTTTTTAACGAAACATGTACATCACTCGATAATAAATAATGGAGACATCATAATGTTTCATATGAGTTTGTTTTCGAGAGACCTGAAGTTCAAAGAAAAATATAATCTTCTAGATGATTGTGAATTGAAGTTCACATTATTCATTTGTCAAGGATTGTATATTCCACTTTAGACGCATCTAATATACTCCTGAAGAGTTACCGACCGATTACAGCAATTTCGAATGCTCTAGTCAATATAGATGTCTGGTAAAAACATGTCCCAGAAGAACGAAAAATATATAATAATACAAATGAATGTGAAACTCCAATTCGAAGGTTGGTTCCTGAAAACCAAAATTTATAACTAAGTTTTTTTCTATATGGTTGTATTAGTTACAGGTTTTAATGAGACTGATTGATCACTAACTACTCTAAAGAAATCAAAGATCTTCGGTGATTACAATCAGGGGGAGCAAATTGTACTCTTTTTCCTTCGTCGAGGTTTTATCCCGAGTTTTCCTGGCAAGGTTTTAACGAGACAACAATCTTGTAAATAGTCATTCAAGGGAAGTGTTATAAATATTGTAATTAGTGAATGATTAGTTTACTCTTTGTTGATGAACAAAACAGAAACCATAATTTGTGTCCTATATAAATAGGTCTCCCATGTGAATGGAATACAACAATTCTATTCTCCTCCATGTTGTCTCTTTAATTAATCTATTATTCTTACTCGATTTTTTTTGAGTTTATAACATGTACTCCCTCCGACCCTGAACAAAGGTCATACTTTGTCAATTTTGGTGTCCCAAGATAATGGACACACCCACCCCCACCCCACTTATAATTTTTCATTATAATATTACAAACACACAATTAAACACCATCTTAATTGTTCTCACATTAAATTAAACATTTTCATCTACCGATACAAACAACATTCAATCCTCAATACTCTTCAAACTCTAATCGAAACATTCTATCTCACCTCTCATTTCTCGGTCGCCCCCTCACGCCTCTCTCACGCCGCCCTTCAAACCTTGCATCATACCAATCCCAGTCTGTGCTTTTCTCTTATGTCTTCTTTTTCTGAATCCCCGATCGATTCTGAGTTTGTCGATGAATCGATCGATTAAAAAATACACCGGAGATCAGATCCTGAATGGTCTGTCACCGATATACTGTGCAAGTATTCACAGATTCCAGAATCATGTATGGATAACTCAGATCCTGAATGGTCTATCACCGATATACTGTGCAAGTATTCACAGATTCCAGAATCATGTATGGATGACTACCGCATGGTTGATGCGCCTGAAATCTTGAATTCCACCCCCAAAGAGAAAAATAGGTACAATTCCAGTCTGAAATCGTGTATGGATCAGGATGACTACCGCATGGTCGATACGCCTGAAATCTTGAGTTCCATCCCCAAAGAGAGACAAAAGGTTCATCCCGGTCTACTTGGGATGTATGCGGTCCTTCTTCCAGATTTTATAGGTGCGACATTTTTTGTGTGTATTTTTTCATTTTATTTGATGAACTACTTAGATCTGCGGCGTAAACCCTAATGCTAGGATTTTTTTTTGTAGATTTCAGAATTCCTTGGTTCTGAAATGTATAATTCAAGTCATACATGTGTTTAAAAATCTCATTGGTTGAATGAATATATTTTATGAAACTGATTCCTTGTTGGTTATTTGATTTATGACATTTTTTCTTGTGTTGATGGTAGAAATATATTGGGCTGAAGAGGCTGCTGAGAAGAAAGCGATTGATGATGCTAAGACGGTTGCGATGGAGGTGGAAGAAATGATTGGTGATGAGGCTGTTGGGGTTCCATGAGCTCAGTGTGATTACATGCCAAAGCAATCACTTGTGCTGCATTTTGTGTTAGTCTACTTCTCTATTAGTAACCCCATTGTGTTAGAGGTCACTCACGTTCTTAGAATTGTACTGTAATTAGGGTAAGAGGTTTAAAACTAACAGAAAAAAATATCACTTACAATAAAAATACAAATAACATTACTAGCAAAATATGTTTGCTTACATGATAAACATACGTCTGCCTATTAATTAAAGTAAAACTATTAATAGGAACAAATGTGTACATTGTAAGCTTCAAAATAAGTCCTTAAAGTAGGATGAGTCAAGTACCAATTGTGGTTAAGAGGGTTTCCAAGTCATATGTCCACAATTCTGTGTTCCCTGAGTCCATCAGAAACTGAACGCACTCCACAATCAGGCTTAGTTCAACCCCTATAGTAGTTGGAAGTCTTCCTTCTCTGATCAACCTTCCTTTAGCCATGTGAGGTTGTTTGTAATTGTTGTTGCCCTTTGATTTCATAACTTCTATGAGGCATGATTGAAGGCTTAGGAACACATTATTCAATGAGCTGGCAGTTAGGTTTTCATAGGATAACAACACATTATGTACCAACTCATCAACCGTGTAGCTTGCTGTGTCAAGTTGAAGGGACTATATTGCTCTGAAATACCCTAGGTCATTTATATTGATGTCAGGTGAGTTTGGTGGTTGACATACCAATCTGATGTTGAAACCATTTGATGAGGCTGCTTGTCTGAAATCTGGATCATCATCAAGTATGTGTGGTGGTGCATTATCCTGCTGAATGTAGATGTTTTTGCTTGCTCCCATTGGCCATTTCTCTTTAATTGCTGGAAGAACCTGAAAAGTTTATAAAAAAAAAATGAAACTCATGATAGGTTCCTGAGTATCCTATGTGCTTATTAGTGAACTATTAAGCATGACATTCATACCTGAGTTAACATGCAATGCTTTGTGACTTCTTTTGTGATTGAGTCCAGTGGTTTAGTGAACACTGTGCCCCTTAGCCTGTTTTTTGAATTTCGCTGGGCTGGAACTTGTTCTGTGAATGGCCACATACCAATTTTCCCATCAAACAAAACCTCCCCTTGAGCTGAAAACATAGGTCTAGAAACTGCGCACATGAACATTACTTTGGGGATAAACCTTTTACTCTTACATGTTCTGTGTGGCTCTTCCTCTCCTGGCACGATGTAATATCTCTCTGTGTTCTTAGACATGTAGAACCACTTCTCATCTATGTGTACAATGTTGTACATTTCTTTAAATTTGATGGCTCTAGACAGCTGATCAACAACCAGGTGACTCAAACTGAACTGGACACTTTGCTGTTTGTTTTGTATGCTTAATTCTGGCTTAATTGCGTTTGTATGGGCTTTGATCACCTTAGACTTAGCCCATCTACCAACCTGACTTCTACTAACGTGTAACTGCTTGGCTAGTAGCCTAATTGATTTTCTTTTAGTAAAAGGGATGCTTTTCATCAACTCTTTATCTAAAACTAGTGTTTTTTTTTTGGAATGCCCTGCTTGTTAGAGGTTAAGTTCACTGACTGACCTGTTCTCATTTGAGTCTTTGCTGCTGCCCAAACCCTATGAATTGACCTTTTGCAAACCCCAAACTTTGTTGCTGCTTCAGTTACTTTCCCATGATGCACAGCTTCGTTTTTGCTGTTGCACATTAACCATTGCACAATCTGATTTTTCACCTCCGATGTGATTTCTTTTTTCTTTGTAGCAACCATTTTTTGAGCTTTGGTGATTGCAGGATTTTTTTGAGTAAGTTGTGTGGTTATTGATGTTTTATTTATAGTGCATAATTAGGAGGGAAATGAAAACTAATTTGAAAATTGTGACAAGATGTTTATTGGTGGGAAATGAATATTTTTGTACTTCACCTACTTTTTTTTTTTGTTTTTTTTGTCCGGATTGTTTATTGCTACAAGAACATGAAGAACACCATGATGCTTTTGAAGAACATGAAGATTGGAAAATAAAGACCTGCTACCAATCTGCCACTTTTTTATTTTGTCATTTTAATGTGTTGAATGTCATTTTTAATGTATTAAAAATTAATCAGTGGTTAAGAATCTTTGTAATTACAATTATTAATGATATTTGTAATTCTAGTGTTTAACTTTTAATTAAAGTGGTTAACTTTTAATTAGAGTTATTAATTATATTTGTTAATTAATTTTAAAGGCCAACTTACCCTTCCGGAAAAAAAAAGAGGCCAAAAGGTGTTTACATTAAAACCTGTGCTACCCCTCATGTACCATTGTCCAGGGTCGGATTGTCCAGGGTCGGAGGAAGTATTAATTTATAGAAGTTTTATTATAGCATTATTGTATAATGTATTATCCTATTTTCATTCATTTAAATAATTACAAGCAAACAAACTCAACTACACCAATAAAAAAAATTGACAAAAATAGCTCAATTGCAGTGTTTTTTCTCATAGATCTCTGAATCTGATCCATCCGATCCATCTTCGAGCAAAATTCAATCACGGTCTGACTGAAACAACGTTTCATTTGTCTATCAAATACACACAAATTCTTCAACCCTATTTTAATAGATTTGATTTTTCTCTGTCTGAAAATCTTTTTCGATTACCTTTCCAATTCTCTTGGTTGAATAAATAAATATATAAACCCAAAGTAAACCGTAGGCCTATTTGAAATGTTTTTAGTATCAAGATTCAATGACCAAACATGGGTTGACGTGTGTCACATTTTCATTTAGAGAAACATAAAAAAATAGTCAGCCGTTAATTACATACTAATTGTCTCCCCTAATTATGCCGTTAACGGTTAAACAAACAAACCGAGTTGCTTTGTTTGAGCAAGACTCGGTCAAGTCATCTAAATGAACAAGAGCCTAATTATGAGTCAAGCCTTGCTCGATTGAATTGAGCACTCGATCGACCGGAAGTCAAACGTCGAGGAATCTTGATGTTGTGTGGTAGAGGATCATGTTTGTTTTTACACACATTTTTATTTTCCGTTTGAACAATTCTTTGCTACGATCCGTGTCACCAAACATCTAGATTCACTTCCAATAGAGTAAAATTATAATAAAAAATGAAAATAAAATAAAATAAATTAATTACCTGTATATTCTTTTATTTTCCAATGCGACTTGGTCAATAAAACAAGGGAGTTGGTTGGTAATAATTCAGTCCTCCTTTTGAACACGACTATATATTAATGATAAATATAAACATATTTTCATTCCTCTACGTTGACTGCTTCCAAGTAACCTTTGTCTCAACGTTGTCTATACGTTAAGTGTTGCCAAAATTATGTACTCCTATTTTTCTTTGGAATTTACAAACGAAAAGTAAATGATTCTTTCAGGAAGAAAGAGTAATTAAGTGATTACTAATTACTGTATTCTCTAGATTTGTTGAACCAGTTGAAAGAAAAAAAAAATAGACATTTATAATCTTCTATAATAAAAATTATTGGAATGAAATTACAACATTTGATAAGTCCTACGATAAAATCAATGGTCAAGTTAAACACCAATCAGAAAATAAATCATAACTAAAAAATGAAATAAAATTTAAATATGAACAAACTAATGGCCATACATTTTGATAAAAGACCCAAAAAAAAGTTATTATGATAATGAGCAATTTAATGTTTGAAATAATAGAAAAGAACATTAATTTTAAATATTGTTGTAGATACTAACAAATGTTTTTTTGGACGGAAACTGGTTGAAGTGAATTAAAATTAAGTTTAATTTAATTTTAAAATATTGAAATAATAATAATAAAAATAAAAATAAGATAAAATTATATGACTGAATTGAACTGAACTTAATATAATGAGTCTCAACTGAATTGATAATAAATTCAAAAGAACAAATTCTAAATGTAAATTACGACTATGTATCTATGTGGGTAAAACAACCAAATTAAACGAAGAAAAAAGATGTGTACCACAGTAAGAGAAAACGAGTTCCATTATATATTTCTCTTGATTGGTTCTTGTTGGGATCTCGACGGGAAACTAGTGTTATGTTATGCATATCTTGTCCATAACTAGAGCAACTTCGTGACGAGCGTGGTAAATTGATTGATCTTATTGCAAATCATGATTAGTTTTGAATTATTTACATGCATGCACGGTTAATTTATTTTGAACTATTAATGTATTAAATTTTGGAAATGATCGATTGCAAAAATCAATTTCAAAGCGTATGTTCATTATGATTCCTATATAGTCATACGTGACGTTACCTAGTTCCTGGAAACCTCTCTCAATCACTTATAGTCAAGCATCACATTTTGTTACACTTTGACTAATTAATTAAGTCTATATATATGTAACACTAGTACACATACCAATCGCGTTCAACAAATTAATTAATATTCAAGGTCAAGGATGAGTGAGCAAATGCAGATTGATTATAGTGGATGGGAAGAAGAAGCTGCTATGTTCAACTATCAAGCCTTCCCAAATATAGCAAATTTCAACAACAATAATAACAACGTGTATTCTGAAACAACGGCAAATCCGGCGGCCGGAAAACTACCAAAGCGGAGGCGGCCGAAGATCTCATCGACACAGCCCACGACTTTCATCAACGCGAGCATCACCAATTTCCGGGCCCTGGTTCAGCAACACACGGGCTGCCACACCACCTCTACCCCTAAAGGCCCGATCAATCTCTGCTTTGATCCCTCATCATCGTCGAATCACGAGACCACGTTTCATGGTAGTAGTAACAACTTCCGCTACTATACTAACTAGCTAGCTACCGATGATCATATAATATACTATGTATGTGCTCAATTAATTAAACTTAATTGCAATTTTATGCTGTGATGAGTTAATTTGTAACCTGCGAAAGATTTCTTGCTCATATCAATCAATATATATATGATCATCTCTTCTTGATCTATTCGATCGATCTTATTGTTTTCATAGAGAGTCGATCTCGGAAGTAGACCTAAATATTGCGCGTTCGATACGGTTGAATCGGGTTTAATTGAATTTCGATCCGTCCGCATCGTTAAGATCAGTACTATTTAGCAATTGATGAGTCATAGGAAGTGTCTCATTTCACTATCCAAACAAACTGACGCATCGGATGATAATAATTAAGAAAGGGTCAACGTTCAACGCATATAAACGACTAGTCGACCATAATTATTGTTCTAAAGATTTGATTGTAATTTCACATGGCCTAATACATATGTATCTTAACCTCCAAGGAATTGAGAAAAAACAAGATGATCTTCAATTCTTCATCCTAAGCTCCTACCTACAAATTTACCATAAATACCCCTGAGAATTAGAACACATGCAAAGTCCGGAGGAATGGGCCCGGAACTGCCAAGTAAACACCGGGCCCGACGTCGATGCTAATAATCGCACCGAGGGCAACAACACCACGTTGGGCCCGAAAGTCACCGTCGGAAAATCGACCCAACGGCGTTCGCGGGCTTCAAAAAATTTCCCGACGACCCTCCTCAACGCAAACGCGAGGGATTTTCGGGCTGTGGTGCAAAAGTACACGGGATACCACAGCGCATCGTTCGGGGCCCGCAAAGGCCCGATAAACTTGAATTTCTCACGGTATAAATATTACTCGTCCATATCGGAGGGTGAGTGGCCCGGTGAGGCCCATCATCAGCAGGAGCTGCAGGAAAGACGTGAAGCGGAGGATCGGAATCTGCTCTCGTTTGGCGCCAATAATATTAGTATCACTACATCAGACATCGATCCTGATTGTGAATTGTTTGTGCCAAGCGAAAGTTACAGTCATAGGCCCGATGAGTACCCGACGAGTTTCGATGATCTAGACATCGATAATTTTTCAAGGTAAGCTAAGATAGGTTTTATATATGAGATTATTATATATATATATATATATATATATATATATATATATATATATATATGTATCAGTGTCACAGTGTGTGTGTGTGTGTTATATGTATGTATTCGTACGTGTTCATTTGTGTGTTGTGTGTTCCTAAACAATTGAATACTTTATGTTGTTGCAATAAATACATGTTTTTTTGGCAAGGATCACGTTCCTTCAACTATAGGAGTATAATTCTTCATTAAGATAATAGTCTGTCGGTCTCCAAACTTTTGCTAGAAATTTTTTTATTTAAATTAAAAAAAAATGTTTTTTTATGTATTAATTAATACTATAAAGTAGAAGTATAATGAATATTATTGAGATTTAAGTAAGTAATAAATGAGTTATGTGAAAAAATAATTGTATTAATATAACTAAATGAATATTAAAAAAATAAAGTTGTTAAAAATTTATTTATAGGTGTGCAAACTTTTAAATAACAACTGATAAAGAAAAATAGGCAAATTCTTAGAGTGAGAGAGTATATTCACTTATCTAAATTTTAATTTAAAATACTCCTTAGTTTAAAAAAAATCATATTTTATTACACATTAAAAAAATATTAGTTATATTATTTTGATGAAAAAATAAAAAATAATTTAATATTTAAAGATAAAAAAATATTTGTGTATAATAGTGGAAAATTACGTAAAAAAAATAAAAGACAAAATTGTACTTTGTGGAAAAGTAATAAAATTCAGCTATATTCAAGCTTTCTTGATCCATCGCAACAACCGGAGAATTAGCTAGGGTCGAGAAGTTGTCCTGATTCATCCCGGAGCTCCAAGAGTGTATGCTTTACTTGCTTCTTTATGTAGATGACATTATCCTCATTGGCAACGACTCTAGTCTGCTTCGCTGTTTCATTTCACGTACTCACACCGAGTGTGCAATAAAAGACCTTGGTCGGTTTGACTACTTTCGCGGCCTTGAAATCCCCTACACGTCCACTGGTATCTTCAACGGCAAAGCTAAATATGCACATATTCTCGAGTCTCACCGTGCCAATCTCTTGGACTGCCAACCGATCGCAACTCCTCTCGTTCCCAGCGTCTCCTTGATTAGTTCGGGTACCTCTTTTCACAACCCAACATTCTATCGTTCGTTAGTCGGTGCTCTCCAATACCTTATTATTACTAGCCCTGACTTGTCATACGCCGTAAATACCGTTAGTCAGTTCCTTCATAAGCCTACTATCGATCATTTTTTTTGCCGTTAAACGGATCATTCGTTACGTTAATGGAACTATCAACCATTGTTAGAGAGCAAAGAGATGAACAAAGAACTAAATATATTAAATGAAAAAATAAAAAAAAACTAAAGGAAGGACTCTTCCATCCCAAGTCCGGAGACTCCTAATTCCAATGATCCCAAAAGATACTTAACCTAATAAATAAACGCGTACTTATAAGAAGTAAATTCTAAAACCCTAGTACTTAAAACCTACTACTTCCGCTTCACATCAACTCCCTTCCCCTTAAAATTTTCCTTGTCGACCTGTTCACCGCAGCCGAAGCGGAAAAGAATATGCATCAGTTTAGGAGAAAGATACTCCTCATCAGGATGAGCAGCCCAGTTCGTCACACCCAACCTATGCAGAGTGCCGTAGAAGGTAGATAGCTTAGCAGGAGGTGGTAGAGGTGACTTAGCCTTCCCTTGGGTTAAGAAAGAGCCAAACTTCGTCGCATTCATTCGATCATCATCAGTAGGAGTTATCCAGGTACCATCAACTTCAACTCTCTTAAGAAAGATGTTTATGTTCAAGGGACGGAGAGTATACAACTTCTTTCTAAAGACAAAACGCCCATACATCGGGCTCGAAGGATCAGCAAACTCTGGAGTCAGATTTGCATAGAACTTTTGGATGATGGGGATGGAGTAGCGATAGGTTGCAGTGACAGACTCTATCAACTTCATATCTTCTAGGAACTTGGATATGCCTTGTTCCTCATAGTCCGCGACGCGGATGTGTCTATCATTCAGAATGGGTAGGTTCTCAATCAAGCCTAGGCGACGCTCGGCCTTGGCATAGAAAAAATCGGGTTTGTAGTGCTTCCCGCACTCTTCAACAGAGGGTTTCGACTTTTTAGGGTCAACAACAGCAGTAGACAGAGGGTTTCGACTTTTTAGGGTCAACAACAGCAGTAGTAACAGAAGGTTTAGACTTCTTCTGTTCAGCAGCGACGTCAGATGACGTCTTCTTCGATGAGGCACCAGGGCCAGAGATAGTTTTCTGTTCACCCGCAACACCAGCAGCAGGCGACGAAAGTTTAAGAATCTTCTTCCCATCATCAGTCATGATCCCATCATCGACCAGTTTTTTGTATTCAGTAGGAGACACGAGGCCCTTATAGCAGTGAAGAAAGTTAGACGGATGTTTCTTCAGTTGTTGTTCAGGCTTATCAGACTTACCACCACTCTTCGACACCGAGTGGGCAGGCTTAACAGGTTTTGTCAGATCGACTGACGGCGACTTACTACCACGGCTATCCATCTTATCCATATGCTTTGTTAAGTCATGGAGAGCCTTCTTCATAGAGTTGGGCGAAGCCTCTCGCCAGGCTGTAGTTAGTTCCGTGAGAACTTCCTTGTCCAAGTCTTCAAACATGTTACCAGCAGATGAAGTCATAGTGATAGGAAGCGAGAGTTGCGAGAGTGAAATTCTAAGAACCTAAGTTTGAATCACTGGTGCCTGATGCACGAAGCTAGAGTAAGAGAATAGATCGTCGAACGCCGGATGCGTGAAGCTAGAGAACAACGACACTCAACAACAATAGCAAGATAGCACGTCGTAAGCACAGAGAGTAAGATACTTAGAATTTCGATTTGCAAGTAACCCTAAATCAGGTTTTCGATGGCCTATATATAGAAAAATTTTGGGCCGACTCGTCTTGGAGAAAAAGACCTGCGAAAAAGCCCAATAAACAGTACAAAATTGGCCCATCAGTACAAAAATCGAATAAAATATAATAAAATAATAATCCGAAAAACATGATAAAATGGCTAAGTATGGCGTGCGACCAGCGTCGCATGTATGGCGTGCGACCAGCGTCGCGTGACATCTTGCGTAACCAACTTCGCATGAGGAGTTATGCACTAGAAGCTGCTACACTCATCTTTCGCCTTAAAGATTGAACTCCACGAGATGCTGAACATGAACTATAAGAATACATATCAAAACAACACATCCCGAGTTAGTATTCAAGCGTTCAACACACTGCAAACATTCAAACCCATTTTAGTAGAGATTCAAGCGGTGATACGAGGCAGTGAAGAGTAAATATTTTCCCAAAAAAAATTTCACTTATCATCAATTCTCCAAATCAAAAATATCACACAAGGTGAATAAAGCTTTGAGGTATAAGGAAATATCTCTCGAATTAAAAACCGGTGAAACGGACCGAAGTATGTTGAAATAAGTTTAACTTGTCCTTCGTCGCAATCACAAGAATGCAATCGTGTTTCTTCGGACCATATATGATGAGTTAACACCGCACAAGAGATTTTAATTCATGAGTGCAAGGTGAACTTTTAAGGCACTCCACTTGGAAGAGCGTTACTACAATCAGAGGGGAGCCGACAGATTAATGATCCGGCGTCCTCCAGACGAGTTTTAGCTTTATATGATATGCAACAGACACTCATTACAGCATTCAGAGGGGAGCAAGGGGATCAAGTTTCACTTGCGTCCTCCGAAGTGTGATGGGAGAGTGTCTTAAATTATAGCGTCCATGTGCTACCTTTCGAAGAGGGGAGCCGGCGGACAAATGATCCGGCGTCCTCCGTTACTTAGTATTATGGATCTATGCAAATGAGATTTTGGGAGTTATATGCCAAGTTCACATGTTTGCACTCAGATGAATAAATGCACTTGGGTTCGAAGACTAAAGCGGCTTCGAATCCATGTTCATCTTATTAGATTAATCCACGAAGATTCATAGTGTGTATTCAGAAGTAAAGAAAACAATCTTTCAGATTTCAAAATTTTTGTGAACTCTTATAGAGAACACATGCAGAGAGAATTTCTTAGTTTTTTAAATCTCTCAAAGTCAAGAGGTTTGGTGAAGATGTCAGCGAGCTGTTTTTCTGTTGAAATATGTTGTAGACTGACTATATCACGATCAACCAAATCTCTAATGAAATGATGTCGAATGTCGATGTGTTTAGTGCGAGAATGCTGAACAGGATTTTCGCTGATTTTGATAGCACTTTGGTTATCACAGTACAGCACCAAGGGAGCACTCTTGATAAGATAATCATCCAACATCTGCTTTAGCCAAAGCAATTGAGTGCAGCAACTCCCAGCTGCAACATACTCTGACTCAGCTGTCGATAGAGCGATGCAATTTTGCTTCCGACTATGCCATGACACTATGTTATTGCCAAGGAAGCAACAGCATCCGGAAGTGCTCTTTCGTTCATCATTGTCACTCGTCCAATCCGCATCGGAGTAGCCGACAAGATTTGATGTAGTGTCACATGCATACCAAAGACCGAGATCCGAAGTTCCAGAGATGTAGCGGAGTATCCGTTTAACAGCTCGTAGATGGTCCTCCTTAGGCTCAGCTTGGTACCTGGCACACATACAAACACTAAACATTATGTCAGGGCGAGTAGCAGTTAAATAAAGTAAACTCTCAATTATAGAACGATAGAGAGTTTGATCAACACTTCGACTTTTAGTCGACATAGATAACCGGTCGGTTGTCGCCATGGGAGTGTTGGCGGGCTTAACATGTTGCATCTCAAATTTTTCGACCATATTCTTAGCGTATTTGCTTTGAGAAACGAAGATTCCATTTGGTCGTTGAGATATCTGAAGACCCAAAAATTGATGTAGCTCGCCTTCAAGACTCATCTGAAATGTTGAAGACATAGAATCCGTGAAAGCTTTCACGAGCCTGGGGCACGTAGCACCAAATACAATGTCATCAACGTAAATCTGGGCAACCATCATGTGTTTGCCATCACGCTTCAAGAAGAGAGTCTTGTCAACTGAGTCGCGTTCGAATCCAAACTTCAGTAAGTAGTCTGTCAGACACCCATACCAAGCGCGAGGAGCTTGCTTCAACCCATATAGTGCCTTGTGTAGCTTATAGACATGATTTGGCTTCTTAGGGTCCTCGAAGCCTTTCGGTTGAGCAACGAACACCTCTTCTTCCAATACTCCATTTAGGAATGCAGCTTTGACATCCATTTGTCTAAGTTTGATGCCGAGATGGCATGCAATAGCAATCAGGAGACGAATAGACTCAATGCGAGCAACTGGAGCAAAGGTTTCATCAAAATCTATCCCTTCAACTTGGGCATAGCCTTGTGCAACGAGACGAGCTTTGCTTCGCACAACTTGGTTATGCTCATCCGTTTTGTTCTTAAAGATCCATTTGATCCCAACAACATAAATGTTCGAAGTACGGGGAACCAAAGACCAAACATTGTTTCTCGTGAACTCATTTAGTTCTTCTTGCATAGCCATTATCCAGAAGTCATCTTTCATAGCTTCCTTATAGTTTTTCGGTTCTGTTTCAGATAAGAAGCAAGAGACTCCGATTTCATGGCACACAGCAGAAGTACAGATGTTATAGAGTTCATCTGGAGAAGGAATTTGTTTCTTTGAGCGTGTAGTTCGCTCGTTCAGGTTTCCAATCATCTGAGTCGGAGGATGTCTCTTTTGCACAATACGAGATCCCTCTCTAGGTGCATCAGCTGGGTTATCTATTTCTTCACTTCCTTCCTCATCATATGATAAAGTGTCATTGTTTTGATGACTAGTCTCTCCAACTTCAGGTGAAGTGTTTGGAGAAGGTACTTCAGAAGTCACACTAGTAGGTGTAGATGGGAAGGTCTGATATTCAAGAATTCCTTCCTTAACCCAATCAACATCCACATCTTTCCCTAGGAAGTCTTGTTCATCAAAGTTTATGTTCACTGTTTCGATGACTTTCTTAGTACGGAGATTGTACGCACGGTATGAATGGCTATTCTGACTATAGCCTACAAAGATACCACGGTCTGCCTTGGCTTCAAATTTCTTAAGTGGATCACGATCCTTCAAGATGTAGCATGTACAGCCAAAGACACGAAAGTGCGCAACAGATGGCTTCTTGCCATTCACAAGTTCATATGCAGTCGCCGTTGTGCCAGATCGAATACTTATGCGATTCAAAATGTATCCAGCAGTAGAGACGGCTTCTGACCAAAAGGTACGAGCAAGATTTTTCGAGATTAGCATGACACGAGCCATCTCTTGAAACGTACGGTTCTTTCGTTCGGCTATCCCATTTTGTTGGGGCGTTTTTGGAGCCGAGTATTCATGATGAATCCCCTTCATCAGACAATATTCATTGAAGCTAGAATTTTTGAATTCAGTCCCGTGATCACTCCTGATCCTCTTCACCTTAGCTTCATGATTCGTACGAATCCATTTCACAATGCCCTTGAAGGCATTGAAAGTCTCATCCTTAGTGGCAAGAAATCTCGTCCAAGTATAGCGAGAGAAATCATCAACAACTACCAGCACATACTCTTTCTTAGCAATACTCTTCACTTCCATTGGACCCATGAGATCCATGTGAAGTAGTTCAAAGGGAGCAGATGTGCTCATCAGTGTTGGCAGTGCAGGATGAGGAGTTCTCGTCAGCTTACCCTTCTGACAATCACCACACACTCGCTTCTCGATTTTGGGGAGTTGAGAGATTCCTCGAACTATCTCCCCCTTAACCAGTTTACTCAGATTTCGAGTGGTAATGTGTCCAAGGCGTTGATGCCATAAATCAACTTCATTAGGAAAGGTCACTGAAAAGCAACTATATTCAGTTGTATAGCAATTGTTCTTAGCACGTGGACCTTCCATGATGCACTTCCCTTCAACATCAAATACCTTGCAAGAGTCTCTATCAAAACTAACATTCAGCCCTTCGTCACACAGTTGGCTGATGCTGATGAGATTTGCCACGAGACCTTTCACATGAACAACATTGCGAATTGGTGGCAATCCCTTGATATGCAGCGTTCCCTTACCCATAACGACGCCTTTAGCTCCCCCTCCAAACACCACGGGAGAACCAGTCATAGGCTCGTATTCTTTCAAAAATTTCTTAGTTCCTGTCATGTGACGGGAACAACCACTGTCGAAGTACCAAATGCCTTTGTTTCCAGAGTCAGATGCATTCAGTGCAACATTGCAAAATATAAGTTCTCTTGGTGTCCAAGTAGTTGAAGTGGTGGAGTTAAGCTTAACTTCACTCTTTCGGGACTTAGGAACCCACTTCTTCTTCACACTAACATTTTGAGACTTAGTCTCTGTCGCTGGTTTCAAAGTTCTCTCAACTTTTGAGACAGGAGTAATGTGTTTCTTCACACTCTTAACAACTCCAATCTTCTTCTTCTCAGTCACCAGATCCCGGTTGATGTCATCTCTCAGCTTAAAGCAGAAAGGTCTAATGTGATCGGGTTCATTGCAGTAGTGACACACATATCTTCTCTTTTGACGAACTTCAGCATTCGTCGAAGTGTGAACCATGACAGGTTTATAGTGAGAGAATTTAACATTCAGCTTCATGTTCTGAGGTTTGCTCAGCTTCTTCAACAACGTCCTCTCATATGGCAGTATACCACGAGGATGTTTCACAATAGACTTTGGAAACTGATATGTCTCTGCCTTCAAGCTAGTAGTCGAGATCGACTTTTGAGTTTCAATTTTCGGAGTTGTCATGACTCTCTTTCCTTCAGCTATTTCCTTTCATTTCAGAGTTTCAGAATCATCTTTCGTCACACTCTCAGAAGAGTCAGTAGAAGTTTTGACAAAGGCCACTTCTTTCTTTTCGGGTGCAGTATAGATAGATTCAAAAACTTTCTGAAATCCAAGTCCAACTCGTCCTGGGTTCATGTATGAGGCGGCATTATCAAACACAGAAGAGTTAGTGTTCATCTTCTTTAGAAGTTCATCAGTCATATGAAGTTTCTCTTTCAGGACATATCGTTCTTTGTCGCACATAGCTAGATCAGTCTGAGCTTTCATCAAGGATGACTTTAGCTCATCATTCTCAGCATCAGTGTTCTTGAAGAGAGTCTGAAGTTTCTTCACTTCAGATGTTTCCTTCTTCAGAGATGCCTTCAGTTTCGAAATTTTCAGAATCTGACTTCTCAAACAACTCTCTCAGTTCAACAACTTCTTTGTGATATTTATGTTTCTCTTCGAAGAGAGCATCAAATTTAATTTTCAGAATTGTCAGAGAATTATTCAACCTCTTCTTCTCATCTTCCGTCTTCTCAACTGAGTTTCTCAACTCAACGGCCTCATCACACATCTTGTGTTTCTCATTCGAGAGTTCAGTAATAGATTCTGTCAGAAACTTCAAAGACACTTCGAGTGTGTTATTCTCAGTGATAGCTAAGTCATGTAAGCTTATCAATTCAGCATGATTCTCTCTCAGAGTCAGTAGCTCATCACACACAACTTCAGCTTGACACACTTCAGGTGTCATCACTATCTCTTCAGCTTCAGATTCAGGTTCAGATTCACAATCTGAGAAAATCCCGTCATCACAATCATTTCGGTTTTGAGTTGCCATAACAAAAATATTATCAGCAGTTGTTGTGTCCTTCATAAATTCATCCAGTTCAAAATTATCTTCAAAAGTGACAACAAGAGCGTTGTCTTCATCTTCATCTGAGTTATCGTTATCAGATGCATCGTTCTCAGAGATCACATCTTCATCATCTATCACCACGTAACTCACTGGCAGCTTCTTCTTTCGGTGCAAGTTGGGACATTCATTTTTGACGTGTCCATATCCCTTACACTCATAGCACTTCATCTTCGAGACATCTTTGCTATTAGAAGTGTACGGTGATAGCTTCGTGCCTTTAAACCTCTTGTCAGATGAAGACCCCTGATTTCGATTTTCCGGAGTGTTCGGATATGAGTTAGAGCTTTTCTGAAATTTTCGGAAATTTCGAGCTCGGTTCTTTCTCTTAAAATCTTGTTTCACAAGATAGGTGACTATGTCAGTCAACACAGCAAGCTTATCTGGGTTGTTCGAATTCATCAACCGTTCAATGTCCTCTGCTTCCTCATCGTCAGATTCATTCATATCAGCTGAGAAACTACTTTCAGACTTCTCATTTTTCAAACGAGGTTGTTGAGATTTCGTGTTTCGCGAACTCTTCCCTTTCTCAGAAATTTTCAGTGCGGTCATCGGTTCATAGACGAGTGCCATATCAGGGTTACTTCGCACTTTTAGGGTCAAGTCGTAGTTTCTCAAGTCAGCCATTAGATCAGCATAGTCCCAGTTTTGATTTCCTTCATTGCGTGCTTCAATCGTTAGCACCTTGCTCTCAAATCTGGAACTAACACTAGATAGGGTCTTCTCATAGACCATGATGGCAGGAAAGATCTCTCCAAGTTCATATGCCTCGTTGACATATCTCATGATCTTGTCCAGGTAGTCATTTATGTCTTCATCTTCTCTCATACGGAGTTGATGAAATTGGGTAGTTATTGTTGAAAATAGATATCCCGGAATTAATAAATTTAAATAAATAAATTATCTAATTAATTCCAACCGAAATCCTTTGGAGATCGAATATCCGGAGTTGTCAAATCGCGGAACAACAACTCCAATCGACTCCCGGTTGCCGGAACATCTCGCCACGAACCACCACTCATATATGGACACAACCAAACCCTAACCGCGGCTAAGCCGCGGCTGTTCGGTCGAGGCCATGCGTGGTGCTCGCAGCTGAACACAGCAGCCGCCTAGGGCTGCCCTTGGCAGCCCCTTAGCCATGCCGAACCCTTCGCGGAACAGCCCCATGAGAACCCTAGCCGCGGCCCGAGCCGCTGCATGTTCCATCGAGGCGTGCGCTCGCATCATGCGAGCGCTAGGGTTCCCCGGCACAGCCCTCGTGTGCGATCCGTGAAGCCCCGCGGATCCGCTGCGGGAAATCCCGCAGCCCGCTGCGACACCGCACGAGGCGGGCGCCTGGCAGCCGTGCGATCGCGCACGACATGGACCAGGCGGGCGCCTGGTCCCCAGGCGAGCGCTTCGCTGCCAAGCGAAGCTCCCTCGTTCGATCCACGCCGCCGGGTCGCTCCAGCCGCGGCGGTCCGGCGATCCTCGATCGCCACCGCTCGGCTCGACCCCGGTGAGGATCTTTTACCTTGGATCTTGGTTCACGATATTTTTACGATAATTAAACGATTAAATCATAAAGGGGGTTTTACGATTTACCTCGTTCTCGTTGTTCGGAAAAACGAAGAACTCAATTGATGATCTTGAGATCTTCCCACGTATTCCTTGCACTAGCTCGAACGTCGGGTGGGCGACGATCTTCCGAACTCCATGGATCTCCCTCTCTACTTTCTCTCTCTAGAATTGTGATCTTCAAGTTATGAGAATAGAGAAGACCATGTAGTGCTTTTATAGGCTACGTAGGGGATCTTAAGGAGGTGGAATATTGGGCTTCCAATAATAGTGATTAAATTAAGCCCAAGCCCAAATCTATTAATCCTTACTATTATTAATTAATTTATTTTCCACTATATAAATTAATTGCACTCCCAATATTAAACCATATTATATCAAATAATATTTCTCCGGTAGTATTATTTATTCCGTGTATTTAAGATATAAATATCCATGAATAAAATTAATTTATTGCTAATTAATTTATTCATCTCTTTTATCCGAGACTAGTACCATTCATCCTTAATTATTATGCGGAACAAATCCACCTGCAGGGTTTACATAATAATTCCTTATGAACTCATCTCGGGGATATTATCAACCCTTACGGGATACACTTTCCCGTCAAGTATTCACGGCATGTCATATATAAAATATAGCAACCCAACTTAACCGGTAATTGACCCAATAATCAAATCGGTCAATTCCTTTGGAAAATCAAAGTCACTAATATTAAATATACACACCCGCAATAATATCGGGGATTAAGAATAAAATACTCTGAGATTTAAATCGATTATCCAAGGCAATCCTAATCGATAAATCTCAAGCGATCCGCTCAATACCCCAAGTGTACAAGTGTGATAAAATAATTAAGACAAATTATTTTCTCTCTCACACAACGACTATACCGATGGATTGGTCCGTGTCCATCTAGGTCGTGAGCAACTATTCGATTAAATACGAGTAACCGATAGTATGATCTTCTGTGTGGGCCCGACACACCATACTAACTACAACGTATAGAATCCAGGACTATAATTTGCATAAATTTAATTATAAATAATTAAACGCAAATAATTGTTTATTTAATTAAATAGATTAGTGGCAATGGATCGTGAGTTTCCGTTACTTAAATCTAGACATTAAGTACACAACTCGAACAATCTCCCACTTGTGCTAAGGTCTAGTCATTTCCTCCGAACTCCCGACTCCCATACTCATCACGTGCTTAAGTTGTACTTCCAAGAAGTACTATGTGAATGAGCACTCTAGGTTGCCGCTCTGAAGTTATCTTGGTGACTACAGCGTCGTCTCCCTCGACGATGACTCGTATCAGGTGGTACTTGCTCTATGTGTTATCTTACACTTATGGACTTGTGATTTCTTACCATTTGCCATCGCACCGCTATTCAGATAGCCTTTGGCAAATTAAGAATCACCTCTAAGTCCCAGAGATTATCCCGGAGCTATACCAAAACTTCCGCTGCCTCTGAGGCCGCTATTTGGTTACCCATGGCAGAGTCCGAAAAGCATCGTGCTTATCACTCTTCCATGTTAAAAACTCCTTCTCCTTCAATAGTGAAACACATAGCCTGATATCGACTTACACCGGTCCTTATTTGATTAGAAATCTAAGAGAGTGTAATCCAAAGGAAAGGCTCGTCTGCTCCGTAATCCAGAACATAGTTTCTAGTACTTCGAAAGTACTTACAATGTTCATTACAGCAGTCGAGTATTCCTTTCCAGGATTACCTTGATATCCTCCCACTATACTAGCCGCATACCAGTTATCAGGTTCTCGTTTTTAACATCGCACTTATTAAGCTTTCCACACTCGAAGTGTAGGAAACCGCTTTCATTGCTTCTATCTCCTTTTGTGTTCCAAAACACATATCCTTAGATAGATGCATTCCGTATCTGAAAGGTAACATACCTTTCTCGGAATCTTGCATGTTAAAACGAACCATAATCATTTATATGTAAGATGTCCAGGAGAAGTACAATGTTCTTTTCTAGAGATCCAAGATCTCAAGAACAGGTCCAACTTCTTCCTCTATCTTTCATAATAATTTATCCAGACAACCATCATTTCATGTCTGATTACATCTTTACATTGTTGCCAATGATAAAATGTTATCTACACAAAATCCGAGAAACACCACCTTGTTTCCATCACGTTTCCCATACACACGATTCGTCTATGCTTTGATGAATCCATAAAATGGACTATCTCATCAAATTGCAAGTACCACGAACTCAAAGCTTTGTTTCAATCCATGAATGGATCAACTAAGCTTGTACTCTAAATGATAATGCCTCTTAACAATAATCCTTATTGCTTTCCAAGAAGGCACATTTAGATCTAGTACTGCCTTCATGTAGATCCAGGGATCGATTTCATGTATACTAGGTCCAGAGTCCGAAGACTCTCCTAGTCTTATGAAAATCTTCGGTTGTCACACAACCTCCCACTACAACGGCATTCCGGTGTATAAACAGTAATAACAGTAGGTGCAGTTAGTGGTGTACCGCTACTCGGTTTGGCTGGTTCCCAGTCCTTATCCCTTTCTCTCATTCAAAGTATTACGTCACTTTGGGCTTGTGGTTCATCTAATAGTCTTTCTCTAAGAACCGAGCGTTAGAACTTATAACGTCCTTCTGGTTCATAGTACTATTGAACACACATCTTTTGTTCTTCTAGGATATTCTACAACCGCATTTGAATGCGCCGTTGTTTCCAGACATATCCATAGAACACAGGTAGTTCCGTATAACTCATGCTTTTACTATTTCTATAAGAGTTCCATTTCTTATTTCCGACACACCATTTCTACACAAGAGTGTATGGTGTAGTCACTTGGGATCAAATCCCAATCTCTGATCAGTATGTCATGCATTCCTCAGACAGGCACTTGCCTCCGCGATTAGATCGCAGGCTTTCAATGGATATACCATGATGGTTCCCCACAATAGCTTTGTGTCCATTGACTTGTCAAAACACTTTGCTTTTGTGGCACATCAGGTATGCTAATCCATCTTTTCGAGTAATCATAAAATGAAGTACTCGTACCTTATTGTCTGAGTAAACAAAGGTCTGCATACATCAGAGTGAATCTATTCTAATACTTGTCCGGATCTTATACCTTATATCCATAAAGGATTGCTTAGTTATGTTATCTTCCAAATTAGATTCTTAGGTCGGAAGGTCCACTCCTTCAACTTAATTGATCAAAATATCAATTTTCGACCTTTGAACTTCTTATTTGAATAAACATGACTCAGCATAAGAATCCACAAGTATAAATATCTCTTAAAAGTAAAACGAGTTATATGCTACGGTTCGTTGCATCGTGGTGGACTCAGGATTCATCATTTACATATATTGCTAGCTAATGTACCAGAATAGATAATATCATTATTTCTTCTTATAACCATCAAATGATTAAAAGAAATAAAATATCCATTCATTAGAAATCCAGAACAAAGTTCTTTCTAAAAGGTACATAAAAGCAATAACTCAAAATGAAATCCTATATAATTGTCCTCCACTGCAACAGCTGCCTCCTCAACAGCATTGCCCATGTAGACTACGATTTCTTCTTTTCCAAGTCGTCGGGTTTCCTGGAACCCTTGCATATACCGTCAGTGGTTCCATATCTACACACCAGGTTCCGGTAGATAATACCACTGACTATGTTTTACGACTAAAGAAAGATTTCGTACCTTTGAGAGGATAATTAGACTTCCAGTACCCAGACTGTTTGAATCGAGAATACTAGCCTATTGGCTTTCTCGCCCCATCTTGTGGTCCAAGTAACTTAGGGCCACTGGGTTTGTTTGCTTGCTTTTTCTATCCCCGGGTTTTTGCCCTTAGGTTCGAAACCTTTGGCATTGGCTACAAGAGCTTGCGATTTCCGTCTCAACTCGTCCAAGAGGTCCATCATCTTAGAAACGTGTTCAAGCGCTTCCTCGAATGAATGACCTTTATGAGTATCCTCATCGCATCTTGTCCAGCCACTACGTCATGTCTAAACATCTCCTTGAGTTTGAACATGATATTAAAATCAGTCCCTTCCTCATCAGTTAAGACATTGGTAGGCTCGGGAGAACAAAGCTCACTTGAGTACAAACTTGTACTCTTTAACAGTCTGGGCAATGTCCAGATCTCTATTCCAATCAATACATTTAGGGACCAATGAGTTAAATTCCTCAAGTATCACATAAAGTGGGTTCAAAGCCATCCATAATCTATGAGCACAACAAACAATTGATTTAATCTCCGATATTATCTCCCTCAAATAATATCATTAAACCACTAATCACATCTAAAATCCCATCAGATATGGCAAGCCACGTGGTGTGGACGTTTACCTACCCAAACGATTTAGCAATTAGATTTGCTTCGGTCATACATCACTTATAGCGTAACTTCGTGGGGAAGAATACTATAATGCGTATCTAAGTGTAAACCATTACTCAGTACTAAAGCAAATCGTTTGGAACCGCTACATCACCGCAAGCCACGTGGTGTGGACGTTTACGATGATTTCACAATTCTTCACAATTCCTTATAACTGTCTACATCAATTAATCCAAAATCCGTTAGTATAGCAAGCCACGTGGTGTGGACGTTTACTACACCAAGAGACTTTTATAATTGACTCCCAATTACTTGATCCATTCGATTTTTGTAAATCAGGACGCGGAGAATCATAAGTGAAACTCGAAGTTTCTAACCAGTGATTCACCATGCGAACAACCCTATCTCTCATAAATGAGGGAGCCGAGCAGACAATCGATCCATCTATAAAAGAATGGTACGAAGGTCTCTAATTTGTGTCCTCTACATGACCAAGTGGCTTTGGCTCCATTCCACTCCCCGGGGTGAGAATGAGTCGACTTGAAATCAGCTTTGGAAAGACAAATTAGGCATTGTTTGATAAACTTAATCAATGTTTCTTGTAAGAGGAATTACAAGAACTCTCCTCCAATAACTTATCTATAGAAACTTCAAAAGTTTATAAAAGTCACCAAGAGAGCAGCAATGGAGACCATGGGTATGTTTCCATACCCTCTCCCACTTAGCTTTTTACAATAAAGGGATACGCTATCTAATGCATAATTAAATACACATAAGCATGCATACATGAAATAAAGCATCACATAATAAAAATAATACTAGAATATTATTTTCCGACTATTATGGCATTATCGCATCTCCGTACGCATCTTCTAGTCTTCAGTCTTCGTTCTTGAATGCTCCATGTGACGAGAATATTAATCCCAATATTTAAATCTATTTATTTTCAATTAATACAAAAGTTACTTAATTCGAAAATTAAGTCAATCGAATATATCAAAAATAAAATTAAATATTATTAATATTTTTTATTTATTTTTATTTTCCTATCTAATTCTATTAAATCTCTAGAATCCCATCCAAGTCAAACTTGGAATATTCTAGAAGACTTCTATAATAGAATAAGGAAATAAAATAAATTAGGACTCCTCTACTTTCCATAATTAATTAATTTCCATCTATTAAAAAATTCCCAATAATAAGAATAATCAAATAGGAAATAAATTAATTCCAATTTAATTCTTTTCCTATTCCATGAGAGTTCCTAAAAATAAGAACACTCAAATAGGAAACCGAATCAAATAGGAAAGTAGGATCTTGGTAGGAGTAGCATGGGTTGGGAGACCCCACACCACCCCCACCATCGACCACTACCATCCGCCGCCGGCCAAGGCCCACGCGCCACCTCCCTTGGTGGCCGGCGTGGCCGAGAGCCCTAGGGCAGCCCGGGGTCGATCGATCCTCATGGGGATCGATCATGGGGATGATCGACCCCCCCGGATTTTGTCCTCTTCGTCTTCTTCGTCACACGTCTTCTCCGGCGGTCGTTTCGGCATCGATCCAACGTAAAATAAATTACATGAATTAAATTACAATTATCCGGTATCGATTCTATACATGAAATCGACCCTATACATTTTCCGGAAAAATTTGAATGTAATAATAAATTCTATATTCGGTCAACCCCCGAATTTTTACTATTACAAGCATTCACCACACATAAAACGAATCTCGACATGTCCGAGAGTTTAATAATCAAGAACAATATTATGTCAATAATTAAAGAACAATTATATCTAGCCATAATAGTCGGAAACCCTGCAAGGTAGAACAATTTATCGAAAAATACCGTGAACGAAAACCAACGCTCTGATACCAATTGTTGGAAATCGATATCCCGGAATTAATAAATTTAAATAAATAAATTATCTAATTAATTCCAACCGAAATCCTTTGGAGATCGAATATCCGGAGTTGTCAAATCGCGGAACAACAACTCCAATCGACTCCCGGTTGCCGGAACATCTCGCCACGAACCACCACTCATATCCGGACACAACCAAACCCTAACCGCGGCTAAGCCGCGGCTGTTCGGTCGAGGCCATGCGTGGTGCTCGCGGCTGAACACAGCAGCCGCCTAGGGCTGCCCTTGGCAGCCCCTTAGCCATGCCGAACCCTTCGCGGAACAGCCCCATGAGAACCCTAGCCGCGGCCCAAGCCGCTGCATGTTCCATCGAGGCGTGCGCTCGCATCATGCGAGCGCTAGGGTTCCCCGGCACAGCCCTCGTGTGCGATCCGTGAAGCCCCGCGGATCCGCTGCGGGAAATCCCGCAGCCCGCTGCGACACCGCACGAGGCGGGCGCCTGGCAGCCGTGCGATCGCGCACGACATGGACCAGGCGGGCGCCTGGTCCCCAGGCGAGCGCTTCGCTGCCCAGCGAAGCTCCCTCGTTCGATCCACGCCGCCGGGTCGCTCCAGCCGCGGCAGTCCGGCGATCCTCGATCGCCACCGCTCGGCTCGACCCCGGTGAGGATCTTTTACCTTGGATCTTGGTTCACGATATTTTTACGATAATTAAACGATTAAATCATAAAGGGGGTTTTACGATTTACCTCGTTCTCGTTGTTAGGAAACACGAAGAACTCAATTGATGACCTTGAGATCTTCCCACGTATTCCTTGCACTAGCTCGAACGTCGGGTGGGCGACGATCTTCCGAACTCCATGGATCTCCCTCTCTACTTTCTCTCTCTAGAATTGTGATCTTCAAGTTATGAGAATAGAGAAGACCATGTAGTGCTTTTATAGGCTACGTAAGGGATCTTAAGGAGGTGGAATATTGGGCTTCCAATAATAGTGATTAAATTGAGCCCAAGCCCAAATCTATTAATCCTTACTATTATTAATTAATTTATTTTCCACTATATAAATTAATTGCACTCCCAATATTAAACCATATTATATCAAATAATATTTCTCCGGTAGTATTATTTATTCCGTGTATTTAAGATATAAATATCTATGAATAAAATTAATTTATTGCTAATTAATTTATTCATCTCTTATATCCGAGACTAGTACCATTCATCCTTAATTATTATGCGGAACAAATCCACCTGCAGTGTTTACATAATAATTCCTTATGAACTCATCTCGGGGATATTATCAACCCTTACGGGATACACTTTCCCGTCAAGTATTCACGGCATGTCATATATAAAATATAGCAACCCAACTTAACCGGTAATTGACCCAATAATCAAATCGGTCAATTCCTTTGGAAAATCAAAGTCACTAATATTAAATATACACACCCGCAATAATATCGGGAATTAAGAATAAAATACTCTGAAATTTAAATCGATTATCCAAGGCAATCCTAATCGATAAATCTCAAGCGATCCGCTCAATACACCAAGTGTACAAGTGTGATAAAATAATTAAGACAAATTATTTTCTCTCTCACACAACGACTATACCGATGGATTGGTCCGTGTCCATCTAGGTCGTGAGCAACTGTTCGATTAAATACGAGTAACCGATAGTATGATCTTCTGTGTGGTCCCGACACACCATACTAACTACAACGTATAGAATCCAGGACTATAATTTGCATATATTTAATTATAAATAATTAAACGCAAATAATTGTTTATTTAATTAAATAGATTAGTGGCAATGGATCGTGAGTTTCCGTTACTTAAATCTAGACATTAAGTACACAACTCCAACAGTTATGGTTCGAATCTTAGAGCGCTTAATGGCGTGACTTCCCTCACAGGTTCTCTGCAACGTCTTGATGGAGTAGTATACTTAATGTCTAGATTTGAGTATTCTGAACTCTGTATGCACTTTCATTTACCTATTTATTACAGACATTCATTTGCTTTTAATTATTGTTAATTAAATACATGCAAATTATAGTCCTGGATTTTATACGTTGTAGTTAGTATGGTGTTGCATGGGCACACAGAAGATCATACTATCGGTTACTCGTATTTAATCGAACAGTTGCTCACGACCTAGATGGACACGGACCAATCCATCGGTATAGTCGTTGTGTGAGAGAGAAAATAATTTATCTTAATTATTTTATCACACTTGTACACTTGGTGTATTGAGCGGATCGATTGAGACTCATCAATTAGGTTTGCTCGGCGATAATTGATTTGAGACTCGGAGTATTTTATTCTTAATCCCTGAAACAATTGCGGGTGTGTATATTTAATATAAGTGACTTTGATTTTCCAAAGGAATTAACCGATTTAATTATTAGGTTAATTACCGGTTAAGTTGGGTCACTATATTTTATATATGGCATGCCGTGAATTCTTGAAGGGACAGTGTATCCCGGAAGGGTTGATAATATCCCCGAGATGAGCTCATAAGGATTTATTATGTAAACCTCGCGAGTGGATTTGTTCCGCATAATAAATAAGGTTGAGTGGTACTATTCTCGGATATAAGAGATGAATAAATTTATTAAGCAATAAATAAATTTTATTCATGGATATTTAAATCTTAAATACACGGAATAAATAATACTAAGTTGGAGAAATATTATTTGATATAATATGGAATAATATTGGGAGTGCAATTTTATTTATATAGTGGAAAATAAATAAAATTAATATTGATAAGAATTAATGGATTTGGGTTGGACCCAATTTAATTTTCAATATTAGAAGCCCAATATTTATTCTCCTTATGATCCCCTACGTAGCCTATATAAGCACTACATGGTCTTCACTTTTCACAACCTAAGTTACGCCAATCATAAAGTCGTGAAGAGTGAAGAGGATCCATAGAGTTCGATAGCTCGTCGCCCACCCGACGTTCGAACGGAGTGCAAGGAATACGCGGGAAGATCACGAGGTCATCGATTTCGTTTCTCCGAACAACGAATCGTAGGTACAATATCTAAACTAACTTGATAATTGTTCGATTTGTTTTTATCGAGAATACCGTAGAACCAAGATCCGAAGGATCGAACCCGGATTAGACGAAGGACCACGCGGTGGTGGCGAAGCCACCGGACCGCGTGGACCGCCCGCCTAGGGTTCGACGGGCACGGAGGAGGCGACCCTCGGCTGGGCCGAGGGCGCGCGGTCGATCACGACGATCGACCGCTGGGGCGCGGGCTGGTGCCGCACCCCACCCCACCTCGATGGTGGGGACCTCCAGGCGGCGGCGGGTCGCCGGACCCGCCGCGGGGGCTGCTGGGAAGCCCCGCCCAATCGCGTGAGACGCGATCGTTTGATCGCGCGAACCCCGCGCTCGCGGGGGTTCGGGTGGGGGCGGATTGCGCGCCTTCGGGCGCGTGGTCTCCAAAGCCCGGACTCCGGCGGATGAGTCGGCGTTCGTGCGATCTCCGGCGAAGGGTTCGTTCGGGTTATCGGTTCCGCAATTTTGATAACCCGGGATATCGAATTCCAACAATTGGTATCAGAGCGTGGTTTACGTTCGCGGTATTTTCGATAAAATTGTTTTACCTTGCAGGGTTTCCGACTATTATGGCTTAATTAATTTTTGTTAATTTATTTTGTCATGATTGTTGGTTTGATTAAACTCTCGAACATGTCGAGATTCGTTTTTGGTGGTGAATGCTTGTAATAATAAAAATTCGGGGGTTGACCGAATTTAGGATTTATTATTACGTTCTACGTTTTTCCGGAAATTGTATAGGGTCGATTTCATGTATAGAATCGATACCGGATAGTGTAAAATTTATTTTGTAATTTATTTTGCGTTGGATCGATGCCGAAACGACCGCCGGAAAAGACGAGTGACGAAGGAGATGATCGTGAGGGTGAAAGGGCTCGGATCGACCGCCCCATGGTCGATCCCACGAGGACGATCGACCCACGCCAAAAGGGGGCTGCCCGCGGGAGCTCCGGCCACGCCAGCCACCAAGGGAGGTGGCGCGTGGGCTGGACGGCGGCGGCTTGAAGGCGGCGGTCGATGGGTGGCGCGGGGATCCCCACCCCGTGCTATCCCCGTCCGGATATTCTCTTTCCTAATTGGTTCGGGTTTTTCCTATTTGAGAATTCCTATTTTTGGGAAGTCTCATGGATTAGGAAAAGAATCAATTTGGAATTAATTAGGATTCCTAATTGATTATTTCTATTTTATGGAAATATTCATGGATTAGGAATCTAATTAATATGGAAAGTAGAAGAGTCCTAAATTATTTTATTTCCTTATTTCATTATGGAAATCATCTAGAATATTCCAAGTGGGTCTTGGATAGATTATTCTAGAGATTTAATGAAGTAGAAAGGGAATATAAAATAAATAAAAATATTAATAATATTTAATTTTATTTTTGATATATTCAATTGACTTAATTTTTAAATTAAGTAACTTTTGGATTAATTGAAAATAAATAGATTTAAATATTGGAGATTAATATTCTCGTCACATGGAGCATTCAAGAAACGAAGACAAAAGACTAGAAGATGCGTACGGGGATGGAGTAAAGCCATAATAGTCGGAAAATAATATTCTAGTAATTATTTTGACTATGTGATAATATTATGTGCTTTATTACATGTATGCATTCTATATGTGTTTTTTTTTTATGCACTAGATAGCGTATCCCTTTATTGTAAAAAGCTAAGTGGGAGAGGGTATGTAAACATACCCATGGTCTCCATTGCTGCTCTCTTGGTGACTTTTACAAACTTTTGGAGTTTGTATAGATAAGTCATTGGAGGAGAGTTCTTGTAATTCCTCTTACAAGAAACATTGATTAAGTTTATCAAACAATGCCTAATTTGTCTTTCCAAAGCTGATTTCAAGTCGAATCATTCTCACCCCGGGGAGTGGAATGGAGCCAGAGCCACTTGGTCATGTAGAGGACACAAATTAGAGACTTTCGTACCATTCTTTGATAGATGGATCGATTGTCTGCTCGGCTCCCTCATTTATGAGAGATAGGGTTGTTCGCATGGTGAATCACTGGTTAGAAACTTCGAGTTTCACTTATGATTCTCCACGTCTTGATTTACGAGATTAAATGGATCAAGTAATTGGGAGTCAATTATAAAAGTCTCTTAGTATAGTAAACGTCCACACCACGTGGCTTGCTATACTGACGGACTTTGGATTAATTGATGTAGACAGTTGTAAGTAATTATGAAGAGTTGTGAAGTTATCTTAAACGTCCACACCACGTGGCTTGCGGTGATGTAGCGATTCCAAGTAATTTACTTTGGTACTGAGTAATGGTTTACACTTAGATACGCGTTATAGTATTCCTCCCCACGAGGTCACGCTATAATTGATGTATGACCAAAGAAAATCTAATTGCTAAATCATTTGGGTGGGTAAACGTCCACACCACGTGGCTTGCCTTACCTGATGGGATTTTAGATGTGATTAGTGATTTAATGATATTATTTAAGGGAGATAATATCGGATATTAAATTGTTTGTTTGTTTTATGTGCTTATAGGTTAAGAATGACTGTGACCCCACTTTGTGATATACTTAAGGATGAAAACTCACCGGTTCCATATGGTGATGATTGGGAACGAAATCTGGACATTGTCCAGACTGTTGAGCTTTCCGAATCCACTGTTGTCCCAACTGATGAGGACATTCGAAATGACCTCAGGATGATGTTGAGACATAGCGTGGAAGCCGGACAAGAGGTGATTAACATACTCACAGAATTCTCTCTCAATGAGTCCCTTAAAAAGGAATCAACGAGAGCGGAGTTTGTGCGTAAGTTAAGAGAATCACAAGCTTTTGTGGCAAGGCTAGAGGAAAAGCATGCAAAGAAACCCAGTGGCTCAAAGCCACGGATTGGGAAAGGCAAGCCTTTGGGCAAGTGCTTTCGATGCAAGCAGTTTGGGCACTGGAGGTCTGATTGTCCTCTCATCAAAGGTACGAAATTTTCCTTAGTCACTGAAACATTGTCAGCGGTGATATCTACCAGCACCTGGTGTGTAGATACGGGCGCCACTGACCATGTCTGCAATTCATTGCAGGGGTTCCAGGAAACCCGGAGACTTAGAGAGGGAGAGATCGTGGTCTACATGGGCAATGCCGCAAAGGTGGCGGCTGTTGCAGTGGGAGACGTTCACTTACGCTTTAGTAGTGATAGGGTTTTAGTTTTACAAAATTGTCTTTATGTACCGAATTTTAGAAAGAATTTAATTTCAGTTTCTAAGTTAATTCTGAATGGATATTCTGTTTCTTTTGATCACTCTGTGGTCATAAGAAGAAATAGTGAGATTGTCTGTTCTGGTACATTGGTAGACGATTTGTATATTCTAAATCCTGAGTCTAACACGATGCAACTAACCGAGAGTAATAACACATCTACGAACACCAATAAGAGAAAGGAACCTTCTAAAATGAATCAATTATACTTGTGGCATCTAAGGCTAGGTCATATTAATTCGAATAGAATTCAAAGGTTGAAAGCTGATGGTCTCATTAGCGGCATAGAAGGAGAGGACCTTCCAACCTGCGAATCCTGTTTGGAGGGTAAAATGACCAAGCGTTCTTTTTCTGGTAAAGGACGTAGAGCTGAACAAGTATTGGATTTGATTCACTCTGATGTATGCGGACCTATGTCTACTCAGGCAAGGGGAGGGTACGAGTATTTCATCACCTTTACTGATGATTACTCAAGGTATGGATATATTTACCTGATGCGCCACAAGAGTGATTCTTTTGACAAGTTCAAGGAATTCAAGGCTCTTGTGGAGAACCTTCGTGGTAAATCCATAAAATGCCTGCGATCTGATCGCGGAGGCGAGTACCTGTCTGGAGAATTCAAGGCATACTTGGCAGAGAATGGGATTGAATCCCAGCTGACCTCACCATATACTCCTCAGCAGAATGGTGTGTCAGAAAGAAGGAATAGGACTCTTATGGAGATGGTGCGATCGATGATGAGTTACTCGGATTTACCTGTTATGTTCTGGGGACTTGCCTTGGAAACGGCGGCGTACATTCTGAACAGGGTTCCGACCAAAACGGTACCAACTACACCCATGGAATTGTGGAGTGGGCGTAAGCCTAACTTGAAACACATTCGGATCTGGGGATGTCCAGCACATGTGTTGCGACAAGGGGCCGATAAGTTAGAACCTAGATCAGAAATACGGCTGTTTGTAGGATACCCGAAAGGAACTAAGGGTGGCATGTTCTATAGTCCTACGGACCAGAAGATCGTTATTGGTACTAACGCTCGGTTCTTAGAGGAAGACTATGTCATGGACCACAAGCCCAAAAGTGACATAATACTTGATGAGTTGAGAGGTAACGAGGAAGACCTGGATACAGCCGAACCGAGTATAGATACACCACTAGAACCTGCACCTAAAACTGTCACTGTTAATACACCGGAACGCCGTCGTAGTGGGAGGGTTGTTAAACAACCGGACAGATGGATTGGACTGGGTGAGTCTTCGGACTCGGCACCCGGAGTTCATGAAGTCGATCCCTGGACCTATGATGAGGCGGTACAAGATATAGATGCGCCTTCTTGGAAGAAAGCGATGAAATCCGAAATAGAATCTATGGATTCTAATAAAGTCTGGGATCTTGTAGAACCACCAAGCGGCGTAAAGCCAATTGGGTGTAAATGGGTCTACAAGAGAAAGAGAGGATCTGACGGAAAGGTTGAAACCTTTAAAGCTCGGCTTGTTGCGAAAGGATATACTCAGAAAGAGGGAATCGATTATGAGGAGACCTTCTCGCCGGTAGCCAAGATAAAGTCAATCCGGATTCTCTTATCCATAGCAGCTCATATGGATTATGAGGTGTGGCAAATGGATGTCAAGACAGCTTTCCTTAATGGAAGTCTTGACGAGACGATTTATATGAAACAACCAGAAGGATTCATTGCTAAGGGGCGAGATCATCTAGTGTGCAAGCTTAATCGATCCATTTATGGATTGAAACAAGCCTCGAGATCGTGGAACCTGCGATTTGATGAAGTAGTCCAATCTTTTGGATTCATTCAAAGCATGGACGAATCGTGTGTGTATTGGAAACGTGATGGAAAGAAGGTGGTGTTTCTCGTGCTTTATGTAGACGACATACTTCTCATTGGCAACAGTGTAAAGATGTTATCAGACATAAAGGGATGGTTGTCTAGACAATTCGATATGAAAGATTTGGGAGAAGTTGGACATGTTCTAGGGATCAAAGTTATAAGGGATCGCCGGAATAGAACATTGTGTCTCTCCCAGCAATCTTACATAGACACGATTCTAGCTCGTTTTAACATGCAAGATTCCAAGAAGGGTGATCTGCCCTTCAGTAAAGGAACTTATCTTTCTAAGGAAATGTGTCCTCGGACACAGAAGGAGAAAGATGACATGAAAGCGGTTCCCTACGCTTCGGCTGTGGGAAGCTTAATGTATGCAATGTTATGCACGAGGCCTGATATCTGTTATGCCGTTGGCATAGTAGCAAGATATCAGAGTAACCCTGGAAAGGCTCATTGGACTGCCGTAAAGAGCATTTTCAAGTATTTGCGAAATACTAAGGATTATGTTCTGAGATACAGTGCAGACAATCTGATTCCTTTGGGTTACACAGATTCGGATTTCCAAGCTGATAAGGACCGGCGTAAGTCGACATCAGGCTATGTGTACACTTTGGGAGGTGGAGCCGTATCATGGAAGAGTGTTAAGCAAAAGTGCATTTCGGACTCTACCATGGAAGCTGAATATGTTGCAGCCTTAGAGGCAGCGAAAGAATCAGTGTGGTTCCTTAATTTCCTCCAGGACTTAGATGTGATTCCGAGTTTGCCCAAGGCTATGACAATTTATTGTGACAATAGCGGTGCAGTGGTAAACAGTAAGGAACCACGGTCCCATAGTGCTACAAAACACATAGAGCGCAAGTACCACCTGATTCGAGACATCGTCAAGAGGGGCGATGCGATAGTCACCAAGATAGCTTCGGAAGACAACCTAGCGGACCCTTTCACCAAGATACTTCCTAAGGAAGTATATTACAAGCACTTGGAGGGTTTGGGAGTCAGAAGTTTGGAGGATAAGACTAGACCTTAGTATAAGTGGGAGATTGATGGAGTAGTATACTTAATGTCTAGATTTGAGTATTCTGAACTCTGTATGCACTTTCATTTACCTATTTATTACAGACATTCATTTGCTTTTAATTATTGTTAATTAAATACATGCAAATTATAGTCCTGGATTTTATACGTTGTAGTTAGTATGGTGTTGCATGGGCACACAGAAGATCATACTATCGGTTACTCGTATTTAATCGAACAGTTGCTCACGACCTAGATGGACACGGACCAATCCATCGGTATAGTCGTTGTGTGAGAGAGAAAATAATTTATCTTAATTATTTTATCACACTTGTACACTTGGTGTATTGAGCGGATCGATTGAGACTCATCAATTAGGTTTGCTCGGCGATAATTGATTTGAGACTCGGAGTATTTTATTCTTAATCCCTGAAACAATTGCGGGTGTGTATATTTAATATAAGTGACTTTGATTTTCCAAAGGAATTAACCGATTTAATTATTGGGTTAATTACCGGTTAAGTTGGGTCACTATATTTTATATATGGCATGCCGTGAATTCTTGAAGGGACAGTGTATCCCGGAAGGGTTGATAATATCCCCGAGATGAGCTCATAAGGATTTATTATGTAAACCTCGCGAGTGGATTTGTTCCGCATAATAAATAAGGTTGGGTGGTACTATTCTCGGATATAAGAGATGAATAAATTTATTAAGCAATAAATAAATTTTATTCATGGATATTTAAATATTAAATACACGGAATAAATAATACTAAGTTGGAGAAATATTATTTGATATAATATGGAATAATATTGGGAGTGCAATTTTATTTATATAGTGGAAAATAAATAAAATTAATATTGATAAGAATTAATGGATTTGGGTTGGACCCAATTTAATTTTCAATATTAGAAGCCCAATATTTATTAACCTTATGATCCCCTACGTAGCCTATATAAGCACTACATGGTCTTCACTTTTCACAACCTAAGTTACGCCAATCATAAAGTCGTGAAGAGTGAAGAGGATCCATAGAGTTCGATAGCTCGTCGCCCACCCGACGTTCGAACGGAGTGCAAGGAATACGCGGGAAGATCACGAGGTCATCGATTTCGTTTCTCCGAACAACGAATCGTAGGTACAATATCTAAACTAACTTGATAATTGTTCGATTTGTTTTTATCGAGAATACCGTAGAACCAAGATCCGAAGGATCGAACCCGGATTAGACGAAGGACCACGCGGTGGTGGCGAAGCCACCGGACTGCGTGGACCGCCCGCCTAGGGTTCGACGGGCACGGAGGAGGCGACCCTCGGCTGGGCCGAGGGCGCGCGGTCGATCACGACGATCGACCGCTGGGGCGCGGGCTGGTGCCGCACCCCACCCCACCTCGATGGTGGGGACCTCCAGGCGGCGGCGGGTCGCCGGACCCGCCGCGGGGGCTGCTGGGCAGCCCCGCCCAATCGCGTGAGACGCGATCGTTTGATCGCGCGAACCCCGCGCTCGCGGGGGTTCGGGTGGGGGCGGATTGCGAGCCTTCGGGCGCGTGGTCTCCAAAGCCCGGACTCCGGCGGATGAGTCGGCGTTCGTGCGATCTCCGGCGAAGGGTTCGTTCGGGTTATCGGTTCCGCAATTTTGATAACCCGGGATATCGAATTCCAACACGTCTCCCACGCATCTTTCGCTGAGGTACAGTTCTTGACCAACTGATACATGCTGAGTTCCAGCCATTCACAAATAAGTAGAAGAGCTTTGCTATTAGCAGTAGATAAGTCATGCTCTTCTCTAGTCCAACTACGTTCAGGCTTTGGAGTTCTCAGACCATCAGCATCCTTAGTATAAGGACGCTCCCATCCTTCTAATACAGCCATCCAAGCTCTAGAGTCATAGGCTTTAATTCTAGCTGATACTTTGGCTTTCCAATTTGAATAGTTCTGATGAGTAAGCATAATAGGCTTCTGAACAAACATAGATGACTCCATTGTAGCGGAATTATGAAGTCAAGTAACGGATCACATTTTATACGTATGACGTCATGCTCTGATACCAAATGAAATTACGTCTTCGACGTAGGATACCAACTTTTCGTGAAGTTGGTCTTAAACACGATACTTCAGCAACTTCGTTCGCACACACTCAACCCTTGCTTGCTACGGATGTCGCACGTTACGTGTTGTGTGTATAGGTTCGAATTCAGCAAATGTAAAGTAACGTACTGAAGACAAAGTTATGTAATAGGTTCATTTCATTGATAAACAAAACTAACTATTACACTTGTGGAGAAAGGTAGACGGAATGATCAAGAGTCGTATCCCAAGTGACGTAACACTCCAACGAACTAATGATCTAGTACTATATCACCTATAGCTAAATCGCATAACTCTACTATCGGTGCACAGCACAAAACAACTACCAAAACTCTTAAGGCAGAAAGCCGTAAACAACGAACGTTGATACTCGGATATCGGATTTCGTTCTCTCAAAATCGTCAATTGAAGTCTTGAAACTCCATAGGTATATATAGGTGATCCACACATGTGAGACGTTGACAGGGCATGTTCTGATTCGTCACATGCTTGGATGATGCAACAATTCCATGGATGACATCACTTTTGGAATCTTTGATTCTTGAATCTTGGAATCTTGAATCTTCGAATCTTGAATCTTCGATTTCTTTAACTTCAGACTTCAACACATCTTGACTCCGTCGATCTCAATACTACATCTTCAACTTCATCGTGGTGAACACTCGTCGTTGAACATTTCATATTTCATCGTCTTCATTGTCGTCAATAGAGTTGAAGTAGTAAATAGCACATCATGCATCAGTTGACACATGAAGTAGAAGAAGCCACGGCGTGCGACTCCAGTCGCACAGGTTGAAGACAGCATGTCATGCGACTCCTGTCGCACAAACTCCTGTCGCACAACACGATCGTGCGACGCCAGTCGCACAACACAGACGTGCGACGCCTGTCGTACGGTTTGGCCAGGTGAGGTCATGCGACTCCTGTCGCATGACATGGATATGCATGTTGAGCGACGCCTGTCGTACGAGATGGACAAGGCGATTCGTGCGACTCATGTCGCTTGACGAAGGGCGAGATGTTGATGACGGAGCGTGCGACTCCTGTCGCACGCATATCATGCGACGCCTGTCGCATGAAGCAGGTGAGCGACGTGCGACTCCTGTCGCACGGTTTGAGGATGCGATGTCATGCGGCTTCAGTCGCATGATCTTGATAGATGAGCTTCATGTTGAATATTGTGCATTCACTCAACCTACACCTGAAATCAAAGACAAAAAACAACAAACACATATGTTGTCGCCAAAACTAACTTCTACAGTATTCGAATGCGAATGTCCTCTCGTAGACCATTGAGAAACAAGCCTAATGAATGCGAGTCAGGCAACTCTTTAACTGAAGCCATTCGTGCAATAAACTTCTCCACATATTCAGCCACAGTGGAGGTTTGGCGACAGGCTGCCAAGGCTTCGAATGGGTTCGTACGTGGGTTATCTCCGTAGCGGCGCAAGACTTCGACCGTGAACTTTCGCCAACTTAAACCTGGGGATCTTCCCAACAACCATTGCAGCCACTGTAATGTTGTTCCCTCTATTGAGATAAGTGCCATGTCCATGCGCAAATCTTCTGGGGTGTTATCAATGCGAAAGAATTGTTCGGCCCTGGTCACCTTTAAAATAGGGCAACTCCAATTTTGTCGGGCTTGTTATTGTGGCAGCCCCCTCTTGACGAGCGGAAGAATCCGACGTGAACGGCCGTTCAAACCCTTTATCATGTAACAACTTCTTCAGCAGGTCCTGCACTCCATCTATACCCGATTGAAGGCTATCGACACGCGCGTCCATCTTTTTAACCTTCGAACTCCAATCTTCCATCCCTTTCTCTAACTTCACCAAGTTTGCTTCCATAGCATCCAGTCGAACCTCGCTTCTTGTCATGGCCGGCAGGTCGGACCAATTTGTTAGACAGCAAAGAGATGAACAAAGAACTAAATATAAAAGAACTAAATATATTAAATGAAGAAATAAAACAAAACTAACGGAAGCACTCTTACGTCCCAAGTCCGGAGACTCCTAATTCCAATGATCCCAAAAGATACTTAACCTAATAACTAAACGCGTACTTATAAGAAGTAAATTCCAAAACCCTAGTACTTAAAACCTACTACCGCTACTACTACTACTACTACTACTACTACTACTACTACTACTACTACTACTACTACTACTACTACTACTACTACTACTACTACTACTACTACTACTACTACTACTACTACTACTACTACTACTACTACTACTACTACTACTACTACTACTACTACTACTACTACTACTACTACTACTACTACTACTACTACTACTACTACTACTACTACTACTACTACTACTACTACTACTACTACTACTACTACTACTACTACTACTACTACTACTACTACTACTACTACTACTACTACTACTACTACTACTACTACTACTACTACTACTACTACTACTACTACTACTACTACTACTACTACTACTACTACTACTACTACTACTACTACTACTACTACTACTACTACTACTACTACTACTACTACTACTACTACTACTACTACTACTACTACTACTACTACTACTACTACTACTACTACTACTACTACTACTACTACTACTACTACTACTACTACTACTACTACTACTACTACTACTACTACTACTACTACTACTACTACTACTACTACTACTACTACTACTACTACTACTACTACTACTACTACTACTACTACTACTACTACTACTACTACTACTACTACTACTACTACTACTACTACTACTACTACTACTACTACTACTACTACTACTACTACTACTACTACTACTACTACTACTACTACTACTACTACTACTACTACTACTACTACTACTACTACTACTACTACTACTACTACTACTACTACTACTACTACTACTACTACTACTACTACTACTACTACTACTACTACTACTACTACTACTACTACTACTACTACTACTACTACTACTACTACTACTACTACTACTACTACTACTACTACTACTACTACTACTACTACTACTACTACTACTACTACTACTACTACTACTACTACTACTACTACTACTACTACTACTACTACTACTACTACTACTACTACTACTACTACTACTACTACTACTACTACTACTACTACTACTACTACTACTACTACTACTACTACTACTACTACTACTACTACTACTACTACTACTACTACTACTACTACTACTACTACTACTACTACTACTACTACTACTACTACTACTACTACTACTACTACTACTACTACTACTACTACTACTACTACTACTACTACTACTACTACTACTACTACTACTACTACTACTACTACTACTACTACTACTACTACTACTACTACTACTACTACTACTACTACTACTACTACTACTACTACTACTACTACTACTACTACTACTACTACTACTACTACTACTACTACTACTACTACTACTAATAATAAAATAATAATAATAATAATAATAATAATAATAATAATAATAATTATACTTCCGCTTCACATCAACCACGGCCTGACCTACACACACACTCTTGATTTCTCCATCGTCAGATACTCCGATGCGGATTGGGCTCGCTGCCCCGACACTCGTCGCTCTACATATGGTTACTCCGTCTTTCTCGACAATAATTTGGTCTCTTGGAGCTCTAAGAAACAGCTCACCGTTACTAGCTCTAGTTGTGAATCCAAGAATCGTGCTCTCGCTAACACCGCTTCGTAAACTGTATGTTTAACCAATCTTCTACGCGAATTGCATCAGCTCCCTCCTACAAGTCCTCTCCTCTTCTGTGACAACAAGAGCGCGATCTTCGTTAGTCAGAATCCCGTAGCCCACAAACGCGCTAAACATATCGATCTCGATTGTCATTTCGTCATGGAACTCTCGTCTCCTTCGGCAAGCTACGTACACAGTTTGTTCCTTCTAATCTCCGTAACTTGCCGATATTTTTACAAATATCCTTCCGCGTCCATCCTTTGAGCTACTACGTTCCAAGCTTTGCGTTCTTTTGCATCTCGCGCATCGCTTGACGGGCGTGTTATGAAATAATTATAATACTTGATAATTATGTTGAGTTTTGTATGGATCTCATTCATAACCCAATAAATAATTTACGTATTTTACAAGCATGAAAAAGTGCGGAAGAAGAAATAATGCATAAACACGTAAAACTTTAATCGTGGATCTAGTGCACACGTATGTAGTAAGAACAAATAATTGAGTTAGTAAATAATTATGTACCTTGTAATTCTTCTATGTAATTAGCCCACGCGTAGATAGATAGCCGCGAACGTACACGGTCTCAATTTGTTGCACGAACCCTTCTTGATCAACGAACGAGGAAGCTCTTCAACGACTATCGAGTACCACTTGAATCTCTCGTCTCACCGCGAATATAGTGCTTGTAGAAAGTGAATTATAATGTATTCTAGCAACATAATTCGAGGGTAGAGGTCTCTTTATATAGGAGAGAGTAGGAGAGAGTTTAAGGTTGAATAGAAATAGAAAAAGGAAACCCGCGGGCTGAAAAACGCCGCTGTCAGTCGACACGAGGAGGTGTCGGCCGACACCTTTGAATTTTCCAAACTGACAGTAAAATTCACATGGTGTCGACCGACACTTAGTTCACTTTGGGCCGAAATCCTTTTTTCTATCCGTTTCTTCCGTCGTTCAAACTCGATTCTCAAGATTTATATACTCCAAGTTTACAAGATCAATAGGGCCGTGTTGATTTATATGTTTTTGTGTGGGTTTTTCGTAATTTCTTTGTGTGAGTTGAGTCTTTTTGAGTCGTTTATTTGTGTCTTCTTCTTGTCTTTGGTGTGGTTTGATGTTTTATTGAGTGTTCAGGCTAGTTGACGTGATTTGTGCGACAAGAGCGAGAAAACGAGTTGAAAAACGGTAAGTGATTTGGCCTACGAACTATCGAGATGGCGCTGCAAACTTGGCCACCTCGGTTCTCCCAACTCCGATCACCTACAAACATGATCCATACATACATTGTCGAAAAGCTTTTGAAATCCTTTACATGGCCCTATCCATTAGCTGAAGTTTCTCCATAATGGGCCGAAATTCTCGAGTTTATAGTCCAGTACGCAGCTGCCCGAAGTCAATGTTCAACGAGCTTGGGGAGCTTGGTTCTCCCAACTCCGACCACCTACATCAATGATCTTCACCTCTACGGAAAGCCCATGAAGCCCTCTACATGGCCCTTGCATTTTCGGAACAGCTCTCTGTCTAGGGAGCCTAGCGCCTGCCCGCCAAAAAAGCGACCGCCTGCCCCAAATTTCAGCATTGACCGAATGTTTGGCCCACGAAATTTCGTTATATAAGATTAGGGGGATAGAGTCATATTACGTCCCTCCGAGAATGCCCATTTTCATAAACGGCCATCAACTTTTTTTCTTCTCAGATATCGTCCTTTTGCTACTGTTTCCGGCCAAAAAGTCACGTAAAAGGACGATATATGAGAAAAAAAAGTCTCAGATATCGTTCTTTTTGGCTGAAAACAGTAGCAAAAGGACGATATCTGAGAAAAAAAAAGTTGATTGCCGTTTATGAAAATGGGCATTCTCGGAGGGACGTAATATGATTCTAACCCTAAGATTAGGTTTTTGTCTATTTCAAACACACGTTTTTCATTATTTTTGAATGCTATTATTCTCGCACGTCCAGAGAGAAAACTCAGTCCCCTAGGCATCCTTAAACATTGGTTTCTTCCAAGTTTCGATTCACGGTAGCTTTGATTTGGTTTGCTTTGAATTTTTGGATAAAGAGACTCATGACTTGGTTGAAGGTTTCATCCCTTGTAAGCTTTTCTAATTTTTATTATTTCTTTGAAATCTCTTTATATTTACTTTTCGTAAATCAACAACCCGTAAATCAACAACCTGAAATTTATGTTTGATACTCAAACCCTAGCATTTTCCTTATTCATTACACTTTGTTAATTCTCGTTAATTGCTTCTTGTTCATTTTTCTTCGTTTTTATTTTGTAGTTAATTTTTAGTTTAAAAACAAAACCAACTAATTCATTTTGCTATACTTTCTTTCCTTGTTGTTTTTGCAACCACTTGAATATTAATACGAGTACCGATAGTAGTGGTCCTCGAGAGATCGACTCGGGCGAGTTGTTTCTGCCAGTGGCGGAGCCACGTTATAGCTTCTGGGGGCTTAAGCCCCCACTGGTAAAAAAATTTGTTCCATTTTCTTATTAAAAATAGTAAAATAGTATTATATTTATGTTTAGCCCCTACTAGTATTTGTGTATATACATATATAATTTTATATATTATACTTCAGCCCTCCCTAATATATTATTCTAGCTCCGCCCCTTGTTTCGGCAACTAGTTCGATATATTTTTATTTGATTTTCGCCGTACTAAAAAGTGACTTATCAAATTGGCGCCGTTGTCGGGAAACACTTTAGGCACAAGTATTAGTGTTTAAGTGTTTGCGTCTTTCTCTTTTATTTTTGTTTATTTTTATTTGTTCAGGTACGTTTGATTGTTTGTTGTCTGTGTTGGTGCATGTTAGGTAGAAGAAGTCAAAAGACCAGCCTTGCACCCTGACGCTACCGTCGTGGAGTAGCGCAAAATAATATTTATAAGACCTAAACTATTCACTAGCACAAGTACTAGTAGCAAGTATAGGGTCGATCCCACGAGGAGGCGATTTAGCTTATAGTTTCCCGGCTTTGAATGCTCAATTGGGTTGTCACGTTTGAAAAGGTTTTGTTTTGGAGAGCAGTTGGGCACTGCCGAACCGTGGTCACCGTGTTTACTTGACTAGAAAATAACAAATACTTAAACAGAAATAAAACTAGCATGCAACCTAATTAATGGACTGAGCAATTAACAAACTCGACTAAGCAGATAAGAAGAAACAAATAAAGACTAAAGTATCCAGGCATTGACTCCCCTGACTTCCCCCTTGACCTATGTGCTGCCGATCATCGGTACGTATATCATTTTGCTAACAGTTTTGTCTTCCAGTTATAGACTCCAAGTATTAACATCCCTATAATGTCACGCATATTAATACCCCGAACCCTTATTCGCTCTTATGTTTAAGTCCTGCTAGATCTCTCTCAACAGGTCTCCTGACGTTGACCAATTCGACACTATGTGACCGCATGAGTCTAAGTTGATCAAGTCGCCTTCATCCTCCAAGCAAACCCGGAATGGCCAATAGCATGCCTGGACAGACCCAAGTCATACGACCACATCTCCAGCAACATGTTGTACTTCGCGGACGCCCAGTCTCCCGGTCGCGTTGATCCACGTACTCCTGTGTTAGGCAAGTCGGGGTTCCCACTGGTCACTGTAGGATTGCCCAAGTCCCTAACATGCTTAAGTTACTACCCTGTTGAATCGGGAACAAAACTCAGCTAGTTGCTGTCATCAATAAGCATCCCGGCACGATCACGTCTTAGGGTTGGTCAGGTTCTGTCTTTGCCCAGATACAAACAGATTAGCTACTCATAGAAATAAACGAAAATTAAACTAAGGAATTAAGACGAACTGAACTATGCATTGAAAACGGGAAATTGTTCAACAAAGGAAATAAACTAAGTACGGAATTAAAAAGCATAAAACATAAAGATTGTTTTTGGCCCGAAGGCTTAACAGAAAATAAACGCCGGCGAGTGGTGTTGCTCACGCGACCGCCTTCTTCTTCGCTGGACAGGTTAGGGCTCGATCCGGTTTCTTCGCTGCTCATACGTCGTACTTCTCTTCTTCAGTCACTCCATTTATATAGACGGGCTTCAGCTGATGGGAGACGTGTGGGGGAATACCTCTAGGGTTGGACGAGAGTCCTCCTTTATCTTTATCTCTGAATCTGGTCATCTTGAAGAGTCCACGATTTTCAGGATTCTGGGTACACCGAATGCCCAACGTTCCGCCTCCGTCAATGTTAGCGCTTGCCCATGTACTTCCTTCTCTGACTGACTGAGGTAGAGGACCATGTGCGGTACTTGGTCGGCATCAAGTCTTGCTCCACCTGCTGACGTCCTGGTTGCTTGCTCAACTCTGCTGGACCCTTTTGTCAGTCTGGCTTGCTCAACGAGTGCTCTTGACCATGGAAGGTGATTTCCTTGCCTCTTTCACACAGTGCGCTCCTCTTTTCACTCCTTTACCTGCCCACCTGCAAAACTTGCCCAAGTACCCAAACGTGCCCTCCCAGACACAAATAAAGTAAAAACAAACTAAGGACTCGATATACTTGACTCTAAAAACCTAAAAATGAGCCAAAAAATATGGCTCATCACACCCGTGATCGACAACATCAACAGACGTAAGAGTATCATCCGGTACACTTCAGTGGACGACAGTAGCTCGTCAGACAGTTCATCAGAGTCCATTATTACCGGAATTGAACCTGACCGTGACCTTGCACCAATGAACGAAACCAACAACAACAATCGAACCATCTACACAGGATGCACTACATTTGACTTGATTGTCGACTATTAAGTTCAAGTTCTCAACTCGACACTTAGCATCGCACAATCGAACCATCTACACAGGACGCACTACATAACTTGTTTCGGTACAACACACGTGGAATGAAGAACACTAATCCAACAAATTATGTATCTATTATTTATCTGCGTGTACTTATCTACTCCCTCCGGCCATTAATAGATGTCATACTTTGCTGGACACGGAGTTTAAGAATTGTTATTTTTTAATTTTTTAATTAAAAAGTAAAAAGTAAAAATATATTTTAAAAGTGAAAAGTAAAATAGTTGTGAGTAAAATTTAAAAAGTAGGTGGTGTAAAGTAGAATAAAATTGTATATTAAAATAAAAAAGTTAGAATAATTATTTCCTTTTGTTTGGGGTGTGTCAACTATTGTTAGACACCCCAAAAAGGAAAGTATGACAACTGTCTTTGGACCGAGGAAGTATAATTTAGGCTCTTTAGGTTACCATAATTTGTTGTATCTCTCGTGTATTTATTTGCTTCTACATCAGTAATATTTTCATTTAGTTCTCCAATATCAACTATCACAATATTCGACTCACTATAAATGTCACAATATTCGACCTACTATAATCGAACTTTTCTAACAGTTCGAGTTTTTAGATGAATTTGTATCTAAGAGAAGGTCTCGGTGGGTCAATGTTGGATCATGTTTACTAAGAAGATGGTCTATAGAGATCAATTCGAAATAGTAAACATTATTCGTGTCGAGTTGGGGTGAACTGCTTTGGGCTTGACCAAGTTCTATCCTGTGACATTTTCAGTTGAGTTGGGTAATATCATTAGGGCTTTCTAGGGTGACTGTATAGGCTAGCTTGGGCAATGCCCAGAATTGATCTTAGGTAGGACATGCATTTTACTTAGCAAATTTCCTCCTAATTTCTTCTCTCTTACGGGCCTTAGCACACCCTTTTATTCATAGGTCTATTTTTTTCTTTTTCTTTGTTTTTTTTTTCTTTTTTTTTTCTTTTTTTTTTTTCAGAGAAGACTTTGCCCTGACTTGCTCTTTTTATGAACTTGAGCATATATGCAGGTTGGGTCAGGGCAGTGGGAGTTTTCCCCCAGGTGATCAAGAAATATTGGCTCGGCTCAAGGGGCTAACAAGGGTCTTCTTTTATTTGTAGTACAGAAAGAAAATGCCTAAATCATTTACTACTCAACTCAATTTTCAAATAATCACAATGGTCAGAACTTGGGCAAGCTTCAGCATCAAAAACTTTCTAAACAGCTACTCTTCATGAAAGAAATATAACACACAGATGTAGGCTCAAATCCTCACAGCTTACCTAGTTGCAATTCCATCGTCCCTAATATTTTTCATGCATAGACTATTAATTTTGAAAACTGTTCACATTGATCAAGGTATTTATCAAGCATGCGACTCGATCAAACTATGGGGTTGCTCTTGTCCTTCCCCCACTCACACACTTTGCCTCTGGCAAAGTGTGCAAACAGTAATAAGTTGGGCAAGCATCCCCCCTGACTCCGACTCCAACGATGTTGGCGCACCTTCCCACATACACACTTTGCCTTGGGCAAAGTGTGCAAATAAGGAGGTCGACCCCATCAGACATGAGTCGGGCAGACTCAAGACCAAATAAAAATAACAAAAATAAAATCCTAAACTACTAAAAACAAAAAGGGAGGGTACATTTAGGTTTTGGGTTCAGGTGGGTACCTGAATCCAGCATGGACGAAATATGCCATGAGGGCAGCGTGCAGCTCCTCCTGCCTCTCTCCAATCCGGTCCTGCTTCTCCTCGAGGACATCCAATTGTTCAAGGATCTCCTCCTTCTGCAACTCGACCCTCTCACTTGGTCGACTCACAGGCTCGGTCTTCACTTTCGCCTTGGCTTCCATCGCCAATGCCTTCACTTCTTCTGGGTTTGTGAACACCCAATCCTCTCCTTCAACTCTGATATCCGCCATCCTATTCAAACACGCGTGGTCAAACTTCTCCTCGGGCATCATCTCCATCAACTCAAAGTCAAGCTTCAACTCCATCCTTTGGGCATAGATTCCTGGAAAGTGGGCAAGGGACAACCTCTGTGCTGGCTTGCTCAATATGTTCTTCAATTGTGCGCACAGGAAAGCTCCAAAGTTGACCTTGATCTTCTTGGTCATGCACCACAGTAGATCAAGCTCGGTCAGGGAGATAGTGTTGCTGTTGTCCTTTTTCCCATAAAAATTGTATGCCAGTATACGGTGGCAGATGCGCAACGCTTCGTCCTTGAGCTGGTGATTTTTGGCCTCCTGTGACTTGAATACTTTCTCCTTGCTCAAGGCCCTCCAGATCTCGTTCCTCTCCTTCTGCGTGCGCTCTGGTGGTGTGGTCAATCTGTCCTGGTACTCTTTTGAAAACTTATCCTTGAAACTGGCCGCTCCCATGGCCATGTTGATCTCGAAGATGCTCGCCTCATTATACGATCCCATCAGTTTGAAAGAAATGCCCAACGGCCCGCCATCCTTGCTCGTTCTCACCTCTAACTCTTCATAGAACTCCTTGACCAACTTCTCAGAGACTTGCCCTGGCCAGGTCAAGAAGTCCTCCCATCCTATAGCTGCAAAATAACCCTTAACTTGATCAACGATATTCAAATCCTTAAGGGTTTCAAAACATACCGTCTTGGGCACGACAACTGCCCTTTTCTGAATGTTGGATGGTGGGGGTACTGCTTGCTTGCCCTTGCCGCGAGTGATTCGGGTCGACGATGGGGTCTTGAATTTTTCAACTGGAGTCGCCGGGATCGACTTCTCCGTTTCGTCATCTTTCTCCTCCGTTTCGTCCTCTTCCATCTCCTCGCCGCCGGCAGTAGACATGTCGTCGCCCTTCTCGTCAGATGACGACTCCATGGTGGCGGGTGGCGTGGCTTCGCGGGGCTTCTTAATTGACTTACCTTTTTCTTCGGCCGTGAACTTCCTCTTCTTCCCAACGTCTTCACTCGGCTCGCCACTCTGGTTCGCCGGCGCCGATTCAGTTGACGGTTTAGGGGTCACGTCAAGGTCAGAAAGTTTTGGGGCTTCGATTTCCGCCGTCAGTTGGTCTACCAGTATGGTATTGATGGGGGCCGGGCTTGCCTCGCGCGTCGGGCTCTGTTTGGCCGGCGAAGGGGTGGTTTCTTTCTCCGTGGGTGGTGGTGGTGGTGGCGTTTTTTCCTTCGCGGGCACAGAGGCGGCGGCGGCGGCTTTCGACGATTTTCCTCCGGCCATCTGTTGGAGTTGTGTACTTAATGTCTAGATTTAAGTATCGGTAAACTCCCGGTCATAGCATTTAACCTATTTAATTAATAAACAATTATTTGCTTAATTATGCAAAATTATAGTCCTGGATTTTATACGTTGTAGTTAGTATGGTGTGCATGGGCGCACAGAAGATCATACTATCGGTTACTCGTATTTAATCGAACAGTTGCTCACGACCTAGATGGACACGGACCAATCCATCGGTATAGTCGTTGTGTGAGAGAGAAAATAATTTATCTTAATTATTTTATCACACTTGTACACTTGGTGTATTGGGCGGATCGCTTGAGATTTATTGATTAGGATTGCCTTGGATAATCAATTTAAATCTCAGAGTATTTTATTCTTAATCCCCGATATTATTGCGGGTGTGTATATTTAATATTAGAGACTTTGATTTTCCAAAGGAATTAACCGATTTAATTATTGGGTTAATTACCGGTAAAATTGGGTCGCTATATTTTATATATGACATGCCGTGAATACTTGACGGGAAAGTGTATCCCGGAAGGGTTGATAATATCCCCGAGATGAGTTCATAAGGAATTATTGTGTAAACCTCATGAGTGGATTCGTTCCGCACAATAATAAAGGTTGAACGGTACTAGTCTCGGATATAAGATATGAATATTATTTATTGAGCAATAAATAAATTTATTCATGGATATTTAAATCTTAAATACACGGAATAAATAATACTAATCGGAGAAATATTATTTGATATAATATGGATTAATATTGGGAGTGCAATTTTATTTATATAGTGAAAAATAAATAAAATTTAATATTGATAAGGATTAATGGATTTGGGTTGGACCCAATTTAATCTTCAATATTAAGAAGCCTAATATTTAATCTCCTTATGATCCCCTACGTAGCCTATATAAGCACTACATGGTCTTCACTTTTTCATAACACATAATAATTGACCTACGCCAATCATAAAGTCTTGGAGAGTGAGGAAGATCCATAGGAGTTCGATAGATCGTCGCCCACACGACGTTCGGACGAGGTGCGAGGAATACGTAGGAAGATCGCAAGGTCGTCAATTGGATTCGTTTCTCCGTACAACGAATCGAGGTAATATAATCGAGAACCCCCTCTTTGATTATGTGCTTGTTTAATTGTGATATATACATGAACGCACGATCCGGGAAAACGACGAACCTCGGGGACGGGGATTCGAGATCCCCGGTGAGGATCGAAGGAGGCGGTCGAACCCTAAGGTTCGGACCGCCCCAACGCGCGACGAAGGGCGAGCCCCGGCTGGACGCCGGGGGCACGCGGTCGACTTCGGTCGAACGCCGGGGTGCCACGGGCTGGTGCCGTGGCGGACCCCAGCCGCCGTCGTCGGAGGCGCATGCCGCGCGAAGCCCTCGGCTGGAGCCGAGGGGCGATCGAGCCCGTGAGCTCGATCGCGGGCGTGCTACGGGATGACCCGTAGCTGCCTCGTATGCGCTACAGGTTCACCCGTAGCGAGGCGTGCGAGGGCGACGCCCTCGCGAGCAGCGAGTCACGCGACTCGCTGCGGGGCTGCTACGAGCAGCCCGGGGATCGCTGCGAGCGATCCCAGCGATCGTCCGTAGACGATCGCGAGCCCCTCGCGGGGGCTCGGCTGGCGCACGCGGCCTTCGGGCCTCGCTGGGCGTTCGGTCGGGCCCCGGCTCGTGAGGTGGTTCGCGTTCGTGGTTTCCGACTCGCGGGGGACTTCGGCTGGGGGCGGGCTGCGTGTCTTCGGGCGCGTAGTCTCCATAGGTCGGACTCCTGCGGATGAGTCGGTGTTCGTAATCTCCGGCGATCTAGGGTTTTTGATCGGGTTATCGATTCCGCATTTTTTTGATAGCCCGGGACATCGAATCCCAGCAATTGGTATCAGAGCGTTTGGTTTCGTGTTCATGTATATATTCGATTATTGTTCTACCTTGCAGGATTTCCGGCTATCATGGTTGGATTTAATTTTTTTAATTATTTATCATGATTAAACTCTCGGACATGTCGAGATTCGTTTTTGTGTGGTTGAATGTTTGTAATAGTAAAAATTCGGGGGTTGACCGAATTTAGGATTTATTATTACGTTCTTTATTTTCCGGAAAATGTATAGGGTCGATTTCATGTATAGAATCGATACCGGAATTGTAATTTAATTTTTGTAATTATTTACGTTGGTTCGATGATGAGACGATCGCCGGAAGACGAAGAAGTGACGAAGAAGCTAGGACTTGGGGTCGATGGATCGATCCCATGATGATGATGATCGATCGAAGCCTTTGCCGGCGTGGCAAGGCGGCGGCGCCCCTCCCCTGGTGGCCGGCCGGTCGGTCATGGTGGGGATGGTGTGGGGTCTCCCAATCCCATGCTATTCCTACCAAGATATTACTTTCCTAATTAATTCGGATTTTTCCTATTTTGAGTGTTCTTCTTTTGGAAACTCTCATGGGTTAGGAAAAGAATTAATTTGAATTAATTTTATTCCTATTGATTTATTTCCTTCATGGAATTATTCAAAGATTAGGAATTTAATTAATTTAGTACTAAATTTATTTTTCCTATTTGATTATTCCTACTCATGGGAATATTTATGGATTAGGAATAAAAATAAATTTGGAAAGTAGTGAGTCCTAATTTATTTTATTTCCTTGTTCTATTATAGATGTCTTCTAGAATATTCCAAATTTTACTTGGATAGATTATTCTAGAGATTTAATAGAACTAGATAGGAAAATAAATAAATGAAAATATTAATAATATTTAATTTTATTTTTAATATATTCAATTGACTTAATTTTCGAATTAAGTAACTTTTAGATTAATTGAAAATAAATAGATTTAAATATTGGAGATTAATATTCTCGTCACATGGAGCATTCAAGAAACGAAGACTGAAGACTAGAAGATGCATATGAAGCTGGAATAAAGCCATGATAGTCGGGAAAATAATTTTTCTAGCATTATTTTGACTATGTGATACTATGTGCTTTATTGCTTATATGCATGCTATATGTGTTTATTTTATGCACTAGATAGCGTATCCCTTTATCATAAAAAGCTAAGTGGGAGAGGGGATGGAAACATTCTCATGGTCTCCATCACTGTTCTCTTGGTGACTTTTATGGACTTTCGAAGTTCATATAGACAAGTCATTGGAGGAGAATTCTTGTAATTCCTCTTAAAAGAAACATTGATCAAGTTTATCAAACAATGCCTAATTTGTCTTTCTGAAACTGACTTCAAGTCGACTCGTTCTCACCTCGGGGAGTGGAATGGAGCCAGAGCCACTTGGTCATGTGGATGACACAAATTAGAGACCTTCGTACCATTCTTTGATAGGTGGGTCGATTGTCTGCTCGGCTCCCTCATTTATGAGAGATAGGGTCGCTCGCATGGTGAATCACTGGTTAGAAACTTCGAGTTTCACTTATGATTCTCCAAGTCTTGATCTACGAAATCGAATGGATCTTGTAATTGGGAGTCAATTATAAAAGTCTCTTGGCGTAGTAAACGTCCACACCACGTGGCTTGCTATGCTAACGGATTTTGGATTAATTGATGTAGACAGTTATAAGTAATTGTGAAGAGTTGTGAAATTGTCGTAAACGTCCACACCACGTGGCTTGCGGTAACGTAGCAATTCCAAGCGATGTACTTTAGTGCTGAGTGATGGTTTACACTTAGATACGCGTTATAGTATTCTTCCCCACGAAGTTACGCTATGATTGATGTATGACCAAAGAAAATCTAATTGCTAAATCATTTGGGTGGGTAAACGTCCACACCACGTGGCTTGCCTTACCTGATGGGATTTTAGACGCAATTAGTAATTTAATGATATTATTAGAGGGAGATAATATCGGACATTAAATTGATTGTTTGTTTACATGTGCTTATAGGTTTAGAGAATAGCTATGAATCCACTTTCTATGATACTCAAGGAACAAAAACTCACCGGTCCAAACTACATTGATTGGAAGAGAAATTTAGACATTGTCCTGACTGCTGAAGAGTACAAGTTTGTACTCTATGAGCAATGCCCTGCTGAACCCACGGCCGCCTCAACTGATGAGGAAAAAGAAGCATATCGGAAGTGGAAAAAGGCTGATGAAATGGCTAGGTGCTATATTTTGGCTTCTATGTCAAATGTACTCCAAACCCAGCATCAGTCGATGAACACTGCCGAGGATATGTTATTTAACCTCAAGGAGATGTTTGGGCATCATGACCGTGCGGGTAGGCAAGATGCCATGAGAGTCCTCATGTCAACTACTCAGTCTGAAGGAACGCCCGTCGAGGAGCACGTTCTCAAGATGATGAGTCTGTTGAATGAATTGGAGGTCCTAGGAGCTATGATTGATGGTGAGACGCAATTCGACATCATACTCCAGTCTCTGACCCCTAGTTTTGACCAGTTTCGTATGAGCTATAATATGGGTAAACTATCTTATACTCTTGCGCAACTCCTGACTGAACTAAAGGCGGCAGAGGGGATCTACAAGAAGGGCAAGTCTCAAGCGCTTGTGGCTACCAAGTCCAAAAGCTTGAAAGCTATTGGAGGTAGGGGCAAGAAAAGGAAGCAAGCCATGAAACCCAGTGGTGCCAAGAGGAATGGACCACGAGTGGGGGCTAGTAAGCCAAGGGGCAAGTGCTTCCGATGCAACAAGTCTGGACACTGGAAGTCTGAATGTCCTCTCAGAGGTACGAATTTTTCTTTAGTCGTAAAAACATAGTCAGCGGTATTATCTACCAGAATTCTGGTGTGTAGATATGGAACCACTGACGGTATGTGCATTATTTTAAATGCAGGGGTTCCAGAAAACCCGGCGACTTAGAGAAGAAGAGTTCGAGTCTACATGGGCGAAGCTGTTGGGGTAGCAGCGGTTGCAGTGGAAGACATTTATCTGTTTTAGGATTTCATTTTAAGTTATTGCTTTATGTACCCCTTTATTTTGAAAAAGAACTTTTGTTCTGGTTTTCTTTATTATTAATGGATATTTTATTTCTTTAATCATTTGATGGTTTGGATAAGAAATAATGGTGATATCTATTCTGGTACATTAGATAGCAATATATGAATGATGAATCCTTAGTCTACCACGATGCAACAAACCGTTATGTATAACTTGTTTTACTTATTGGATGTATTTCTTTATCAATCATTATACTTGTGAATTCTTGAACTTGGTAGTATCTATTCAAAAGGGATTCAAAAGGTCGAAATTGAATTGATCAATTGTAGTTGGAGGAATGGACCTCCCGGCCTAAGAATCGATCTTGAAAGATGATACAACTGAGTTAACTTTTCTGGATAAAGGATGGAATTCGGACAAGTATTGAAAATGATTTATGATTAATGCCATGACATGTGTGATTAGAAAGGTACGAGTCGTTCTTTCAAGAATACTCGAAGATGGATTAGAATACTTGATGTGCCATAAAAGCGAAGTGTTCTTAACACAAAGCCACTATGGGGAACCTTCAAAGTATATCCATTAGAAGCCTGCGACTTGTTCGCGGAGGCTATCACCTATCTGAATAACACATAGCATAAATCAAAGATTGAGATTATATCTCAAAAGACTACACCATACACTAATGTGTAGACATGGTGTGTCAGGAATAAGAAATGGAATTCTAATAGTAAAAGAACAAGTTTGTTCGGAACGACCTATGTTCTATGGATATTTCTGGATACAACGACACATTCTATGTGGTTGTAGAATGTCCTAGAAGAACAAGTAATTGTATGTTCAATGGTGCTACGAACCAGAAGGGTGTCCTCGCCCGGTTCTTAGAGGAAGACTATTAGATGAACTACAATGCCCTAACTGACAAAGTACTTTATTATGAGGAAAGGGAAAGACTGAGAACCAGCCTGACCGAGTAGTAGTACACCACTAACTGCACCTAATGTTATTACTGTTATACACCGGAACGCCATTGCAGTGGGAGGTTGTTAAGCAACTAGAGATGTTCATAAGACTGGAGGAGTTTTGAACTCTGGACCTAGTAGACATGAAATCGATCCCTAGTTCTGCATAGGAATTTGCGAATTGATGAGATAGTCCATTCTATGGATTCATCAAAAGGCAAGGAGAGGTGTATTGGACACGTAATGGAAACAAGGGTGGTGTTTCTGGGAATTTTGTGTAGATAACACTTCGTCGTTGGCAACAATGTAAAAGTGTTGTCAGACATAAAATAGAGGTTGTCTAAATAAATCGAGATATAAGATTAAGATGAAATTGGATCATGTTCTTAGAAATCTTTCGATCTCTAGACAAGAACATTTGTACTTCTCTTAAGATATCTTATACGATTATGGTTTGTTTTAAACATGCACAATTCTGAGAAAGGTTATTGCCTTTCGGGAACAGAATACATCTATCTAAAGGTATGTGTTTCGAACGCATAAAGGAGATAGATATGGACAAAGCAGTTTCCTACACTTCGAGTGTAGAGAGCTTTGTAGATGCAATGTTGAAAAACAAGGACCTGATATCAACTATGCGGTTAGCGTAGTGGGAGGATATCAAAGTAATCTGGATAAGAAATATTCGAATGCTGTAAAAGTACTTGGAAGTACTGGATTACTAGCAAAACGAAATCTTCTTAGATTACAGTTTCTCAGATTCAAAATCAGAGAAAGACCAGTGTAAGTAGATATCAGGCTATGTGTTCACTTTTAGAAGAGGTGGAACCTAAGGATGAAAGAGTGATAAGCGTGATGCTTCTCGGACTCTATCATAAACCGAATAGCAGCCTCAGAGGCAGCGGAAGTTTTGGTTAGGTTCCGGAATGACCTCTGAACTTGGATATGATTCTTGGTTCACCAAAGGCTATGTATATAGCGGTGCATGGGGAACTGGAAGAAGTCATAAGTTCAAAAGGTGATGATAACACATAGAGCCAGTACCACCTGATACGAGTCATCGTCAAGGGAGACGACGCAGTAGTCACCAAGATAACTTCAGAGCGGCAACCTAGATTGCTCATTCACATAATACTTCTGGGAAGTATAACTTAAGCACGTGATGAGTATGGGAGTCGGGAGTTTGGAGGAAATGACTAGACCTTAGTACAAGTGGGAGATTGTTGGAGTTGTGTACTTAATGTCTAGATTTAAGTATCGGTAAACTCCCGGTCATAGCATTTAACCTATTTAATTAATAAACAATTATTTGCTTAATTATGCAAAATTATAGTCCTGGATTTTATACGTTGTAGTTAGTATGGTGTGCATGGGCGCACAGAAGATCATACTATCGGTTACTCGTATTTAATCGAACAGTTGCTCACGACCTAGATGGACACGGACCAATCCATCGGTATAGTCGTTGTGTGAGAGAGAAAATAATTTATCTTAATTATTTTATCACACTTGTACACTTGGTGTATTGGGCGGATCGCTTGAGATTTATTGATTAGGATTGCCTTGGATAATCAATTTAAATCTCAGAGTATTTTATTCTTAATCCCCGATATTATTGCGGGTGTGTATATTTAATATTAGAGACTTTGATTTTCCAAAGGAATTAACCGATTTAATTATTGGGTTAATTACCGGTAAAATTGGGTCGCTATATTTTATATATGACATGCCGTGAATACTTGACGGGAAAGTGTATCCCGGAAGGGTTGATAATATCCCCGAGATGAGTTCATAAGGAATTATTGTGTAAACCTCATGAGTGGATTCGTTCCGCACAATAATAAAGGTTGAACGGTACTAGTCTGGATATAAGATATGAATATTATTTATTGAGCAATAAATAAATTTATTCATGGATATTTAAATCTTAAATACACGGAATAAATAATACTAATCGGAGAAATATTATTTGATATAATATGGATTAATATTGGGAGTGCAATTTTATTTATATAGTGGAAAATAAATAAAATTTAATATTGATAAGGATTAATGGATTTGGGTTGGACCCAATTTAATCTTCAATATTAAGAAGCCCAATATTTAATCTCCTTATGATCCCCTACGTAGCCTATATAAGCACTACATGGTCTTTACTTTTTCCTAACACATAATAATTGACCTACGCCAATCATAAAGTCTTGGAGAGTGAGGAAGATCCATAGGAGTTCGATAGATCGTCGCCCACACGACGTTCGGACGAGGTGCGAGGAATACGTAGGAAGATCGCAAGGTCGTCAATTGGATTCGTTTCTCCGTACAACGAATCGAGGTAATATAATCGAGAACCCCCTCTTTGATTATGTGCTTGTTTAATTGTGATATATACATGAACGCACGATCCGGGAAAACGACGAACCTCGGGGACGGGGATTCGAGATCCCCGGCGAGGATCGAAGTAGGCGGTCGAACCCTAAGGTTCGGACCGCCCCAACGCGCGACGAAGGGCGAGCCCCGGCTGGACGCCGGGGTCACGCGGTCGACTTCGGTCGAACGCCGGGGTGCCACGGGCTGGTGTCGTGGCGGACCCCAGCCGCCGTCGTCGGAGGCGCATGCCGCGCGAAGCCATCGGCTGGAGCCGAGGGGCGATCGAGCCCGTGAGCTCGATCGCGGGCGTGCTACGGGATGACCCGTAGCTGCCTCGTATGCGCTACGGGTTCACCCGTAGCGAGGCGTGCGAGGGCGACGCCCTCGCGAGCAGCGAGTCACGCGACTCGCTGCGGGGCTGCTACGAGCAGCCCGGGGATCGCTGCGAGCGATCCCAGCGATCGTCGGTAGACGATCGCGAGCCCCTCGCGGGGGCTCGGCTGGCGCACGCGGCCTTCGGGCCTCGCTGGGCGTTCGGTCGGGCCCCGGCTCGTGAGGTTGTTCGCGTTCGTGGTTTCCGACTCGCGGGGGACTTCGGCTGGGGGCGGGCTGCGTGTCTTCGGGCGCGTAGTCTCCAAAGGTCGGACTCCTGCGGATGAGTCGGTGTTCGTAATCTCCGGCGATCTAGGGTTTTTGATCGGGTTATCGGTTCCGCATTTTTTTGATAGCCCGGGACATCGAATCCCAGCACCATCTTCTTCGACGGTTGTGATTGAGGGCTTGTGAGATCGATTTTGGTACCGTGAGGGATTTTGTTCAACTTTGTGTTTTTGGGGCGGGTGGATACCATGATTTTCGGAGTTAGGGTTATGGGGGTGGTAGTGGTAGTGGGGAAGTTGAGGAGTTGTGTGCAGTTTTTGAAGTAGAGGGGTAGTGGTATAGGTGAATTAGGATTTTGAATTTATTTAGGACTCTGCAAATTCAGAGTCGATGGGACTCTTTTGCGGATTCCCGATAATTCCGCAATCATCACAGCTGGCCACCCCCACTCGTTGCTCAATTACCGCAATTGCTCACTCAATTTTCTTGTTTCCTGCAGACAAAAACAGACCAAAACCCTTTCCTGCCCTAGGCTACTCCTTGGCGGGGTGAATTTATTAATCAACATTGTAACAACCCTAAATTTTATTTACTAAAATCTAGAATTAACTTAATTAAATTCACAAATTTATAATGTAATTTAATAAATTAAAATTAAAAAGTAAAATATATTTTTATTAAACATTAAATTTGATAAATAATATAATAATATAAATAATATTTTTAAATCAAGCTAATTTATTTAATATAATTTAAAATTTAATTATTAATAACATATCTTAGCACCTAAGTCATACCACTATTTAAAACTTACCAAAATCAAATAAAATCCTAATATAATTTAGCCTTAGTTCATTCCTATAAATATACTACCTACTATCTCACACAATTACACCGAGAAACATCATAATATTCCCCTATCCTCTCCATTGTCTTCCGAAAAACCTACTCCAACCCCATCTCCTAAACACAATCCTTATACAATGAATCTCTTAGTTTCCTCCCTATAAATATCTATCTACTACCATCTGCTGAGCACGAGAGAAAGCACAACCCAAACAATATATACCCGTTCACAATGTGTATGCACATCTATACTCACGGCCAACATATACCACAAACCAAAAACAATTCCCTCCAATCTAGATTCAGCCCCCTCCTTCATTTATACCCCTGAATGACGTCCTTTGTACAGCCCGTGAAAACAACAAAAATAGCTCGAAAACCATTCGAGAGTAATCTATGTTCAGCCCTTATGTGTTCGACTCAAACTTCTGCCCATTACTCGCGTCTGATTCCTAACACCAATGAATAGGCGGCTGAATATAGTCGATCAACACCATCCTTCATTGCTTCGAAGCAATCGCGCTTTTGCGGGTCGTCGAGATTGCCGCTGCCTCGTGATGGACAGATCGAGTACCTACTATGCGATGTGAAGTCAAAGAAGATGAAGCCTACAACTACAGTGGTCGTTCGCGTCCATTGGAGTGGAGAAACCAATCTAGGTCGTACGCTTGGAATACCCGCTGCCGCTTTCTCCTATGTCTCTCTCTCTCTCTTCGCTGTAGATCAGAAAGGTATTGTCTAATTCAATAACAAAAATTCTAATAATAAGAGTAATTTGCGATAAGGTCCCTAAACTTTGATTTATTATGGGCCACTCCATTATTTAATCCAAATAATATAATTCAACTCATCCTAAGTCTTAAAATTATATATTCAGCCCCTCAAGATTTGGAAGTTTCTAGTTCAATCCTCTAAGGTCTTAGACGCACTTTGAATTTTCACGTTCACGTCTCAACTCATCGAGGTAGGTGTCATGTTGTCGATTTACTTCTTCTATTACTTGTTTCACTATGTGTGTCTTTATGTGTGCATTTATGTGAATTTATTAAAAATATATTTTCCGTTATAACCGGAGACCGGGGAAAAGGGTCGAAGGGACCAGCGCAATAGTTGGCGCAACTCGCAATATCCAGACTATTAAATGGATCTCATGTTTACTAAAATTACAATATTTTCATGTTATCCAGATTATTAAATGGATCTCATGTTTTATTATCTTAATATCCAGATTATTAAATGGATATCATGTTTTATTAAAATTACAATATTTTCATGTTATGTTCATTGGTTATACATGTATTTGATTCTGGTATTGGATGAGGTATTGACCCTATTGAGCGCTTTGAACTCACCCTTTCGACAACAACTATTTTTAGGTACACACGAGAATGCCGAGCGAGAGAGTTGATCAAGGATTGGAGGAATAATCAAACTAAATAAATATTATTATGCTTTATTTGTTATTAACAATTTATACCATGACATTGTCTATTGTTTCAAAACATTCAAATTAATCTACTGACATTTCTTTACTCCTTGTATAATTATTTCAAACATGATTTTAGTGTAAGTTTGGTTAGCTACTACGTGGTTAAATGTTAGTATTTTGCACCATAATTGGTCTATATATATATATATATACACATTATTTATGTTTAACATGCTGATATATGTATATAGTAGAATCGGTGATATATAATATAAGCATAAACATATGTATGTGGTTTGATGTATTATGCATGACTTAGTCTATCTTTATTTATATATATGCATGTAGTAATATTTTATTTATGTATAATTGTGGTTAGTTTATTTTGTAAAAATATTTTACTTCTCCAAATAAAATTTTGTGACACCCGCACTTTTAAATGATATTTTCAAAATTTATATTTTCCGCTGTTTTATAAAAATACGGGGTGTTACAAACATAAAATGAAATAAGGGAAAACATAGTATACATACCGAGTTCGCCTTCGGTATTTGCCTCTATTTATTGTCATGGGCCTGACTTATTTTTCTTACTTCACTTGGTCAAGCAGCTGGCTCAGGGGGTATCATCCCCTTGAGGTCCTCATTCCCATAGTAAGCCTTGACTCTCTGCCCATTCACTTTAAAGATCTGATCGTCACCTGGCTTAAATAGCTCAACCGAACCATTTGGGCAAACAGCATGGACTATGAATGGTCCTGCCAATTTGGTGGATAGCTTTTTAGCCTTGAACTTAAACTTGGTTTGGTAAACCAGAACCAGTTGACCAGGTTCGATCTTCTTTTTCTTGATGATTTTGTCGTGGGCTCTCTTTGTCCGTTCCTTGTAATTGACCGCGTTATCATACGCTTCAATCTTTATCTCCTCCAGCTCAGTTAAGTCAAGTTTACGTCCTTCGCTGGCCGCATCCCAGTCGAAATTGACCTTGTTCACTGCCCAATGCGCCTTGTGTTCGATTTCTACGGGCAAGTGGCATGACTTGCCAAACACCATGCGGTAGGGAGAGATCCCTGAAGGTGTTTTGTAGGCGGTTCTGTAGGCCCAAAGTGCATCATCGAGCTTGTCGCTCCAATCCTTACCTCTGGCTTGACCGTCTTCCTCAAGATGGTTTTGATGATACGATTGGATAGCTCGGCTTGCCCATTGGCCTGGGGGTGATAAGCTGTGGAGATCCTGTGGTGCACTCCATACTTCCTGAGCAACCTTTCAATTATATAATTGCAAAAGTGCGTACCTTGATCGCTGATCAATGCGCGGGGTACACCAAATCTACTGAATATGTCGCCCTTGAGGAAGGTGGCCACCACTCTCGAATCATTAGTTGCTGTAGCCTTGGCCTCGACCTATTTGGATACATAGTCAACTGCCAAAAGTATACTCCCTCTATCCCTTAAAACAATGCATACTTTCCTTTTTCAGCCCTATGTTCAGCCCTTATGTGTTCGACTCAAAGTCTCAAACTTCTGCCCATTACTCGCGGCTGATTCCTAACACCAATGAATAGGCGGCTGAATATAGTCGATCAACACCATCCTTCATTGCTTCGAAGCAATCGCGCTTTTGCGGGTCGTCGAGATTGCCGCTGCCTCATGATGGACATATCGAGTACCTACTATGCGATGTGAAGTCAAAGAAGATGAAGCCTACAACTACAGTGGTCGTTCGCGTCCATTGGAGTGGAGAAACCAATCTAGGTCGTACGCTTGGAATACCCGCTGCCGCTTTCTCCTATGTCTCTCTCTCTCTCTTCGCTGTAGATCAGAAAGGTATTGTCTAATTCAATAACAAAAATTCTAATAATAAGAGTAATTTGCGATAAGGTCCCTAAACTTTGATTTATTATGGGCCACTCCATTATTTAATCCAAATAATATAATTCAACTCATCCTAAGTCTTAAAATTATATATTCAGCCCCTCAAGATTTGGAAGTTTCTAGTTCAATCCTCTAAGGTCTTAGACGCACTTTGAATTTTTACGTTCACGTCCCAACTCATCGAGGTAGGTGTCATGTTGTCGATTTACTTCTTCTATTACTTGTTTCACTATGTGTGTCTCTATGTGTGCATTTATGTGAATTTATTAAAAATATATTTTCCGTTGTAACCGGAGACCGGGGAAAAGGGTCGAAGGGACCAACGCAATAGTTGGCGCAACTCGAAATATCCAGACTATTAAATGGATCTCATGTTTACTAAAATTACAATATTTTCATGTTATCCAAATTATTAAATGGATCTCATGTTTTATTATCTTAATATCCAGATTATTAAATGGATATCATGTTTTATTAAAATTACAATATTTTCATGTTATGTTCATTGGTTATACATGTATTTGATTCTGGTATTGGATGAGGTATTGACCCTATTGAGCGCTTTGAGCTCACCCTTTCGACAACAACTATTTTTAGGTACACACGAGGATGCCGAGCGAGAGAGTTGATCAAGGATTGGAGGAATAATCAAACTAAATAAATATTATTATGCTTTATTTGTTATTAACAAATTTATACCATGACATTGTCTATTGTTTCAAAACATTCAAATTCATCTACTGACATTTCTTTACTCCTTGTATAATTATTTCAAACATGATTTTAGTGTAAATTTGGTTAGCTACTACGTGGTTAAATGTTAGTATTTTGCACCATAATTGGTCTATATATATATATATATATATATATATATATATATATATATATATATATATATATATATATATATATATATATATATATATATATATATATATATATATATATATATATATATATATATATATATATATATATATATATATATTATTTATGTTTAACATGCTGATATATGTATATAGTAGAATCGGTGATATATAATATAAGCATAAACATATGTATGCAGGGGCGGACCCACTCAAGGACGAGAGTGGGCCTCCGCCCCCCCTGAAATTTCAAACACATAGGAGTATATTATATAATATTTGTATTATTTCACCACCTCTGTTGGGCCAAGTAATTATAGGCCCACCCTGAATTTTTTTAAATCTTTAAAGTTAAGTCAATCAAATTTTGATTAAAGTTAAGTCAATCCAATTTTGATAGGTATATGTATTTTGAATTAAAATGCAGAGTGAGTGGAATAGTCAAGCTTTATGTAAAATATAACGTAAATTTTTATAATTTATTTTAAAATGTGATAAATTATCAATATTTTTTATGTAAATAATTAAAATATTTTATTTTCTTCTTAGATTTTTATCCATTAAATATGATTATTTCACTCTTGTGTAATGAAAATTTTCAATTTAATTATATTTAAATTAAAATGTTAAAAATATAGAGCATGTTTCTTTTGATTATATTGAATTTGATATTTTAAAATAATAATTTTTTTAAATTTTATTAATGAATTAATTTATATTATATGTTAAAAATATAGAAATAATTGTTGTATAATAGTATAAATATTTTCAGATTTAAAATAATAAATTCACGTATAAAAAAATCTTAAATTTTGGATTTCTTGAATTATTTTATTGAATTTATTTTAATCAATTATGACATTTTGATTAAAAATAAATTATTGAATTTGAATATTATTATTGATTTTTTTTAAATTAAAGCCCAACATTTTTGTTCAATATATTTTGATTAACTTGTATTTTAAATTTATCAATATTTTATATATATATATATATATATATATATATATATATTAAATACTTTATAAATTATAATTTAGTAATAAAAAAAATCAAAATTTAATAGTTTAAATTGAAGAAAAGTTGGCCCCCCTCAACTCTTCGGCTGGGTCCGCCCCTGTATGTATGTGGTTTGGTGTATTATGCATGACTTAGTCTATCTTTATTTATATATATGCATGTAGTAATATTTTATTTATGTATAATTGTGGTTAGTTTATTTTGTAAAAATATTTTACTTCTCCAAATAAAATTTTGTGACACCCGCACTTTTAAATGATATTTTCAAAATTTATATCTTCCGCTGTTTTATAAAAATACGGGGTGTTACAAACATAAAATGAAATAAGGGAAAACATAGTATACATACCGAGTTCGCCTTCGGTATTTGCCTCTATTTATTGTCATGGGCCTGACTTATTTTTCTTGCTTCACTTGGTCAAGCAGCTGGCTCAGGGGGTATCATCCCCTTGAGGTCCTCATTCCCATAGTAAGCCTTGACTCTCTGCCCATTCACTTTAAAGATCTGATCGTCACCTGGCTTAAATAGCTCAACCGAACCATTTGGGCAAACAGCATGGACTATGAATGGTCCTGCCAATTTGGTGGATAGCTTTTTAGCCTTGAACTTAAACTTGGTTTGGTAAACCAGAACCAGTTGACCAGGTTCGATCTTCTTTTTCTTGATGATTTTGTCGTGGGCTCTCTTTGTCCGTTCCTTGTAATTGACCGCGTTATCATACGCTTCAATCTTTATCTCCTCCAGCTCAGTTAAGTCAAGTTTACGTCCTTCGCTGGCCGCATCCCAGTCGAAATTGACCTTGTTCACTGTCCAATGCGCCTTGTGTTCGATTTCTACGGGCAAGTGGCATGACTTGCCAAACACCATGCGGTAGGGAGAGATCCCTGAAGGTGTTTTGTAGGCGGTTCTGTAGGCCCAAAGTGCATCATCGAGCTTGTCGCTCCAATCCTTACCTCTGGCTTGACCGTCTTCCTCAAGATGGTTTTGATGATACGATTGGATAGCTCGGCTTGCCCATTGGCCTGGGGGTGATAAGCTGTGGAGATCCTGTGGTGCACTCCATACTTCCTGAGCAACCTTTCAATTATATAATTGCAAAAGTGCGTACCTTGGTCGCTGATCAATGCGCGGGGTACACCAAATCTACTGAATATGTCGCCCTTGAGGAAGGTGGCCACCACTCTCGAATCATTAGTTGCTGTAGCCTTGGCCTCGACCCATTTGGATACATAGTCAACTGCCAAAAGTATACTCCCTCTATCCCTTAAAACAATGCATACTTTCCTTTTTAGTCCATCCCTTACAACAGTGCACATTCCATAAATGGAATATCTTTTCACAACTTTATCCTCTCAATACACATTTATTTACTCTTATACCATTACTTTTTCAACTAACTACTTTATTACTTACACATCAATACCTATTATACCCCTACTTTATATTATAAAACACATAAAAAATCACTTTTTCTTAATTTACGCGCAAGTTTCTCTATGCATTATGTTGAGGGATGGATGAGTATACTCCTTCCCTCTGGAGTTGGGCAGTGGTCTCATAAAGTCGATGCCCCATACATCGAAGACTTCTACAGGCATGATGGGCATCATGGGCATCTCATCTCTCTTGGTCACGTTCCCCTCTCTTTGGCACTTGTCACAGCTCCTGCACCACTCAAAACAATCCCTCAAAAGAGTTGTCCAATAAAAACCACAGTCAAGTACCTTCCTTGCTGTGCGTCGGTGGCCAAAATGTCCTCCGCAGGCTTGCTCATGGCAGTGCTTCAGGATGTCTGCTTGCTCAACTTCAGGAATGCAACGTCTCAGTAATTGGTCTTCTCCCCTCTTCCACATGTAGGGATCGTCCCAAATGTACTTCTTGCTCTCCCTCTTGAGCTTGTTCTTACCGTAGAGGGTCATGTCTTCCCTTATATCTCCTGTGACTATGTAGTTGGCCAAGTCTGCGTACCATGGCTCTTCTGATTTGGTTGAGATCTGATACAAGTATTCATCTGGAAAAGTCTCCGTGATGGGCATGCCTTCTTCTCGCTGGATTATCCTGCTCAAGTGGTCAGCCACTAAATTTTGGTTACCTGATTTGTCTCTGATTTCGATGTCGAACTCTTGCAGCAACAAGATCCATCTAATCAGTCGTGGTTGTTGGGGATCGTGCATGTATACGCAGCGGAAAACAAAAATTTTATGAAAAACCGTTTTTCATTAATGTAAACATTTTACATTATATTTATTTTATTTTATTGAAAATCATATTTTCAATATTACATGCATTAATTGATTTAATTCAAATCTATTAGAATCAATAATTCACCATTTAATTTAATTATCAAATCATTAAATATTTAATTCATGCATCACATACTACATAAATTAAATCTAGCACAATTAAATTTATCATATAAATTAATTATTTCTAGCGCAATTATATTATTATATAAAATAATTACTTCTAGCGCAATTATATTAATCATATTAATATATTACTTATAGCGCAATTATATTAATCATATTAATATATTACAATTAATTACGTAAAACATAATTAATTTGCTTCAAATTGACAATTAACATAATCTTATTATTTAATTCTAATCAACTTGAGTTTATGTAAACATTCGTACATAATTAATTTGCATCAGATTGACAATTAACATAATCATATTATTTAATTCTAATCAACTTGAATTGTGCAATTAATTTAATCAAATTAATTAATTACACATATATAATTAATTACGTAAACATGTGCAAATAATCAGTTTGCGTCAAATTGACAATTAAGATAATCATATTATTTAATTCGAATCAATTTGAATTTAATTGACATTTAAATTAATCACAATTAATTTTTCTATATCAATTAAAAATCCCATAGCGCAAACATTAACAGTACATAGCGCAAACATTTAATGCAAACAATTAAATCTAAATTTAATCGTAAGTACCTCAGGGATTCATCGGACGAAACGAGGTTCGTCGGAAGTCGCGCGGATGCGACGCGGGGACGGCACGGGTCGTGTGCGGGGAGAGTCGGGCGAGTGGCGGGGCTCTCGGGTGGACTCGTGTGTCACGGCTGGAGCGCACGGGCGCGACTCGGGCTATGCTCGGGCGTTCCTTCGGCGTCTCTCGTCTAATCAGGTTTCACCTCGTATAGGTAATCCAACTTACGTATTGCACTAGAAACACGTAAGGGAGAATACGACGGGAAAAACGGGCCGGAAAAACGGTGCCGGAATCGGATTCCGGCGAGGGGAGGCGGCTGCCGGCGGCGGCACTAGGCGGCGGCGGGCGGCGGCTCCGGTTGTCGGCGGTCCTCCGAGGGAGGAGCCGAGGGGGCGGACGAGAGGGAGAAGGAGAGGAGAGAAAGTGAGGCTAGGGTTTTGAGCTCTTCACTTTGGTGTGTTTATTCTCATGCCTATAGAGCTCCTTTTATAGGTGAAGAAAGGAGCCTATTGGGCTCAAACCCTAATGGATCGGATCTATTAACCCTAGCCGGCCCAATACATTAGCCGTCATTACGTTTCTCCAAAATTGACAATCAATTTCATCTCCGAAAAATATAACGATTATATTTTCTTTCTCGTTTTAATTTTCTCATCAATATGAGATAATAATAAAAATTTCCAATTTCACAAAATCGGAAAGCTCATTTCAGGGGTACTGCTAAATCGGGAAATTTCCCAAAATAGAAAGTGTACACCATCGTGTCCGTTTTCTTTAGCTCAGTATTATTTCCAACTCATAATCACAATTATGAATCTCGGATTCAATCATATTGACCTCCGACTATATGTACTTAATTAACAGTTAATTAATACATGATCGTATTCAAGGATCAGTTTACACGAGAATGTGACCCTCAATGGTTCAGGTGTATAACTAGCCGTGGGCTCACAACATATTGTGATTCGAACAACATATTGTTCTTATTTCAACTACTCCCAAGAGTTTTAGATTAATAATCATATTATTTAATCTCCGAACAAGTCGGTGCCCAACGAATCAGTGACGAGCGTCTAGCAGCCACGCTTCACTAATTCCCTAGATACAAATGAAGTGCCTGCAAGAACCTTGTAATATAGTTAGCGTACAGTACGATCCCTCCGATACATATGTCCCGATCAAACTAGAGATATTGGTTAATCGAGATCTCTTGTTGAGTTTGATAACTGTGCGTACGTTCTAGGTTTCGTAAAATCCATTCGTGATTGATTCAGAGAAACACATTTCTCTAATCACCTCACTATTCAACTCTGGCCAGAGATTCTGGGACTACGAACCATCAGAACACACAGGACATCCATGATCTATATCAAGCGATCAGATCCCCTACTACCATGCACAGACTTCACATCAGATTTCGAACTGCACGAACATTGTCTTCTTTTTCGTCTTACTCCCTTTCCAGGGAATCAGAGACACGTCACGATACAGCTAGTCCTCTGATGAATTCACGGTGATGTCTGGGTCTTAAGGATTAATTGTGTACAACTATATTATGGAATTCTCTACTCGATCAGTGATAACCACTTAGAGATTCCAGGGAGAGGGGGTTCAGTGAACTCATCAACAGTGAGCACCCACTCAAGTATGTCGATGTCCCAACACCGAGGCTCGAGATTAGCCCACATACACTAAGTGCTAGTCTCAAGGGGGAAAGGCCGGGTATCCTTGTTATTGGCGTAACCCATCGACTAGGAACTGAGTTTGACCAGTTACGTTGCGTTAACAGAATTATCTCTCGGTTTCCACAAAACCGAATTCATACAACATGTGTAACTGTACAGGACTATATTTATGATTCAACATTGGGAGCAGATATAGTATATGCCATTAATATAGGTTTCATTAATTAACGAAATAAACCGTTATATAACGGAATACGGTTAACCGCTCGGCCAACCGTTGGCTCGCCGGTCACCTATTCCAACAATCTCCCACTTGACCTAGAGCCAACTATCCATGAATCTTAGTCCCATCGACTCTCGATGTTTCTCGCGGACATATTCAGATAAAGGCCTGGTACAGGGATCTACAAAGTTATCTTCCGAAGTGACATTCTCGACTCAGACGTCACCTCTGTCATTGATCTCTTACATCACATGATATTCTCTCAAGTACATGTTTGGACTTCTGATGAGATCTCGGTTCCTTAGCATTCGCTACAGGACACCGTATAATCACAGTACAAGTTACTTGATTATTTGCGTCCGGAATTATAACCAACATTTGGATAAAGTTCCGTGTCCAAAACAGTCTCTTTTACAGCTTTAGATGCTGCAACATATTCAGGTTCTCGTGGTAGAATCATTAGTCGTTTGCAGGAACCATTCCAGCATGCGACACCACCTCTAAGCTCGAATATGAATCCCGATATCGACTTTTAGTCATCCACATCCGGTTGAAAACTAGAGTTCGCAAGTACCTCTAAATTCAACTCGGACCTCCCACAGACTAAGAACAACTCCTTAATGCTTTTGATTGCTAGTGCTCAAGGATTTCGTCCTTCACGACTTCAAATAAGCCGGTCTTGGGTTCGACTGATATTCACTTGTGACACTCACAACATTTATAATATCACGTCTAGTACACAGCATGCCATACATAATGCTCCCTAGTGCGGAGATATATGTGTTGTCCATTTCATCTCCTCGAATTCCATCAACATTACAGTCACACGAATTACGAGAGATGAACCCCATGGGACATTGGCAAGAATCTCTTCATGATTCTTCCATGCTAAACAATTTCAGAAACAGTTTCTATGTACAAGGATTGAGAAGATTTTGCATCCTTCTAGATCTATATCTATAGTGACGTATCACAATACGTATGATGCCTCTGCTCAAATCCTTTATTCGAGAAACGTGTGGATAACCGTGCTATCGTTGACTGCAACATCACTCAATCATCCCTATGATTAGTATGTCATCAACGTACAACACTTAAATTTCACTGCGCTCCCACTAACCTTCTTGAATACAAGGTACCTTCAAGTTTTATACCAAGTCAACGCTTTGACTATTGTATTTAAAACACATGTTCCATTTTAGGGATGCTCGTTTCAATCCATAAATGGATCGCTGGAGTATGCAAACCTTTTGCTTCTTTCCAGAAAATATGAAGCCTTCCGGCTGCGCTACAACTCTTCCATAATATCACATTTAAGGAAAGTAGACTTTATATCTATTTTCCATATCTCATAGTCGTACTATGCAGAAATGGCCAGCAAAATTGTAATGGACTTAAGCACAGCGATTGATGGAAAGATTACATCATAAACAATACATTGTCTTTGAGTAACTTCTTTTGCCATCATCCTTGCTTTAAAGGTCACACCTTTCTATATACATATATGTATATCTATATATACTCCAATGTCATAATTAATAGATCAATGTGCAGCCTTTGGGAACAATTCCCTTTGGTGGATCTACCAAGGTCAACACCTTGTTGGAGCACACACAGTCCATTATGAATTTCATGGCAATAAGCCAATGTCCCATATTCGTATCCAATACGAATTAGTTGAAGTTTATTGGATCATATCCATCGTCAACTTTATCTTGACCATTATCAAGTTGGAACCGTCTACCAGGTACCTTCCGAACATTTTTGGATTTACGAACCGATAGATGAAGAGGTATATTAGTGGTTTGTTGAATTGGTTCATCTCCAAGTACTTGTGTTTGAACTTCATAGTGTGGTTCATATTCTCGAACTAATTCGAGATTTACTATATTGCCTTTTCTATCGAATAGAAACTTCTTCGCTAAGAAGGCAACATTTCTTTAGACAAACATTTTGTTTTAGAAATATAGTAGAATAGGTATCCTTGTGAATGTTCAGGATACCCCACAAAATGGCATAAGCCGGATCTACTATCCAACTTATCTCCCACTAGCCGCTTCACGCAAGCAGGATACGGGAGTACCCAAGTTCATATGGTGTGGTCTTAACTGCTTTGGTGGTAACACTATTCAGCAAATGGACGACTGTCAAAAGTGCAGGACTTTTACAGTTTCGTTGGCAATTTAGTGAACCCCTTTGTGGATCGAACCATGTCCAACAAAGTTTGATTCCAACATTCGGAAACTCAATACAATTAAAGAGTTCCAGGCGAAGTCCATTGCCAAAGAATCATATTCTCTTTTAGATAGTCAATAAGCTTGGTGCTAAAAAATATTTATTACCACGATCATATCGTAATTTCTAAATATAGCAACCAAGTTGGTTTCCTACTTTGATGTCTAAATTTATTGAACATTTCAAAATTAAAGACGTGTACTTCATAAGTACATTATGTAGTTGAAAACCACCCCCAACACTAACACATTAGTGGATCACACATCTCCGTTTGGATCAAATCCAATAGACCTTCAACATACTCAACTAACGTGCTAAAGTTGTGCGGGATTTTGACTTTTATCTATTACTGATATTTGGGTTTAGTTCATTCTTGTATATTTGTTAATCGTCTTTAGCAAATCATATTTGCTTTCTTTTGTATAAAGGAAATTGGATTTCCAAAAACAAAATTAAAACTTTTATCGTCTATATCAAATATAGAAGTAAGTTCTAATAATAGAACATTTCTATTAATAGTAAAATTAGACGAAACAAATAATCAATTGTTCAAAACAATAGAATAACTATAACCCAATACGAACCTTTGTCAGAACGCTTCTGCCCAAGGTATTTTAGCAGTTATGGCACTTAGACCTTTATTCACACAATGATGGCAACCGTCATCAACTCATTTGTTGACCTTGATCTTAGTCGCCCTTCTAGTATCACCTTTATCCATCTTTATGCTTAGACCGGAAACCATTTCCGTCATTTTCTTCAAGAAGAACACTGAAGGTTTTCGATGCCGATCCAATCGCTCGATTACCTTGTTCGTGTGTGCGGAAGCGTGTAAAACAATAAAACACGAACAACATGAAGATCTAGGCACACATTATATGTATAGACACACATATATTTATATATATATATACATCCAATATATACATATAGAGAGATATCAACGAAATCTTACTTTTGGTGACGAAGTGATTCGTTGATGTCGTTGAGGTGGTGTTGAGTCGATTGAACCACCTCAAATGGATCAGTCTCTCGAAGCTCTTCTTGTGAATGACCTCGTCACTCCTTTAGATCGTCCGGATGTTTAAGCCGCACAAATGGCCCGGCCTCTACGTGTTGCACACGAACCCGGAATTGAACTTGCTTGCTTGTTCTTGAGTGATTCTCTCACTCTTTTCTCTCTTCTTGTGTGGAATTTCGTGGCTGATCAAAAGTTATGTGAAAACACATGTTTTCATCACTATATTGATCACCATTAACCTCCCTTGTAACCCCCACCTTAATGTGCATCATAATGCACAAGTAATGGTGGATAATGGGGAGGTGAAGGGTCATTTCCACATCACCATGCCAAATGGCATTAGATGTGGTCCCCTTGCTTGTTTGGCATGACATGTCACACCATGTGACATGCATCCATGCAAGCCATGCATCTCATGCATGACATGCATCCTATGCATGTGAAAATCCATACGTATTGATTCTAAATCAATATAACAAGCAACTTAATTCCGACTCGTGTGTGACCCTGTAGGTGTGATTTATCGATCAATATTATATTGTTCCCAACAATTAATATTATCGAATAATCATTTAACATCCATAGACGACCTTATGACTTTATCGATTGCACACGTAGGATCGAAGGACATATCCCAACAATCTCCCACTTGGCCTTCAGAGCCAGTGTGCTGCCAACTTCCTGTTGTCACTTTATGTCTAAGTTTGAACTTGAGGCAAGACTCGAGTCATCCTCAATCGGTTCAAACCTTTCTTGGACTTTGAGACAGACTGTAAAACCAGATTTATCACTATGATACGTATCTGGACGTGGCCACGTATTTTCCACAGTCTCGACTCTCCAAGTGGCCGGTAAGACATTTATCCCATTATAAAATGGAGGACAATCCCATCTTGTCAATCCAAGCTCTCCCACTTGCTTCCTGATATACCTAATAACAAGTTTTATAACCTCCTTTTACGAAAGGCGTTTACTTGTATCAAAGTACACCATTTCACAATGGAATCACTCTGGACTACTCAGGTCAGAGGAAATTGCTCGACAGTCAATGAAATAGTATTATGACTCGAAATCTTAAATACTATTCCAGTCGGGTCTGTTCGATCATTAGCTCCCAGCTAATATCTATGTAATTGTACTTGATGTCCCACATCACTAGCCCATGAAGCGGCGCTATAGTACACATTACAATCTAGTTCTTTGTATTATCAGTTTGTCCGTACTCGATTATACGAACCAGGAACAGCTATATGATTCAAGTATATCAGTTCAACCATTGGGACTTCATTATGCGGTAAGTCGACCTCATAACCCAATTGATATAACTTAATCATTTGGACAATTCATATAAATTAAACCATATTTATATGAAGAATTATGTATTATACATATGAGTGAATGTTTACCAAATCTCCAAAAGTATCTAATACAGTAATAGAAATCACAACCCATCTCTAAGATGTCTGATATCTATTGCAGTCGTGAAAGCCTCAAGCTTAAACTGCTGGAGAGGTTTAGAAAGCGGGTTTGCAACCTTACCAAAAGTTGCAACTTTATTATCTTGATGTCTCCACAAAACTATCTCCCAGATAATGTGGAACTTCCTGAGCACCAGTTTTAGACTTGTGGTGCTTCCTAGCTCATTTGCTTGCGCGATAACTCTACTATAAATAGAGAACTATCGGATGGGCTGAGCTAGTTACGCCACCTAGTTCATTCAAGAACTTTCAAATCCTAACTGCCAACATTACTGCATCCAATGCAATACTGTGCTCAGCTTCTGTAGTTTAATCAGCTATATTGCATTGCATGGAACTATTCCAGCAAATATCACCTCTAACCAGACAAAAGATATAACCAGATTAAAATCGGAAATTATCTTAGTCTGTTTTGAAGTTAGCATTCAAACAGCTAGTTAATATCAACTCCTTTTGTCTTCCAAAGACAACAAAATATTCTTTTGTCCATCTAAGGTACATAAGAATATTCTTGGTCGCAGTCTAACGCGCCTCACCTGGATTTCCTTGAAACTGACTCGTCATGCTCAAAGCATACGATACGTCCGGTCGTGTACATATCTTGGCGTACATTATAGACCCTATTGCCGAAGCATAAGGAATCTTTTCCATCCTCTTTTGCTCATCAAGTCCCGTAGGGCCTTGCATCTTGCTAAGAGATGTGCCATGACTCATTGGAATGAGACCCTTTTTGGCGTCTTTCATTCTGAACTTATCAAGTACCTTATCATTGTAGGTCACTTGACTAAGTCCAAACATCATTTTCGATCTGTTCCGACAGATCTTGATGCCCAATATGTAATGTGCTTCTCCAAGATCCTTTATTGAAAAACAATTTCCAAGCCATTTTTTAATAGAATTAAGCATAGAAACATTGTTTCCAATAAGGAGTATGTCATCGACATACAACACAATGTATACAACGTAACTCCCACTGTTCTTCTTGTAAAACAAGACTCTTCCGAGTTCCTCTGAAATCCAAAACCCAGTATGGATTCATTGAACTGAAGATTGCTACTCCGATCTGCTTTGCTTTATTCCATAAATGGAATTATAAGATTGCATAATTTCTCAGCCTTATTAGGATCGATAAAACTCTTTGGCTGTGTCAAAACACATTCTCTTCTAGAATCCAATTCAAGAAGTTAGTTTTAACATCTAATATTACCATAACTCATTATCAAGATGAGTAGCAATGGCTAAGATAATCTGAATGATTTAATCAAAGGAACTGGTGAAAGTTTTTCCATAATCCACCTCGTGAATAAAACTTTTACCATCAACCTTGCTTTGAAAACCCTAGGTTTTCCATCTGCCTATTTAGATCTTAAAGATCTATTAGCATTCATTAGGTCTAACCCCGTGATGCAAATATATCATGTTCCAAACTTGATTATCAGATATTGATATCATCTCAGATTTCATGGCACCATGCCAATTTTCAGTAGTTGGACTCGTCATAGCTTGGAATTAAGTCGAAGGTTCACCGCTTTCCAAAAGCATAAATTCATATCTCTAATTGGTCACAATACCTAAGTATCTGACTAAACGAGATATATGCCTTCTTGACCTACAAGGGCTGGTATGGTTTCCAAAACCATAGGAATACTCTCAACCCAGTCTTGAGTATTCATCATTGGTTGTTCCACTTGAACCTCGTTCAAGATAACCGAGCTCCCACTGACTTTCTAGGAAAGATTACTCTTTTCAAGAAAATCACTATCTCGAGCAACAAAATATTGTTCTCAGATAGATCGTAGAAGTTGTACCCTCGAGTTTCTTATGGACACACCATAAGGAAACTTTTATCCCATTTGAGTTCAAGCTCTATAGAGATAAATCTCGTCAGAGAAGCTTTTAGAACCTCAAATCTTGATGAAAACAATTTAGGGACCCTCCCTTTCCATACCTAGTATGGTGTCTTATCAACAGCTTTTGACAGCGTCCTATTCAGTGTATAAGTTGAAGTCAGGAATTGTGTGTTCCCAAAAGAGACCAGTAGTTCATTTAGACCCATCATCGATAGATTGAACTCTATCTAATAGAGTTAGTTTTCTCTTTTCCGAAACATAACCTTCATGTGCTTGTGAAATAATAGGTTCCACATACATCAGTATGAATCATCCATAATTAATTACTGACATGTACTCCTTTCTCCAAGAAAGATGACATTGTTATCTTGTCTATCACACATCATTCACATGTATCAAATGACTCCAAGTCAAATGATTTTAGAATGCCTTCTTAAAGAAGTTTCGTTACATGTTTAGATTTTGATTTTATCTAATCAACAATGTTTCAGTTATGTCTCATCGATACTTATTCGATTTGGCCTTTGGTCTTAATGATATATATGATTTTTCAAGTTTAAAGTATACATAAACAATATAATAATCGTACCAAAACAAAGAATAATTCACAATTAAAATAGTTACCAAACTATTTAATAGTGAAAAAACTAATCCATCAGTATCTAATACTGAACCAATATTCATTGTTTATTGAAGGTACGAAATTACATAGTTATAATACTAAAACAAGTCCCTAAGGCAAAACAACATCATATGATCATACGGCTAATGCAACGACCATCGCTCCATTTCTCGCCCGTAGATCGACATCTCTACTCACCAAACTTATACTTCTATGTAGTTCCTCCACATACAAATGTGAGAACCACATTTGGCATCCAATACCCAAGAAGTAGAATTTGTGAAGTTTAATGTCTATATCATTAATACCTGAAGATGAAGCAACCCCATTCTTCACATCTTCATTGAACTTTGGGCAAATTCAATTATTCTCAATAATCGAGTCTCATTCAAATTTCTCATTCAAAATTATCTCAATATCAAAACGTGATAAATCGTAAGTGAAAAATCGAAGTTTTCTAACCAGCGATATTATCATGCAATTGAAGCCCTATCTCTCATAAAATATGAGGGAGCCAACCAGACAATCGACTAACGCCATCCCATGGCTCGAAAGTCTCTAATTTGTGTTATTGATGAACTAAGTGTTTTGGATTAGATCACTCCCCGAGGTGAAAATAATCCTAACTTTAGAATCCATCATATGAAAGACAAATTAAGCATTTGTTTTGAAATTGAATAAAATATGATCTTCTACATATTTGCAATTAGTGTCCAACACCTTTTGCATTAGATGCATTCAGATTCCCTAGGAACCTTAGTAGCCTTCTTGCCCATGCTCTTTTGAATACCTCATCCTTTATCATAAGAATATCCCTCTTAGGGTCCATTTTTAATTGACGACTCATCATCTTAGAAAAATTTAGGAGATCACTTAAAGCAAATAATCCAATCATTTGCTGCACATGTGGTCCCTATAGGTTTCTCCTTTTCCAGCCTAGCTGAAGCGATGACCCTAGTCATTCAGAATTGCTCAATCTTAGCATATTCCCTGAACATGCTATTGAGTTGTTCAATGATATCTTAGGATGTGATTATCTAACACATTTTCATTGTCTTCGTATATGAGGACCATCCTCAAATTACGTTGTGAATCAAGAAAATTTATGTTGTTCAATTTTTCATAATCAAGAATTGAACCAAACTTGAATTGAGTTGATATTTAACATGATAAACTATAAAAGAAAGATAACTAAAGTATGTAAACATCCACAAAGCGGTAAACAAATAAGGTTGTCTAACAATTGTACTTATTTATTTCATTTTGTTCAATTGATATCCAATATCATTGTTGTTGGAAATCGACTATCCGGGACACGTCCGTTCGAACCCTCGAACATCCGGACGTCCCCAATCAACTTCTGGAGGTCACCTCCGATCAGCCATGGCCGCCCGCCCAAGAGATCGCGCGTCCGCCGCAGCCGAAGCCGCGGCTCACGATCTGCCCGGAGCAGGCGGCCGCCTGCCGCCCAGGCGGGCGCTCGCGCACCCGCGCAAGCGGGCGCTTTCTGCCCGAGCGGTCGCTCGCGACCCAGCGCGAGCGGGCGCCTGCCACCCAGGCGGGCGCTTGCCTGGTCCGAACAGCAGCGCGATGCTGCTGTTCCGGGCTATTTCCGATCCGTTTTTCTCCGTCCGGCCACCGATCCGGCGGTCCTCAACCGCCCAGAAGCCGAAGAAAATATACCTTGACCCCCGATTACCAATCGATGGTCCGTTGTATTATTACGTACGAGAAGAATCGAAAGAGATGCGGAAAAGGGTTTTCGATTCTTTACCTTTGATGCGTGATTCGGAGAAGCCGAATTGTTGAGACCTTAGAGCTTCTAACGTATGCCTCTGATCCCGTCTCCAACCGTTGTGTGGGCAACGATCCGCTGGAGTTCTCCCGTCTATGCTCTCTCTTCTCAACCAGCGTCAGATTTATTTTTCTCTCTTAGAGAAAAATTATTGCGTTAACCTTATTAATTTTACAGAGAAAAATATATTTGCGCTAACGCAATTATTTTCTCAGCAAAATTAAATGTTGCGGCGTTCTGTAGGTTAAGAGAGGGTAAGGGAGGGGATATATATAGAGTTACGTTAGGGATCTTAGGTTAAATTAATTAAGGGCTAATTTGAAATATTAATTAACTTGGAATACTTAAAAGCAATTCCTTAATTAATCGATTTCAAATTTAATTATTATTAACTCCACTATAAAATAATAATTGAATTCCCGAAATTAATTTAATATTATTTCAACAATAATATTTCCGCCGAAATTACATATACGACTTTCCCCGTGTTTAAGATATCGAACGTCCACGAATTTATTTAATTACTAATAATTAAATTAATTCGTTTCTTATTATCCGAGACTAGTACCACTCATCCTTATTATCATGTGGAACAAATCCACCTGCAGGGTTTACATGATAAACTTTATGAGCTCATCTCGGGGACGTAATCAACCCGATAAACGGGACACGGTTTCCTTTCTATAATCTATAGCATGCCGTGCGTACAATTACGATTCCTAATTTACCGAGAATCTTGACTAATCAATTAGTCTCACTCATTGGCAAGTTAAAGAACCGAGAATTGGACACACGCACCTATAATTATATAGGGATTAGGAATTCGTATATCCGTAATATCTGAGGTCTAGTTCGATTACTTCGATTAGTATAAATCGAACGCCCTCCCGTGGTCCTGCTCAATACACCAAGTGTACGAGTATGACATGATAGTCAAGACCGACTATCTACCAGTCACACAACGACGTACCGATGGATTGTCCCTGTCCATCTAAGTCGTGAGCTACTGTTTGATAGTATACGAGTAACCGACAGTATGATCTTCCGCGTGTCTCCTCACGCCATACTGTCTACAACGTATATATCTAGGACTATTGCATAAAGTGCAATTATGTTTGAATCATATATCGAATTAAGGTATAGATAAGGAGTTCCGTATTTGCACTAAACTAGACATTTAGAATACAACTCCATCAATCTCCCACTTATACTAAAAGTCTAGTCGCCCTCTACCAAAAATCAGATTCCCATAACCTTATCACGCCTACCCAACGCTTCCGCTGGAAGAGCTTCTGTGAATGGTTTTACCAGACAATCCTCTCGATGCTATCTAGGTGACAACTGCATCGTCTTACTATACGATCTCTCGAATCAGGTGGTACTTGCGCTCTACATGTTATCTCCCACCGTGGACTCGTGGCATTTCAAGTTTTCCAATACCGCTATTCAAAATAGCTTTGGGTGAACTAGAAACCACATCTAAGTCCCTTAGGAAGTTCTGGAGCCACACTGACCTTTTAACTGCCTCACAGGCCGTTATCCTTTCAGTTTCCATGGTAGAGTCCGTAATGCATCGCTGCTTTACATTCTTCCATGTGACTGCTCCACTTCACAGTGAGAACACATAGCCTGACTTCGACTTTCGACTATCCCTGTTTGATTTGGTAATCCAATTCTATGTAATCCAAAAGAAACAACTTGACTGCTTTGTAATTCAGAACATAATTCCTGGTCCTCTACAGGAGCCTAAACATGTTCTTTACATCAGTCGAGTGATCCTTTCCAGGATTACTATGATATCTCACCACCATGCCCACGGCATAGCAGATATCAGTCTCGTGCATAGCATTACATACATTAAGCTTCCCACCATTAAGGTGCAGGGAACTGCTTACTCTTCATCTATCTCCTTTATTGTGTCGGACACAAAACTTTAGATAGATGAATTCCACATCTAAAAGGTGAAGACCTTTCTTGGAATTCTGTATGCTGCAACGAGTAAGAATTGTATTTATGTATGAGGCTCGAGATAAGTTCTATGTCCTTTTCTGGCGATCATTTATAACTTTGATCCCAAGAACATTCCCGACTTCTCCTAAGTCTCTTACATTGAATTACTCGGACAACCATCCCTTTATGTCCGATAACATCCTTCATATTGTTGCCAATTTAGAGGGATGTCGTCTACATAAATAATGAGAAAACACCACATCTTTTATGTCACATCTTTATTACACACAGGACCTAAACATGCCTTGAATGAATCCATGAAATGGATTTTCTCATAGGTCCGCATGTGTCCAAGATCTTAAAGCTTCCTTCAATCCTAAGATTGATTAAGCTTGCTTACCGAATGCTCTTGGCTCTTTTCGATGAATCCCTCTGGCTGTCCCACACAGATGGTCCCGTCAAGACTTCGATTTAGGAAATCCGTCTTGACTTCCATCTTCCATGTGAAGACAAAAGAATCCGGATCGACTTTAGCATAGCTACCGGCGAAGAAGTTTACTCATAATAGATCCCTTTCTTTCTGAGTGCACACTCTCGCAACAAGCCTAGCCTTAAGGTTTTACACCTTTGGGCGGTGCTACAAGATCCCAGACATGATTTGAATCCAAAGATTCAATCTCATATTTCATCGTCTTTTACCAAGACTGAGCATCTTGATCTTTCAGCGTCTCGCCATAGATCTAGGGGTCGGCTTCATGTTCTCCAGGCAACAAGTCCGAAGACTCTCCTATAGACATGAACCTGTCGGGTTGTCTAACAACCCTCCCACTACGACGACGCTCCGGTGTGTCTTTAGTGGATAAAGATTACAGTAGTGAACTACTCAGTTAGGCTGGTTCAAAGTTTTGATCAGTCCCTCTAAGCACATTAAGTATTACCCTACTCTTGGGCTCGTGATATTGCATATATATAGTCCATGTCTAAGAACCGAACATTGATGCAATCAACGAACATCTGGTCCTTTGGACTATATTACATATCTCAATCCGTTTTCTTAGGGTATCTTATAAACAGCCGAATATCTTGTACAAGTTTCCAAAAGGAATCAAGTTTAGGATAAACGCCGCTGTTTCCAAGGCATATCCCAAAACCGAATTAGGTAACTCCGAATAACTCATTGTCTACTTTCCCATATCTATAAGAGTCCTATTCCTTCTTTACAACACATTATTTTGCCGAGGCATAAATGGTGTAGTCTGTCGGGAGTTAATCCCATTTTCTGATAAGTATGCCTTACTCCTCGATCAGGTCTGCATATATCAGAGCAAATCAACTTTAGTACTTTCATGGATCTTTTCCCTTTAACCGTAAAGGGTTGCTTGGTCATTTAAACTTCCAAGTATGATTCGAAGGTTGGAAGGTCCTTTCCTTCAACCTAGCTGAGTAGTCCATCAGCTTTCACCTTTTGAATCGTACTCAAGTTAAAATGATCTATCCTAAGATTCCATAAGTACATTTGATTCATCCTAGAAGGATCTTTACTCTTATTGAGGTTCGACAATGTGTTATTAGCTCTGGTGTGTTGCATCGTGGAAGAACACGGATTTAGTATTAAATTGTCTATCAATGTACCAGAATAGATAATATCCCCGTTTCCTACTTCGATAAGTATGAAACTATCAGAAGAAACGGAATATCCATTCTAAGCCAATTTAGAAATCTGAAATGAAAATTCTTTCTAAATGCCGGCACATAAAGACAATTTATTAGAACTAAAATCCTACCGTTAAAACATTTAACATCTCCCACTACAATGGCTATTACCTTAACAGTATTGCCCATGTAGGTTATAACTTCTTCCTTTCTAAGTCTCCGGGTTTCCTAGAACCCCTGCATTAAGTGCAGACATGATTAGTGGTTCCCGTATCCACACACCAGGTACTGGCAGATACTACCACTAAACATGTTTTGGTGACTAAGGAAGAGTCAACTTCTTGTTGCTTGAGAGGACAATTAAAACTCCCAGTATCCAGACTGCTTACAACGGAAGCACTTGCCCCTTGGGCTTGCTTGTCCCATTCCGTGGTCCAGATATATTAGGCCCACTGGGTTTCCGTATTTGATTCTTCTTCCTTTTGCCGCCCGGAGGCCTAGGAAGAGCCAATTTCTCAACCACAAGTGCTTGAGAGCCCTTAAAGATTCCCTCAGCCGCTTGAAGTTCAATCAGGAGTTCCGCCAATGAGTAAGACCCCTTATTCATGTTATAGTTCAGGCGGAACTGCTCAAACCTTCTCGGCAGAGACTGGAGCACAATATCGACTTGGGTTACCCCATCGATAACTGATCCTAGAATCTCTATCTCATTCAGATAGCACATCATCCTAAGAACGTGATTCCCCACGGGCGTTCCTTCGGATGCGATGGCCATCATGAGTTGCCTCATTGCATTTTGCCCGGCTGTCCTGTCCTGATAACCAAAAAGTTTCTTGAGGTTAAGCATCATATCATAGGTAATGGTCATGGCTTGATCCCGATGTCGCAGCACATTTTGACATGAAAGCCATAATGCAGCTCCGCGTCATCTCAGAGCCTTGATCCATTTCCATGAGCTTCCTTTCCTCAGTAGTGGAAGCATCATTTGGTTCAGCAGGTCAATTGACTTGGAGTACATGATTGTACCCCTCTGCAGTTAGGACAATGTCCAAGTTTCTCCTTTAATCCATACAAAACAGGTTCAGTGAGTTTGTTGACTTTTAATAGGAATAATACCATATAAAACAAACAATGAGTTTAATTCGATATCATTTCCCTCAAGTGATATCATTAAACTACCAATCATTTCCAAAATCCCATCAGACTTAGCAAGCCACGTTCTTGTGGACGTTAACCAGTCCAAATGATTTTATGATTGGATTTTACTTCGGTCGTACATCATCATAGCAGTGACTCCGATGGGGAGGATACTATAAAGCGTACCTAAGTGTATACCATTTCTCAGTACTAAGTCCACCGCTCGGGAACTACATGCCCACCGCAAGCCACGTTAATGTGGACGTTTACGTTGACATGCGGTCCTCCACGACTTTCTATAACTGTCGAGCCTCAATTAATCCCAAAGTTCCGTTCCCATTTAGCAAGCCACGTTCTTGTGGACGTTTACTAAAACAAACAACTTTATTAATTGAATCTCACTTATTTAAATGTCATAGAATCTTAATTAACCCAAAGTACCGTTTCCATTCAGCAAGCCACGATAGTGTGGACGTTTACTAAAACAAACAACTTTGTTAATTGACTCTTACATTTATTAAATTTCACAATTTTATTATTCAAAGCTTGATATCTCGTAAGTGAAACTCGAAGTTTCTAACCAGCGATCAATCATGCAATTGAGCCCTATCTCTCACTAGGTGAGGGAGCCAACCAGACAATCGATCTAGTCATCGAATGACTCGAATGTCTCTAATCTGTGTCATCGACATAAGCAAGCGCTTTGGCTCCATTCCACTCCCCGGGGTGAGAATGAGTCGAGTTGAACTTAGTCTTTGAAAGACAGATTAGGCACTTGCTTTTGAAAAATATATTTGTTCAATTCTATAAGTGGAATTTTAATTCGAATTTTGATCAAGTGATGTCCGTGTACCGACTTTATCCGATAGGGAGGATGACACTAAAGCCAACTCGTAAGTCGATACACAACACTTTCAAAACAGAGAATGGAGACCGCGGGATTGTTTCCAATCCCTCTCCCACTTAGTATTTTACGATAAGGGATAACATGCATAAAATAATTAAGCATAATAAAAGCACGTAAAACACGTAAAAAGCATTTAACGTGGCCCCGATTATTATGGCCTTAAGTATTCTCCAATGCACGTCTCTTGGAACTTCATCTCGTTGCTCGTCTCGATCTCGGTCCACCACCGACTCGCTCGAGGGTCAAGAGACGAACTCCTCCCACTGGAGCCTCGTCTCGAGCCTCGTTGAGTCGTCCGTGGGGTCGAACGAACCCCAGCCCCGCTGCTGCCCGTCGCGAACACGGGGTGTGTTCGATGGCTGCCCGTTGCCGGTTCGCCCTCCTCGATCCTCGTTTCTCCGGGTTTTGGTCTCGTCTCGATCCACCAAAATTAGTAAGAAAAATTACAAGAATAAACTTACTAAAACCGGCATCGATCCTATACAAGGTGATCGACCCTATACATGTCCCGGATACAACGAAAAATAAATAAACCTAACGACTCAACCCGTCGTTTTTATCTATTACAAACAAGCAACGTTTTCCAAAATCAAACAATCTCGACAAGCCCGAGAGTTTAACAAACCACAACAAAATTATCATACAACATCCCATAATGTTGGCCATAATAATCGGGTTCATCCTGCATCACAAAACGTACGAACAATACAACAAACCGATAAACCGGCTCTGATACCAATTGTTGGAAATCGACTATCCGGGACACGTCCGTTCGAACCCTCGAACATCCGGACGTCCCCAATCAACTTCTGGAGGTCACCTCCGATCAGCCATGGCCGCCCGCCCAAGAGATCGCGCGTCCGCCGCAGCCGAAGCCGCGGCTCACGATCTGCCCGGAGCAGGCGGCCGCCTGCCGCCCAGGCGGGCGCTCGCGCACCCGCGCAAGCGGGAGCTTGCTGCCCGAGCGGTCGCTCGCGACCCAGCGCGAGCGGGCGCCTGCCACCCAGGCGGGCGCTTGCCTGGTCCGAACAGCAGCGCGATGCTGCTGTTCCGGGCTATTTCCGATCCGTTTTTCTCCGTCCGGCCACCGATCCGGCGGTCCTCAACCGCCCAGAAGCCGAAGAAAATATACCTTGACCCCCGATTACCAATCGATGGTCCGTTGTATTATTACGTACGAGAAGAATCGAAAGAGATGCGGAAAAGGGTTTTCGATTCTTTACCTTTGATGCGTGATTCGGAGAAGCCGAATTGTTGAGACCTTAGAGCTTCTAACGTATGCCTCTGATCCCGTCTCCAACCGTTGTGTGGGCAACGATCCGCTGGAGTTCTCCCGTCTATGCTCTCTCTTCTCAACCAGCGTCAGATTTATTTTTCTCTCTTAGAGAAAAATTATTGCGTTAACCTTATTAATTTTACAGAGAAAAATATATTTGCGCTAACGCAATTATTTTCTCAGCAAAATTAAATGTTGCGGCGTTCTGTAGGTTAAGAGAGGGTAAGGGAGGGGATATATATAGAGTTACGTTAGGGACCTTAGGTTAAATTAATTAAGGGCTAATTTGAAATATTAATTAACTTGGAATACTTAAAAGCAATTCCTTAATTAATCGATTTCAAATTTAATTATTATTAACTCCACTATAAAATAATAATTGAATTCCCGAAATTAATTTAATATTATTTCAACAATAATATTTCCGCCGAAATTACATATACGACTTTCCCCGTGTTTAAGATATCGAACGTCCACGAATTTATTTAATTACTAATAATTAAATTAATTCGTTTCTTATTATCCGAGACTAGTACCACTCATCCTTATTATCATGTGGAACAAATCCACCTGCAGGGTTTACATGATAAACTTTATGAGCTCATCTCGGGGACGTAATCAACCCGATAAACGGGACACGGTTTCCTTTCTATAATCTATAGCATGCCGTGCGTACAATTACGATTCCTAATTTACCGAGAATCTTGACTAATCAATTAGTCTCACTCATTGGCAAGTTAAAGAACCGAGAATTGGACACACGCACCTATAATTATATAGGGATTAGGAATTCGTATATCCGTAATATTTGAGGTCTAGTTCGATTACTTCGATTAGTATAAATCGAACGCCCTCCCGTGGTCCTGCTCAATACACCAAGTGTACGAGTATGACATGATAGTCAAGACCGACTATCTACCAGTCACACAACGACGTACCGATGGATTGTCCCTGTCCATCTAAGTCGTGAGCTACTGTTTGATAGTATACGAGTAACCGACAGTATGATCTTCCGCGTGTCTCCTCACGCCATACTGTCTACAACGTATATATCTAGGACTATTGCATAAAGTGCAATTATGTTTGAATCATATATCGAATTAAGGTATAGATAAGGAGTTCCGTATTTGCACTAAACTAGACATTTAGAATACAACTCCATCAATTGTCCCTTAGAACAAAACAATCCCGAGATCCTCATCTTGCAAATCTTTAAGCCGACTGAGTCCGCACTTAATTATTTCAAGATAGGTAGACATACCCATGTCAATGATATCTAATATCACTCTCGGCCGACGAGAATCCCATTCTCATCTCATGTCTCGATAGCCACGCCTGCAGTGGATCTATCGATGAGAAAACCAAACTCACTTGTAAAGGTCTAACCTTTACTCCCACTTATCCCAAGATAACAAGTAGTACCCCGCTTAGGCGGACCTACCAACTTATGATCGAGGGCTTCATGAGTGTGATGTTTTTGGACAAGACATTATACTCATTATTTTGGGAACTTGCATGCATAGGTGTTTATATGTAAGTTGAACATTTATAACATAAAACATCCTATAACTAGCAAAGCAATTAAATACGTAATCGAAAGGCCCCTAGAACCTCACAACTCTCAAACGAAAAGATTAAAAGCAACAAAATAGGCCTTGAACATCTTCTGGACTGGTCCACGCCCGCCGTTTCAGTTCCGCGCCCGCCGATTTAGGTCAACCTTAGTCCGTACCCCAAAAACCACGAACGGCGCCCGCCGTTTCACAAACGGCGGTCGCCGAACACCACTGGCGGTCGCCGTTTCCAAAACGGCGCCCGCCAAAAGGGTCCAAAACTTGGCTGACCAAAAAACAGCCTTTCGGCGGTCGCCGTTTCCAAAACGGCGCCCGCCGAATCCATTCGGCGCCCGCCGGAGCACAAACGGCGCCCGCCGTTTTGCTCCAGCAGCCCGGATTTCGCCCGTTTTGCTTCGTTTCTTCTCGTTTTCGTCGGAGAGCCGATATACAATGTCGATCCATGGATTCAATCCATTGCTTACACATTGAACAATACATTTTTGAATAGAAAAAACCTATCTATTACAAAAGATTTCAAGGGACGCAGCCCTCCAAAACTATGGCCAATCGTACGTAAAAAACGACAATTTCATTCACCCGACCACTAACGGTGGCCGGCCTTATATCTAAACACATAATCACATAATCACATAAAACAATTAAGCCAATTATGTTGATTTAAACACATTGTGTCCAACACAAAACATGTGCACGAGCCCTAGGCTCTGATACCAATTGAAGGTTTTCGATGCCGATCCAATCGCTCGATTACCTTGTTCGTGTGTGCGGAAGCGTGTAAAACAATAAAACACGAACAACATGAAGATCTAGGCACACATTATATGTATAGACACACATATATTTATATATATATACATATAGAGAGATATCAACGAAATCTTACTTTTGGTGACGAAGTGATTCGTTGATGTCGTTGAGGTGGTGTTGAGTCGATTGAACCACCTCAAATGGATCAGTCTCTCGAAGCTCTTCTTGTGAATGACCTCGTCACTCCTTTAGATCGTCCGGATGTTTAAGCCGCACAAATGGCCCGGCCTCTACGTGTTGCACACGAACCCGGAATTGAACTTGCTTGCTTGTTCTTGAGTGATTCTCTCACTCTTTTCTCTCTTCTTGTGTGGAATTTCGTGGCTGATCAAAAGTTATGTGAAAACACATGTTTTCATCACTATATTGATCACCATTAACCTCCCTTGTAACCCCCACCTTAATGTGCATCATAATGCACAAGTAATGGTGGATAATGGGGAGGTGAAGGGTCATTTCCACATCACCATGCCAAATGGCATTAGATGTGGTCCCCTTGCTTGTTTGGCATGACATGTCACACCATGTGACATGCATCCATGCAAGCCATGCATCTCATGCATGACATGCATCCTATGCATGTGAAAATCCATACGTATTGATTCTAAATCAATATAACAAGCAACTTAATTCCGACTCGTGTGTGACCCTGTAGGTGTGATTTATCGATCAATATTATATTGTTCCCAACAATTAATATTATCGAATAATCATTTAACATCCATAGACGACCTTATGACTTTATCGATTGCACATGTAGGATCGAAGGACATATCCCAACAAACACTTCTTTCATGAAGAAGCAATAATGAGAACAAATTTCTCGTATTGATGGTTGACTCTTTGATCAACATCTTGAACAACTTATCCATTGAAGGATCGAGCTTTGTTCATGTTGTAGTTCATAATGAACGATTCATAAGAACTAGAAATCCACTTCTCATAAGTGGCATTCCTCAGCAGTCAAAGGTTGAGTGAGATTATCAAATAATATATTCTCAAGTACATAGAGGCACTCATCATTTTAAATCACAAGATTGAGATTCCAATTCAAATGGTTTGGGCCAGTGAGTTTTGATTTGGATTGGTCGAGTATCGATGTTAGGGATATCTTAGAGAATATTACTGAGAAATATTAAGAAGATTAACATTGAGATAATTCGTTTAATGATTACAATTAAATGTTTGGTCTTTATCATTTAATTGCCTCCCACTAAATTTTTCGAATTCCGCTATCCTCTAGCAGACAGACGGGAAAACTTATTTTTCCTTAGTTGGGCTTTAGGTCCAATAGCGTGAATATAACCCGTAGTTAATCTAGCCCGATTACATTCACCTAAAGGTAGAAACATTTTCAATCACATCTCTATGTGACCCTAAAGATTACTTTTCCTCACCATGACAATGAACTACGTTAATCGTACCCTTCAAAGTCAACCATGTGTCAAGACCGACCTACCGATGTGAAAAGTGAAAGTTGGACTCCAGTAAACATGTGTAAGCCCATAGTTAATCTATCCGACCACACATATTTAAAAGAATCGTAGCTAACACCTCTCCATCTTATGTCAATAAATTACAGCTTAACTCACAAGCAGTACTCCCCGCTAACACGGCATACCATACTACTTGTAAGTGGCTTTCTCATAATTTATTGTCGGTAGAAGGAAAGGAGAAAGAACGACACATCGGTTCTCCTTTAAGGCTTGATATACATTCTCGGGAGAGAATGGAGGAGTATAGGTTTGTTATCTCATCAGAATAATCGTTATACATTCTCAGGAGAGAATGAAGTGAGTGATCGATTGTTGATTCTTAACAACTATGTCCTCTATAGGTCATCCTAACGAGCACATACGATCATAACATATATCACAATATATATCTCACATAATTCATATAGCATTTAATCACAATTAAAACGAGGTATGCAAATTAAATGGTGCTCTATTAATTAACTTGATTTAACAATTAAATCAAATAATTAATCTATCACCTTGTTGATCGAATATTTAAATCAATTATTTAATTGGTCAATAAATAATTTCACTAAATTAAATATTGATACTTCCTTTCTATTTCAATTTATTAATATCTTAATAATCAAAACATGATGTCTCGTAAGTGAAACTCTAGGTTTCTAACCAGAGATTCATCATGCGAGCGACCCTATCTCCCATAAATGGGGGAGCCGAGCAGACCATCGAATCATGCCATCATATGGCTCGATGTCTCTAATTTGTTTTAACAAAAACAAGTCTAGATGAATCACTAAATGGGGGAGCCGAGCAGACCATCGAATCATGCCATCATATGGCTCGATGTCTCTAATTTGTTTTAACAAAAACAAGTCTAGATGAATCACTCCCCGAGGTGCATTCATGTTCGACATTGAATTGTTACTTGATAACAAATTAGGCATTGTTTGGATCTATTAGATAAAAATAAATATCTTAATAGAAACAACTAAGTCCCAATTAAACAACATTAAATCAATCAATTCAACAAACATCATGCTTTAGGTGATTATATTCATAGACAATTAATCAATTTCAGAACCTACGCTCTGATACCACTGTTGGGGATCGTACATGTATACGCAGCGGAAAACAAAAATTTTATGAAAAACCGTTTTTCATTAATGTAAACATTTTACATTATATTTATTTTATTTTATTGAAAATCATATTTTCAATATTACATGATTTAATTCAAATCTATTAGAATCAATAATTCACCATTTAATTTAATTATCAAATAATTAAATATTTAATTCATGCATCACATACTACATAAATTAAATCTAGCGCAATTAAATTTATCATATAAATTAATTATTTCTAGCGCAATTATATTATCATATAAAATAATTACGCAATTATATTAATCATATTAATATATTACTTATAGCGCAATTATATTAATCATATTATATTAATCATATTAATATATTACAATTAATTACGTATGTTTACAGACATAATTAATTTGCGTCAAATTAACCATTAACATAATCCTATTATTTAATTCTAATCAACTTGAATTTATGTAAACATCCGTACATAATTAATTTGCATCAGATTGACAATTAACATAATCATATTATTTAATTCTAATCAACTTGAATTGTGCAATTAATTTAATCAAATTAATTAATTACACATATATAATTAATTACGTAAACATGTGCACATAATCAACATAATCAGTTTGCGTCAAATTGACAATTAAGATAATCATATTATTTAATTCGAATCAATTTGAATTTAATTGACATTTAAATTAATCACAATTAATTTTTCTATATCAATTAAAAATCCCATAGCGCAAACGCAAACATTAACAGTACATAGCGCAAACATTTAACGCAAACAATTAAATCTAAATTTAATCGTAAGTACCTCAGGGATTCATCGGACGAAACGAGGTTCGTCGGAAGTCGCGCGGATGCGACGCGGGGACGGCACGGGTCGTGTGCGGGGAGAGTCGGGCGAGTGGCGGGGCTCTCGGCTGGACTCGTGTGTCACGGCTGGAGCGCACGGGCGCGACTCGGGCTGTGCTCGGGCGTTCCTTCGGCGTCTCTCGTCTAATCAGGTTTCACCTCGTATAGGTAATCCAACTTACGTATTGCACTAGAAACACGTAAGGGAGAATACGACGGGAAAAACGGGCCGGAAAAACGGTGCCGGAATCGGATTCCGGCGAGGGGAGGCGGCTGCCGGCGGCGGCACTAGGCGGCGGCGGGCGGCGGCTCCGGTTGTCGGCGGTCCTCCGATGGAGGAGCCGAGGGGGCGGACGAGAGGGAGAAGGAGAGGAGAGAAAGTGAGGCTAGGGTTTTGAGCTCTTCACTTTGGTGTGTTTATTCTCATGCCTATAGAGCTCCTTTTATAGGTGAAGAAAGGAGCCTATTGGGCTCAAACCCTAATGGATCGGATCCATTAACTCTAGCCGGCCCAATACATTAGCCGTCATTACGTTTCTCCAAAATTGACAATCAATTTCATCTCCGAAAAATATAACGATTATATTTTCTTTCTTGTTTTAATTTTCTCATCAATATGAGATAATAATAAAAATTTCCAATTTCACAAAATCGGAAAGCCCATTTCAGGGGTACTGCTAAATCGGGAAATTTCCCAAAATAGAAAGTGTACACCATCGTGTCCGTTTTCTTTAGCTCAGTATTATTTCCAACTCATAATCACAATTATGAATCTCGGATTCAATCATATTGACCTCCGACTATATGTACTTAATTAACAGTTAATTAATACATGATCGTATTCAAGGATCAGTTTACACGAGAATGTGACCCTCAATGGTTCAGGTGTATAACTAGCCGTGGGCTCACAACATATTGTGATTCGAACAACATATTGTTCTTATTTCAACTACTCCCAAGAGTTTTAGATTAATAATCATATTATTTAATCTCCGAACAATTCGGTGCCCAACGAATCAGTGACGAGCGTCTAGCAGCCACGCTTCACTAATTCCCTAGATACAAATGAAGTGCCTGCAAGAACCTTGTAATATAGTTAGCGTACAGTACGATCCCTCCGATACATATGTCCCGATCAAACTAGAGATATTGGTTAATCGAGATCTCTTGTTGAGTTTGATAACTGTGCGTACGTTCTAGGTTTCGTAAAATCCATTCGTGATTGATTCAGAGAAACACATTTCTCTAATCACCTCACTATTCAACTCTGGCCAGAGATTCCGGGACTACGAACCATCAGAACACACAGGACATCAATGATCTATATCAAGCGATCAGATCCCCTACTACCATGCACAGACTTCACATCAGATTTCGAACTGCACGAACATTGTCTCCTTTTTCGACTTACTCCCTTTCCAGGGAATCAGAGACACGTCACGATACAGCTAGTCCTCTGATGAAGTCACGGTGATGTCTGGGTCTTAAGGATTAATTGTGTACAACTATATTATGGAATTCTCTACTCGATCAGTGATAACCACTTAGAGATTCCAGGGAGAGGGGGTTCAGTGAACTCATCAACAGTGAGCACCCACTCAAGTATGTCGATGTCCCAACACCGAGGCTCGAGATTAGCCCACATACACTAAGTGCTAGTCTCAAGGGGGAAAGGCCGGGTATCCTTGTTATTGGCGTAACTCATCGACTAGGAACTGAGTTTGACCAGTTACGTTGCGTTAACAGAATTATCTCTCGGTTTCCACAAAACCGAATTCATACAACATGTGTAACTGTACAGGACTATATTTATGATTCAACATTGGGAGCAGATATAGTATATGCCATTAATATAGGTTTCATTAATTAACGAAATAAACCGTTATATAACGGAATACGGTTAACCGCTCGGCCAACCGTTGGCTCGCCGGTCACCTATTCCAACAGTGGCTTGGTCTCCTTTTTGGCCATTAAGTACTTCAGCGCGGCATGGTCAGTGTAGACTATGGTTTTGCTCCCGAGCAAGTAAGATCTGAACTTCTCGAATGCAAACACCACAGCCAGCAGTTCTTTCTCTGTGGTTGCGTAGTTGCATTGGGCAGGGTTCAAAGTATTGGATGCATAATAGATTACATGTCGTTCCTTGCCCTTCATCTGCCCAAGTACAGCTCCAACAGCATAACCGCTCGCGTCGCACATAAGCTCAAATGGCATTCCCCATTCCGGTGGTTGGATGATGGGGGCAGTGACTAACCTTTCCTTGAGGTGGTTGAAGGTAGCTTGACAGTCATCATCAAAGTTCCAGTCAACCTCATTTTGTAACAGCCTGGTCAGAGGTTGGGCAATCTTGGCAAAGTCTCTCACGAACCTCCTGTAGAACCCAGCGTGCCCAAGGAAACCTCTGACTTGCTTGACATTCCTGGGATAAGGCAGCTTTGATATGGTCTCTATTTTGGCTCGGTCAACTTCGATTCCCTTGGCAGAGACTACGTGCCTAAGGACTATCCCTTCCTCAACCATAAAGTGACATTTCTCGTAATTAAGTACCAAACTTTTCTCCACACATCTGCTGAGGGCCAACTCCAGGTTGTTCAAGCATGTCTCGAACGAGCTGCCATATACAGTAAAGTCATCCATGAAGACTTCTATCCCTTGCTCGAGCAGATCAGCAAAGATGCTCATCATGCATCTCTGGAAAGTACCTGGGGCATTGCATAGACCAAATGGCATTCGTCGATATGCAAAGGTACCATATGGGCAAGTGAAAGTAGTCTTGTCCTGGTCTTCTGGGGCCACCCAAATTTGCATGTAGCCCGAGTATCCGTCAAGGAAACAGAAATGGGTCTTCCCAGCTAGCCTCTCGAGCATCTCGCCGATGAAGGGTAGGGGAAAATGGTCTTTCTTTGTTACCTTGTTCAACTTCCTGTAGTCTATGCACACTCTCCATCCAGTTTGAAGTCGAGTGGCTATCTGCTCCTTTTTCTCGTTCTCGATCACTTGAATTCATGACTTCTTGGGCACCACATGAACTGGACTTACCCATTTGCTGTCTGAAACAGGGTAGATAATGCCCAAGTTGAGCAGCTTGAGTATCTCCTTGAGCACTACTTCCTTCATAGCAGGGTTCAGTTTTCTCTGTGGATCGCGCACTGGATTTGACTCTTCCTCGAGCAATATGTGGTGTTGGCATATGGTGGGACTGATTCCCCGTATATCTGCTAAGGTCCATCCAATGGCTTGCTTGTACTGGTCAAGGATGTTCCTCAGCCTGCTTTCTTCCTCCTTCTTCAGTTTCGAACTTATGATCACGGGCAATGTATCATTTTGCCCAAGGAACATGTACTTGAGATGTGCAGGGAGTTTCTTCAATTCTAACTCTGGTGGCTTCTCCAGGGATGGTACCATGATCGTGACTTCATGGGGTGGCAAAATGCTCATGCCCATGGGGTGATTCTCCAGAGCTCCCAGTTGCTCAACTATCTGTTGAACTTCAAGTTGCTCATCCTCTGCATCTTCTCTGGTCAATCCCCTTTGTATCACCAGATCCACTTTGTCAGAAACTCCATATCCTAGAGCTTGCTCCTCGATCAATTCATCAATCTGATCAACATAATGCACTTGCTCGGTATCTTCTGGGTGCTTCATTGACTTGAACAAGTCGAATGTGACCGTTTCTCCTTCAAACTTGCAGGTTAGCTTTCCAGTCTCGCAGTCAATGTGTGTCCTTGCTGTCTTCAAGAATGGTCTGCCCAAGATCATCACTGGCTGCTTGCTTGATCTCCCCATGTCCAGGACATAGAAATCGGCAGGGAAGATGAGCTCCTCCACCTTGACCAATACATCTTCCAGAATTCCCTCGGGGTACACATTTGATCTGTCTGCCAACTGGATTACTACCCTTGTTGGTTTCATCGGCCCTATACCCAATTCTTCGTACATTGACTTAGGCATAACATTGATCGATGCTCCCAAGTCGAGCATGGCTTTTTCTATGTTCATGTTGCCTATTATGCAGGGAATATAGAACATTCCAGGGTCTGCACATTTCCTTGGTACGTTCCTTTGGAGCACCGCTGAAACATTCTCTCCTACTTCGAACTTGGCATCATCTTGATATTTCACCTTTTTGGTGCACAGCTCCTTGAGGAATTTGGCGCACCTGGGCATGGATTTCAGGATGGTCAATAGAGGCATGTTGATTTCCACCTTTTTGAACATCTGGAACATCTCATTTGTGTCCTCCTTTTCTTTCTTCTTGCTCAATCTGCCTGGGAAAGGAGGGTAGATTTTTGGTGGTGTCACTGCTTGAGCAGGTACTGATGTTTCTTTTTGTTTGGGTGGTATCAGCTCAAGTTCTTCCTCTGATTCTTCTTCCTCGTTGACCTCTTCAGTAGTTCCTTCCACTCGAGATGGTGGAGTGGGCTTCTTGGGCGCTTCAGCCAGGACCTTCCCATTTTTGAGATGGATTGCATTCAGTTGGGCGTTGTTCAGTTCAATTTGGGGAGGTAGACCGCTGGTCTTCTTTTTCATCTCAGTCATTGCCTGGGTCAAGTGCGCCAGTTGGGCATTGATGTTCTGGAATTACCCGCGCGACTCAAGCATTTGAGCATTGATATTCTGCAGTTGACCTCGAGTCTCAACTTTGTACTTCTCGTTGTCCTGTTTGTACCGGTCATTCTCCTGCTGGGCTTTGATATTTTCATTGACCAAGGTCTGCATCATGTCTGCCAAAGTTGGGCCATTGCTCTGCATCTGCTGGTTGCCCTGATTTTGGTAGTTATTCCTCTGATGATTGTTCTGGCCGTGGTATTGCTGGCCTTGATTGCCTTGGTTTCCTCCGCCCTGGTAGTTGTTGTTTCCGTACCGGTTGTTATCATGATTTTTCCAGTTGTTCGAGTTATACGTGTTCCCATTGGGCCTTTGTCCGTTCCCATTGTTCTGCATTATCACCTTGACCTCTTCGTCAAAAAGCTCAGGGCACTCGTCAGTGGCATGGTTACTTTCCTTGCAGATTTGGCACGCCTTGACTCCTCTCTTTAGCCCTGGGTTTTGGTTGAGCACTAGTTGCTCAACTATGTTGCACAGTTTGTCCAACTTGACTTCAGTTGCAGATGGTACGGGCAAGTTGTTCCTGGGTAGGTCACTGCCATCCTCCCTTGTTTCTTCGGCCATTTCCTTGAAGATTTTGAACGCTTCGTCGGCCCTCTTGTTTAGAATGGATCCTCCACAAACTGCGTTGACCCATGTCCTCTCCGTCTCCCTTAGTCCAGAGATGAAGTACTGGACCAAGTCATGGTCAAGGATCTGATGTTGTGGGCACTTGGCCAACATCTGTTTGAACCTGACCCAGTAGTCATGGAAGTTCTCTCCTCCTCCCATCTTGATGCTGTTGATTTTCTTCCTCATCTGCTGGATGCGTGCAGCTGGGAAGTACTTCTCAAGGAACTTCTGCTGAAGCTGACTCCAGGTGGTTACTTCTCCAGCAGGTAGAGTGTAAAGCCACTCTCGGGCACCTTCGGCCAGTGAGAAAGGGAAGGCTAGGAGCCTGATGTATTCCCCTAGCCCTTCACTCGCTCGGATGGTGCCACATGCCAATTCGAAATCTTGGAGATGTCTCTGGGGATCCTCCAATGGCATGTCACTGAACTTGGGAAAGATCTGAATGAAGCCGTGCCTCATCTCCCAAGTATTGTTTTCAACCGTGGGCAAGGTAATGCCCAGCGGCTTCAGATTCAAGTTCTCTGGGAACATCGTGTCCCTCAACGTCTTGGCTCTCTCTTCTCCCATCCTTGATCGCGTAGGTGACCTGGATGTGTTCGGTGAATCTTCTCTCGATGTGTCCGAGATCGACTCTCCTGTCTCAGTTATGGTCAACTGAGTTACTTGAGCGGCACGTGCTAATGCTTGCTTTTGCTTTGCTGCTTTTCGATTCTTCCTCGCGGTTCGCTCGATTTCAGGATCAAATAGTAGCCTTGTATCCTTGCTTCCCGATGAGTTAGAGTCCTGCATACAAAGATAGGTCAAACGTTAGCACGGAAAACTATTGGCTTGGAATATTGCCTCCCCGGCAACGGCGCCAATTTTGACGCTACCGTCGTGGAGTAGCGCAAAATAATATTTATAAGACCTAAACTATTCACTAGCACAAGTACTAGTAGCAAGTATAGGGTCGATCCCACGAGGAGGCGATTTAGCTTATAGTTTTCCCGGCTTTGAATGCTCAATTGGGTTGTCACGTTTGAAAAGGTTTTGTTTTGGAGAGCAGTTGGGCACTGCCGAACCGTGGTCACCGTGTTTACTTGACTAGAAAATAACAAATACTTAAACAGAAATAAAACTAGCATGCAACCTAATTAATGGACTGAGCAATTAACAAACTCGACTAAGCAGATAAGAAGAAACAAATAAAGACTAAAGTATCCAGGCATTGACTCCCCTGACTTCCCCCTTGACCTATGTGCTGCCGATCATCGGTACGTATATCATTTTGCTAACAGTTTTGTCTTCCAGTTATAGACCCCAAGTATTAACATCCCTATAATGTCACGCATATTAATACCCTGAACCCTTATTCGCTCTTATGTTTAAGTCCTGCTAGATCTCTCTCAACAGGTCTCCTGACGTTGACCAATTCGACACTATGTGACCGCATGAGTCTAAGTTGATCAAGTCGCCTTCATCCTCCAAGCAAACCCGGAATGGCCAATAGCATGCCTGGACAGACCCAAGTCATACGACCACATCTCCAGCAACATGTTGTACTTCGCGGACGCCCAGTCTCCCGGTCGCGTTGATCCACGTACTCCTGTGTTAGGCAAGTCGGGGTTCCCACTGGTCACTGTAGGATTGCCCAAGTCCCTAACATGCTTAAGTTACTACCCTGTTGAATCGGGAACAAAACTCAGCTAGTTGATGTCATCAATAAGCCTCCCGGCACGATCACGTCTTAGGGTTGGTCAGGTTCTGTCTTTGCCCAGATACAAACAGATTAGCTACTCATAGAAATAAACGAAAATAAAACTAAGGAATTAAGACGAACTGAACTATGCATTGAAAACGGGAAATTGTTCAACAAAGGAAATAAACTAAGTACGGAATTAAAAAGCATAAAACATAAAGATTTTTTTTGCCCGAAGGCTTAACAGAAAATAAACGCCGGCGAGTGGTGTTGCTCACGCGGCCGCCTTCTTCTTCGCTGGACAGGTTAGGGCTCGATCCGGTTTCTTCGCTGCTCATACGTCGTACTTCTCTTTCTTCAGTCACTCCATTTATATAGACGGGCTTCAGCTGATGGGAGACGTGTGGGGGAATACCTCTAGGGTTGGACGAGAGTCCTCCTTTATCTTTATCTCTGAATCTGGTCATCTTGAAGAGTCCACGATTTTCAGGATTCTGGGTACACCGAATGCCCAACGTTCCGCCTCCGTCAATGTTAGCGCTTGCCCATGTACTTCCTTCTCTGACTGACTGAGGTAGCGGACCATGTGCGGTACTTGGTCGGCATCAAGTCTTGCTCCACCTGCTGACGTCCTGGTTGCTTGCTCAACTCTGCTGGACCCTTTTCGTCAGTCTGGCTTGCTCAACGAGTGCTCTTGACCATGGAAGGTGATTTCCTTGCCTCTTTCACACAGTGCGCTCCTCTTTTCACTCCTTTACCTGCCCACCTGCAAAACTTGCCCAAGTACCCAAACGTGCCCTCCCAGACACAAATAAAGTAAAAACAAACTAAGGACTCGATATACTTGACTCTAAAAACCTAAAAATGAGCCAAAAAATATGGCTCATCACACCCGTGATCGACAACATCAACAGACGTAAGAGTATCATCCGGTACACTTCAGTGGACGACAGTAGCTCGTCAGACAGTTCATCAGAGTCCATTATTACCGGAATTGAACCTGACCGTGACCTTGCACCAATGAACGAAACCAACAACAACAATCGAACCATCTACACAGGATGCACTACATTTGACTTGATTGTCGACTATTAAGTTCAAGTTCTCAACTCGACACTTAACATCGCACAATCGAACCATCTACACAGGACGCACTACATAACTTGTTTCAGTACAACACACGTGGAATGAAGAACACTAATCCAACAAATTATGTATCTATTATTTATCTGTGTGTACTTATTTACTCCCTCCGGCCATTAATAGATGTCATACTTTGCTGGACACGGAGTTTAAGAATTGTTATTTTTTAATTTTTTAATTAAAAAGTAAAAAGTAAAAATATATTTTAAAAGTGAAAAGTAAAATAGTTGTGAGTAAAATTTAAAAAGTAGGTGGTGTAAAGTAGAATAAAATTGTATATTAAAATAAAAAAGTTAGAATAATTATTTCCTTTTGTTTGGGGTGTGTCAACTATTGTTAGACACCCCAAAAAGAAAAGTATGACAACTGTCTTTGGACCGAGGGAGTATAATTTAGGCTCTTTAGGTTACCATAATTTGTTGTATCTCTCGTGTATTTATTTGCTTCTACATCAGTAATATTTTCATTTAGTTCTCCAATATCAACTATCACAATATTCGACTCACTATAAATGTCACAATATTCGACCTACTATAATCGAACTTTTCTAACAGTTCGAGTTTTTAAATGAATTTGTATCTAAGAGAAGGTCTCGGTGGGTCAATGTTGGATCATGTTTACTAAGAAGATGGTCTATAGAGATCAATTCGAAATAGTAAACATTATTCGTGTCGAGTTGGGGTGAACTGGTTTCATGAGTTTGCGGCGGAGAGTCGAGGAAGAGGTACTTTTGATATTGAAGAGTGGTACCCGAGAAGGAGATTGAAATATTGGAGAGTGCAATTGTGACAAAGAAGAGAAGGAGGAGTTTCGTCATTTCCAGATTTTGAAATTAATTAATTAAGAAGATGGATCGAGTGCATATGTTATTAATAGAGTAAAGTTTTTTAGGATTTAAATTTTGTATCGATGGGTTAATATACGCAACTGCTCAGCGTATTCTTACCTATGCCATTTCATCATTCCCGCGTATGATGATTACAAAATATGGAAATATAGTGAATGTCGGTGGGTAATTGTCGAGCGTGCTCGATCGATCGAGAAATTCGACTCCGAAAAAACAATAATAATAATAATAATAATAATAATAATAAAGACATAAGATTTATACTACTCCTTTAGAAAGCTCGATACATGACTAAGGGTGTGCAAAACAAGATCTGGCCGGAAAAAAGACCGCAACCATAGGCGTGAAGCGGATCGGAATCTGCTCTCGTTCGGGGTCAATAGTTTTAGTATCACTACGTCGAACATCGATCTGTGATCGTGAGTGGTCATTCAAGGTAAGTTAATACAAGTTTTATATATAAGTGTATGTGTTCATACGTGTTCATTTGTGTGTTGAGTGTTCCTAAATAATTGAATATGTTGTTGCAAATAGATATAGATAGATGTTTTTCTGGCAAGGATCGCGTTCCTTCAACAAATTGTATTATCTAAATTTTAATTTAAAATACTTCTGTCTTAAAATTAAGTTGCCATATTTTAATGATAGATTAAAAAAACATTATTTATATTATTTTGATGAAAAAGAAAATGTAATTTTATATTTAAATTTTAAAGTGAAAAAGAAAAAAATAGTTGTGTATAAAAGTAAAAAATTATGTGAAAACTTAAAAAGTATAATTTTATTTTTAAGTACAAAAGTAAATAAAATTATTTTAATTTTATGTGAAAATATATGTGAAATAATTCAAAAAATGTGAAAGTATATGTGAGACTAGGGCGGGAAACGAACCGAGCAGTTCGCGAGCGCTCGTGAGCTGCTCGAATCAACGCTCGACTCAAGCATTATTTTATACGAGCCGAACTCGAGCACCAATTCTGAAGAATTGAGTGGCTCGCGAGCTGCTCGAATATATAATTTTTTTTAAATATTTTTTATATTTGTATATATATCGAGTCAAGTCGAGTTTTTCGAGTAATTCAAGTTGAATTGAGTCGAAGCACTCGAACAAGCTGAAGTTTAAACTAATCGAGCTTGTAAACCGACTGGCTTGATCGAGTCGAGCTCGAGCATGAAAAAAAAATCGCAAGTCGAGCTTGAGCACTCTTTCGATCGGCTCATCGAGCTCGAGTTTGCAAAAAAAATTTCCAAACCGACTAGGTAAGTTTAAAGCTCAACTCGGCTAGTTTCTAGACAAATGGAATAATTTGATTATGAGTAAATAGTTTATTAAATCTTCAACTCGCCCGGCAACCGGCCCATCCAGCTAACAAAAATTAGGGTCATGATATTTACACCTCAATTTTTACTTTGTGCACCCTTGTTATTAGTACACCTTCTATAAATTGTCCTTAATACCCTTCTGTATTAACATCAATTTTCTAAATCTCTTCCTTCTGTAATCGTTTTCTTAAGTTTTTTTTTTTTTTTTGTGAACTAAAAACAAAACTAAGAACCCCTACAAGAACTTGTAACAACAAAAAATATTCTAGTGAAGTTTTTTTTTTAAGTTTGTCCGAGACTATTTATTCTTGTCGAAAGGATAATTTATTTCTTCCGCACCAAAAGTTGTAAATAACTCCAAAAGCTCGTAAGGATTTCAAGTTTACTGTGTAAATTAAGGATTTCAAGTTAATTGTCGTCTTAGTTCAAAACACCATTATCACTGTCAAGATCTTCAATATTTTTTAAGCTTAAATAATTGAAGTTTGAACCATCAGATTAAGTATTTGAAGTTCTTATAAAAACTTTCATTTTTGTAATCAAGTACTATTGATTGTTCATTAATTTGGTCGTTAATTATTTGGTGAAATTTAAATTCTTACGGAGTATTTATCTATAAGGGTGATCGAAAAAGACGATACCAAAATCTTAATCGTGAATGTTTTTTGTTTAAAAGGTATTTTAGTCGTTTCATAGTATTATTAAATTAATTTTAAAAAAATAGGGTGTACAAATGAAAGATGGAGGTGTAATTATCATTAGCCCAAAAATTATCTAAGTCCGGCTAGGCCCGAAAAATTCGAGCCTGAATTTTTAGCCCAGCCCAAGTTGGGCTTCTGGGCCACGTGCCAAAATAGTCTAGTATTTTTAAATAATATAATAATTAATTATTAAAAAATAATAGTATAATTTATATATTTAAAATAAATTAATTATTATACTACTAATAAATATATAATAAAAATTTATGTTGATAAATATAATTAAATTTGTACAAAAATAATAAAAATAATTATAATACTAGTTAAAAACTTAAAATTAATATTAAATTAATACAAAAGAATTTTCAAAATTATAAATATTAAAAATTAATGAAAATTGTGGACCGATCAGCACATCAAGCCAGACCAAAAAGGCCTGGATTTTTTTGAGCCTTGAACGGTCTAGCCCAGCCTTGTCGGGCCGGGCTGGAAGTCCCTGCTCTATTCAAGCTTTCTCGATCCATCGCAACAACCGGCGAATTAGTTAGGGTCGAGAAGTTGTCCTGATTCGTCCCCAACCCGAAGCTTCGATTTTATGTACTAATAGTGAAACAAATTAAAACACAGATTCTACGTATATGTAGTACATTAGTATATAGTAGAAGCTTTTCCTTTTTACTTTTATTGTCCCTCCCTCTTTCCCTCACCTCATATATGATATATCCATTTAGCACTTGCTAGTAACAAGCTACTACACCAAAAACAAAGCATCTATATATTCTCTTCTAAACACACCAAAATTATAAGTACTCCATTTCAATCAGCCATACAACACCTCCTCTCCAACCTCATTGTACTGATCAACCTCCACCGACACCACCGCATCCGCCTCTTTCTTACTCTCCACCACCACCACATTATTCGACACGTTCGTCAAACCATGCGTCCTAAACTTCGCCTCGATCCCTCCCTTATAGTAAACCGAGTACACCACATGATTAATCTTATTCGGAAACAACAAAACCCCATTAAAATCAACGCTCCACCTCGTCCCATTCCCCGCCACCGCCCTCCTCGCCACCGTCGACCTCATCACCATCCCGTCCTTCACCACATTCCGATCCACCACCACTTGATCAATGCTCGTAAACGGTGGGCCCTCCAACTTAACCGACTCCACCGGCCCATCATTCCGCCCGCAAAAAATATTATCGACAATCGTAAGCCCCGAAACCCTAGCCTTTTCCGACGACCTCAACACTATATTCCCGTCCCCCAAAAAAAACCCGCCCGACACCACCACTTGATTCGGGTCGACGATCTCGATGCTGTTGAAGTCCAAGTACGGGCCCACGATCCGATTCTGCGCGGACTGAATCAAGATCCCGACCCCACCGAGCCCCTTGGCCTTGTTGTAGCAATGCACCCCCGTGACAACGTTGGCGTTCCCTCGGAGCACGATCCCGATGTTAGCCGAGAAAACGACGACGTCGGTGATGACGTTGTCGGTGCTGGCGATGTCTATCCCGACGCCGGAGTAGGTTTTCTCGGACGGGTCCCCACCGTCGGACGGGACCTGGCCGACGAAGGAGCTCGAGACGAGGGTCTCGTGGCCGCCGTTGACGAGGATGCCCTCGGTCGTGAAGCGGAGGAAGAAGCAGTCGGAGACGCGGATGCGGATGGAGTGGAAGACGTGGAGGCCGCCGCCGCGGCCGCCGGCGTCGAAGAGGAGGTCGCGGAATGTGAAGGCCTCGTACTTCATCCCGTCGTTGTTGTGCCCGGCGTCGGTGGCGGCGTCGGGGTTGGCGGTGGTGGTGGACGACGACGGAGACCATAGCTCGATGAGGTGGCGCTTGCCGGGGGAGCCGGGGAATGTGGGGGATGCCCTCAGCGTGCCTCCTTTCACCTACACAAAAGTCAAAATCGTTGACTGACGTACAATTACTTTTTTTCTACTATATTTTAATTATAATATAAAAAATGAGGGTAAAAATGTCTTTTAAGCGTGGTTACCACAAGATTGCCGATGCCCGGTGGAAACGTAATTGGGCTGCCGATCATGAAGGTCCCGCCTTGCAAGTCGATGACGGCGCCGCCCAGATCGCTGATTCCGGGCAGCAGTTTCTGCCCGCTTCGAAGATTCACGGCGTCGTTCACGGCAGCCATTATTGCCCCCGCGCTATCCTGCAGCCCAGTCGGGTCTGCGCCGTACGCGATGGGGTGAAACACTCTGCCGATGCTCTGTAACAATTAATATTATTTTTTTAATAATAATAATTTAATTTAATTTTGAATTCAAAAATTGGAAAATTATATTAAAAAAAAATACCTTTGGATTATTATTCAATGGTGGGATTGGACTGGGACTGGTTTTTTCCTGAAGCTTCCTTTGGAATTCGTAGAGTTTCGCCCGTCTGACCGAGCACGCAGCTTCTCTCAAGAGTAGGAGAAAAACGAAGAAAGTTTTTACCGTGGCGGAGGATAAGTTCTCCATTTGTTTTTACTGTCAGAGAGCGTTTATGAAAATTATGATCTGTCGATGTGAATAATTATAGGATGTGAAATGGTAATGTACCTTTTATAACAAAAAAAAAAATTATTTTATTTTTACTCTTTTTGGGTAGGTAACTCAAAGTAGTCAATGGTTTTTTTTCCGCGTAAAAATCAAAATTTTCAACTAACATCATTTAAATCGACACGAATTTAAAACAATATCAATCATGTACTTCCTCCTTGCTTATTTGTAAATATTATTCAATTCTAATGCATGTACTTCCTCCTTGCTTTAGTATTTGTAAATATTCAATACTAATTCACTCTCTCAAATGTCTGCACACTTGAAAATACAGTAATTAGTTACGTAGAAATAACAATTTTAACTTCAAACCCAAATTTATTTATATTTATACGACTATTTTTTCAATTAATTGACCTCCATATTTACTTACATGTTATACTCAAAATACTTCGTTGTTATATTCATGGGACGCGCATTTATTTCTCAATAACAAATACTCCAGTATACTCTTTTGGTTTCATTGGTTACAAGAGTTTTGGATAATTAAGTGAATTAAGAAATAATATATTTTATTGTGTAAAGCTATTGAATTTGTCCGATTGTCAAATACTCTTGATAAGTGACGGAATGACACAAGGAGTACAATATAAAAAACTCATTGATTTGCCCTTTTTTTTTTCTAAGATGTGTTTTGAAAGTAAATAAAAAAAATGACTTGATGCAATGCGAGACTTTAAGTCATTTGCAATTTAATTATCAGCTTTGACAATTCTGCAATTTCAGTCTTACGATGAAAATGTGAAATAACTACATTATGATTTTTATGTGTTACATTGTCCCGTACAAATGGTCCTAAGTCCATTTAATTTACAAATGACCTAAAATCATTGATCCAAAAGAGTAATTTTGAGAAACATATCATTTTGAGATTGGTTTTATTTTGTATACCATTTTGGAGTATTATTGTAAAACACCCTAAAAAGATTAGTGTTGTTATGAATATTATTATATTATAGTGAATGACTTGTTGGCTAAGTCAGAAACCCTAAATTATATCCTATATAAAGGGATCTCCCCATATGAATGAATACAATAATTCACGACAATTCATAAGAATTCATAACAATTCTATTCTTCTCTTATATCGTCTCTATTTCTAATCTATTGTTCTCTCTCAATTCTCTTGAGTTTATAACACGTTATCAGCACGAAAGCTCAACCGCGTTCTTCATCGAAGTTCTACTCATCCAAGATCCGAACTCTAAGGTAAGAATTTATAAGTTTGTTTATATTCATTAATAATTATAAATATATCTACTTCTCCTCCCTTCTCCTTAATATCATATGTTCCCGAAAAACATTATAATCTGATATTCCTGAAGTAATATCATATATGTTCCCGAAGAACACTATAATCTGATATTCTTGAAGTAATATCAAATTAATTATGCCTAGTAAATTAATTAAAATTTTAATGTTCATGAATAACATTGTGATATGATATTCTCGAAAAATATCAAAATTAAATGTCCTGAAGAACATCGTGATATGGTATTCCTGTAGAAATATCAATATCAAATTGATTATGATTATATACTAATAATCTCGAATAATATCTTTAAAAATTCACCGTAAAAGAAATATACGATCGCCCGAAGTTGTTCGTACTATAGCTTTGTGGAACGATTTAAAAGAAAGATACGATCACTCGAAGTTGGTCGTACTACCAAAACGTGGTATGATTAAATTAAATGTTCTTGAAGAACTAGATTTAAATATTATATTGATCGTTCTGGAAGAAAATTATGATTTGATATTATTCGATAAATATCTAAATTACTCCCGTAGTAGCAATAAGTTTAGAAATATCAAATTAAATTGCTCCCATAGTAGCAATTAAGTTTTAAATGTTTCTGAAGAACATTATGATATGAGATATTCCCGCAGAAATATCAAATCAAATTGCTTGTAGCAATTAAATTTTAAATATTCTAAATTGATATTTATAAGAAATAATGCAAAATATTCTTGCAATAATATTTTTATTGATTGCTCCCGAAGAAGCAAAGTTCAAAAATTAAATGTTGTTGAATAAAGTTACATCATGATACTCATAGTGAAACGCCAAATTCGATTGTTCTCGTTGAAACAATGATTATTTATGAATTATCCCTGAAGGATATCTTTTGTAAATCGAGAACAAATGTATCTTATTATGTGGGTACTCATGAAATATCGAAAAAGTCGATTATTTTCTTAATGGTTGACGTGTTATTCCTGAAGAATACACAATTGATTTATTAAATTTGATAAATATTCTTGAAAAATATTTGATTTGATTATTTGTAAATAAAGTTTGAATGACACAAGTATTTTGATCCCCGAAGGATCATTGATAAATGTATTGTATCCCCGAAGAATCATTGGTAAAGATATTGTATCCCCGAATGATGATTGGTAAAGATAATGTATCCCCGAAGGATCGTTGGTAAAGTTATGCAAATGATAACATATTAAAAGTTGGCTCCGGAAGAGCTTTACTAATTATCCCCACGAGTACTACAAATGTACTTAAAATGAAGATGATGCATATCATGATTGTGCGTGGAAATGAATCGAGCATTTCCCATCTGCGAATTAATTTTACATATGCAAGGTATATTAATATCACCACTAAAGTGTATGAACGGTCATACTAGAAAATAAGGTATATTAAATATCTTGAGGCCGCGATCCTGAAGATCGGTTTACAACTATTATGTTGATTTGCATATTTAACGAAGATCAATTCCCGGCATTAGGGGGAGATAAGAATATATAAAAGATATAAATGCCGAGAAATTTCATTGAATGAAAAAGATCTTTAATTCTTGATCCACGCATCAATCAATTGAACCCGAAGTTCATTAAAATAAGTGACTTGCAATATTCAGCAATTAATCTGCCAAATTAATGAAGGTGTGACAAAATCACATATATTTGTGATAAATGAACTATAAGAGTTCAAATACCAAAGAGATCAACTCAAATGTTGATTCTAATATACGCCTGAAGCGTAGTAGATCGATCTTAAGATATAAAATAAATCCGCGGAAAAACAAAAGAAATTAAGTCACCTTCAAAATCTCCTGAAGAGAGTTAGATGGAAATCCCATTGAAAAAGCATGTGCACATGATAATAGAAAATTGTGGGATTGCGAACAACCAAATTAAATATTTTGGGAAATGATGAAAGATTTGGTTGATAGAATGAATTGTTATCAACATGGAAAAAGTCGTCAACGACATATTTGCCTCAAGAGTTGCTCTAGAAAATTTGGATCCAAAACTTAAATCAATAATAGTGTGCCGGCAGCACTCAAAGAAACAGAAATGAGCAATTGAGGCTGAGCATGACTCGCTGAATAAAAGAGATATTTTGACTCTATAATACACACCTCAAAATATTATCCCAGAAGGATATATGTGGGTGTTCGTACGAAAAAACGAGTAATGATGTGGTGAGATATAAAAGCGAGAGTAGTTGCTCAAGAGTTTTTCGCAGAAACTCGATGTTAATTAAATATTTTTAAGGATGACATTAAGTTCCGCTACTTAATATTTATGGCAGTGTTTGGACCCTTTTTCACTCAATTCTTATATTACTGGAACGGGGGGTTATAGAATAGGGCTCCAAGCAGATATTTATTTGTTTAGGACAGATTATAGATCGGAAAATGTATGCCGGAAATCTGGAAATAGGGGATGAACATCATAGTGTTCTTCATTTTATTCCTTTACTTAATAGTATTTGGAAAATCAAAAAAGGTGAAGTCCTTTTCTCCTCCCTTCTCTCTCTCTTTTATACAAGTAGTTTGCATGAGCATGCAAGCTCTCCTAATGCCACCTATTAGCCTCCTATCACATCTAATCCCACTAATGAAGACTTTTAAGCCATTGCATTAAATACCCACTAATCTTGTCTTCCACTTGCTGCATGTCACCAGAGGTGCACCGCCTCTTGCCTGGAGCCTTATCTGGCTGATCCCCTAGTCTGGCACGGGGCTGTCTTCCTGGGGCTACTGTTGAGCTCGCCTGGTACCTTCTTCATATGTGGCTTCAATTCTGACTTTTGTCCGCTGTATGACCACCTCATTGATGACATGGCTCCGGTCGTCTGGACACGTGTCGGTGGTGGATTTTTATGGTGTAACATTGGCCCCCAGGAAAATTGATGGATTATAACATCTTTTTTCCTGAAGTTTGGTCTTGGATCTCCTGGTAATCGACTCTTGATACTCTTCGGAGTTGGTATTTGGCTTGTGGATCTTGTCAGCAGTGGATTTTGACGTGGGATCTTCTTGGGATATGTTTGATTTTTGGTGGCTCTAGTGTGGTCTTGAATGGTAATTCTGAGAGAGACGGAGAGGAGATTGCGATTCTTATCGTTCTGGACTTTTGTACCTGCATTGATCAAAAATTTCTTTCGGGATCTTTCCCGATTAGTATTTTTGTAATGGACACATATAGTCCTTGGATAAGAAAATTAAGTATTTTTCTCACGGGGTTGTGTCTTAAGACCCCCCTGTACAAATAATAAATATGGTACTGGAACCATATATTTTCTTTCCCTGTGTGGATGGGAAGACTTTTTGCATGCCGATTTAATTTCGGTCTTTAATTGATTAAAATACATCAATAAATCAAGATATATCATGAAAAGATTTGAAAAGATTTGAAATTCAGAAAGCACCTTTTTGCAGGCTTTTCTGGCCACGTGGCCTGACGGTTACAGGTCACATTAATTAGGGTTTTGAGTTAGTGGGGTGATAATTGAGTGCTTTCCTCGGTAACCGCCCCTTTTCTCTCCCTATACGCAACTGTAGAGTCTTATCGACTTCTTCATCATCGTTTTTTATTTCAAAATTTGAAATCACGATTCACAATTCAGAATTCATATTTTGGGTAAGAAAAATTCACTCTCGATTTATCTTATTTTTCCCTTACGAAATCTATGTTTTTGCTTTTGTTTTCTTCGACTGTAAATCGAATCATGCCGCGACTGAGACGAGGTCCTCGAGGGAGGTATCAACCACCCGAAGCTCCTCACGTCGTCTTCGGCAGAGAGTATAAATCGTTCATGGAGGGCGCCGTACCTGATCTTCCGTCGCCGGAGGCGCCAGATCCGGCTACCGAAGGGCCTTACCAACCGGTTACGAGAAAATCGATTCCGGTGGGGCCCGATCCGGATCACCAAGATTGGGGCGCTCACGGCCGGAAAAGTACGGTAGACCCTTCAACACTACTAGAGAAGCGAAAGAAATGGAGGATCCCAAATAATGTTCACCTTTATGTGCCGTTGCCTGGAGAATCGGCGTGTTGCCCGCCGGCGGGGATGGTGGCCGTCGGAGAGGATGCACTGAACGTGGGGTTGTGGTTTCCGCTACACCCTTCCATCTCTGGACTCCTCAACCTCTGGGGATTAGCCCCTCACCAACTTCATCCTAACGGATGGGGCCAACTGTACGGTGTACTCACCGTGTTGGGCCAGGTGGGGCTTTCTCGTCCCATTACCGGTGAGGAGTTCCATCAATTCTTCAGCCCAGTCGTCTCCAACTCCTCTTCCCGCGGGGATTACACGGTTCGCCTTAGGCCGAATAAAGTGAAGATCAAGGAGCCCAAACTCAAGGACATTCGCTGGTGGGATCGATGGTTGTTTGTTTCGGGCCGCTGGAAAACTCAAACCCGGGATGGGGAGATTGACATTCCTGTCACATACTCTGAAAAACCCGACTGTAAGCATCGCAAACTCGTCCTTGTACAATTTTGACTGATCTAAACTTTTTTCAATGATGCAGGTGGTCGATTGCCGAAAACAATAAATCTCCCGTGGGATTTAGAGACGGCGAATCTCCTAGCACTGTGTATACCATCAGAAAAAAGAGATTGCAATTTGTACAACGACGACGTTCGCGACGAAGCCGGTTTATACTACCCACCGTACATCGAAGGTCGAGATTATCCAGGTACCTTTTCTCAAAGTATTTAAGTTTTCCCTGTGAGACCTTTTCAGATCCCATGGTATTCTGCTTAAACACCGAGTATTGAGTTTCTCTGGGAATTTTTCAACTCCCTGGTACTTAGTTATATTTTTGTTTTTTAAATGGTCTTCCCTGGGATATCTAAAAAGACTTCCCGGTACTCCATTGTGTTATAAACCAAAACTGCCCTGGGATATCTTTTCAGACCTCCCGGTGTAATGATTTATGTGTTTCCTGTGCAGAGTATTTCAACACCGTCTTTTCTGAGAAACCTGAGGGCATGGCTGACAACAGTGATATTTTTGGGACACTCGGCCTCGTGGACGCTGCAGTTTTCACCAAGGGGCGAAAAGCCAAAACTGGCACATCGGCTGGTCGAGGAAAGAGTGCCGTGAAGACCCGGGGTGGTTCGTTAAACACTCCCGCGAGCCGAACCCGATCCCACACTCTGTCTAACCCGGGAACGGAATCCGATCCTCACGGGCTGATGAATGTGGTGGATTCTTATCAGGAAACTCCTCTGACCTCTGACACTGTGATGTCTGAAGGTGCCCCGAGCACTGGATTGCCACCTTCTGGAGCCACATCACTGCTCAAGGTTAAACAGGAAGAGGGGAAAAAACGCAAGGGGTCCCAGGGACCTATAATTGATGTTACAGACTCTCCACCACGTTCCTCCAATACTAGCGAAAACGCTATGTATGGGTTACATGCTGAGATGTTCTCCAAGTAAGTATATTACTTGTTATGTTTATACTCTAAAAATAAATATAATTTATTTTGAGTCTTCTACTCTACATTCATCTTGTTTCTCTGTAATCTACCTCAGACTGTCCCTGCAAGACCCTCCAATTCCTCCAGTGCTCGTGTCATTCTATTCCGGGCTCGGTCCCATCCCTCCGGTAGCTACTCAGAACAGCCCTGTTGGTGAGGCTATTAATGCAGTTGGTCGGTGCTGGACTACTGAGTTCAATGACTTGATGGCCAACGATAACCACGCGCTTTCCCTGGCGCTCAAGCTAACCAGTCAAGCTACAGTGGCCATCGCCGGTGCGCATACTCGTACAGAGAAAATGCTCGAAGTAATCATAGCACACGAGGCCAATGCAAAAAAGCTCGATCAACACATCAAGGAGCTCAATGAGGCATATAAATCTGCAGCCGGGGATCGGGACACTTGCCGGAAAGTCATTGACACTGAGCGGACTGAAAAGGCGAAAATAAAATCTGAGTTGGAGGAGGCCCTGAAGACGGTCAAGGAGAATGAGAAGATGATGGAGCAGGCCCTGGACGAGACGTCCCGGGAAATCAAAGATTTGAAGGCCAAACTGGCCCAGACCGAAGCTGATCTAAAGGAGACCACGGATAACTTCGATAATGCCTGCGAGATGCTAGATTCTCCGGCGCATAACCCTCGAATCTTATCTAATCTTCTTTATGTGACTGCTTTTGTTGGAATGGTCAGGTCAGCGGCTAAGGAGCAGAACAAGATTGTCAAAGACTTTGCCCTCAAGACGCTCAAAGATTACATGAAGGAGGACACGCTCGATGACCGGGTGCCTCAGCCTTTCAAGGATCTCGAGGTCGAGTTCGGCATAGACATGAAGTGGTGGCCCACTTATGACAAGCTCTGCATGCCTGGTGAACTGCCCACTGCTACAACAAAAGAAGTTGAAAAAGAAGATGTAGAGATGAAGGATGGGGAGGCACAGGATCTGGTTGGTGACGGGCCCGGGGGCATGCCAAAAGATTCTACCGTGACTCCTCCCCGTGATGGTAATTCCACCTCTTGAGTGTCAAAACTCAAGAGTCTGCAAAGTTTTTATGAAGCCTCTCCTGGGTGTGAAAAACCCAGGGTTTTAACCATTTCAGTATTTATAAGTATTATCTTTTGGCCTTCGGCCCCAGACAATTCCTTATTACTATTCTGGTTTGTAATAGCTTAAAACTTTAAGTTTTTGCTAGTTTTTGTTAGGATCCTCTCCTGGGGACCTCTGAACAATTTGGATGCATTCACACCTCTTTTTATTTGATGGTTTCTGTTAGGATCCTCTTATAGGGATCTCTGAACAATTTGGATGCATTCGCACCTCTTTATTATTCGGCATGGCTCTTTTCACAATGTGTCAGCCTTTCAAAGTCCGAATAATGTGGCTCTACCCTTCGTTCTAGGTACTTTGAGCTCTTAACTTCGTAGGGCGATTCAAAGGTAAATGTACTTTTCCATTTGGTGCTCGCTTTCGGCCCTGGTCCCATTTGCTTACCCCGATCGCATGCCTACGAAGCTCAATCTGGTTCCAGTGGACTTTATCTAAGCCTCTTGGGTTTGCCAGATAATCTCTTATTCTCTCCCCGAGGGACTCAGAGTTTTCTGAATTCTAATCCCCGAGAAGAGAATTCGTCGGCCCTCAAGTCTTATAGACTTTCACAGGGATGCCGGAAGTTTATTTCCTGGTACAGGAATCATCCCTCATTCAGGGGTTGCCTGGGTGAAGCTTAAAGTTCTTCCCGACCAAGATATATTTATCACCTAGGTACGGCTTTAAGCCTTTTCCCGGGGAAATATATGCTTCATCATATTCGTACTTGCCCCTTATAGAGGTCTTGCCTTAGTGAAGTTTTAACTTCTTGTAGGCTCATTTTTATTTATCACATGGGTACGGCTTTTAGCCTTTTCCCGAAGTGATTATATATTTATCATAAAAATGAAAATAATGAAGGTAAGAAGAAAATTGATAGTGGTACATTACCTCAAATTCAGACTTCAAAACCTTCGTTATAGATAGAGTTTGCTAACAAGCATTACATTGCATCTCCGCCAAAAGGTTTTACAACATTCTTAGCTCCCAGGCTAATGATAGAATTTTTTCAAATGTAACGCATTCCAGCGATACTGATATTTTGTGCCGTCGAGTAGCTCTAGTTCATACACTCCGTTCTGGAGGCACTGGCTTACTCTAAACGGTCCTTCCCAGGATTGACCCAGGGCCCCAGGATGTGCTCCCAGGATCTTTTTCAGTACCAGGTCTCCCACTTGGAAGTCTCTGGCTCTTACTTTGGAGTTATACCACCTTGCAATTCTTTGCTTGTTCATTTCGTTCAACGAGTCAGAAGCTAACCTCTTTTCTTCCAAAAGGTGTAGCTCTCTTCGGAGCGCTTCCTCGTTTTCACCGCCGGCTCCCTGGGCGGTTCGATGTGACAACACCGTAATTTCCGCCGGGATCACGGCTTTGGTGCCGAACGCTAATGAATATGGGGTTTCTCCTTTAGCCGATCTGGCTGTTGTCCTGTAGGACCATAGAACTTCTGGGAGTTCATCTGCCCATTTGCCTTTTCGCTCTTCGAGCTTGGCTTTAATGGTGTGTTTCAGAATCTTGTTGACAGCTTCAACCTGTCCATTCGTTTGGGGGTGGTACGGAGTGGAGAATAATCTTCTGATTTTCCATCTCTCACAAAACTCCGCCACCTCGACCCCGTCGAATTGTTTTCCATTATCGGAAATTATCGTCTCCGGTAAACCGAAGCGACATATAATATTCTTCCATAGGAACTTGATGACCTGTGCTTGGTCTATCTTGTTCAGTGATTCAGCTTCCACCCATTTGGTGAAATAATCAACTGCCACTATGGCGAATTTTACCCCTCCCCGGGCCGTTGCCAGTGGTCCTATCAGATCGATTCCCCAACGAGCAAACGGTCAGGGACTGTACAGGGATCTCAGCGTCTCCGGGGAAGTTCTAATGGTAGGACCTATTACTTGGCACTTTACGCACTTACGGGCATAGCCAATAGAATCCTTCCGTAGGCTTGGCCAGTAATAGCCTTGACCCATTATTTTATGTGCCAGGGATCTTCCCCCGGCATGGTTCCCACAGACGCCGTCGTGGATCTCTTCCAGGAGTCTCAGTCCTTCCTCCTTCGACACGCATTTCAGCAGTGGAAGGGAATAACTCTTCCGGTAGAGATCCGAGTTTAAGATTGTGTATTTTGCTGCCCGGATTCGCAATTGCTTGCCTTCGGTTTTGTCTGGCGGCAATTCCCCAGTATCTATGTACCTTAGGATTGGTGCTCGCCAGTCCTCACCGGTCACGGGCAGAATTGGAAGTTGTTCTGCTCTTCGATCTACCGAGGGATTCAATAACTTAGTCAACATGATTTTTGAAAAATCTGCCGAGCCTTCCGAAGAGGCTAGCTTTGACAAGGCGTCTGCCTGTGAGTTATGTTCCCTCGGGATCTGTTCGATTACTATCTCTGGGATCTTTTTACAAAGTGATCCTACCAACTCCAGGTATTTGATCATTTGTTCTCCCTTGGCTTCATACTCACCAGTTACATGGTTTACAACCAGTTGGGAGTCCATGAATATAATTAATTTTTTCACACCAACGGCTATGGCTAATTCTAGTCCCGCGACGAGAGCTTCATATTCAGCCTCATTATTCGACGCAGGGAACTCGAATTTAACCGCCTGGGTGATAGAATCTCCCTCGGGTCCAAGTAGTACTATACCGGCCCCCGAGCACGCTGTGGTTGCTGAACCGTCCACGTACAGTTTCCACGCGCGTGATTGATTATTGGACTTTTCCGGGAACGTCAGTTCCACAATAAAATCGGCCAACAGTTGGGCCTTGATTGCTGTCCTGGGGCTGAAGGTTATGTCATATTGACTTATCTCCAGAGCCCACTTCAGGAGTCTCCCGGTGACATCAGACCGGTGCAATACTTGCCTTAGCGGCATGGTTGTTAAAACCTCTACGGGGTGCTCGAAAAGATACCCCCGGAGTTTTCTCACAGCCACAATCAGGGCATAAGTGAGTTTTTTCTAACGGTGTGTACCGTACTTCTGCTTCATGCAGGACTTGGCTCACGAAGTACACGGGGAGGTGTTTTATTCCGTCCGCTCTCGTCAGAACTGCACTGATGGCATGTTCCGACGCGGCTAGGTACAGAAACAACTTTTCCCCGGGCTTCGGAGCCACAACCACTTTGGGACTGGATAGATACTCTTTGATTTGCTTAAAAGCTTCTTGAGCATCTTTTTTCCAGTGGAATTTATTTCCTTTGATGGATGCAAAGAAAGGACGGGTCTTATCCCCCAAACAGGAGACATACCGGCTCAGGGCGGCCAAGCAACCTGTTAGGCGCTGCACACCCTTGATATCCCGGGGTTCCCGCATATCCAGTATGGCTCTGATCTTGGCCGGGTTGGGTTCAATCCCATGTTCCCCGACTACATTCCCTAGGATCATACCTTTTCTGATCCCGAAATTGCATTTTTTGGGATTCAGTTTCATATTGTAGTGCCCCAGAATCCTAAAGACTTCTGCAAGGTCTTTTATGTGATCCGCTTCATTCTTGCTTTTCACAATTATATCATCGATATATACTTCAACAGTTTTATCGATTAAATCTGTAAACATCATGTTTACTAACCTTTGATATGTGGCCCCGGCGTTCTTTAAACCGAAGGGCATTCTTTCCCAGCAAAACACCCCTATCTCCGTGTAGAACGCCGTGTGCTCTATATCGTCTGGGTGCATCGGAATTTGATGATAACCTGCCTTAGCATCGATTGTTGAAAATATAGCATGACCTGTCAAATTATAGACAAGGTGATCAATGTGTGGTATCGGAAAGTGGTCCTTGGGACATGCATTATTCAGATCAATAAAATCTATGCATAGTCTCCAGGCGCCTACTATCTTCGATACCATCACAGCATTGGATAACCAGGTGGCATCGCTCGAGGCTTGCCTCACCAGTTTATTCTCAATCAGTTTGTTTACTTCCCCGGCCAGTGCTTCGCACTTCTCCGGCCCCATTTTACTTCGCCTCTGGGCAATAGGTTTTCTCTTGGGGTCGATTTTTAACCGATGGCATGCATGTTTGGGATCTATCTTTCCCAATTCCGCACTTGACCAGGAGAAAGTACTCTGATTTTCCCTGAGGAAATTTATCAGTCCACTTCGAGTGTGCTCTAACATATGTGTACCCACGAGTACTTGCTTATGAGCTTGCTCGGGATCCAACACTATGGAGTCTAAGTTTTCGACCACTTCCATGGCAGTTCCTTTTCGGTGTTTGGTTCCCGTCCTGGGATCATAATCCTCGTGCTCTGGCCCCATCCGGTCCTGAGTTTGGTCAGTGGAAGCTGTTCCCGCACAGGGATCTTGCCCTGGGGAATTTACTTCCTTCCCCGGAACCAACTCTTGGATCGCTTCGGGCCCCACGGCATTTATCACATCAGGAGCCTGGGATTTCACACCTGTAATAGTAACTTCAGCCACTCGGGACTTTTTGTTTTGCTCATCCCGTGAGTCTTTGATTTGCTCATCCTGTGAGTCTTTGATTTGCTCATCCTGTGAGTCTTTGATATTTTCCTCCATTCTTTCCTGGGGATTATCATTTGCATTTATAGCTAAGTTATCAAGATCACAGAAATACAAAATACACTTCTTTGCCATTAGTAGGTCGCCTCTAACGGTGCCAACCGCACCGGAGGGAGTAGGGAATTTTATAAAATAGTAGTAGGAGGAGGCTACCGCTTCGAAAGCGTCCAAAAAGGGCCTACTTAAAAGTGCGTTATAGCCACTCTCCCTATCTATTATTACAAATTCCAAGTTCCTAACCAACATCAGACCTGGATTATTGACATCTTTCAGCTCCACCGGCAGTACGATCTTGCCATATGGATGTACCACGTCGTTGCCAAAGCCTTTGAGTATCAGATCGCACGGTGAGACGTAACGGGCCAGCTTACCCATCTGATCCAGGGCGTTCTTATACAGAACATTGCAATGAGCACCGTTGTCAACCAGAGTGCGAGACACATCGATTCCCAGGAACCTCGCCCTGATCACCAGGGGTTCATCCCTCGGGAATTTGGCCTCAGCTCGATCCCGTGGCGTGAAAGATATCACCACAGAGTCACAGATTGTTGCGCTCTGCGAAGGCGCAGTAGCCATCAGAACTTCCCACATGGCGAAGTCTCTTTTGCGTTTCCGCTTGCTGTCCTCAGTTAAGGGCCTGACACCACCAATCATCATAACTTCCTGGGCACCCGGAGTTCCCGGAATATTTTGATTCTGGCCCGGTGCAGCTGGTGGAGGGCCCTGGGGATTCTGGCCTCGTGACTCATTCCCTACAACCCCGGGACGGGGGAGGTACTGCCACAGTTTCCCCTCATTGAACAACCTCCACAGTTGCCTCAGTAACTGACGACACTGATTTGTTGAATGGTCGTGTTTCTCATGGAAATCACACCATAGGTTCGGGTTCAACTTCTCTTGGGGAGTGTTAATAGGCGGGGGCCTGGTTAACACATCTACCCTCTGAGTCAGGAACACCTGCAAAATGGCCTCAGGGGCCTTACCGGTTTCACGCCGAATATTGGCTTCCAGTTCCCTTATTTCATCCATTCTGGAATCAGTACCGGTTTTCACACCGGATTTCTTTCCAATATAGTTTGGCCTTTTCTCAGAAGAGAATGGGGCCTTCTTTTTGGTTTCGCCCAGGCCCCGTGGGGTCCTGGTCAACCTTTGATATGCTACCTCTGCGGCAGCTTTCACACGAAATTCCTCATAGGATTTCGGATAATTTTTCATCATAGATTTGAACAACTTCGAGTTTCTTCTCAAACCGGTCATGGTGGTATGGAGTTTTAAATTCTCATTTATATCCTCTCCGCCAGCCAGGAGAATTTCCTCAACTCGCTCCACATACCTTTCATCCGACTCCTCATCATCCTGTTTTATCCCAAGTAGACGTTGGCTCTGTTCCAGTTTCACAGCCTTAGAGGCAAAATGCGTCACGAACCTTTGCACCAAATCATCGAAACATTTAATTGAGTGGGCAGGGAGGCCCGCGTACCATTTGTGAGGAACATCACCCAACGTAAGGGGAAAAAGTCTACAGCACGTCGCATCAGTTGCGCCGCGGCCGGACATGTAAGACCTGAACCTACTCAGATGAGTCTCTGGGTCAGTTTTACCGTCATAGACCAAGGATGGCATGGGGAGGATTTCAGTTTGCATGGATGCATGTTCAACTTCTGGGGCCAGGGGTTCATTTTTGTAACCTGAAGGTACATGCACACCCTGTCCCTCATTCATTCGTCTCTCCAACTCAGCATATTTCTGCTTCAGATCTACGATCTCCGGGTCCTCCGCCCTGGCCCCTTGGGCCACAAGCACAGGAGAACCCTCCCGATACCGATGCATGTCACTCTGGCTGCCTCTCCTTCGACGATCCGTCGAAGTGGCCACAGATTCAGCATTTCGGTTTAGATCTATTACCGGGTGCTTTTTTCGCTCTCTTATGTGGAGGCGTTTGACCTTCTCTGGAGCCACAGTTTGTGGCATGTCCAGGTGTCATAAAAGCACCGGTTGCATGTTTCAATGGAGTTGTCAAAACGTATTTTCTGTGCATAATAGCATGCACGGCTTCATCAATTTTTTCTGGAGTATCCAGATTTCCGAATTTGATTAGGGGCGGAGCCACAACGGGCGTCGACGGCCCTCCCAAATCATACGGGTGCAAACGACGAGCACGGCGGCGAGAATGTTGACGGCGATGAGGAGATCTTACCTGAGATTCGGTTTGCAGATCGATCTCTGCATGGCCGTCGGCGGGGCTGTCCTCATCGACAATCTGGATCTGCGGCGGTGGCGCGTCACGGTTGTCGGGTTCTGGGTTTACCTCGGCCGCCGGAGCGTTGGGATCCTCGAGAGCCGCCTTCCCCATGACGTCCTGCCACCTGCCGGAATCAACAGAGTCGTCGGGTGCCGTCTCGCCTTCCTTCTCGTCTGCCATCTCTTCGCCGGTTGAACCTCTTTTTCCGATGCGTAAAACCTGACCTCCTTCTAGCGCCACTGTTTGGACCCTTTTTCACTCAATTCTTATATTACTGGAACGGGGGGTTATAGAATAGGGCTCCAAGCAGATATTTATTTGTTTAGGACAGATTATAGATCGGAAAATGTATGCCGGAAATCTGGAAATAGGGGATGAACATCATAGTGTTCTTCATTTTATTCCTTTACTTAATAGTATTTGGAAAATCAAAAAAGGTGAAGTCCTTTTCTCCTCCCTTCTCTCTCTCTTTTATACAAGTAGTTTGCATGAGCATGCAAGCTCTCCTAATGCCACCTATTAGCCTCCTATCACATCTAATCCCACTAATGAAGACTTTTAAGCCATTGCATTAAATACCCACTAATCTTGTCTTCCACTTGCTGCATGTCACCAGAGGTGCACCGCCTCTTGCCTGGAGCCTTATCTGGCTGATCCCCTAGTCTGGCACGGGGCTGTCTTCCTGGGACTACTGTTGAGCTCGCCTGGTACCTTCTTCATATGTGGCTTCAATTCTGACTTTTGTCCGCTGTTTGACCACCTCATTGATGACATGGCTCCGGTCGTCTGGACACGTGTCGGTGGTGGATTTTTATGGTGTAACAGGCAGCAACAACGATAGATATATGCATCGAATGTATGATTTGACTTTGTAGAAGTCATTCGAAGGATACATACATACAAATCCTGAATTGATTTTAAAATTCTTGATATGAAAGGAAATGAAAATCAGAATATGTACAATATCATATTACTATGTCATTATGGACAAATGATATTGAAGACAAGGTCCCGAAGACCAGTGATTTTGGTCCCGAAGACCAGTGAATCATTGATTGCACTCTTTTTCCCTTTACTAAGTTTTTCCCACGGGGTTTTCTTAGTTAAAGGTTTTTAACGAGATAATCACCACAATATAAATGTGAATGTCGTGTACTCTTTTCCTCGAGTATTTTTTCCTACAAGGTTTTATAACGAGGTTTTTAACGAGGCATGTACATCACTCGATAATAATTAATGAGGACATCAGAATGTCCCATATGAGTTTATTTTCGAGATAAAGTGAGATATTGAACCTGAAGTTCAAATGATTGTGAATTGAAGTTCACATTATTGTTCATTTGTCAAGAAATGTATATTGAACACTAGACGCATCTAAAATACTCCTGAAGAGTTACCGACCGGTTATAGCAATTGCGAATGCTCTAGTCAATATAGATGTCTGGTAAAGGCATGTCTCAGAAGGACGAAAAATATACAATAATACAAATGAATGTGAAACTCGACAATTCGAAGGTTGTGTCCTGAAGACCAAAATTTATATTTGAATAACTAAGTTTTTCCTATATGGTTTTATTAGTTACAGGTTTTAATGAGACTGATTGATCACAAATAATTACTTTCAAGAAGTCAAAAATTTTCGGTGATTACAATCAGGGGGGAGCAAGTTGTACTCTTTTTCCTTCGCTAAGGTTTTGTCCCACTGGATTTTCCTAGCAAGGTTTTAACGAGGCAGCAATCCTGTAAATAGTCATTCAAGGGGGAGTGTTATGAATATTATTATATTATAGTGAATGACTTGTTGGCTAAGTTAGAAACCCTAAATTATATCCTATATAAAGGGATCTCCCCATATGAATGAATACAATAATTCACGAGAATTCATAAAAATTCATAACAATTCTATTCTTCTCTTATATCGTCTCTATTTCTAATCTATTGTTCTCTTTCAATTCTCTTGAGTTTATAACAAGTGTGTCAAATTTTTTTAAAAAATTTAAAGTTGAGAGAATGATTAATTGGTCCTATAGTTTTAAAAATCACTACAGTTTTTTTAAAATTAAATAATTAAAATACATATTCCTTAAAATACAAAATTAAAATGACACTTTAAATAATATTAAAATTTTGAATTTTTCACAAAGTAAAGAAACATTTTTTTTATCTATTTGTATCAACTAGTACCACTTCCCGTGCGATGCACGTGATTTATTTGTTTAAAATAATCTACAATTTTATTTAATCTCCAAAGTATTTAGCCAAAAAATTATTAATGGATTAAGAAATTATTTTATTTAATAATCGAACTCTCACTTAAATTTGTAAACTTATTAACCGTTATCTTAATTATGAAAATTTTATTATTTTCAAGGATTACGCCTGTTTGATGTAATTTATAGTGTGTAAACTTCTTGGTGCGTAGTCGTTTGTGGTAATGTTGGTGAAATTCCCCCCTGACGCAGAGTTCGGATCTCGGATATGACAAAATTTCATTGAAATATTATGAAGTTAGTCCTGGGATTAGACCTATTGGCTCTCTCCCACATGTGTCCGCTACTCGGGCACATCCCTCGATTTACATCATACCCGATTGAGACCTATTGGCTCTCTCCCACATATGTCCGCTACTCGGGCACATCCCTCGATTTACATCATACCCGATTGATGAGTCTCTGGTCTAGTGGGAGAGGAGTTTCTCGTCTCTGCATTTCTCGAGTGTCAAACATATCTAACAAATACCTAAAACCAGTGGGAGAAAAATCAAAATAAATGGAGAATAAAAATTATAAAGATGGAAAATAAATAAAAATATAAAAAAAATTGAATTTACTTTGTGAACATGAAGGGGATGAGATGACATAAATGTAATTATATTAATATAACGTACGTTAATATAACTAAATAATATACTTAAAAAGTTTGATTACTTTTTTTATTAGAAAATATGAAGAGATCGATTTTTATGAGATACGATTAATTAAAATTAAATTAATATTAATGAAATAAAAAAGAATAATATAACTAAATAATATACCTAAAAAGTTTGATTAATTTTTTTATTAGAAAATAGGAAGATATCGATTTTTATAAGATACGATTAATTGAAATTAAATTAATATTAATGAAATAAAAAAGAATTTTGAAAAGAAAAATATAAACGTATATATTTAAGATGATTATTAATTATTATTACCAAAAATATATAATTTCAAATTACTATTTATAATTTATATATAATAATTTAAATATGCTTAATAATATTACTATTTATAATTTATAATTTATTTATTTATTTATAATTTATAGTGTGAACACAACATTATTATTGTTTTTCTATTGGTCCACGTGGCATTAGTGGATCCTGAAATTATATATGTATAAATAAATAGTCATACTTTTTTATTATTTTTTTCTACATAACAAGAAATAATTACTCACAATTTAATTATTTTACTTTAAAAATATTTTTGTGAACGGACATTTATTTGATGCGAGTAGGGAAAATTAAGTAAAGTAAAACTTTTATAAATTAATATTTTAAATTAATAAAATCTTTTAGTCACGAATCTTTTGAATTGATATAAAATACTTAATAAATTAATAATTTTTTAGATTAATTTTAAATTAATAAAATCTTTTAGTCTTGGATCTTTTGAATTGATATAAAATACTTAATAAATTAATAATTTTTTAGATTAATAAAATCTTTCGATTCTAATATTATTAATTTATAAAAAATTTACTATGTCCTAGATTAATGATCTTCACTCCTTTGTAGCGGAAAAATCAATTGAATTTATATCGAACTAGTTGTCGAAACAACTCGCCCGAGTCGGTCTCGAGGAACACTACTATCGGCGCGTACACGTGTTTATTTGTTTGCAACGAAGGAACGAAAGTGAAATAGCATAATGCATTGGTTGATTTTGGTTTTGATTATGAACTAAATTTTATCTAAGAATTGAAAGGACAAGAAAACGAGAATGATCTATCTATGGTGAGAAAAAGAAAACCAAAATTAGTGTGAGAAAAGGAAAGTAATTAGAATAGTATTTAAATCCAATAGAGAAAAAAGGTTTCAATATGCTCACAAAGTTCAGGGAAAGAAATTCAAATACTCCGTATTTGATTTTGACCTACGTTACAAAGAATGGTCCTCAACACCTTTTTCCTTTAAATAATTAAATAGCATTGTTCTCCCTATTTCCTTGTTTATTTATTTTATAGTGTTGAAAAATGAAGTGTTCGAATTGATCAACTTAAAGATATGTTTTTCCACATTCTTATCTTCAATTCCTCGTTTTTTTCCATTTTTCTTTTTCGATCCCATTAATATTATTTTATGTCACATACAGTCGAACTTTCTTATATGTTATTGACTATCAAATACATGAAAGTTGAATATTTTCACAAATTATATAATCTCAATTTATCAATCTCATGTTATATATTCTCGGATTTGTTTTTTATCTTGGAATTTTCAGACCACATATATATATATATATATATATATATATATATATATATATATATATACCTACCTAGTTAGATTAATTAGGTTCATCTCTCCCGGTCAACCAAAAGAGGACCAAAAACACTAACCACGCAAATTAGACCCTTCAATTTTCTCCGTATAATTTCTGAATATTCGTAACGCGTGTTGACGTAACGTTTTGATCTATTGCGTTATCATGACTTAATTAGAAACCATTGTCTCCTTCTTTAGTTCACTCCTAAACTACAAACCAGAAACACATAAAAAAGTCTTGTTAGGGTGATAAGAAACATGTACAACTTATATTCAAGTCCAAGATCCATACGTAATTTATTCGTTTTACTCATGTCTGATTTGGAGCTCAAATCCTTAAAATCACGCATATAAATTTATTTAATTAATTAGGTCGACAAGAAACTCCCACCTTGATCGACCGTGACATACACCACCGCCTCCACTGGCGCGTGCGCTTCCACCACGACTCGATTACCCGAAATACCCCTCAACACATGCACCGGGAACGAAGAAGAACTCTCGTTCGTCACGAAGAACGAGTACTGCACTTGCCTTATCATGTTCGGAAAAACGAGCACCGAGTTGAAATCCGCCGTCCACGTCATCCCGTTCCCCCTCACCCCTCCCCTCGCCACCGTCGCCTTCATCCTCATCCCATGCACGCTATTCCGGTCAACCACAACCTGATCCACCCGGTCAAACTTCCCGTCGAGCTGCACGATCTCGACTCCCTTATCCGACCCCGAAAACATGTTGTCGACGATATTAACCCCGTTCGCCACCCCCTCGACCGACTTCAAAAGGACGAAAGCGTCCCCGAGGAAAAAACTATTGGTGATGGTGAGCTGGACGGGATCCTCCGCGACGACCCCCGTGTAGTCGAAGTAGGAGTTGACTATCCGCGTTTGGGTCAGCCCGGGCAGCCTTAAATAAACCCCGACCCCACCGAACCCCGTCGCCTTGTTGTAGCAGTGGACCCCGGAGACCGTGTTGGCCTGCCCGGAGACGACGATGCCCGTCGCCGCCGAGAATATGACGACGTCGGTCACGGCGTTGTCGTTCCCGACGAGCTCGATTGCCGTCCCCGAGAACTGCCGCTCGCTCGGGTGGGCCCCGGCGGTGATGTGCTGACCGAGGTACGAGTTCCGGATGTACGTCTCGTGGCCACGAGTCACCATGATGCCCGTCGTGTTGAAGCCGGTCAGGTAGCAGTTGTCGACGCTCGTGCGGAGGGAGTCGACCGCTCGGATCCCACCGCCGCGGAGGTTGGAGTCGAGGAAGAGGTCTCGGAGGGTCACGAACTCGTAGTTGTACTCCGGGAGGCCGGCGGCGGCGGCGGCGGCGGAGGGAGGCGGGGATAGGTCTATGAGGTAGCCGTCGGTTGGGAAGTTGGTGGAGGCCGTTAGGGATCCTCCGTGTATCTATAGCACGTGATTTGTTAGTAGTAGTGCAAAATTGGTTTTTGGGCACGTGCATAACAATTTAACTAAAAAATAAAAAGGCGATTTTGGTAATTCTAAAAGTTTTTATTTAATTTAGGATATTAATTTTTTTTTAATTCTAAATTTATGTAATATTCCAAAATTATTTTTTTATTATAATTTGGGTAGATAGTTATTTAGTAACCGTAAAGAGTATTTTAGTAATTATTTGACTCTTTTTTATAATTATAAAATTAACAATATCTTAATTAATAATAAAATTTTAAAAAAAATACACTTAATTTGAAATAATTATAAAATTAACAATATCTCAATTAATAATAAAACTTAAAAGAAATTACACTTAATTTAAAAGTGTATTTTATAAAGTTTAAAATGTAAATTAAAAAAATAAACTACGTTCTTTAAAAATACTTCAAAATAAAATCATGATTAATAAAATACAATCAATTAAAATTTAAATTTATGATAGTTTTTGATAAAACTTTGATTTGTCGGAAAATTGCTTGAGGCCGTTAGTGATCCCCCCGTGTATCTATAACACGCAAAAAGCGGCGCGTGAGGTACACGTGGATCAACGATTTGTTATTAGTACTCCTACAAAATTTGTTTTTGGGCACGTGCATCAGCGATTTTACTAAATGTGACAAAAAAATAAAATAAAATCATGATTAATTAATACGATTAATTAGTGCATTTATTACTATCGTACGTACGTACCACCAAGTTTCCTTTTCCGGTGGCCGGGAATCGGATCGGGCGGCTGACCAGGTAATTGCCGCCGTCGAGGTCGACGCGGGCCCCGCCGAGATTATCGATTCCGGCCATCATGATCCCGGTGGCGGGCCCCTTGAGGGCGTCCGCCATCGCGGCCAGGATCGCGTCGGTGCTGTCGGATTTTCCGGTGGGGTCCGCGCCGTATGACGTGGCGTGGTAAACGCGGGCGGCGTGGGTGGGCGTGGCGGGGCTCGGCGGGGGCGGGGCGCGTTTTAGTTGGATGGCGGATTGGATCTTCTGGAGATGAGCGTGGCGTTTCGAGAAACCTCCGGCGGCGGCGCCGCCGTACAAGCGGAGTACGATGACGGCGGCGAAGGCAATGGAAATCGCTCTTGTTGAGATTTCCATTGCGCTGAAATATATATGAATTAGTAGTGTGTATATATATATATATACACGGTGTATATGTTAGTACTAAATGATAGAAAATGGGTTTAATTAAAATCATGGAAAGATGGAGAATCATGCGAATAACAACAGTACCGTATTTAGTGCAATGAATTAAACTCCCTTTTCATGTTTATTTATTTATTGAATTAATTATATATAAGCACGTTTTTATAAGTAGACATTAGAAAGCTGCAATTTATAAGAGCATCCCTAATGGTAGGTACAAATCCTAATTGGCAACAATTTGTACCTAGGTACACCATTGGGGATGTGGGTACAATTGAGGAGAGAGAAATTTGAGTATCAAAGTTTAGATACTAGATACAATTTGATATGTGTCTTATACATGTGGGTCCTACATGTATAAAGAGAAAAAATTGTACCCAAACTATTGGGATGATGAGGTACAATTTGATAGGTACAATTATTTTATGATGTGTCATCTAAATTGTACCTCAACATGAGGTACACTAATGGAGATGCTCTAACGATGTACAAACATGGTAATTTTTGTTGATTAATATATAAATTTAAATTTAAATTTATTTATTTATTTGACTTTTTTTTTCTATCTTTCTTTATTTTTCTTCCTTAGTTTTCTGTGATATTTTTTTGTGTAATATAAAAATTAATTAATTTATTCAATTTATTTTTTTGCGTAATATAAGAATTATTTTTCATATATTTATTAATATTGAAAATTTTACGATAACTCTCATTTACATAAATGAAAATTGTTGTATTAAAAATTTGATTGGTAATATTTAAATTAAGAATTATTTTTCATATTAATGAAGATTTGATTTAATAAAAAATGAAATTTAGCTAAATGAAGATTAATTTATTACACGTGTATATTTAATTTTATAATAAATATTAATAATATTAATATAAAATAAAAAATATATTTTTTATTATGTAAAGATTAAATACGCGTTTTAAATTTATATTTTTTTATCGAATGAAGTTTATTTTATTTCATGGTAAAAAAAATTTATTTAGATTTTTATTATTAAATTGGGTTGCATGTATCATGTAATCGAATCGAATATTTTTGACTCAATTCGTGATTCGATTCGACTTGTGATGATTCGTATCCGAAAATACGAATACGAATACGAATATGAATATAAATACAAATATTTTTTTATATTCCAATAAATATAAATATGAATATGAATAATATATTATTGATTTGAATATTATAAGAATACTTTGATTCGAAATATATATATATATATATATATATATATATATATATATATATATATATATATATATATATATAATTTTTAATAAATATTATTTTAGTTTTTTCCTTTTATATTTTCCAATTTTCCAATATATATTTATGTTAATTAAATTGTAGTTTAGGAGGAAGATAAAGTTATCGCACTAAAAGATCAAGAATGAGAGTTTATTTATTTTATTTTTAATTTCATAACATTTCCTATTAATATTCAATAAAATAATTTTTTGATTGAGGAGGCAAATGTGAAATGATATTTTAGTTTGATTTTAAAATTTATAATTTTGATTTTTTAATATTTTTATGATAAGATGAAACAATATATATGGTTCATTTTGTATTTTTTTTATTTTTAATTTTTTAATGTTATATTTGAATATTCGATTATTCGAACGAATATTGAATACACATATGAATATTTGAATATGCTTACAAATACGAATCGGAATAGTGAAATATTACTCGATTCATTCACTTACATCCTTAATTGTACATCTAGTTGCACGATATAAATACTTAAGACAGTATCACCCTAGCCCTTACTCTCCCAAAATTTTGTGTGTTTTTTTATCTTTTTTTTATATTATTATTTGCAAGGTTGAAAATTTTGTCCTATTAATGTTGTACTGGGTTTCTTTTTGTTAATTTTACACATTTTTAGGTGAAAAACCATATAGTAATAAATGACAGAGACTTTATTTTGTTCTTACTAGTGCGAAAATAAGCAAAAATATGAAAGTTGTAGTAACTTCTTATATTCATATTGAAAACACACCCCTCTTCAAAAAAAAAAAAAAAAAAAAAATATTGAAAACACACCCTTTTAATTACACAATTGAAAATTTTATTTTAAACAATAAGAATCTAAGTGAAATTTGAAATTTCAGGAGATATTCTTATTTTTCAAAAGGCATCGAATAACCTTTTTTTTTTAATTTAGAAAAAGTGTAGATAAGCACGAGTGAATGTAGCGTAAAACTAACTTAGCTACTTGTGGAACGACTTTTAATTAAATTTGTTTTTCAGGTTATCATTTTGAGTGATTATGCAAAAATGCACAAATGCACAATTATTACTGAATATTTTGTGAATGATTATTAAATTTTGTACTTCAAAAAAAAAAAAAAGAACTAAAAAAGAAAAAAAAGGAAATTCACATGCTTTTTGTCACACTATTTACCTAGTAATGAAATTGTGTCCTAAAGAGCATTGAAATTAGGATTGCGGAGGTGGTTGAAAAGAAAAGAAAGGATGAGAATGATGATACTAAAGATGTAGTAGTAAATTCTCAAGACCACTTTTAGGTTTTAGGTTGTTTTTGAACCATCTCAACTACTCTATATTTATTCATAAATAGGTGAACAATTGAAAGCAACCAATGCACTCCATTCCTTACATTTATTTTCGCGTTTGTCATAAAATAAAAATAAAATTTCACATCGTGAAAATATTATAAAGAAATGAGTAACTGTATAATTTTGATTATGGCTTAATTATTTTGATATTTTTAATCGGGTAAACGATTATTGCGGAAAATTTTGTAAAATGATTTGTGTGTATTCAATTAGTGAAAATAAAATAAAACAAAACGAAATCTGCATTTTTATTCAATGAATCTGAATTGACCAATAAATAAAAAAGCTATGCTGGTATTTCCCAATAATGGCTATGAATAGTTTTGCTCCTCAAGTGATCAAATAAGATTTTTACTGATTAAGAATTTTAGATGAACGATAGTGTTACTACACAGTCAACTTGAACAAAGTATAACTTATTTCGATTTTAAGCGTTGTACATTTTTAGTTATACATATGTTTTCACAAATTAACTGCTCAAGGTTTAACATATATTTAATATTTCCACACTCAATAAAAGAAATTAATTATAATTATTTTCTATACTTTGAAACATTTTACCTTCATTAATTCTTGATTATTTATAAATGAGTTTTAAAATAGTTAGTCACAGCCAAACAGTTACTGAATTGAACTCCTGTTACATTACTACACTTACAAATACCTTACTTTTATTTCGAAGAGGAAGGAGGCTGCCCTAGCTGCTGCAGCTGGTGGACGACGTGCGACATCCTCGGGCGCATAGACGGCACATGCTGGGTGCACGAATAAACGAGATCCACCACTTTCTGTATAGTTCCAGCTTCCGGAATCACAGAGGTTGAAGATGACGATATCAGAGGATCCAACAGCTCCACGTATCGATGAGATTGGACCAAAGGTGTGGCCCACTCGAATATGCTCTGCCAGCCCACGGAGTCAACAGCTTGGGCGGGCCTACGTCCGCTGACTATTTCGAGCAGGAGGACACCAAAGCTGTACACGTCGCTCTTCGTCGTGAGCTCGTTCTTGTAGACAAATTCCGGTGCAAGATAGCCGTGAGTGCCGCCTGCCATGACTCGCCTCTCGTGCATCACCTCCCACGGGACGAACTTCGAGAGGCCGACTCCCATGAGATGGGCTCCGAAGTCTTCATCGAGAAGTACGTTGGTCGCGCGGATATCGCGATGGACCACCTGTGGCTTCACCTTATCGTGAAGAAACCTGTGTTGTTTGAACAAATCGGTGAGAAGAAGAAAAAATCGAGCAAACAATGCAGATAAGAAGCAACTTACGCGATTCCTTGAGCGAGACTAGTAGCAACTTTCATCCTCAAGCCCCAATCCAATGTCCTCCCTCCTCTAGGAAGATGGTGTAACCATCTATCCAAAGGTCCGTTCACGATGAACTCATACACGATATATCGATTGCCGTGGTCGTAACAACATCCTTTCACAGCAACTAAGTTCGGGTTATGTAGTCGAGCGACTCTTCCTATTTCTGAATAGAACTCTTTTTTCCTCTGAAAACCAGACCTCTTCAGCCTTTTAACAGCTACTCTCGACCCATCTGGTAGAAGCCCGCTATAGGTTCCCCCGGTCTTGGCATCGCCGAGAAGACGGTTTCCTTCGCTGAAATTCTTCGTAATCGACTTTAGCTCTTCGCGTGTGAAGACTTTCCACGAGGGAGGAACTAATGCCAGCTCAGCCGTATTGGACTGTTTGCGTGATCTTTTGCGCCTCTTGTTACGTTTGTATATAAGAAGCCATAACACAACAGCCATTGTGGTGGAGAAGATCACACCACTCACAACAGCAAGAATTATGAGATATTCTTGGTGGCAATGCATACCACGGCATCGATTTTCTGAAGTTGAAAAACAAAAGCAAAACCGTTTATAAGAAATGCAGAAAAAAAAAAAACGAAACGAGTTTATAGATGAATGCCACATACCCATATCAAGCATGCATACAAATGCATGCGACATATTGCACCCTTGAGCCACAAGAGACGTGGTCCCGTTAATCATCAATGTGCATACATCCGTGAAAGAAGTTGTAGAAGGGTGTGGGATGGTAGGGGCATCGGGTGTATTCAAGTAAGATGTATTGTCCGACCAATGATAATCACTTCCATTGATAGATTTGCCACCAACCCAGCATCCTTTAGAATTTTCACTGCACAACTTTTGGAGAAATTCCAGTTCTTGGAAAGATGGTACATCCGCTAGATGCCCACCATAAGATGTGCAATGATTCTCGGACTCGTACCATGATTCATTGCTCGCAACGTATTTAAAACACTTTGTGTTGTCAAGTTTGCTACTCCAACCAAAAGGACATGGCACTGTAATCCATTGGCATAAATAAGTTTATTGAATACCGTTATCGAATATTAAAAAAAAAAAAAAAAAAAAAAAAAAAAAAAAAAAAAAAAAATCATCTCGTTGAGAGGGGAAATGATAATTATTTTATGACTTTCCACATCGAAATACTAGGATTTGATTTTGGAGCATCTCCAACCGATACCAAAAACCTATTTTGGAGTAGGATAGATGCTCCAACCGATACTAAAACATAAACCTATTATAGGTTTTATGGTGGGACCCACCAAAAAAATACTTAAATTTACGTCTACCGTAAACACCAACCAAAAACTATTTATTATTTATAAAATAATCATTTTTTTATAAATTAATAAAAATGACTCATTAAACCTTTTTGTTTCTTTAATATTTTTTGTAACGTAATGTTTTTAAATAATCATATCAATAATAATTAAAACAAATTATTTTATAAAAAAATAAATATCACAATATTTTTTGTAACGTAATGTTTTTAAATAATCATATCAATAATAATTAAAACAAATTATTTTATAAAAAAATAAATATCACAATATGAAATATAATTAAATATTAAATATTTAATTGATAATAAAAATAAAATAAAATTAAAATAAAAATAAGATACTTAAAATAAAATGCTACGAATTACAAAAATAAATAAACAATAAATCACAACAACAAAATTGATCGATAAGCAGGTAAATTGAAAATAATATTTATTAAATTTTTTTATGTCAAAAGTTATGTGGCTAAATAGTAAATTTATAAAGATGTTGGTTATTTATAAAAATAGTATAAATAATTGTATAAAAAAAATATTTAAAGAATATTCTTTTAAGTTTGAATATTGGTTTTTCGGTTGGAGTCAAATTACTGTAAACTTAAACTTAAACTTATTTTAGGTTTAAGTTTTGAGATCTCGGTTGGAGATGACCTAATGAGAGGATAAGAATCCCAATTTCAAGAAAATCCAAATTTCAAATATGTGTTATATACTTATGATCCACACACTACTTTCTCAAAAAATATATTGACTGGTTGTGAAAATAGAAAGCAGAACAGAAGAACTGGCAACAATTTCTATAATAGAGCAAGAAGCATAAAACATAGAAACGATTCATCCTTTGAATTCTACGTCTGTGAAACACTAATACCACACATTTCAAGCAAATGCGATGAACCGCAATTAAACCAGAGGAAAAGAAAAGTAATCTCTTCTCTGCAGATTCATTCTAAATATAGTAACCCAAAATAGAAGAAGCAACTACATACCTTTGCTCTGAGTTTGATTCCTCGAAGTAGGCGCCATGTAAGAAGCATCCACCGAGGCGTTAAATCCCTACGAAAAATTAACAAAAATAAAAATTCAAAGCTCCTTACACAACTGATGAAATTCACGACAAACTGAGAAATCAAGACTAATAACTTGAGAGAAATATAATACTATATGGAGTACTTTTTAATTTATTAAAAATTGTGGTTAGACAGACCGAGTTGGCAGCTCGGAGCGGAAGCAGGAAGCAAGAAAACAGCAGAGCCAGAGCCGGTGCACTTGTCGGTAGCTTGGATTCCATCAGGAACCCTAATTGACGAAAAGGGCAGTTGAACCCCCAAATCAAAAGGCAGAAATTAACTCAAGAAAAATGGGGTATTTTGGGAATGGGATGGACGGAGAAGCTGCCGGAGTTGAACCCTAATTGACGAAAAGGGCAGTTGAACCCCCAAATCAAACGGCAGAAATTAACTCAAGAAAAATGGGGATTTGGGGAATGGGATGGACGGAGAAGCTGCCGGAGTGAGGCGGTGTTCATGGTGAGCTCGGAGAAAGTGGGGTGGGTGAATTAGGGTTTGGGCAGAGGAGTAAGAGTAGAGGAGTGTGGGAGTTGGGAGTTGGTGATTTCTCTGACAGCTGCAGTTATTTCTCCGACATCGCGTTCTCTTCTTCTTTTCGCTTCAAATGAAATGACCAATTTTTCTTAGCAATAAAAGCCTTTTGAACAAATAAAATAGCTTTATAAGATGTTACATTTATAAATGAGGGAATGTGACTTTTTAGTCACATTTGATAACTAAATGAGTTAAAAGTCCCCTCTTATAAAAGTGTGAGTTTTTTACACCAATTGTCCATAAAAAGTCTCTTATACCCTTACTCTTTCAATAAATAAAAAAAAACAAAAACAAAATACAAAAACAAATATCAATTAACATAAAAATAAAAAGAAAATACATGTGGGACCCACGAGATCAGATTTATTGTTTGGTTGGAGGGTTTGGTGTGGGTTTATTGTGCATTCAATCCTCCATATTCATCTAAACCTACCAAAACCAAACAAAAAAAAATTCAAAAATTCTCTCAAACACTCTCTACATGTTGCCCCGTTAGATTCTGGAAAACTCCGTCGGATATACGCGTGCCTAGACGAGCCAAAACGAGAGGTACGTGTTCAATTTTTTCTCAAATTTTTTTTTCTGCGACTGTTACTCGATGGGTTACTCGATGGAGCGTACCATCGAGCAACCCATCGAGTAACTAAGAATTTATGAAGCGAAACATTACTCGAATTGAGGTTAATCGAACTGAGGTTACCCGAAATGCCTTCGAGTAGGTTTTCGATTAACCCTAATTTCAGTAACATGTTTCGAGTAACCTCTTTCCAGGAACACTGATTCGAGTAATGTGAGATTACTCGAACTGATGAGGTTACTCGAATAGAGGTTACTCGAATGACCATCCTGTTACTCGAATGAAACTGTCCATCCTGTTACTCGATGGAACAGTCCATTCGAGTAACAGGACCTGTTTTTTGCCAAAAAATGCATTTTTTCGTAATTTTTGGTTTGTTTCGTCGATATATATGGATATGTTGTATTAGTTAACCTAATTCAATAATGTTTTTTGTGAATGTAGATGTCGAATCAACGAATCACGATACGTTACGGTGGTCGTTGGGAACGAGCGATCTACGTCGACGGGATAGATATGTGCCTTTTCTTCAGGAGGGATCAACTTACCCTCGATGGTCTTGTGAGACAGATTCGTGCCGTTTTGCGCCCTCCGCCGAATATCGAGTACATGTTGTTCATCTTAACACGAGGCAATGATTTTAGGAGCGTGCGGTGTCCTTTGCTTAGCGACGACGATGTATCCCGCATGCTAGACGAGCAAAAGGACGATTGTTTCATTTTCGTCACCGAGATGCTAGAGGAGGCACAACCAAATGCCCCCGAGGTGAATATTCCAGAAGTGGATCCGGATGTACCGACCGAGGGCGAGAGGCATGCTGAGAATTCCGAGGACGACGAAGAAGCTCGTCAGACCGATCTGTTGCAGTCGTTGACCACTGAATGGACAGAATGGATTAGACAGCCGCGGGTCATCACAAATATTCTGTCACGCCGTAATTTGTCCTCGAGTTCTAGTGTGGGAGCCGGCGAGCATCCCGAAGCAGCTCAGAATGCTCAGAATAATCCACTGCGCAACTGGATCATTCCACTGCCGGAGTTTGACCCCGCGGTTCCATTGCGATCGGTCGAGCCTCCCGAACTGGTGTATGGTCACATTGCAGTCGGCTCGACATTCCGAACGAAATCGGATCTGAAGATAGCGGTGGGGATGTATCACATGGAGCATATGGTGGAGTGTGCCACTAAACGCTCGACCACTGAACGGGTAGCGTTCGTCTGCAAGCAAGGTTCTGAGAAGTGCCCGTTCAAATTGTGTGCTACTGGGAATGACGAAACACTCTGGAAGATTACGAGGCTGAACTTGAATCACGAGTGTGTCAATGATTTGAGTCGGACTGCCGATCGTCACGTGTCGAGCAAGGTTGCCGCTACTTACTTTGCACGTCAGCTAGTCGACGATGAGATCACACTGAAGCCGAAGACGATGATTTTTGATCTGAGGAGATTGTACGGAGTAGTGATCGATTACAGCTTCGCCCTGCGGACGAGGAACCTGGCCGTTGAAATGAGGTACGGCAACTATCAGGATTCATATCAGATGCTCCCGTCATATCTGCACGTGCTGAAAGAATGCAATCCAGGGACTCGGTATGAGATTCAGACGACCAGTGAGCACGTGTTCTGTCACATGTTTGTTGCACTTGGGCAGTGCATTAGTGCATTTCAGCAGCGCACTCTGCGTCCCATCATAGTAGTCGACGCCACTCATTTGAAGGGGAAAAACAGTGGTGTGTTATTTGTTGCCGTCACGAAGGACGGAAACGAGCAGATTTTCCCGCTTGCCTTTGGTATCGGTCCGATTGAGAATGACCTGGAGTGGACGTGGTTTCTAGAGAACCTCAGGCTTTGCTACGATGGAGACGATCTGCTCATTGTGTCCGACCAGCACAAGAGCATCGCGAATGCCATTCGGAGTGCCTATCCCCACGCAACCCGTGCGTTGTGCTGTCACCACCTCGAGAAGAATCTAGCAATGTACCGCTCTCATGTGGTCACAATTGTACACAAAGCTGCCTACTGTTATCGAGAGGATGAGTTTGAAAAGTATTTATCTGATTTGGAGAAAGCCAGTGGAGACGGTGCTTATAGGCGCCTCGTTGGACTCGGTGTTGAGACCTGGGCAAGGTCGAAATGTGCTGCACGACGATATGGTTTCATGACATCGAATGCGGCCGAAGTCTTCAACGCTGCTATCAGATGGCCACGACGATTGCCTGTTTGTGCTATGCTCGAGTCGATTCGTGCGATGATTGAGAGATGGTTTGACGAGAAACGAAAGAAGGCTAATGAGAGAGAGGATGAGCTGACCGAAGAGGCATTCGCAAAGGTGTCTAATCAGAATCAGTTGAGTCATCATTTTCCTGTTCGGGAGGTCAGTGCGGGGACCGTGTTCAGAGTTGAGGAAAACGGCAGGTCCTATCTCGTAGATATCGCGAGACGCACGTGTGACTGTCGGGAGTTCGACTTAGACCTTATTCCGTGTCGTCATGCTGCTGCCGCTATACGGTATGGTATCGGTTTCCTTACATCTTCTTTTTTAATTTTAAACATTCAATTAATTAATGCCACTAACCTGATACTTTGTGTAGACGGGCTAGATTTTCATTGTACGATTTTGTCGGCCCCTATTTCAAGCAAAGCAGCTTGAGAGAGATGTATGCGACTCCTATTGTGCCAATACCACACGTTGATGATTGGGTTGTCCCTCCAGAAGTAGCTTCGTACGTGTGTCTTCCACCGGAAGTGGTTAGTCAGGCTGGACGTCCGCGGATGAATCGGGTTCGTTCTGCAGTTGAGGGATCTGGGTCTGCTCGTCGTGTTCAGGTTTGTTCTTCGTACCTAATATTGTGTCGTCATTAGTTTGAGTAAAGACCTAATACCGCGTCTTTGTGTGCAGGTGTGTACGAAATGTAAGGGCGTAGGACATAACATACGCAACTGCAAGGCTTACATCCCTCCTGCAGGCGTTGATTTGAATGTCCCTCCGGAAGCCTCAGGAACGCAAGAATCGGGTCGAAGAAGGCAGAAGAAAAAGTGCAGCATTTGCAGAATCGAGGGACACACAAAAACAAAATGTCCGATGCGTGTGGATTGAGGGCTCTTCTTGTGTTTGGTTGATTTGTTATCGTGTTTCTCGTTACATCATATGACTAGGATTGATTTGTTATCGTGTTTCTCGTTACATCGTATGACTAGGATTGATTTGTTATCTTGTTTCTGGATATATGCAGTGTGTTTCTTTGGATATTTGCGGTTGTTGTTATACCTATGTGATTTGCAGGTTAGGGGATGTAAAAAAACAGAAAAGGCATTCTGCATATTCTGTAACCATCGAGTAACCTAATTCGATTAACCCCATCGATTAACCTATTCGATTAACCCCATCTTGTAACACCATCGATTAACCACATCGATTAACCAATTCGATTAACCCCATCTTGTAACACCATCGATTAACCTATTCGAGTAACCCCATCTTGTAACCTATTCGAGTAACCCCATCTTGCAACCTATTCGAGTAACCCCATCCTGTAACCAATTCGATTAACCCCATCTTGTAACACCATCGATTAACCCCATCTTGTAACACCATCGATTAACCTATTCGAGTAACCCCATCTTGTAACCTATTCGAGTAACCCCATCTTGCAACCTATTCGAGTAACCCCATCCTGTAACCAATTCGATTAACCCCATCTTGTAACACCATCGATTAACCTCATCTTGTAACCCCATCGATTAACCTATTCGAGTAACCCTATCTTGTAACCCTGCATTCGATTAACCCTTCATTCGATTAACCCTTTCGAGTACATTAGGGTTTCCATCGAGTACATTAGGGTTACCATCGAGTAACCATCGAGTAACCATCGAGTAACTAAGAACAGTACCCATTTTTTTCAATTTTAAGGCCGTTCTTTAATTTCTAATTGTGTTTTTGAGTATGTAACTTCATCTTAATGATAAAAAACACTTATTAAACATGTTTTGATGATCAATTTCGGAGTTCTAATCCATAACATGTCAACATTGAACTAATATCATAGTTTGTTTGTTGTAAACTTAAGATATTTAGAAAAGTATAACTAATGTTCCACGTTTCACTTGTTTTCACTCTAAACGAATCGATTGATCATCTAAACTGTTTTATTAATGTTTTATGGCTCTAAATTGAACTTATTAGTGCAAATAACAACTTAATTATCTAAAAAAAGGTCAAAAAATACTAATTTTAGGAGGTTAGTCGATGGTTAGTCGATGGTTGATCGAGTAACATACCATCGACCAACCTTGGAGATTTATGATTACAGGATGATGTCCATTCGAGTAACCTCATCCTGTAACCTATTTCGAGTAACCTCATTCCAGTAACCCGTTCGCTTAACCCTTTCGAGTAACCCCGTCGATTAACCATTTCGAGTAACCGTTTTAGAGTGTTTTTGCAGATTCAGGCCTGATTATACGTTACTCGATGGACCTGTTCTTGATTACTCGATGGTTACTCGATGGAACAGTCCATTCGAGTAACCTCTGGGCAGAATGAAAAAAATACTTTTTTACACATTTTTAAACCCAAACCTGCAACATTCTAACCACAAGCATTCAATATACAACACATCCAAGACAAAAATACCAACAATACTAAACAATAAATCATCCTAAACAAGTATATTCAAACACAAATACTAAGCTCGTACGTCTTCTTCCGTGTATGCCTCCTGAGCTAACCAATAAATCATCCTAGCAATGTACTTTCTATACTTAACGATGTAAGGAAGATCAATAGTCTTGTTCTCGTGAGTTTGTTTCTTGTTGAACAACCGATCCAGGTACATGCAACAAATCGGCCCACACGAGTTTCCGTCGGGTTGGATTATTTGTTGAGCCCTGGGCATCAGCTTAAACTTGAAAGCACACTTTTTACGCTCCCTGAAACATAAAACATTGAAATGAATGAAACACTTCTCACGTCAATATCATATTAGAAAAAAAAACTACATTACACAGTGAAATGAAAGAATCTTACCAGTACGAGTGCTGGTCCCACCAGTGTCCGCATCTCAACAATCGAGGCAATAAATCTGTCAGGGGCTTCAACTGTGCGGCTCTGAGATTGCACAATGAATCATACACTTCGACAGTCCAGTTCTCGAAATCAATGACCGCCACGACCCAGTGAATGTTATCAATGTTGCAAATCATGGCCACCTTACATAAAAACATTGAAAATACAAACAATGAAAATATAAGAAATCATAGAAACCAAAGATTAACCTAATTCAGTTAACATACCTGACGGATATTGTACCAACCATGCTCACCACGAGCCGGACCCGCTTCGACAATGTCTAGCATACGCTTAGGTGGTTTCCAAGTCTTGTATCTCTGCTCGAAATCACTCGAAGTCCCTGTATGCTTCAGTTTCCCGTATTCGATGCAGAAATCATTCTTTGAAAATGACATAAATATTAAATTTTATGTCAGTAAGAACAGGATAAAAGTAAAATATAACTAACATAGATAAAAGACATTCACTTACGTATAAGTCGGGACCGAAGATCTGGTGCGTAAAGTCCTTCACGTAACCCTTCACCCCTGTCTTAGTTCTGATTTTCACTTTCATGAACGCAATATACAAGTCGAGCACCTGAAAATTGACACGTTGTTAATATTTAAACATAAATTAACAAGGTTATAATTTAAAATATTACCTGAGAGCTGAACCAAACAGAGGGATTTTCCACATCGTCGAAGAATTTCTGATCAAGGATCAAATCATCACAGCACCTCACCCTAACGCAGGAATCGGGCCCCGTTGCTCTGTACACATCGTACAGCTTCCAGCTTCTTCTACCGCGTGCCCTGGTGAACTGTCGGATGAAAGGGCTACGAATGAACTTGGAAGGCTGAACAACACGAGGTCCGAGGCTGCTCTCCCCGGCATCCTGCTCGGACTCGTCTCCCTCCTCCTCGTCGTCGTCATCCTCGTCACTGAAACACCCGAGGTCCCCGGCATACTCGTCGTCATCCTCCTCGTCATCAGCAGCTGGCTGTGAGAAGATATCAAAGGTCCTCCCAGTATGGGTCTCGACATCGACCACAACAGGTGGTGTCGGAGTGCTGGACGTCTCCAGATCAAAAGGAACAATCGACGGAGGCGTGCGGTAGCTGGGGGACTCAAATGGATAGGCCGGTGGCGGCATCTGATAACCCTGGAATGGAAAGACTGGACCCTGGAATGGACCGAATGGACCCGGCATCTGGTAACTCTCGAATGGATACTCAAACGGATAGGCCGGAGGCACCTGGGGCTGGGGCTGCATGCGGTAACGCATCCATGCGTCAGCGTCTGCATATGAATACCGAGGGTCAGGCATCGCCGACGTCGAGAATCGAGCTGGTGCTCTGCTCAAAGAAGTCTCAGCAATGTCCGATGCGTGGTAGGAATGACGAGGAGGTGAAGTCCGAGGTGGCGAGGAAGGCTCTTCGTACACTGGCCTCGAGGGATAAGGCCGTGGCTGCGAGTGTCGTCTCATACCGAAGAAGCCCTTCATTTTGGAGAGCAAGCTCTCCGTGACACTCTTCGTCACGCTCTCCGTGACGGCCTTCACGATGTGAGTCGTGAATCCCTTCTCGGACGTGTCGAACAAGATCCTCTCGAGGTCACTCCGACGATAAATAGGTGGATCATCGTCCACCACTCTCTCAGATGCAGGAGGAGCTCGAGACTCAGGAGGAGTAACATCTCGAAGAGGAGGAGTAGCATCTCGAGCAGGAGGAGAAGAACCTCGAGGAGGAATAGTAGGAGAAGCATGTCGAGGAGGCGGAGAAGCATGTCGAGCTTTCCGAGATTTACGTCTCTCTAGTCTCTCTGCTGAAGAGCTGGGCGTGACATCGTCACGCGTGCGGATACCTGTCGCCGCCTTCTTGAATGTCTTGGCCACGCTTTCGGCCACACGATCCACCAGCTTCTTCTTCTTCTTCTTCTCCATCTGCTTCTTCGGTGCCGGTGCTCGTGCCGGCGCCGCTGCCGCTGCGTGAGTTAAGCGGAGGGGAGGCGCGTACGGGACGGCATAAAGCTCACCGGCCTCCGTCAAACTCCGGTAATACATCATCTCCTCCTCCTCCGGTGTCGGTGTGAGGGTCTCGTGCACTTCAAGCTAAAAGAAAACAATTAAAAAAAAATTTTATTAGATATTCGATAAAATTATTAATTCAAAATTATTAACGAAACAGATTGACGGTTACCTGCTCATCCTCGAAATAATCCGTGAAATCGAAGTTCGTCTTCCTCTGCGTCCAATGCAAAAACCGGGGCCTTCGCGTCTCTCGGCTCCGAGTAGCGCACTGTCTCCCTAAAGCAGGAAAGGCCTCGAAGGCCCAACACTGGAAGGCCCAAACTGGACCGTAAAAGTGATAAGCCGCTTTCTCGGCCTGATCAGCTGCCATCCCAGTAATGCTGATGTAGTGCGAGAAGTTTTGGAACGTGTAAGAACCCCAAGGAAACCACTCCCAGCCATGGTGATCCTCCACCAGTGTCCAGACCCAGTTCTCGACATCCAGTTTCTCTCGACCAATCAGAACGAAGTAGAGAATCAGGATGTTGGCAACCTTGAAATAATCACCTAGCTCGTGGCCCATCCGCAGACCATTGAACGAACTCAGCAGTGCTTCAATCTTCATCACTCTGCAACGGAATAACCTCCGATGGATGCCTGTAATGGGAGCTTCATGGCCTTTGTCTGTGGGATCGAAGTTACTATCCCCGAAGCGCAGGCCGGTGATCAGGGCGTATTCTTGTGCTCGGAACTTCACAATACGATCCCCGATAGCAAACCAGTGCTCAAAGTCTGGTATTCTGCTCTTGCTAACGATCTCTCTCGATAGCAGTTTGTGCAGAGGTTTGTTCGATCGGTCTGCACTGGGCATGGAAAGGAACTGACTGAAGAGATACGTCTGTTCGTACTCCGCGAGGCCCTCGTCTCCACCAACCTCCCTAAGAGTATCTCGTACGTTTTTCAGAACGCCGCGTCGATCGCCGCAATTTATCGCCCTCGAAATGTCGACGAAATCCGGTCTCCTCCATCGGAAACCAGCCTGCACAAATGGAGAACCGAATCGATTAAAAACAGATTATAAAAGTGAGTAAAAAAAAAAAATCTGTAACCCATCGCCCAACCCCATCGCCCAACCTCATCGACCAACACCATCGACCAACACCATCGATCAACCCTTTCGATTAACAGCAGACTACTCGAATAGGTTAATCGAAGGCGTTAGTCGATGGTTAGTCGATTAACCAAATCGACCAACCCATTCGATTAACCCTATCAACCAACCCATTCGATTAACAGGGCTGACTACTCGAAGGGGTTAATCGAAGAGGTTAGTCGATAGGGTTAATCGATCGAGTTAATCGACTGCCATCGAGCAGTCATGAACAGAAATCAAAAACTCGAATTTCAGAACAATTCAACTCACATTTACAGTTCTAAATGAAGTATAACACAATAAAGAACTCAACCAAGCATCTAAAGCACAATATAATCCATCACATTGCTCGAATTTTCGAAAAAAAAAATTGAAAAAAAAGGGTTTCGGATTTGGGAATTACCGGAAGTTGGAGACTCGGTTCTTCTTGTTGTTGTTCTTCCTCATGCTCGGAATCAAATGGTGTCGCCGACGATGACATTGCTCCGCTCCGGTGAAATTGTGAAAATCGCAAAAAAAAAAGGGTTGCGGCTGTGAGAGAGAAATAGAAAAGGGGGGGACCGATTTTGGAGAGTTTTATTTAATTATTTTGTCTTTTTTCTTTATTTTGAGGGGTATATTAGACCATTCAATTACAATTGGTGTAAAAAACTCCTCCTTTTATAACCTAGCACAAAAAACTCACATTTCTTATAAAGTTGACCAAAAATCCACATGCCTCTTTATAAATTTTATAAAGTGGGAATACCGGATTCAGAACTATCTCATAAAATAAATAAGTTCTGAGGCCATGTTCATAAAAGTAGAACTTTATTAGGCAATTGGGTTGAAAAAGTCTACACTACCCTCGATGTTTAACAAATGAATATAAATTAAATATATAATTTAAAATAGAATTTCTCTTTTAAAAATTAATAATAAAACTCCAATAGACTATGCACGATAATAAGACACCGTGAGCCCAATCACGATAATTGTACGCCGTGAGTTCATCCACGATGAATAGACACCGTGCGACCATCAACGATAAATGGACACCGTGAGAACATCAACGATAAATGGACACCGTGAGAACATCCACGATAATCGTACACCGTGATACCATACACGATAAGTAGACACCGTGAGAACATCCACGAAAGTTGCTCGCCGTGAAAGCATACACGATAAATGGACACCGTGAGAACAACCACGATAATCGTACACCGTGAGACCATGCACGATAAGTAGACACCGTGAGATCATCCACGAAAGTCGCACGTGATAACAAACACGATAACTGGACTCCGTGAGCAAATCCACGATAGTCACACGTCGTGAGAATAATCACGATTATTGAACACCGTGATACATACACGACTAGTGGACTCCGGGAGACCATCCACGATAAATGAATACCGTTAGAGTACACAATAATCCTAAGCCGTGAAACCAGTCACGATAAATGGACAACGTGGTACGATATGATACACGATAATTAAAAGCGACTGTGTGATAAATTTGAATGAGAATATGAAAATGCAGAAATATAAAATAAATTAAAATCTTATAATTCATTATAGTAACGATTACACAGAAGATTAAAAAGCAGAACCATAAAACTTGAGAACAATTGATGGATCAAAACTCTAAACCCTAAACACAATCGGTCAGCTGTATACCAAAAAGCTAAAAAAACAAGAAAAATAACAAAGCATCACACCAGTGAATCTGCAGCACAGGTTTTTAAGCCTCGATCAGAACTGGTAAATCGAAGGAGGTAGACAAGGAGCTCAGGCTAACATGCACTCCGAATCATCACCACCGACACCCCGGAGTCATAAGGAGACACAGATGAATACTAGGGGAGGTTTTGGAACCTCGCGTATCTCGTGCAAGATGACCCAGGGGAATGATGCTTTAATTTTGGAAACTCGAGTATCTCGATACAGTAATGCAACTGCTGTGAAATTCGAAAAAGTGTGGTGATAACTGCTCCATGAAAAAAACCAGAACAAAACAGAGAAATGGAGAATTAATGGATATAGAAAAATAGAGTTCTTTCGTTCGTATTTATAGGCGTAATATTCTGATCCATCCAACCACCAGGATTTCAATCGTTCCACGAAACGATTCAACTGCCATACGCTTATTAATTACTCGTATTAATTAAATTAATAGAAAATCACCCCATCGAACACTCCCTATCCATTAATTTGATATGACCATTCAATTCAGGGAATTAATGCATCTCTGTTCTGAATCATCCCACCGCCGGATTTCAATCGTTGCTCGAAACGACTCATCAACTCCCAACCACGCCCATTAAACACATTGCGATTAATTAATTAAGAAAATAAATACGTAAAACCTTAGAACTGTGTCGCCGTGGGGTTCCCTCGGTGGATTGTAACACCGTGCAACGGTATTAGGAAGGCAGAAAACCCTAAAACCTAATGTGACGCCGTGGATATTCCACGGTGGATTGTAATACCGTGCACCCAGACACGAAAAGTGGAAACCCTGAGCCATCCACGATAATAAAACGCTGTGTTAAAATTTACAAATCACGATAAATTGACACCATCGACGATAAACGGACACCGTGATAAAAACACGGTAGGTGACACCGTGAGAACATGAAAGATAATCGTTACGCCGTGAGACCATCTACAGTTATATTACACCGTGAGACCATCCAAGATAACCCGTCACCGTGAAGAAAGGCACGGAAATCTTATACCGTTTACATACCACGGTCCACGGTTAAAGGTGATATATTAATAAATTTAAGGTTTCAACGTGTCCAAAAGCACTGCATCCCCATTCTCCATCCTCGAACCTTCTACATTAATTGCATTTCAGCAGGTCCAACAACCACAAATAATAATTGCATTTCACCTTGACGTTAATGACACTTCAACAACCCATTGGGCAGTTGATGTGTTGCTGCTAAAATCAATATGAGAATTGTAGAGTCAAAAAGAATAATGGTCTGAAACCAAACTCAAAACCCATTGGGCAGTTGCTGTGTTGCATTTTTCTCGAATATTGCTAGTTCATTTACACAACAAGCTCAAAACAAGTTCGTTGTCGAGTCTCTGAAGCACATCAAAGGTACGAAAACAACGAGGTAGCACGTTTCGCATTTTGTTTAATTGTTTTAAAGCACACTGAGGTGTTTTTCACCGAATGTCGTCGTTCACCGTGAGATAGAGAGCACGTTGCACGGTTCACTGAAGGTGTAATAGGTTTTCCTTAACCCCGACGTGTTTACGAAATCACCGTATTATTACCACGGAGATTTTACCGTGTTATTTATAGCGGTGGTGTCACCGTAGCACGTTGTCTTCGTTCACCGTTTGATACTTAATCGTAATAACACCGTGTGATAAAAAACATCTCGTTTACATCGTGCATACTTATTAGACCATGCATGCATGCAGGTCGTTAGGTTTTCAATAGCTGTTTGTTTTAATTATCTGTAATTTTATATCACAGATGTCGTGGCAGCGTGTTTCTTTACGACATGGTGGTCACTGGGAACAGTCAGCATACGTAGGTGGAGATAGCGTGGCCATACACATTACGTGTTCAGAAATAAGTTATGTTGATCTAATCAATCAAATTAGATCTGTTTTGAATGCTCCAGAGGACAGAGATTACGTGATTTTCTACTTAGACGCGCAGAGAAGTAAGGTTAGTTTGCAGAACGATACAGATCTATTGCGATTCTTCGTGCAAGGAAAAGTTACCAATCACGTGCTCTTTTTGACTGAGAGAAGACAATATCGGTCTAAGAATGCTAATGTTGGAGGTACATATTCTGAAGCAGAGAATGTAAGCATTACTCCACCTCAACCACCATCTTGTACTGAACCCGATGACGAGGAAGTATTTACATCAGATGATGAACGAGCGGAACGTGATAAAGAGTTAAACGATAGCCTAATTCAAGAGTTTAGTGATTGGCTTCAACATCCGAAAAAAAAGCGAGGATTGTGGGATCCCGTAAATTATCATCTGATCATCAACCGATCCACGAAGAACCAGTCATGGAACATAATCTACTACTACAGCGAAAACTAAGCAACTGGATGATCCCGATGCCCGATTTTGATATTTTGCCACCACCTATGCGTTGGGTCGAAGAACGTGAACCCGAAGATGGTGAACTCGCAGTTGGTTCCACGTTTCGAAATAAATCTGACTTGGAAATATCTTTGGGAATGCATCACTTGGAGAGTCGCTTAGAATATGTCACTGATCGTTCAAACAAAAAGCGTTGTGCATTCGTTTGAAAGCACGGTAGGAAAGTATGCACGTTTAGATTGTGTGCTAGTGGGAGTGATGATACACTATGGATGATCACAAAGTTGAACTTGAGTCACACTTGTCAGACTATATTGCATCGTACTACCTGTCGACGAATTAAATCTGTAGTTGCTGCTAGTTACTTTTCTCGTAAACTTGTCAAAGAAGGTGACGTTCTGAAGCCGAAGGACATGATAACAGAGTTGCGTGAGCGTTACGGCGTTGAGATGGATTACAGTTTCACTCTCCGAGCGCGGAGCATAGCGATAGAGATGGCGTATGGCTCATATGCTGAGTCATATCATAGGCTCGCTTCGTATTTGTATATATTGAGAGAGCAGAATCCCGGCACATTTTATGAAATACAATCCACACGGAATGGGGGGGTGTTCCAACACATGTTTCTTGCTCTCGGACAGTCTATTTCTGCATTCTATAGTAATCTAAGGCCAGTGATTGTTGTGGACGGGACTCACCTCAAGGGAAAGAGCCAGGGGATATTGTTTGTCGCCATGACGAAGGATGGGAATGAAAATGCCTTCCCACTTGCAATTGGGATTGGTCCGAAAGAAAATGATGAGTCGTGGACATGGTTCCTTCATAACTTGAGCAGGTGCTTCAATAGACAAGATGGTTTGATTGTCGTATCCGATCAGCATAAGAGCATCCAAACTGCCGTTGCGTCTGCATACCCGAATGCAGTGCATGGGTTCTGTATTTACCACATTAAGAAGAATCTAGTTCGCTATGGCGGTCGCGTCAGGGCCGTAATAACCTCTGCATCAAACAGTTACCGTGTTGAGACAATGCACAGACATTTAGCTGATTTGGAGAGGCTGAGCCCTGACGGGGCTTACAAGAGAATGTTAGAAATAGGGGTCGAGAGGTGGTCGAGGGCAATGTGTCCAGTACGACGATATGGTTTCATGACCTCCAATATTGCCGAGTGCTTCAATTCTCGTATGGTCTGGGCGATACGTCTACCCGTATGTTCATTGGTCGAGGCATTCTGCGCAGTCTTGGAACAATGGTTTCAAGAGCGAAGCGCGAAAGCTGCGTCAAGAGAACATGAGTTGACTGAAGAGACGTTTAATAAACTAACTTGCGCGGTGGAGCACGCTATGCGTATGGTTGTCCGAGACACAACCACATCTGACGTGTATAAAGTGGAGGATGGTAAGCTATCTTTTCAAGTTGATCTTCAAAATCGGACATGCGAATGTCGACGCTTCGAACTTGATGAAATCCCCTGCAGTCACGCTGCAGCCGCTGTTAGGTACGTACTAATCAAACAAACACTTTCAATTTATTAATTCGACAATATGTTCGTACTTGTTAGGATCGTATCACTTCACATTGCCACCACAACTTCTATTTCTCAGACAAAGAGGATTGCATATATATGACTTCGTCAGTGGATATTACAAACAACACAATTTGATGGAGACATATTCGACTCCTATCAAAGGACTTCCGCATCCTGCTGAGTGGGTCGTTCCAGCGTATATAACTGATCACGTCATTCATCCTCCGGTTGCGGTGAGACAGGCTGGTCGTCCGAGGATGAGCCGTGCACGATCTTCTGTCGAGGGTAATGCCCCCAGAAGAAGAAGTCAGCCTCAGAAGTGTAGTAAGTGTAATTCGACCACACACAACGCGCGCAGATGTGACCAAGTTTTACCCACCGAAAGCCAGACGCTCGAAGATGATCAGAATTCTCAACCCACGGTGGAACCAATCCGACAGAAAAGACAAAAGAAAAAATGTAGCGTATGCCGGAGTGCAGACCATAACATACAGACATGTCCGGTGCAGGGGGATTAACGTTAAGTTCTGTGACCATGCTGAACAATTGTGATATTTAGGTATTGCAACTAATTATGGGTTTTTTTTTTGTATGATATTCTGCGATTGTGTGTTTTTTGGATTATTTGGGGTTGTTGGGATTTGAATGGTTTCTGTGAATTCGTTTTTTGTGTGTCACGGTGAATCTTATAAATGACCGTGTACCACCGTCCGTGTTATATTTGTAGTACATCGTGTGGCGGCCGTGATATTACGCCGTGCATCGGTTGTCCCGCCACCATCTTGGAAACTAGTACTACTGGTACAATACTCGTTAAAATTTATCTGATCTCCGCACGGTATTCTATACGGTGATATATCAAAACATCACCGTGTAAGTATGAACAATGACGTTTTTTGGTGATTATTGCTCGGTTGTGTGAATATTTTGGTTAAAATGCTAATCCAAAGTTAATTTTCCATCTAGATGATTATATGAAACCGACAAAACTCCACAATTATGCAAGAAACGATTGAATGTGATATATCATGTGCAATATATGATGACACTTGAGAGTAACTTGTAAGTTGTAACAAATGAATTAGACATCTCTTGAATTTGAGACATGCATACTCCAAATCGAATCATACGTGTTTAAAATCAAATACCATACGTCTCAATGATTGAAACATATCACAGTGAACGTTAATAAAGAATTCAAAGTGTGTACAAACCATGAGAACTCGTTTTTTTGGTGTTTCACGAATTCACGATGAATGTTATAAATGACCGTGTAATACCGTAAGTGTTATGTCGTGCGACGGTCGTGATATTTAGTATTTACACCTTGCGAAACTCCATCCCTTCAGTTTTATTTTCGATAATTTAATTAGAATTTCAAATATAAATCGGTAAAATTAACTCGCGCCTGCAAAAGCTGTTTTGAGTACAGTGCATCGGTTGTCCCGCCACCATCTTGGGAACTAGTACTATACCAGTACTTTTCTCGTTAAATTTCAAATTTAAAAATTGATCTGATCTCCGCACGGTAACCCGATACGGTGATATATCACAACATCACCGTGTAAGTATGAACAATGACGTTTTTTGGTGATTATTGCTCGGGTTGTGTGAATATTTTGGTTAAAATGCTAATCCAAAGTTAATTTTCCATCTAGATGATTATATGAAATCGATAAAACTCCAAAATTATGCAAGAAACGATTGAATGTGATATATCATGTGCAATGTATGATCACACTTGAGAGTAACTTGTAACAAATGAATTAGACATCTCTTAAATTTGAGACATGCATACTCCAAATCGAATCATACGTGTTTAAAATCAAATACCATACGTCTCAATGATTGAAACATATCACAGTGAACGTTAATAAAGAATTCAAATTGTGTACAAACCATGAGAACTCGTTTTTTTGGAGTTTCACGAATTCACGATGAATATTAGAAATGACCGTGTAACACCGTAAGTGTTATGTCGTGTGACGGTCGTGATATTTAGCGAAACCTCCATCCCTTCAGTTTTATTTTCGATAATTTAGTTAGAATTTTAAATATAAATCGGTAAAATTAATCAAAACCGCACGACTAGTTAAATTTCAAAATTAATCTCCACGAAAATACACGACTAGTTAAATTTCAAATTTTAACATTGATTTTAAAACCGCACGGTCTACTGTCACGGTATAAATTGATACCGTGTGACAAAGAGACCGTGTGGTCATCGCGGAGTTGTTTGACACCGTGCCATACTGAACTCTCACGGTGTCTAATTAGAAATTTGTTTTCGTGTGTCACGGTGATTTTATTATAGACACGGCGATGATGTGTTTTTTTATTAGGTCTCATACATAATACAACTACCACTAATAAATGGGCCTTAATAAGTGGGATGCGTAAATCCGAAACGGCGCCTATCACGTCGCAATTATTTATAATTACACGCGACTTTCTGTAATAATTAGTTAAACGCGACCTTTTGGAATCCAGCGAGAAACATTATTTATAGTGATTTATGCAGGCCTAATCCTCTATTAAACTCTGAATATTTCTTGGTCCTTAATCCTCATACCAATAATGGATACCCCTCAGATAGCTGATACTTTCATTGTTGTGCTGACTGATGAACATATTGAATCTAGACGGTTTCGACTTCCCGAACGTTTCTACCGTTTGTGTGTGAGATACAGTACAGAGCCTCCGCTCTTCTACCTCCGCGATGTTCACGGTGAGAGGTGGGCAACCTTGATGGGCTTTAAAAATGGCTTGGCGTATTTCTACAATAATTGGACTGAATTCAAACACATCCACAAGTTGAAGAAAGGCATGACCCTCCTGTTCGAACATAGGCCACTTCCAGACGAGTTCCTGGTGCGGATATTTCAAGAGGATGGAGATGAACTCAAGTCATTCTTGCCGAGACCTGCTCCAGGAAAGAGAGCATTCGAGGATGTACCTTCGTCGTCGTCGTCTCTGAAAAAGAGTAAACCATCTTAGGGTTTCGGCGTTAGGTTTTTCTTTTGTAAATCGGCGCCTTTTGTAATTCGGATTCCCCTAATTTAGTACACCAAAATTACTCCGTATTCCTTTTTCCTTGTTTCCAAAATTATACGCTGGAATATTGCACCGTTGTTTTCACGGTCAATATAAGATTCACGGTGTACACATGGTCTTACCACCGTGTGTATTTCACCGTGTACACACCGTGCGCGATAGTATACACCGTGAAAACTAATTTCTAGCCCTGCAACAGATTTTTCACAATGTAGTATATGGAGAGAATGAAGCAAACGACCTCAAATTTCATATTTCGAAAATAACACAATGACAAGTTCATTGAAAATCACTTAAGCATAACAATAATTATGATTACAAGAACCATAATTATGGAGACAATAAACAGAGTAGTCTTCAACTGGATGGATACGTCGTGCAATGACGTCTCCATCTTCTTCAGATCTTTCCTAATTTTAGCTTCTGTGGCTTTCTCTTCCGCTCTTGACATTTGTTCATGTTGTATCTCTCCCTCATTTGACGGGTTACACCAGGAATCGAATGTATGATCTTGACAATAATACATCAATTTCTGATAATTCTCAGATTTCGAGGACACCACACGAATCTGAAGTTTCTTCCGACATTTACCACAAACTTTATCTTGGTACTTCAATCGGCTTGGTTGACCAGTACTCACGGAGTTAACCGATTGTGTAGACATATTGTTGTGATAAGTTTTTGACTGATTTGTTTTGGATGATTTGAATTCAAATTTGAATTCAAATGTTTGCATATGTTGAAAGAGGACTGCGGCTGGCACGTGTTTAGAGAGGACTGCGGCTGGCACGTGTCACGGTTCAAGATACACAGTGGAACCATGTACAAATATTGATCCACCGTGACACGGTAAATCATAGGAGTCTACTATTGGCTACAACACAGTACTGTGATTACACCGTGGACTTATTCATTCAGGCACCGTGTACAAATATTCGTTCACAAAACAGCAATTACAAACCAGTATTAATGAATCACAATGTGAAAGCAACCAACCTGTTTATACTGACACGTCAATCAAAATGGATCAGCAACATCATTCAAGCTCAGCCAAAAAATCTTCAGGCATATCTGTTTCCTGACCTCCTCAATGTACCCTTCATCGATGTTTTCGTTACGATGCATCAGAGGGTCGACTAACAAACGGTCAAGCTGCATGGTACAGTAAACTCCACAAGAGTGTTTATCAGTAACATCCTGGACGAATTGTTCGGCATCTGGCATGACTTTCAACTCGAAGGCCTCCGTAATCGCATGGTGTTGACCCTTCTTTGCCCAGTAATCTGATCTCCTCAACACAAGAGGTAAAAACTCCATTAACGGCCTCAATTCGTACTTCCGAAATCCGTATTCAGGATACGTCGCCAGTTGAGTATGAATTAATGAGTCATACAACTCGATAGTCCAATCTTCGGGGGATATTCGGACGGTGACCCAATGATGGTGGACATTACAAATCGCCACGAGCTTTACATGCCATGTTTAAGGTTTGCGAGTTAGAATTCAGTTTCACACTAGTTAAAATGAAGCATGTATGCTTTTCAATACTTACGTGAGTAGGCTGGTCGGACTCCATTGACATCGGACCATATGTGTCATCCACTGCTTCTCGAAGAGAATCAGGAACTACCCAATCATCAATAGAGCCACGATGAATCTTATATGCAGCATCTATAGTACTCTGGAAAAAGATATTATTAGTAAAAACGAAGGTGTCCAAAATGAGAGTACTGTAAAACTAACCCAAAATTGAGTGCTCAATAAGACTGTGTTTGTACTCCCTTTAACATCACGACCTTTGCACTTCAAATAAATAATATAGAGATCTAGCACCTCAGATTCGAAGGCCCAATTGAAGTCCTCAATTTTATCAAACAATTCTGCACCCACTCTGTGGTCTATGGAGCCTCGACTGCACGAAATCAAGTCGGTAGACCCGGAATTCATCCATTCTCTGAACAACGTTTCCACATATTCGAGTCCGTTTTGGTTCGCACTAGATTGCGAATGGAAACGTTTCATGAGTTCGAAGACTTTTTGAGCAACAGCTTCCTTAAAGCAAGTGCCAGAATCATCAGCAAGGAACGAAACAATATCTGCCCTCAGTTCGGCAGACCAAATCCTACCTACCTGGCGATCGATCTCATCGTTGTTCGGCCCCTCAGGACCGAAGACACCTGCTTTCGACAGCAAATGTCCGTCACAGAAGTCAAATCAGGTCCGGAAACACATCGCTTAGAAATAGGCCTTTCTATAGCACGTGAAGCTTTTTGTGCAGCACGCTTGTGAGACGGCTTGGCTCGATCTTTCTTCTTAATACCTCCTTTTCATCGAGGTGGACAGAATTCAACAGAAAATAGTTCACAATCATCTATAGATTCAGTTACAGTAACATAAGATAATGCTTTGGCCTCTTCCGGTGTAGGAATTAACGATTCAAAAACTTCCATCTACAGACAAATATACTCTGTATCAACGTACAACAACAATAAAGTTCAACGCGTGTGCTTTTTAATAATGAAAATTCAATAAAGTACCTTCTCATTGAAGAATTTAGTGACATCGCACGCAGCTTGTTTCGATGCAGTAGAGTCCCACATCAGGCAACGTGGAATTCTCGTAACCCGAGCACGTTTCGCGCATAATGCTCCGATCGACGGTACGGACTCGTACATCCAAAACTGAAAAGCCCAAACCGGCCCGTAGAAATGGTAAGTAGATTCATCATCATGCATGGACGTCGTTTTGAGGTAGTAGGATAAATTCTGATAGGAATAAGCGCCCCAGGGAAATTCCTCCCAACAATCGTGGTCCTCGACCAACAACCATGCCGACTTATCGATTTTAACCTTATGGTCTCGGCAAAGCAATATGAAATAATACATGAGGAGCTTGGCTACTTTCATATAATCCTCCGCCTTCGCTTCTTTGCCGAGATTTACATCCTCGAACTTTTGGCGTAGCTCCGATAAGCTAATGGTTGTATCTCCTTTGAAAAATCGAATAAACAAGCTATCGGGAGGAAACTCATGTGACTCAAAAATATCAAAGCCTGTGTAGTGCCCAAAAATGAGTCCCGTTACCATGGCATAAGCAGCCGGTGTGAATTTCGCGATCTTCTCACCGACATAAAACCAATGTTCCATCGCCGGTATTGTCGGACCAGTCAACTCTCTACATAGGAAATGATGCAAATAACGAGATGCGTGTGCAGCATGTCCTTTAACTAATCCTTCGTTGGGTTTTACGAATTCCAGAAAATGCTTCATATAGGAATGCTGAGCGAATTCAACCAATGTTGCATCGCTGCCGTCGATTGAACCCATAACACGCTTTATCAAGTTTATCACGTCGAAAATGTAATACAAATTGATTCTTGGGGTGATCGACTGCAAAGCTACTGGTCTTTTCCATTCGTACCCAGCCTGAAAATATCAATCAAATTAGAGAAGATTTCACGATTCACGGTGAGTTTAACTTAACACCGTGGCACGTCAAAGGGTGAAATGTACACGGTGAACATCTAAGGGTGTAGTGTACACGGAGATGTTAAATCCACGACGAGCATATACAACAGTTATCAAGGGTATACGGTGAAGATACACACGGTGATGTCAACCACCGGGATCGTGCATAACCATAAGACGGAATTACACCGTAAGAAAAAAACTATTGAATATCACGGTGTAAATTCACCATGAACATACAAAACGGTGTTTTTCCACGGTGTACAAAAACTATTGAATATCACGGTGAAGATACATACGGTGATGTCAACCTCCGGGATCGTGCATAACCATAAGACGGAATTACACCATAAGAAAAAAACTATTGAATATCACGGTGTAAATTCACCGTGAACATACAAAACGGTGTTTTTCCACGGTGTACATTACACACGGTGTATGTACACCGTGGATAGAGCACGTACAAGACTGTAAGTACACATACACCGTCAAATAAAACACTGTCGTGAATCGTGATCATACACGACCGTAAGTACACGCGGTAACATTACACCGTGAGATAAATCACAGTTGTGGATCGTGCTCGTACAAGACCGTAAGTACAAACGGTGTAAGTCACCCGTGAGATATATCACCGTCTTAAACTCTACCGTGATAATACACGGTGATAAAACTCACGGTTGAACCGTCGTCTACCAGAATTGACACACAACCGCATGCGAAAAAATTGCAGAGAGCAATAAACCATTAACCATTTTAAAATGTCGGAAACAAAAACCATATCTTGAATGAAAATACCGGTATCAAATTACAAATCGAATGATTTACATGCATCAAAGCTCGAATAATCGAAAGTTGGAAAGCTAGGGTTATGGACTTACCGGAGGTTGAGCGCGATTGTCTAGGGTGTCCATGTTGTCACTGCTTGCCATAATGATGATCGCCGGAGACGGAGTTGAATAGTTGATTCGATAACGGTCGGGGCTGATGTTTCACCGTGGCGGCGCTCGTCGTGCGTGTGAATTTCAAAAGTCGAAAATTGATTTTGTGGGGCAACTTTATTTTTCTGATATTCTTTTTATTAATTTTTAATATTCGATTTATTGTTTTGTGAGAAAAGATAACTTTTGAGGGCACTTAAGTCTTTTCATTCAAATTGGCCTACTTAACTTCCATTTTTATGGACGGGGCTTCAGAACTTGTATACTCTTATGCTTTGGCCTTTAAATGCCTCCGCCCCTTTTATAAACTATAACTTATAAGATCTTACGTTGTATAATATGTTAACCATTGTGATAAAATATTTGTTTGATAAGCTATATCTTATTTAATTAATAAGTTGTTAAATCGTTGGTATAAAATAAGTATATAAACTTATAAGATTTTAATTTGTTTGATGATAAACTGTTATATCTTATTTAATTAATAAGTTGTTAAACCATTAGGATAAAATAGGTATATCATATTGAGAAAATGTTAAAAAAACAACAATTAAGTGGATAGGGAAACATGATATTTGCACTAACATATATAAATTAAGCTTTTTTTTTACACAAAATGACGGATATACCTTAAGTAGCGCCGACATTTTTTCTTTGTTTACGTCAACATTTTAAGTTATATCGAATATGGAGTTTGGTGTCGAATAGAGTTATGATGTTTATCGAATACACGTATAAAATCTTTTATCATTTAATGTTTGTCGAATATATGTATCGAATAAATATTTATTTATGGAATGAATATTTATTTGTCTGAATTAATATTTTTATTTATCGAATAAATATGTTTGTCATTCAATGAATATTTTTATTTGTCCAATACATTATAAATATTATAATGAATATATATTTGTAGAATGAACATTTTGCGCATCAAATGAATATTTTTATTTGTAAAATATATTGTAGAACATTATTTATTTGTGAATGAATGTTTGTCATTCAATGAATATTTTTATTTGTCCAATACATTATAAATATTATAATGAATATTTATTTGTAGAATGAACATGTTTGCGCATCAAATGAATATTTTTATTTGTAGAATATATTGTAAAGCATTATTTATTTGTCAAATGAATATGTTTGCGTATTGAATGAATATTTTTATTTGTGAATATATTGTAGACTGAATCGAATGAATATTTTTTATTTATCTATATATTTCAGACTATTAGAATAAATATTTATTTTACATTATTTTAAATTTATTTGCAATGAATATGTTTGCGTATCATGAATATTTTTATTTGTCGAATATATTGTAGACTGGATCGAATGAATATTTTTATTTATCGAATACATTTTAGACTATTAGAATAAATATTTATTTTAGATTATTTTAAATTTATTTGCCTATTTTAAATTTATTTGCGTTCGCTATTTTAAATTTTTTGAGCTATTTTAAATTTATTTGTTTATGCAATTTTTTTTTATTTTTGCGGATTATATTTTTATTTGTTAGAATAAATTGTTTTGTTTGTCTAATATATTAACAATTTTATTTTTTTTATTTTATTTGCGCTATTTTAAATTTATTTATTTGCGGTTTTTTTTTTAATTTTTTTTAATATTTTTATTTGTATATAATGTTTGCGAATTATATATTTTTATAAAAAATCATGGAATCCTATTGAATAAACGTATTCGAAAAATTATTATGAACACTAAAATATATTCGATAAACAAATTTATATTCATAAACAATAAAAACATAAATTCAATAAACACTAAAACATATTCGAGAAACAAATTTATATTCGATAAACAATAAAAACATATTCGACACATAAATATAAAATAAATGTATTCAACAAACTATGTGATTACATTCATAAACAAAAAAAAAACATATTTCACTATCTATTACATTCTATAAACACTAAAACATATTTGACAAACAAATTTATATTTGATAAACAATAAAAACATATTCGACACATAAATATAATATAAATGTATTCGACAAACTATGTTATTACATTCGATAAACAATAAAAACATATTCCAAAAACAGATTTGTATTCGATAAACATTAAAAACATATTCGACCAATAAATATCATATATTCCCGAAACAGGTTTATATTCAACAAACATTAAAAACATATTCGACAAACAATTGTATTTATAAAACAATATATTCGATTAATAATAAAAACATATTCACAAATAAATATAAACATATTGGACAAAGAAAATATTTTTATTCGATAAACAATAATGTACCATTGAGAAAAGTTAGAAAAATTTAACAGAAAATAAATAATAGTAGTATTTTGTAAATGGTAGTGTCGAATGGTATTTTAATGGTAGTATTCTGTAAATGGTAGTGTCGAATGGTATTTTAACCTATTCGATCAGTTCTGAGGGTAAAATAGGTCATTCACCACTTTTTAATGTATTAAAGCATAGTTTTTATATGCTTGTACAAATAAGCACTAGCGCTATCCACTTTAGTGTACTTTAATTTTTCTCCATATAATGTTAATTTGTTTGGTCATTTAATATTTTATATAATTGAAATTATCAAAAATAAATGGTTATAATATCAAAAAATGGTATAGGTCAATTACATGTCTTGGGGTTCGAACCTAAGAACTTTGATCCTCAATTCGAGAGCTCAACCAACTGAGCTAACAACCCTTGACAAATTTGGAATTTTTGTATATATTTAAAAGTTAATAATTTTAAGGGTAATTTAGTCTTTTATTATTTGAGTTGGAAAAGCTTATAAGCTTTAAAAAAGTACCTTCTCCCTTACTTTTTTTTTTTTACAACTTATAAGCTTTTAAACAACTTATTTTAAAAAAAATTAAAATTTTTTTTTTATAAATTTTAATAAACAAATTTTAGGAGATTATAAACTCTTAAAAAGTTTATAAGCCGTGGTGGTACTGGTGGACTAGGCGGTGGCTATAAAACGACACCAACATATGACAATATATATATATATATATATATATATATATATATATATATATATATATATATATATATATATATATATATATATATATATATATATATATATATATATATAATTTTTAAATTAAAAATTAGTTATATTTTTTAAAATAACATTATATATAAATTTATTTATTTTGAAATATAAAAAGTATATAGTTGTCCAACTTATATATGAGTTCAAATTTTGTTTTTGCTCAATTTCTTTCCTCCAATCGAGGTGGCAGGAAATTCCATCGAAATGAGCACCTACATTGTATTGAGTCTGACCTGCTATGATATTATATCAAAGTTTGGTTAATAACATTTTAAAAAATAATAAGAAAAATAATATTGTCTAAGAGAAAGTATTGAAGAACTGTTTTATACTTTTAAAATTTGTTTGTAAACTTACAAAAAAATTCTTAAAAAACTTCAAAATAAGCTGTTTAAAAAATGTAAGGAAATATATTTTTTTAAACAACTTATAAGTTATTATAACTTAAACAATAAAAGATCAAAATATATACAAAAAATCTAAATTTATTATTTAGTTAATATAATTATTTTTAATTATTTTTTTCATATATAAAAATTTATTTTTGGTAATTTTATTTATATAAAATTTTAAATTTCCAAACAAATTAAAATTTTAGAAGTTTATATATCTATTTTATCCAAACAATTTAACAAACTTATTTATTAAATAAGACATAACAGCTTATCAGCTCTTAAAACTACTTAAAAGATGTATCTTAAAATCTTTTTTAAATAAGTCAAATTGTAAGTAAAATGCACACAGTTAATTATATTATTATAAATTGCACATTAAATTAAAATAAAATATCTAAAAGTGATAAATAAAAATAAACTTGTTTAGAAGTGATGAATTAATTATATAACAAATAATTTGTACATAATCTATTATAATATAGTAAATTACACCTAAAATACAAAATTTCATTATATTATAATAAACTGCACATTAAATTAAAATTAAAATATCTAAAAGTGATGAATAAACATAAAATCGTTTAGAAGTGATGAATTAATTATTTAACATTAGTAACACATAGAAGTGATGAATTAATTATTTAACATTAGTAACACATAATCTATTATAATATAGTAAATTCCACGGAAAATGCACATAATTCATTATATTATAATAAATTACACATTAAATTAAAATAAAAATATCTAAAAAGTGATGAATGAAAATAAAATTGTTTAGAAGTGATGAATTAATTATTTAACCATTAGTATCAACATAATTCTTCATAATATAGTAAATTTCACGTAAAATGCACTTAATTTATTATATTATATTAAATTTGGTGTTTCATAGGATGTGTGCGGATTTATAATTGTTTTGATCGATAAATTTATAATGATATTAATATTATAACATTATAGTATTTGTTATACAACATATGTTTTTTTTTTAAACTCACTAACTTTTCATTTTGTATTATTTTTTCAGCCCCTCTTTTTGGCGGATGAGACAGACTCGGATTACCGCAGGACATCACATGACTCCACATGTCGTCACATTAGTGTATACTTTGTTGTGGGGTTATTACGGTATCCTGGAGAGCGCTTTGAAGGACACGACTGTCATCCTCGCCAACAACTTTTCTGGGGCGAGCATTCATATTATTTACATCGTCATCTTCTTATACTATTCTGCACGGCCTGCTCGGGTATGTTTGATTATTCATTAAGTAATCTTAAAAATGTAATCTTTTATCAAAATCACCCTAATAAAAATGATGATTTATTTTTCGAAATCTTTGCAAATGTGGTAGTTGATGATTTTATATGCTATTAATTCTTTATTTTTTGATTAATAAATTTTAATATTATAACATATACAGATTCTTGTCGATACGATGACTATTGTTGCATTAGTGCGCTACAGAGGACGGCTCCCCTCCCCACATCGGGGATTCTTAACGTGCCCTTATATCCACGTGGATTAATAATTTATTCCAACTCATTAATAAAACTTTTAATATATTAATTATTTATTATTTTTCTCTCTCTTTTCTCCGTTCTAAAAAAACTCATTCTCCTATTCGATTCTCAAATTCTCCAATCACAACAATTGAAAAAACAAATCCGATTAAGCCCACAAACTTTTAACGCACAAATTGAAAATTCGCGGATAATGAGATGTGTCGAGGAAACCGAGAGGAAGGAGAGAATATAGTAATTTGTGTTCGGATACCGGCTCAAATTCGCCAGTCGGGGAGACATGTTCAAGTTGTCGTGGATGCAAAGTGAATGTTTCTCTCTCCTACTCGAAGAGAAGGCCATGAAAATAATTTTGAATATGATGCAATTCGTTTACTCTGTCTTTGGATCTAATTGGGGAGAAAACGAATGTTGATTTTTTTTATTTAATCCAATGGTTTTTTTTATTATTTTTAGGATGAGGATGTGATGAGGATGTGTGTAAGTGTGTTGTTGTCTTGAAAATCAGACTTGCGTTTACATTGGAATGAGAATTGTAGTTCTTCACCGACTACTAGGCGGCAATCGGAGGAACGCCGTTGTCGGGGCCATCGGGGGACAACCGATGAGGATGTGTGTTGTTCAATCTCGTAATCTGAATTTGAATTTATGATGGAATCAGAGTTGCAATTCATGTACAACAGAAGCACGCACCAGGTTTGTTTTCATGATCGGAGAAAATTTTGGGAGCAGATAACTTTTTTTATTTACATACAGAGTAAGAGAGAGAAAAAGGAAAATAGAGACATAATAAATTTATTAATATATTAAGAGTAATATTGTCACGCCCCGTTTTATTTTATTAAATAAATAAATAATAAGTATTAATTTTTTACAAAGAAACTAAGGGTGGAGAATTTGAAAACTTTGAAATTCACGTCAACATTTGAAATTTTAACGGTAAAAAGATTTAAATAATAATAATTGCAGCGAAAATAGTTAAAGTTGTAAAACACGTGCGTAAATTCTAAAAATAGTTTCACTCATCAAACATTGTACGAATCACGGCACAACATCCTCGACTACTCCAGTTAATCAATAGAATAACTTGAAAACATTTATTTTAACAAGGGTCAGTCCACTGACTGGCAAGTAGGCATGCATTCTATATGCTTTAATCTTTCCACTTGCAATATTAATTTGTATCTTAAACGTTGAACCTTTAATGCAATGCAACTCCTTAACTTAGACGTAGGACATAAGCTTTAACTTGAAACGTTTACGTAACTTTTCTTTAACATTAACATCTGTTCATAACTTTAACGTTTAGACGCGAGCCCACTTGACATCGTAAGACTAACCCAGTCCATTGTGGCCATTATAAATTAGTTGCACACCCTGTCTAGAGGCCCTTTCGACGCTCTAGCCATTGAGGCCATTAAACATTAGTTGCACACACTCTCTAGAGGCCCTTTCGCACTCTAGCCATTGAGGCCATTGGTTGCACACACTGTCTAGAGGTCATCTCGAATCTCTAGCCATTGAGGCCATTGGTTACACACACTGTCTAGAGGTCATCCCGACTCTAGCTATTGAGGCCATTGGTTGCACACACTGTCTAGAGGTCATCTCGACTCTAGCTATTGAGGCCATTAAACATTAGTTAGTTGCCACACTGCTTAAGGTAATTCTTTACGATGTCCGACATTATCTTACTTAAATCATTAAGTCTCGTTCTTTAATATTTTGATCGTAACATGAACTTCTAATGCAATGCATTCTTATATGAGTGGATGAACTAATGACATGTATGAAGTTATATCAAGAAATACTCATTTGGAACGAACATATATAAACATGTAGCACATAGTATCAACCCAGAATAATATTATGATATACACCATCAACAAAGGTCAATAAATTAACATCAGCTATTAAGCTGAATCAATGAAAACTTTTATTTATATATATTTCTTTACTTAGAGCAACAAGCTGTATATTTATATACACAACCATACCTGGTTACTACTGATTCATAAGGCACGAGTCTTACATACAATTTAGTACACACCTACCTACACATATAAACACCTACGCACCACATACATGCATATCCTTTATTTTTTATTACTATACAATTCATAGTATATATATTTACACACCACATATCATCACACAATATATATATATTGTTGAAATATACACAAAATTTGGATTCTAGAAGTGTTTTTATTCAAAAACGGACGCAGGGGCAAAGTGGTCTTTTCAGCCGTTTGAATCTGCCGCCAAGTACTAAAACGACGCCGTTTCGGCTTAAACGACGTCGTTCCTCCTGGGCAGCTCATGTTAGCATTCTAACTTGTTCGATCGATCCCGCACGTGTTTGTGGATGGAAATCAGAGATTTCAAGTGCCTCGCACTCCTCGCCAGCTCACGCACAACATGACGTCCACAATTTCTGTTAGAAATCTGTGGTGTGGATTCGCCTAAATCAGATTGATCGTAGGGTTCATATGCCACGAGGATTTGAGGTTAATCGCGTGTGTATATGTAAATGCAATTCACGAGTTGTGTGTGATCTAGAACTGTAACTAAACTCATTTCGATAGCCTTGAGAGCTTGAATAATACCAGAGCACCTCCTCCCTCCCCGAGCACGTAGATCGATTTTCTATCAATCGAAGCTCGTAAAATACTTTGTCATTTCGTGCATGTTCTGTTGTGTTGTGTTCCTCTGAGTTCGTAGATACTTTTAGGATCCATAAATCGCATTTTCGACGTCGCATCCCAAATGCACCATTGTAGAGCTTGAAGCTCTGGTTCGAAGCTTTTGAGCTCGCGCAGCTCGATTGTTTGTTTGTCTTGTCGAATCCTCAACAAGTGGCGCCGTATGTGGGAATCAAATCCAGCTGCTACGAAGATGATGAAGGGTGGATCCGCGAAGTTCGATCTGGAGAAATTCACGGGAAAAAATGACTTCAACCTTTGGCGGATCAAAGTGAAGGCTGTACTGGTTCAACAGGGGTTAATCTCTGCTTTAGATGCTCCGTTGCAGACACCTAAACCGGAGGCCAAAGGGAAGGAGAAAGAGGGGTCAGGTTCTGCAGAATCAACACCTGATCCAGTTGAGATTTCCATGAGAGCTCACAGTGTGATCATCTTGAGCTTGGGAGACAAGGTATAGAGGAAGTATGCAAGGAATCTACTGCTTATGGTCTGTGGAAGAAACTGGAGAGCTTGTACATGAAAAAATCCTTGGCCAACAGGTTGTATTTGAAGCAAAGGTTGTACACCTTTAGGATGTCTTCTGATAGATCTGTTGTGGATCAGATGGATGATTTTGTGAGGTTGTTAGATGACCTGGAGAATGTAGATGGTCAAATGAAGGAAGAGGATCAAGCACTGTTGTTGTTGAGTTCTCTGCCATCATCATATGATCAGTTCAAGGATGTTTGCTATATGGTAGGGTTCATGAGTTGACTCTGGAAGAAGTGCAGGTTGCATTGAGGTCAAAGGAGTTGAACAAAAAGGATCCCAAAGCCAAAGAGCATCATCATAATCCAGAGGGTTTAACTGTCACAAAGAAGAAGTCATGGGGTAAAAAGGACAACAAGAAGAAGCCAAATGGAGGTGGTGATGCAGCTGCATCAACCTCGGAAACAAGGAAGTGCTACCACTGCAACAAACCAGGACACTTGAAGAAGAATTGCTACCAATTGAAGAATCAGCAGAATAAAGGGAAGGAGCCAGCTCAATCTGCAGATGTTGTTGAGTCTACTTCTGACCTTGAGGATGCAGAGGTACTAGCTGTTACTTCTAGCTCTAGAAATGAAGAATGAGTGCTTGATTCTAGTTGTACATTTCATATGTGTCATGTGAAGCATTGGTTTGAAGACTTTGAGTTTATAGATGGTGGATCTGTTGTTCTTGGAAACAACTTAACATGTCATGTTGAGGGTATTGGTTCTGTGAGGTTGAGACTCTCTAATGGATCAATCAAGAAGTTGACTAAAGTTAGGTATATTCCATCACTGAGGAGAAATTTGATTTCACTTGGGATGCTTGACAGTTTGGGCATGAGTTTCAGTTCTATTGGTGGTTTTCTTCAAGTTAAGAAGGGAAACACTGTGGTACTTGAGGAAGTCAAGAAAAATGACTTGTATTTCTTGAAGGGTAAACCTGTGGTTGGTGAGAATTCACTAATCAGTGCCTCTGAGAAGGTGGAGTTATGGCACAGGAGACTTGGGCATCTCAGTGAGAAGGGACTTCATGAGTTGTCTAAGCAAGGTGCATTCAAGAATGGTCAACTTGACAGGCTCAAAGTATGTGAGTATTGTGTTCTGGGAAAAGCTACTAGGGCCAGTTTTGGAGTGGGAAGGCATACAACAAAGGGTGTGTTGGATTATGTGCACTCTTACTTGTGGGGTCCAGCTAGAACAAATACAAAGAATGGTGGCAGGTACTTCTTATCCATCATTGATGATTTCTCAAGAAAAGTGTGGGTATTCATTCTGAAAAATAAGAGTGATGCTTTTGAGAAGTTCAGAGATTGGGTAATTGAGGTTCAAAGGCAGTCAGAGAAGAAGGTTAAACACTTGAGAACAGATAATGGACTTGAGTTTCTCTCTGATGAGTTTAACTCATCCTGTGTTGAAAATGGGATTTCAAGACACAGAACTGTTGCTGCTACACCTCAGCAAAATGGTGTTGCTGAGAGAATGAATAGAACCTTACTGGAGAGAGTGAGGTGTATGCTTTTGAGCTCTGGACTCAACAAGTCATTTTGGGGAGAAGCGGTGTCTACTGCAGCCTATTTGATAAATAGAAGTCCAGCTGCAGCTTTGAGTATGAAGACTCCTCAAGAAATTTGGACTGGGGAAGCTCCAAATTTTGATAATCTGAGGGTATTTGGGAGTCTAACTTTTGCTCATGTGAGGGGTGACAAGCTTGAAGCAAGGGCACTGAGGTGTGTGTTTCTTGGTTATCCCAAAGGAGTGAAAGGTTATAAACTTTGGTGCATTGAACCTGGAAATAGGAAGTGTGTCATCAGTAGGGATGTTACCTTTGATGAAAATACAATGCCTATGCTTTCTGAGAAGGATTCAACTGAGATGGATCAATTTGAGGTGGAGTTACATGGGAGAAACATGTTTCAATCTCAGAAAGAAGCCCAAGTTGAAGATGATGAAGAATCTGAAGTTGATGAGGAGCCTGTGGAAACTGATGGTTATCAACTTGCTAGAGACAGGGAGAGAAGGGTGATCCAACTTCCAAAAAGATATGCACAAGTTGATACTGTGTCTTATGCACTGTTGGTGGCTGAAGACATAGTTAGTAATGAACTTAATTCCTATTCTGAGGCTGTGAGTTGCTCTGAAAGGAATCAGTGGATCTTAGCTATGCAGGAAGAGCTACAATCATTGGACAAAAATCATACATGGGATATTGTTCAGAGGCCAAAGAATCAGAGGGTGGTTGGTTGCAAGTGGATCTTTAAAAAGAAACAAGAGGATTCTGGTATCAGGTACAAAGCAAGGTTGGTTGCTAAAGGTTTCACTCAAAAGGAGGGAGTTGATTTCAATGAAATATTTTCCCCAGTGGTGAAGCATTGTACAATCAGGATTCTGTTGGCCATTGTTGCTCAGTTTGATCTTGAGCTTCAACAGATGGATGTTAAAACAGCTTTTCTTCATGGAGAGTTGGAAGAAAAAATCTATATGAGGATACCTGATGGTTTGGAAGGAAGTTCTGATATGAACAAGGTGTGTCTGCTGAATAAATCCTTGTATGGTCTGAAACAAAGTCCAAGACAGTGGTATAAGAGGTTTGATAGCTATATGCTAGTTATTGGCTTTGTTAGAAGCAAGTTTGACTGTTGTGTGTATATGAAATTGAAGACTGGAAGGGTTGTCACCTATCTACTGCTCTATGTGGATGATATGTTGATTGCTAGTTGTTCCAAGATTGAGGGTGGAGTCTTTGAAGAGGTTGTTGAGTGCTGAATTTGAGATGAAAGATCTTGGAGATGCCAAAAGGATTTTGGGAATGGATATTTCCAGAAACAGGACCACTGGTACCTTGTTTTTGTCCCAAGCCTCTTATATTGAAAAGGTTCTCAAGAGATTTTATATGCATGAGGCCAAGTCAGTCACTACACCTCTTGGAGCTCACTTTAAATTCTCTATGGATCAATCTCCAAAGAATCAGTCATAGGAAGTGGCTATGAGTAAGGTTCCATATGCTTCAGCTGTGGGGAGTGTGATGTATGCTATGGTGTGTAGCAGACCTGATCTTGCCTATGCATTGAGTTGTATTTCTAGATACATGGCAAATCCTAGAAAATCACACTGGGAAGGAGTTAAACGGGTATTGAGGTATTTGAGAGGAAGTTCTGGTCATGGTTTAATGTTCAGAAAGGTGAAGAGATCTGGGGATGCTCTAATTGGATATGTGGACTCTGATTATGCTAGCAATGTTGATACCAGAAAGTCACTTACAAGGTATGTTTTTACTTTGTTTGGAAGTGCTGTGGTCTGGAAGGCCTCTCAGCAGTCTGTGGTTGTTTTGAGTACCACTGAATCTGAGTATATTGCATTGACTGAGGCTATTAAAGAGTCTATATGGTTGAGAGGTTTGATTGAAGAATTTGGAGTTCTGCAGGATAGGGTATCTGTACATTGTGATAGCCAAAGTGCAGTGCATTTGGATAAGCATCAGGTGTATCATGACAGATCCAAGCACATTGATGTGAGGTTGCATTTTGTGAGAGATCTGGTGGATCAAGGTGTTGTCAAGGTGGAGAAAATTGCAACTGAAATCAATCCTGCAGACAGTTTCACCAAGTGTATTTCTGGTGATAAGTTCAAATTGTGTCAACAACTGGTCCATTTGGTTGACATTACACAATCTCAGTGAAGTTGGGAGTGTGGAAGTAGCAGCAAGCATGATAGTTCTGCTGTGGTTATCAAGTTATCCAAGAAAATACTCATACTGGTCAGTTTTGAGCATTTTGGTTTTGATGACTTGGTGGTTTTTTGACTCAGTGGTTTTCTGAGTGGTTTGAGCATGGCCAGAGGTTCATGTGGTACAGTGTGACTTGTGTGAACAGTGGTTTGCATAGTTACTTCAGAGAAATTGAATTTGAGGCATGGAGTTCTTGGAATTCATTTTCTGGTTTTATAGTAACTTAGTGTTTCTGAGTTGCTGAGGGAGTTTGAGGCATGGTGGTGTGCTGTGAAGTCACATTACATGTATGGAGTGTGTAGGTTCTGGTATTTGAAATTTTGGTTCAGAATATCCCATTTTGAGTACTTGGGTATTTTTCTGAAAACCAGTTTCTGGCTTGCTGTGGTTTCTACTGGTTTGTAGAGGTTGTGGTTGATGAAAATCCATGGTCTATAGCTTGTTGGAAAGAGGAGAGTGAGAGGAATCTGAATTGGTCATTATGAGGTTCTGAATCTTGGTTGAGCTTCCAAGATTTGAGTTTAAAGTTGGCATTTCAGTTTCTGAGTTCAAGAACAAATGTCAGTTTTTTATTCTTGCTTATGGAGGTGATCAGGTGTTGATCTCTTGGTGTTTGATGCTTGCTGGAGTTGCAAATATCGTGTAAGGTGGAGATTTGTTGAAATGTACAGAAAATTTGGATTCTAGAAGTGTTTTTATTCAAAAACGGACGCAGGGGCAAAGTGGTCTTTTCAACCGTTTGAATCTGCCGCCAAGTACTAAAACGACGCCGTTTCGGCTTAAACGACGTCGTTCCTCCTGGGCAGCTCATGTTAGCATGCTAACTTGTTCGATCGATCCCGCACGTGTTTGTGGATGGAAATCAGAGATTTCAAGTGCCTCGCACTCCTCGCCAGCTCACGCACAACTTCGACAAAACACCAAACTTCATTATCTTTCCACCAAGCTAAGGCGTCAAATTCAGATGCAGCATCCCCATTTTGACATCTAAAAACTCCTTCTTTCAAATAAATGTCCAACTCTGATTTCACGGGTCCATCAACTTCAACCGTGTTCAAATACTCATCAAACATAAACAAAGCAGATGGTACAATTTTTTCCTTAGCCGCGGAGCTCATTGTTGAAGCTGAAGAACTCATATTTGATCTCGAAGACCGATCATTTTGAGATTTCTCATTATCAATCTCAACATAATGGAAGTACAAATCATATAATGCATTTCTGACATTCACCACATTTGGACGTGCCTCAAGGCCATTGTAAATTTTGTTGAGAGCAAATTTAACTAGCCTCATTTTGAATCAAGGATCAAGAAATGCTCCAATAGCCATCAACAAATTACATTGTCCCCAATATTTATCAAAATTTTGCTTCATCTTTGTAATCATCCCTCTAATAAACTCATCACAATGATTTTCGTTCTCGTTGAGAACATGCTTGACTCTCCATATGACGGCAAGGAAAACATTTGAGGTAAGATAATTGGTACCAGATATCACATGAGTAGCTTCATAGAAAACTTCTAAAATTTTAACAACATTCTGTGTTGGTTATTTTTGTACAAAATGTCTAAATACGAAATATAAAATAAAATAAAATCTGGACTAGTTCAGTACTACTGATCTTTACAATTTCAGAATAAACTTAAATAAAATAATTAAATAAATTAACCTTAATCGAGCTTCGAACAGAAACTTGTTGCGGGTAGTCGAGGCACTTTCGCTATCCGCAAGACTAAAACGCCCCGTGTATTCTACTGTTTTACGACGTTAGTCCCCAAAGATACAACGACTTTCAATCGTCTTCTAGTCTGAGACACACCAGCTAGAAGCTCCGGCGAACGGGAAAGAGAGAGAACCGAGCATATGCAAATGCAAGGAACTAATATTGTCTACACAGTATTCTAACACTAGAATTTTTATGAACTTAGAGAGAAGAGATTTCAGATGTGGGATATGAAGTAATTTAGATGTGATGGTGTAATGGGATTATCTCTCTCAACTACAATGCTTCTATTTATATACATCAAGTGGGGAGTACCAAAAGACAAAAGGCATTCCAAAGGTCTTAACCAACTCAAAGGTCACAATCATTATGAGGATTTATTTATATATTTTATTAAATATATAAATAAAATTCTGATGACTATTCAAGTCATTGGGCCGTCTATTCAAATTCAGTACAACCCATATTGGGTTGACTATTAAAATTCCGTACAACTCATTTAGGCTAGCCCAACAGCTTAAGCCAACTAAAAGTTTCAACTAATTTTACTCAGCCCAAAGGCTGGTAAGCCCAAGCCATAATAACCTTACTTGTTATTATTTTACAGGCCCACTACAAATACAATTTGTACTTATTAAACTCTTATAGGCCCAAGAAAAATCTCGGTAGCCCAAAGTCCAAATCATCATTTCCCAATTGACCAAGAATAATAATTCAAGTCAATAGGCTTACTTAAAGTTGAAACATTTTCTAACTCCTCATATAACATCACAAAAGTATTAACTTTCTCACCACTTTCAATGTGATATTTGAGACTTTTCATATTCTCAATAATTAATACACAAGACCTTTTATAATGGTTCTCACAAACCCATAATCTACCACATTTCGATGTGGGATGAGACCTTACAATTCTCATTCAATAATGTCTTTTCACTTGGCTAATTCATTATTTATTTCTCACTCACCGAAAAATCGGATCTTGACGAAATAAAATACTATAATTAACTACGCAACATCGTAGAAAATTATCAACAAATTAATTCCAACGTGAATTAATATTTAGCCACAAAAAATCGGTCAAATATTGGTCAAACCAATTATTTTATTCCAATTTTTCCAACAATCCCCCACATGAGTGGAAATGAATGCATGCCATCTATGCAGACCTGGTGCTCGATTTTCAAGAGAATTTATTGCTTCAGGAAAGGTAGTTTGCGGCTTTGAACCTCCCGTAGTAAATTATCATCGGAAGTACAGGAGGCCTAGTGGACGTGATGCCTTGAACTATTCCCCCACAACGTACAACAAGTCAATGATATTTACACAATAAATCCCCAACAATTTCCCGTTCTTATGTTGTGTCCGTTTTGGCCATGGACTCACTTTGGATTCATAAATGTTTACATTTGAAGCGGCCCTCACTTCACATTTATATAGGTGACCTCCCACAAAAGTATCCTGACATACTTCACCTTTCAACGGTTGGGATTCATTAAAAGTCTCCACGAGAACTTAACCTTTAACCACACATCAGGATTTAGCACTTGATTTGCCCTTAGGGATGAGTTCAGAAAATATATAAATATATAAAATATATAAATATATTTTTCAAGTGCTCAACTGAATTTTCGTAACTTAGTTTTCCCTTTGAACCAAGTTTCTGGGATCTCCATTCATCATGGTAGGGTTACCGTTATGATCGTTCATTAAAATGTGGTTTTTCAAACCCAATCCCTTTAGCACATACTCAATTGATCTCTATCAATTCCTTTCGTCAAAGGATCAATCAATTTTATTTTATTTTTCTTAGATTTCACACATTCTAAGAAAATTACTCCATTTGAGATCAATTGTCTAACGATGTTAATTTTCCGACGAACATGTCGAGATTTACTGTTATACAAAATGCTCTATGCTCTTTCTATAGCAACTTGGCTATTACAGTGAATCATCACAGAAGACACAAGCATTTTCACTTGCTTTGGTTTAGGAATATACACCTTAGCCAAACACCCCCACACTTTAAAATATTTATAAGACGGTTTACGTTTTTTTTTTAAATCCGTAACACCTCTCATTTTTATTTTTAATGGGTATTTTTTCGATTTTTTTTTCAATACGTGGTTAGCGTGTCAAAATAGCTTCCCCCACATGTTCTGAAATAATCTATAATTAATCAATACGACGTTCATCAACTCTTCAAGAGTTTTAATAATAATAAAATTATTATTATTTTAATTTTTTTTTTCATTCAACCACATTATTCAATTGTATTGAATACGAACCGTCGTAAGAAAAAATTATCTTATTTTCATAACAAAATTAATTTCTCAAATGTAACACTCATTTGGAAATACTCACTCATTGACATGCCTTCACCGGCTATGTATACATGATCAATTTGTACTCTTGGATTTAAAAAATTTACGGTCTCTTAGCTTCGACCATTTAATAATCCTCGACCATTTAATAATCCAAGAACATACCGACGATGAACATTTTAGTTCCAACGTCCTCAATCTTATATTTCTTCTCCTTAGACACTCAAAGTGCTTTGGACGAAGTCATACTCTATACACATTGTATAGTTCAATATTCAATCCATTAAGGACAATATTCCGGCATAGGTAAAACATTGCTCTTATGCTTCAAATGTTACACGTTTCTCAACATCTATCTCATTCTCGTAGATGACCAAAGGTCCATCATTGAGATACAAAACCGGACCCATCAGTTCCGGAGGTAGAAATTTTATACGAATGATTTTAGTCTTGCGTTGTTGGTTATTTTTGTACAAAATGTCTAAATCCGAAATATAAAATAAAATAAAATCCGGACTAGAACAGTACTACTGATCTTTACAATTCCAGAATAAACTTAAATAAAATAATTAAATAAATTAACCTTAATCGAGCTTCGAACAGAAACTTGTTGCGGGTAGTCGAGGCGCTTTCGCTATCCGCAAGACTAAAACGCCCCGTGTATGCTACGGTTTTACGACGTTAGTCCCCAAAGATACAACGACTTTCAATCGTCTTCTAGTCTGAGACACACCAGCTAGAAGCTCCGGCGAACGGGAAAGAGAGAGAACCGAGCATATGCAAATGCAAGGAACTAATATTGTCTACACAGTATTCTAACACTAGAATGTTTATGAACTTAGAGAGAAGAGATTTCAGATGTGGGATATGAAGTATTTTAGATGTGATGGTGTAATGGGATTATCTCTCTCAACTACAATGCTTCTATTTATATACATCAAGTGGGGAGTACCAAAAGACAAAAGGCATTCCAAAGGTCTTAACCAACTCAAAGGTCACAATCATTATGAGGATTTATTTATATATTTTATTAAATATATAAATAAAATTCTGATGACTATTCAAGTCATTGGGCCGTCTATTCAAATTCAGTACAACCCATATTGGGTTGACTATTAAAATTCCGTACAACCCATTTAGGCTAGCCCAACAGCTTAAGCCAACTAAAAGTTTCAACTAATTTTACTCAGCCCAAAGGCTGGTAAGCCCAAGCCATAATAACCTTACTTGTTATTATTTTACAGGCCCACTACAAATACAATTTGTACTTATTAAACTCTTATAGGCCCAAGAAAAATCTCGGTAGCCCAAAGTCCAAATCATCATTTCCCAATTGACCAAGAATAATAATTCAAGTCAATAGGCTTACTTAAAGTTGAAACATTTTCTAACTCCTCATATAACATCACAAAAGTATTAACTTTCTCACCACTTTCAATGTGATATTTGAGACATTTCATATTCTCAATAATTAATACACAAGACCTTTTATAATGGTTCTCACAAACCCATAATCTACCACATTTCGATGTGGGATGAGACCTTACAATTCTCATTCAATAATGTCTTTTCACTTGGCTAATTCATTATTTATTTCTCACTCACCGAAAAATCGGATCTTGACGAAATAAAATACTATAATTAACTACGCAACATCGTAGAAAATTATCAACAAATTAATTTCAACGTGAATTAATATTTAGCCACAAAAAATCGGTCAAATATTGGTCAAACCAATTATTTTGTTCCAATTTTTCCAACATTCTGTACTTTACTCCAATCCTTATGTGTTGGACAACACATGTATGAAATCTCTCTTTGAGAAAATATTGGGAATGCATCTTTAACCCTCATTGCTTCTACTAACATCTCATATGTAGAATTCCAACGAGTAGGACAATCAATGATTAATTTTCTCACTGGAATTCTCAAATGATGCACAAATACAATATCAGAGAATGTTCTCAACCTAGATTCCGATTGATTAATAAATCGCACACTATCTTTCACATCCGCAATAATCGATTTAATAACAGAAAGACCATCTTGAACTACAAGATTCAATATGTGGGCAGTGCATCTCACATGAAACAACTTACCATCCAATGGCAGCTTATGACTTGTGGAGAATGTTTATTTTTCAATTTGAATCGCCACATCGTTGTTCGAAGCATTATCCACTGATATAGTGAATATTTTATGTTCTATTCCCCAATCTTTTGTGCATTTCATAAGTCCATCAAATATATCAACACCTACAAAAACATAATAATATAATTAGTGAAGAAATTATTTGTAAACATAAAAGTTGAAATTAGAAAAAACGTACCACAATGCGGAGGGGGGAGAGGCATGAAACTAAGAACCCGTTTATGTAGCTGCCATTGTGAATCAACAAAGTGTCCATTTACACACATGTAAGAAATCTTCTGAACTTTAGATTTCCAAATATCAGTGGTAAGTGAAATTTTGTTGACGCTCTTCAATATTAACTGTAACTTTTTTTTCTCTATGTCATAGACATTAATGACATCATTCTTTGCCATGGCACGTGAGATATTTTCAAATTGTGGAAGATTTATCTTAAACATAAAAGAAAACCCATAATTATCCACAACATTAAATGGTTGTTCATGTATGAGAATCCAATGCGCAATAGCTTCTCTTTGCTTCATGTGATCATATCTACCATTCGAAAAAGGATTCAACTCAAACTTAGATTTTGCGGACTGAAATACCAAGGTCTTTTGTTTATTCATCTCAAGTTTCTCTGAAAACACCTCTGTGAATGATTCAAAAGATGTGACGTCGTACCAGTCGCTGTTACAGAAAGAAAATTCTTACAATGATTGCACTGGTACTTTTTTCTTCCATTTTTTGTCACTAACACAAAATCGTTATAAGCTTTCGACGTCTTTCGTTTCTTCTTTCTTTGAAATTGGCCTTCGGCATTATCATTTCCAGCCTCCTCATTTTCAGCACCTTCAATTTCATCATCAGTACTTTTATCTTCAATGTTTGCATCATCATTTATCTCAATGGTGTTACTCACCTTAACATTAGAAAACTTAAATAAGACATCAAAAGAAAATACTCGCATAAAAAATAAAAATAAAAATTCAATCGTATATTTAATATTTAATTATTTATTTCGTGAATAACTTCAACTCTATCGGCTTCATTAGACTAAGAAGTTTGGTTGGTTGTGTTTGAGAAATCCATATTGATTTGTATATAAAATATTTTGCTGTAAAAAACAAAAAGAATCCAAATTAGTAAAAATTGACAAACTTAAAAGGAACACAAATATACAATTATTGCAGATTCTACGTATTCATTGAAATTCATAGTACTGCACCTTTTGCTTTGATTCTTTAAAATGACGGCGTTTTTGTTTCTTTGATTAATAAGTCATATATATAATATAATATACAGAAGGTAATTACAAGTTAACCCTAACTCTCATCATTATAAATTTATAATACGTATTTAAAATTTGGGAAATATAAAAGGAAAAAGATTAAAATAATATTTATTAAAAATTATATATATATATATATATATATATATATATATATATATATATATATTATTTTTTATTTTTTTATTTATATATATTTCGAATCGAACTATTCGTATAATATTCGAATCGAATAATATACTATTCATATTCGTATTTATATTTATTCGAATATAAAAAAATATTTGTATTCGTATTCGTATTCGTTTTTTCGAATACGAATCATTAAAATTCGAATCGAATCACGAACCGAGTAAAAAATATTCGATTCGTTTACATCCCTAAGTCCAACTAATATTTAAATTGATTAGTCCATGATACAAGTTCGGCCCATTAAAATAAATTTAGTCAACCCATAAAATTATCAAAGTCTATTTAACAAGTAAGCAACCAAGCTATTTTAATTAATTAATTTTTATTGTAAAATTTTGAATCATTACATTCTAACCACCTTATAAAAAGTTTCGTCCACAAAACTTAGTTTAATTTTACAAGTCATGTATCAAAAGATTTAAATGCATCAAAAATATCAACAAAAAATGTAACCACTTAGAAGAATAAAAATCAACTCATAGATAGCATTAGAAGTTCCCAACAACAAATATCAATCATAATCAGTAAGCATTATATTCAAAACTAACATCGAAACGAATATCACGTAACAAATAACTGGTACATGGGTGACCTCTTCTTCAACATCTGGGGTCGCATCTTTTTCAGCAGCAATGCACCCAATGATGTGGTTTGCATCAGCAGTAGTACGCTCATTGGCGGCATCATCAGTAGCAGCATGCTCAATGATCCCCAAGGGTGTAGACGTCGTCTGCATGTTACCCAATGGTGTCTGTGGGTTACTCTCTGGCGTCCGCTGATTGGGGAGTGCGGCATCAATGTTCTTGCCGCTCACCGGCAGCTCACTCGCGGGCAGCACACTCTGAACTGTAGGCGTCTGCATGTTCCCCACTGGTGTCGATGGGTTACCCTCTGGCGTCTGCCTTGTGTTGAAGGTGGTGGCTAATGCACGAAGTCGCTGATTATTTTTTAAAACGGACAAAAAACCTTCAGCAACAGAGATCTTGATATCTCGCGTCACAACATCCTTTAATTCCGAACTCACTCCTGGTAATCCTCGGCTAACAGCATCTTCCACGACTGACGGAATTCTTTCTGTCAAAGACTCCAAACACTTTTTCGATCATCTCAGCTCGAACTATTTTCGGAATGTCATTACGAAGGTAAGCATAATTCGTCGCGTTCTCTTTCCGAGCAACCTCGGTTTCTCTACGGAGGGCTGTAACAGAATCTACCAGCGAGACGATTAAAGAGTTTGACGACTGTGGTGCACTACTTTCACCCCCATCATGCATTGGATTGTGCCTATGCGGCTCCAATGTCTCGGTCGTTGGATGGTTCTGTCGTGATGCTTCCTCTGCCAAGTTCTCGAGCGTGGCCTTCCTTTTCGGAACATTCCTCATCCCGGTGGGACCTGAACCCCGTGGTTTCGGTTTCTTACGTGACTTGATAGGTAAATCAATTTCGTGCTCTAATACGTTTGGCCACCAATCTGCATAGCGTACTTTCTCTGCCTCTGTTATCTCTAGATGTTTATGACAAATAGTCTGCAAAAACACATCCTACCTTAATACAATAATACAAAAAAAGTACAAACAAATACGTACAAGTAAGAGGGACTATGATCTGATGAGTACCCATTCATCGAATATGTAATCCAAGTCAATATGCGACATTTTTTTTATGAAATTCCCATTTCATAAAGCGAGGTATCTGTTCAGACGGATTTGTATTGGGTTGTGCAGTTATGTAGCCTAAACGAGGAATGGCCTCGAATGCCCAAATCTGCAAAATAACATTACAATTTTGATAATTGCGCGTACATGGATTCGACGAAGCCAAAACATTAAAATAGTAACTTACCAGAAGCGCAAAACTGCACCCGTACACATGGTACTTCTTCGAGGGGTCATCTGTCCGTACGCAATCAATATGTTGAAGTAAGGTCTTCAAACATAAGGACCCCCATGGAAACTGCTCCCACTTAACATCATCCTCAACCAGCTCCCACACCCACGTGTCTACTCTCTTCTGTCGATCGTCTGCACCCAATAAAATCTGATAAACGAACAAAATCTTCAACACTTTTAGTTCGTCTTCGTTGTTGTTGTCACTTGATGCAAAATGGCCGCTCTTATAGTGTTCAAAAAGATCTTTCACCCACGGTTGCTTTGTTTCATTAGGGAAAAAACGGGCATACAGACCATCAGGTCTTGGTGTGTAATCAATAGTGGTGTCGAATGTTGTTTTGCCAAATCGAAGACCTGTCACAAGCGCAAATTCGGCAGGCCCTAAACATATGTTCTTCCTTCCAACCCTGAACCACAGCTCATCTGATCTAACACCAGTAAAGCTTACTTGTCTACTCAATAGGGTATGAACAACACTATTGGGAAAGTCCTTTTGGCCCCGTGGTAGTCTGAAGAAAAATTTGAAACATGAATTGTCCAACTTCACCAACAAATCATGTCTGTCGCGTATCTTATCGTGTAGCACGTCTAAATGCTTTAGCTTGTTATAAAGCCCAGCCTTGCTCCTAGTGCCTTGGAATACTTCCCTGACCCACCACCATTCCTGTTTTGTCAACAGATTAATCAACCAACAAGGTACTCAAGCAATCGACAAACAGACAATCATTTGACAAGAGAATTGTGTGTTCGACAAAGGGCGTTCCAAACAAGTAACCCTAAATCATAAACCCTAAATCCCAAAATCGAACCTTAAATTAGAATCTATTACAGCAGATAGATTCCCTTAATCAGTAAATACCCTAAATCAGGAACCCTAAATCCTGTAATCAGAAACCCCAAAATTAGAAACCCTAAATCCCGTAATCGAAATCGGAAATTACTCACCTCAGTATCTTCTTCTTCCTCGGTTGGCTCAGTGTAGACATTTTGTGTGCTATTTAACTCCGTCATTAATTCCTCAAGAGGTCGAGATGTAACTTTCCTGGGTCTCGTCCAAACCTTGTATATAGTCCATCGTCGACGGAACTTCTTCTTCTACGGTTTCAATGGCGTCGGCCGGCGGGATGTCTGCCATTTGTACAGAGGAATTTGAATGTATTCGCAAAGAAAATTATTCTAATCGACAAAGGAAGGAAAAAAATGCCATCTTTTGGGTGTTTTATTCTAAATATTAATTTCAAAATAAATTAGATTTTTAATTAAAAAACAATGACATATATTTTTGTCGAATAATATTAATCCTTATCGAATATAATTAATACTTGTCGAACGTGAATTAACATTTGTCGAATGCGATTAACATTAGGTAACGAATGTTTTTTAGTGTTTTAATCTTTATCGAATGAAATAATTTTGTGTTGAATGATAATTGAACTTCATCGAATGCAATTTGATAAACCTAATACTCAAACTTCATTCATAATCAAGGTAAAAACATAATTAAAACAAGACAATATAATTATACAGACACCCATGTCCCTAATTATCAGCACCGTCGTCATCATCATCATCCTCGTCATCGTTCTTGTCCATTCCTTCTTCGTCGTCCGGGACAGCGCCCTCATTGTCATCATCATCTATGACGACGTCAACGAAGGCTTCATTATCGCTCAGAATGGACTTGACGACATCATAGAAATTAGGCAAAGTGTCTGATCCAGGAGCCCACAGATTATTGAAGTTCACAATATCCTTCCCATCTCTACCGTAAACGGAAACGAGGAAGCTATGGAATCTGGTGTGCTCGAACAGAACAATCTTGCCCAACCTGAGGTGATGCGCTGCAGAAAATTCGGACCAACCTCGAGTGAAAGACAGGTAACCTGTAACCCAAGATACATTGACATTCCACACGAGCCCGGATTTGTCAGTGAGTTCATCACGACCAATCACGTACTCGTGGGTTTTTGCAAAATCGGAGTCCAGGCGAAGAACATCACTGAAATCATCAGCAACAATGATCTTCCAGAACTTGTTAATTACCATGACTTCCATGTTTATATTATAGGTTTTTTTTTTCGGTGAAAAGGATATGTTTTTCGTAAAGGACAAGCGCCAATTTATAGGACAATTTAGGGTTAATAGACGGGACAGTAACGTTGGTTGGTGAAGGGGTGCATTAATTTCGTTCGGCCCATTCATTTCAATCGCACCCATTCACTGCATTCGCCCCAATAAACATTTAATTATCTACTTCAATTTGAATTGTCCAATCGTACCAGCCACATTAGATAGCGTATTAACAGAGATAAAGTAATGACAAATCAGTGAATTTAATGCATACAAGTATTCGATTAAAAAAAAACTTTGTAACTTACTCTTAGAACATATTCGATAAACTATGGAGTACATTCGCTAAACGATTTAAACACATTTGACAAACAAAAATACCATTGTGTCTGGTTTTTGAAACATATTCGACAAACTAGGGATTACATTCGATAAACAATACATACACATTCGACAAGCAATAATAACATATTCGACAAACAATATTCTCATTCGCCAAACTTTTTATATTCGACAAACTAATAATAACATATTCCAGAAAACAAATATAAATATGTATAAACTTAATCGATTTTAAACAATTTGTTCATTCGACAAACAATTGTATTTGATATCAGAATATAAACATATTCGACAAATATAATATTACACCATTCGATAACAGTTCGAAGAGTTAAACAGAAAAGAAAAAAAATAGAGAACTAAGACTTTTGTCGAATGAGTGTATCGAATAGGATTGTCGAATGAGATTTTACCACACTCGACCACCTCTGAGGGCAAACTGGGGCATTCAGCATTTTTTTGTGTAAATAACAATACTTTTTATATGCTAGTGCAAATAAGATGTAGCGCTATCCTATATAGTGTACTTTAATTTTTCTCCCTATCTATAAATACATAGTTATCCAAAACCTACTTTATAATTCACTTATTCACTCACAACATATTCACCCAAACTGCAATCTGAAAGAATTGTCCATGGCGGCCTCACATTATCCTATTGTGCAATCGATGACGAGGTTCCAGCTTCAGCCTCTTACTCTTTCGTCTCAATGGTTCATGAATCCTGGTCAAGACCAAGACATTCACTACAATAATCTCTCAATTCAGCCTTTTCCGCCTAATTATTCGAGGAGGATTATTACCAATAATCAAGAAGAAGAAGACCAAGACTCACGGCGACGATTTAATTTGACTGAAGAAGCATTACGGCGACTTGATTTGATTGAAGGGGAATTAGCGGCCTACTTTGCTGAAGAATTAGCGGTCGACGACCAATACACGACTCATCGTGAAGATGATGGGCTGCACCTGTAGTCCAATAAAGAGTCCATTGCTAAACGTTTGAATGCTGTAACAAATAGTAATAGTCCTATCGACGATGATAATATTTGTGTGGTGTGCCGAGATCGTTTGTTTCAAAAAGAATCAGCAAAAAAAATTGTCGGCCTCGACTGCGAGCACCACTTCCACGGCGGGTGTATCGAAAGTTGTCTGCTCATCAAGAATCGATGCCCTTTTTGCAACGCTACCGGAATCCGCCTCTGAATTCATCACCAACAAAAGTAGTATGTTGTCGATCGATCTAATAAATCATGTTTAATTTGTATAGTCGTGCTGAAAAATCCCCAAATTGATCTCAGATTAGGGCTCAATTCGTAGCTCTAATTTAGGCCCCTGTTTCACTCTGTAAAAAACAACGTCGTTTCCTATTTTTACTATTTTGCCCTTGCGGGCTGAGTTGTCTTGTAAGTAACCTAAGGTTTAAGGTTTTATACAATGACATCTTTTTGCTTGTCCTTTGTCTATGTGTAAAGCTCAATATTAAATACTACGTTTACGTTCTATGACTTATTATATAGTACATCATTATATAATAATTATAATAATTACATAACATCTATCTATACATATATAATTTCAGGATTCACTAATACCACGTAAACCAATCACAAACCAATAATAATGTTGTGTTCACACTGTAAATTATAAATAAAAAATAACAAATTCTAAATAGTAATATTATTAACCATATTTAAATTATATATAAATTTCAAATAATAATTTGAAATTATATATTTTTAGTATTAATAATTAATCATAATCTTAAATATATAGATTTCTATTTCTATTCTCAAATTTTTTTTTTATTCCATTAATATTAATTTAATTCCAATTAATCGTATCTCATAAAAATCGATCTCCTCCTATTCCCTAATCCACACGAGTTAAAAAAAAATTGATCAAACTTTATAGGTTTATTATTTTTCTCCTGCTGTAATCTGACTTCGTATGTCCTTTTTTATTTTTCTGAACATTGAATCGATTTACATGTATACGTTCTTCTATTTATTCATTTTTTTATCCTCGATTTTTTAAATTTTATGTATTAATTATGATTTTTTCGCATATTACATAATCAAATTGTCGAGGTATTAATTATGTTCGACTAGATTTTTTTAAATATATTTAGGTTATCCTTAATTCAGTTTTGCAAATTTTGTTTTGCAAGTTAAGGAACATTATATTAATATAATTGTGTTTGTGTGATCTCATCCCCTTCATGTTCACCAATTAAATTCAATTTTTTTATATTTTTATTTATTTTCCAACTTTATAATTTTTTTTTTCTATTTATTTTGATTTTCCTCCACCGATTTTAGGTATTTGTTGGATAAAACTCGAGAAATGCAGAGACGAGAAACGGAATGCAGAGACAAGAAACTCCTCTCCCACCAGATCAAAGGCTCCTCAATCGGGTAGGATGTAAATCGAGGGATGTGCTCGAGTAGCAGACACATGTGGGAGAGAGTCAATATGTCTCAACCCAGGACTAACTTCATAATATTTAAATGAAAATTTGTCATATACGAGATATTACACCAACATCACCACATACATTACCACTCGGCTATGCCCCAAGAAGTTTAAATACTATAAATGACATCAAACAGGCGTAATCTTTGAAAATAATAGAAATTTCATAATTGAGATAACGGTTAATAATGAGATTAATACGAGTTTACAAATTTAAGTGAGAGTTCAATTATTAAATAAAATAATTTGTTAATCCATTAATAAATATTTGACGAAATACATTAGAGATTAAATAAAATTTTAGATTATTTCAAACAAAATTTTAGATTATTTCAATTAAATAAACCACGTGCATCGCACGGAAAGTAGTACTAGTTATAATCAAATTGTTAATGACTCTCAAAATGATTTTAAGGTAAGTAAAAATATCGACCCCATTTTTCCAGAGTAGACTGTTCCAGGCTTCATGAGGCCCAGATTCTGCAGAAATACCAACGGGTTCAGGCCCAACCCATAACCTAGTCAGTCTAAAAGAAGTTAAAGCACCAACCTAAACAACGAGTCAATAGATGCGGGCTAGGCTTGTTCCTAATTGGGCTTTTATTGGAGCCCAGAATCAGAAAAACCCAAGCCCACAACACCCCAATCACTTGCCGCCGCCACTTCAACATCGGACTTGCTGTCATTTTAGTATCGCGACTACATTTCCGGCAGGGAAAACGAAAAAGAGAAAAATGGCTCAACAGTCTCTGTGTATAAACCCTCAGAAAAACCTTACCGGAAAACCCATCTTTCTCTCCAATCTCCCTTCGATAGCCCCGCGCTCGTGCCGTACAATATTCCCGATAAATATCAAGCCCAAGAAATTTAATCCGATGGTGATATCATCATCGTCGTCACCATCGCCTTCTACCGTGTCCGGAGAACCCCCAAAAGCAACGCGCTCCTTGGAAGTGCTGACGAACGGCGACCGCAAGAGCGAATTGATGAGTTCTATAAAAGGCTCGCTGTCCAACTGTCTCTCCGAGACCCATCTCGATACGACTGTCCCCGGTCTTCAATCCAAGACTCGGGGAAAGGTGTGTTTCTTGCTTCGTCATTCTGTATGCGTGTTTCGATTTTCTGATTTTGATTTTTGCCTTTTATTTTTCAAGACTTTTTATCTGTCAGTAAAGATTGAATTTTGATACTTCTATAAAATGTGTGAGGTCTTGAATGTCTGTTAGCTTGTTTCCAACTGGATTTGAACGATGAAAGCGCTTACCTTTGATTGAATTTTGAAGGTGAGAGATATTTATGATGGGGGTGACTATCTTGTCCTGGTAACAACCGACAGGCAAAGTGCGTTCGACAGGGTTCTTGCTTCAATTCCTTTCAAGGGCCAGGTAGCTATGTGTGTGTGTGTGTGTGTGTATGTATTGTATATGTTTGTGTTCTGATTGGTATTAACTTTTCTCGTCCCTTTATGATGATGGCTTGTGGTTGCATCTCAGGTACTCAACGAAACAAGTTTGTGGTGGTTTAGTCAAACTCAGCACATTATTCCTAATGCAGTCGTGTCCTCTCCAGATAGGAACGTTACTATCGCTAAGAAATGCTCGGTATTTCCGGTTGAATTTGTCGGTGAGTCTTTCACTCAATTCTGATTAGAATTCGTTTTTCGTAATTCAACACTTAATGTTGAATTTGTGAATATTCTTCTGTAGTTAGGGGTTATGTGACTGGAAGTACCGATACATCACTATGGACCGTGTACCAGAAAGGTGTCCGAAACTATTGTGGCAATGCTCTTCCTGATGGTGAGTGTTTGTAATTTGTGTAGGAAGTCCAATTACGATGCGGATAAATTTTTATTTTTTTTACTCTCCACTTTAGGTATGGAGAAAAACCAGAAGTTAGCAGAAAACATACTCACTCCGACTACTAAAGCTGCTGATCATGACGTTCCCATAACTCCAGAAGAGGTTTTCCCCTAATTAACTCACTGAAAATATTTTCTTGCTCGAACAATTTATTTACATATTCAAGAAGTATTGTACTACTCTTTGGTGATCACTTTTCCTTGCAGATTATTCAGCGCGGCCTGATGACTCAAGATGATTATAATGTAGCAAGTAAAGCAGCATTAAGCCTGTTTGAGTATGGTCAGGTATCGAGCATGAATTGTTTTTGAATTAATGACGAGCATCAAAAGTGAGAAATATACTAATTATTTGGAGATGTTACAAATTGGGTTGTTTAACATTAGAATATTAATTTTCCTCCGTTGACTTCAATCATCCTACTGTGTTTATATTGCAGCGTGTTGCACATGAACATGGTCTGATATTGGTGGATACTAAATATGAATTCGGAAAAGGGTCTGACGGCAAAGTGCTTTTGATAGACGAGGTTTTTTGTCGTATGAGAACAATTGAAATAGATGGCACACATGGATTCCGAACATTACTGTATGGTTTTGTGATGGACTTTTTTCTCTTCGTTTCCGTCTTTCAAACTCTTTAGGTACACACGCCAGACTCAAGCAGGTATTGGATTGCCCATTCTTACGAGGAGCGCTTTCAAAATCGCCTTGAACCTGAAAATATCGACAAGGTTCTTTCTTGACTTGTAAACATTCTACTTTTTTTTGCTTGTTTTAAAAAATTAAAACCGTTTTTAATGTAGACGGAATTCGTTAGATTGCAATGTGCTGAATGCAATTATCTCTAAATATCTTATAGGAATTTTTGAGATTGTGGTTCAAGGATCATTGCAACCCTTACGAAGATGAGGTAACCGACTACCACAGAGATTATGCTTAAATTTCTGTATTTTTTCTTTCTTCGATATATGTCGAATCTAACTCTTGATAAACTTTTTAGGTTCTTCCTGATGCACCCGAAGAACTTGTTTCTGAACTTGCTTGGCGGTGTGTTGAATTTACGCGCTTCACACTTTTCATTTGTTTTGTGCTACTCTCTATTTCATGTATTTCACGAGCCGTTTCTATTTTAATCGCAGGTATATCCTCTTGTACGAGACCATTACACAATCCAAGTTTGAAATTCCTTCTACAAAGGTAATAATGTTCAGAGTCTCGATTGTGTCAGGGCAGGCGTACTCGTTTCTAATAAATTGCTTTGGATGCCTTTTTCAGGAACTTACTATACATGATAGAATATCTCAGAATGTCTCACATGCGCTTTCGACTCTTTCATAAGCCATCACCAATGTTGTTTGTAGAGGAGAATACAGGGTCGGTTCTAATTCAACGAACTTGCATTCGAGCATGAGGGGTCGGCCGATGACATGGATTTTGTGAATGTACCAGTTTTATTCCTTAAATTAAATTGAGGGGATGTATTCAATTCAGAGTTTGTAGGATTTTAATTGAACTAGTATCTTTCAGCCCGTGCGATGCACTGGGAGTAAAACTCAAAGTTTTACCCGGTTTATTTTAAACTTAATTTTAGTATATATGTTTAAACTTGGTTCTACATTATATATATATTGGAAGCTATAGATTTTGTAATGAAAGAAATGAAATTGTTCACAACCATTTATTTAAAATGGAGATGAAGAAATGAACTAATTTGAAAAAGTACTTACACCTTTCATAAAAAGATTTTCAGTTACCTATAGACTACAATGACTCAGAAAAGACAATCAAGATAATTAAAAGATTTTCAGTTAACTGTAGAGTATATTGGGTCTGAAAAGATAATCAAGACTGAAATGTAGACAAACGTATTTAATAGTATTCATGTTCAATTTAAATTCTTGAAAACTTCTTTGTAGACAACATTTGTAGTCTTAGTCGTCAAGTTTCCATTCTCATCACAGATTAAGAATTTCAATCCTGCTCGGTTAGTGACCCTTGATACTGCAACGTACAATTGTCCGTGAGTGAACACCGGCCTCCTCAACAAAATCCCAACTTTTGACAAAGATTGCCCTTGACTTTTGTTAATAGTCATAGCATAAGAGATCATAATTGGGAATTGGCGACGTTGAAAGCGAAAGGGCAATTTCGAATCAGAAGGCGTTAGTGGCATTCTTGGAATGTATACAATTTGATCTTGGCTTCCTCCTCCTAACACCTTAGCTTCGATAACGAATTTTCCCAATTTTGAAACTACCAATCGAGTGTCGTTACATAATCCAGCTGTGTGATCGATATTTCTTAACAACATAATTGGAACCCCAACCTAAGAAAAATAACCGAATTTATTAATATACATATTGGTTAATATCAATATACGAAATCCCCAAAATGGAAAAATATAACCTATCCTAAAGAGAAATATAAAAAAACAGTGAGTTAGTTTAGAGTATTAACAAAACCACTACAGATTGAATCTTAAGTTTAAAATCGAACATTATAATAATGATAAATAAAAAATCATGGCACTGTACAACTGTTATGCAAGATTTTGAGTTGAAAGTTTAATACAACTGTTACATTTAATAGAAGAGCATAATACTAAAAAAATATGTGAAAAGAAGAAAAGGAAAAACTGAAATAACAATGGTTGAGAGAATTTAAACTAACCTTTAGCTTCAGAACATGATTAGGCAATCCGGATAGTTTGATTGTGTTCAAAAATTCGGTGGAATGCATTTGATCGAAAAGAGTGGTGCCTTTATCAGACATGTCAATAGTATCCGCACTAAGATAAACTTTTTCTTCCTTCCCATGAAGGGAAACCATATAGTCATTAACGGCTTCAACCTCTGCCAATGTAGGAGCCAAAATAGCTCGACCTTTCAAGAAATTTAGGTCTCCAATATGATGCTGGAAATTAGGAAAAATAGCATCCACCATAGAGCCTATGTAGTCGGTTGAGTTAGAGATTAGGAGATCTGGGGGAATTTCAATTGTAGCCTCCCCATCAGTTCCCTCTCCCAAAGTCCCATCTCCTATGCAAGTCATCCAATCTGCAAATTCTCGTAACGCAACTACATCAGTTCCCTCATCAACATTTTGCAATCTCATATTTTGTGTTAATCTCAAAATCTTGCAGTGATTCCAAATTGGAGAGGAGTTGATAGTTGCATGGACAATTTCTTGACGTGTCCCTTGTTGGATTACAGGAAGTATTTGACGAAAATCACCTCCAAAAACTACAACCTTTCCCCCAAAAGGAAGTTCGGATGATTCAGGATTATTGCATTTCATAATATCTCGAATAGTTTTATCCAGTGCTTCAAAGCAGTTACTGTAAAATAAAAGACATGAGAGGTAAAACGCAAATTTTTATAGCTTTAACATTATAAAAATAAAAGGACTTTTGATTTTGAGAGAAACATTATAGGATGACGATATAAAAATTGGTCAAGGGTTAAAGATCAAAATAATATCAATAAATATTCAGTTACTTACCGGTGCATCATTGGAGCTTCATCCCAAATAATTAGTACTGCTCGAGAAATCAATTCTGCAGTGTCACTGTCCGTTTTTATGTTACATGTCGCATTCTCGGTCAATACTAATGGAATATGAAATTTAGAATGAGCAGTCCTCCCTCCAGGTAAGAGAAGAGAAGCAATTCCACTGGATGCAACATTAAGCACGATATCACCTTTTGAACGAATTGCAGCCGAGATTGTTTTCCAGACAAATGTTTTTCCGGTGCCGCCATAGCCATACAGAAAGAATACCTGGCCTGTTCCACTTGTCACAGAGTTCATAATGGAGTTGTATGCATTAAGTTGCTGATCATTCAACATCGAAAAAGCATTTCTGTGAAATTCTGACAGGTCTGGCCGATTATAATTAAGTTCGTTTGCTATGAGGGCGTTTCCAAGGAAAGAGACATCAACATCTTGAGGATACGGCATTGAAGGATAATCCTTTAAACTTTTTCCCTTGGCTTGTAAAAGGGTTTCAATCTCTTTCAAGCATAAATTCTTTAATTGATCATCTGTCAAAATAAGACCTGTACAAAAAGGATTATCATATATTAGATTGAAGCTTTAATTAGTTAATAACAATTACAAATAAAATCTTATCTAAAAATTAGAACCTGGCCTTCTGAACTCTGTCATATACTTGCTGAGCAGGTCTTCCTTCAAGTGCGCTTCACAATCATCCCAAACATGAACAGGGCTAATTATAGAACACGAACATAGAAGATTGACAAATAAGGATCTAAGCGTTTGCCCTAATCCCCAAACAGCAGCTTCTTTTATAGCGTCAATATATTCCTGGTCGTCCTTGAGTAATCCGCGAGCATAGCAAGCTTGTTGAAAGGTATCGTACTGTTTACCATTGAACTGTTTAATATCTCCGTAACATACGCAGCCACGGACAAAATTCAAGAGAATTCGCATGTAATATAATTCTCCAAGAGCAGGGTTTATGTAAGCCAGCCTTCCAATTGCCTTTCCCTTTTTCCTGGGATGCCAAGATCTTGTGTCAGCATGCCATACAAAGTACGTTGTTCTGCATAAGAATACTGCTTGGCTTCTTCATAAATTTGGTTAGCTGTCATCCATGCGATAAACATTGATTCGTGCGAAGCAGATTTTTCCATCACATCATCCACCGTCTCTCCGTCTTGGAACACAACAAATTGTTGACCCTCCAGGTGAATCGTCAGCCTCACAACAGTGGGCTCGTTGAAATGAATTTCATAAGCAAACAATCTCCACACAGCCTCAGAAGCTGAAATATACCTGACATCCAAATACTGCTGAATTTCATCTATCACTTCCTGTCCATTTCCTGGACTGTGAGACTTATAGAAAACCGCAGTTGCCCTGTCATTTCCTTTGTGTACGTATTTGAACAAATATTTAATGGAACGTGCCCTATTGCACCACTCTACATTTATATGGGCTCGATACTTTATCAGAAGAGCTTTATTGTGAGGAACCACATGCCTGTTAAAGTCGATAGAGAAAATTGTAATTATCTTGAAATTTAAAAAATAATATTTTACTTGTAACATGAAGAGAAAGTTATGAAAATTGGAATAGAGAATGAACCTGTTATCCAGATCAATTCCTCCTTTAGATATTGTCATCCCATTATTCCTTCGTCGATAAACGACAAATCCATCATCATCAACTGAAGTGTGTTCAACAAATTTTTTTGGATAAAATTTCGTGCAGGAATTACCATTCATACATGGCGATTTCAAATTTGCATGTCCACATGGACCGTGAATCATGAACTCCTTAACTGCCCCATAGTACTCCTTATCTTGCAAGGGATTGGGAACCTCAGCAGAAATGTACTTATCAACAACGTCCGGAGATGATGAATTTGGGAAGTCTTTTATCCACAACAGTATGTGGGCATGCGGTAGACCACGCTTTTGAAATTCAATAGTGTATATAACTACATATGACATAAAAAATGAATATTAAGGATGGGATAGATAGTCTAAGAGGACCGGAAAATTTGATATAAGTTGGTAAGAATGCACAGTAATAATATATTCAAATATATATTTACCAGCAGAAGTTTCTCCGAATATATTTCCTTTTCTAATGTCGGTCATAAGATTATCCAATTTTGTATGAAAAACCCGGGAAATAATATCTGGCCTGTCGGAAGCAGTGAGACGAACTTCCTTCAGATAATCAGTAATTTCTCGCCATTTAGGGTTGCATGTAAAAGTAACAAACAAATTTGGGTAACCCAGGCTCCTGCAAACTGCCATTGCATCGTGGTAATTGTTGATCATGTAACGTGCTCCACCGACAAAAGACGACGGTAAAATAATACGCTTTCCAGTATTTGCCGTGTTTGTTTCACCTTGGGCTAATGCATCTCCCAAAGCTGAAAAAGATCCACATCTGAAATTTTTCTGATGATGCCTCATGTAAGTCAGCCTAAAAGACTCAACCATTGCATAGGCATCAACTAAAAACTGCTGAAACAATCGCCTGCCATACATTATATGGAGAGAGTGATTCATCCTGTGCTGAACCGTATATGTTATGAACTCCCTCATAATAACCTTACGTATTCTTTTTTCTGTCGACCTGAGGGTTTTTTCATGTTTTATGTTGTCTCTGAAAACATCTTCACCGTAAAAATATAATAACGGGTAGGGGTGGGCGTTTGAGCTCGAAAACCCGAGCTCGGACCGAAAACCCGCCAAAAAAGCTCGTTACGGGCCGATCCCAATTTTTTTAAGGACCGGCTCGCCATAGGACCGACCCGTGAAATGTATATGCGGTCCGAGCCCAAGCCCAAAAATATTTAGGACCGAAAGCTCGGTCGGACCGTCAATTTTATTTTTTATATTATATAATATTATATATATATATATATATATAAAGTAAAAAAAGATTGATTGTACATCATTATTATTACTATTAAGATTTTCACTTCAAAATTTTCACTTTACCCTATTTTTCGTTTCGAGTTAACACTTCACATTTCACGTCATTTTAAAAAATTCAAAAAAAAACAATTTGAATAAAAATAAGATAATAATTAAAAGTATACTTGATTTTTCTATTACGTCATTTTAAAAAAATTCAAAAAAAAAAAAAAACAATTTAAATAAAAATAAGATAATAATTAAAAGTATACTTGATTTTTCTAGTGCTGGTGTATATATTTTTTGTAAATCATTGATCAATTAGTGGTGCTAATTAATTGTTACTCTTTTTTTTTTATACTAATTGCAAGATGTTCTTAATTTTTATTTTTATTTTTGCATTTTCATTTGGGCAAACAACCAAGAAAATAATGTTTTGTTTTTATTTTTAAACTTTCATTTTAGTATCATGTGATTCAAATGTTTGAAATTTTTATTGAATTATAAATTGCATGAATTTTGTAATAGAAATTTTATAAAATTTGGGACCGAAAACCCGAAAACCCGGCTCGGGCTCGTCGTGCTCGGTCCCGAGCCGGGCCCCAACCTCAGATAAACCCGACTCGGCTCGGACCGTAGAGGTCGAGTTTTGAGCCGGGTTTTGATATTTTTGGGCTCGGCTCGACCCGCGCCCACCCCTAATAACGGGTACTGTAGGGGTAAGTACTTAGGGTGCAACTCATTTATCCGCTGCAATCGACGGGATGAACGTTCAACAATGATATCTCTATGATTTTCTAGATTTTCTATGTCTCCCTCAATCAAAACAGCTATTTCATCTGCTTGGGGCAAATTGTGAATTCGTCCGTCAGAAGTACGTCCTGAAATTAACTTTAGTTGAATGTTAGCTGTAGGCTCATCACGGAATCTATCTCGAGCTGTGCGAAACCACTTCACCAATTCGTTATGTTGATCAAGCAGGTCTTTTAAACTCTCAACAATTTCAACTTCATCGTCATCATACACTGGTTCCTCGTTTTCTTGGTCAACAGAGGATCTGAAATTATACAAATTTCAACAACTACAGGGATCAATATCACGCAAAAAGGGTGATAAGAAGAGAAATAAAAACTTGAATGAGATGACGTACCTCAAACAGTTTAGCCTGTTATATGTCTCGTTTTGAGTGTCATGAATATATAACTGGGCAAATCCACCTTTATCATTCAAGTCTTCGGGTAGTAAACTGCCTATAAAGTGGTGCACCGCACCATTTATTCTGTAATATGGAGCTGAAGTTCCATTGTTGAAAGTATTGTCGACCTTCCCTCCCATAGATGTAAAAGCAAATATCATGTTGAACATCCTTATTTTGGACTCAAATTTTTTTTATTTTTGTTCAGCTCCATACAACAGATTTTGGAACTCTTGAGGAGGTTCTCTTGCCGGAGGTAATTTTATTTTACCTGCAACAGAAACGAAAAGATTAATTTAATTCATGTTAAGGTTATACAATCCAAAAACCAAGGCATCAAGTATAGAATATATTCATAGATGCATTCTCACTAACCGTGAGAGCAACATAAATTGAACAACGGCGGAGTCTTCTTTTTCCTGCTCTTCTCCATTCTTTCGTCGTACCAGAACATAGCATCACAATGCTCACACTTAAAAGTACAGTTGCCAATGTCGTGATAACCTTGAATCGAAATAAAAGCCATTTAGGAATAGTAAACATAAAGATTTCCTCTTACTCTTAGATGATAGAAATTTTAAAAAAATGACTTGGAGATTCATTGAAAGCATACTGGGATATTGATTTCTGTGATCTTCCATTGAAGAAGTTGTTGAGGATTGGCCTAAATTAGTTGGAGTATTCGTTACTGTTGCTGAAATAAAAAAAACACGGAAAATGCACAATACCAGAGTATAAAAAATATAATCATAAAAATTGTAATAATATTCAGAAGGTTTTACTCTTTAGAAGGACATTGCTTCCTGTTTTACAAATGGGGAATCTACCTGAGTGATAGACATCATTAAATTCATCTTCCAAATTTCTAATAGTTTGCTCATCCAGGCTTGTTTGACCAGTTCTATTAGATTGTCCATTGTTTGGTCTTTGATTACTTGCCGGGCTCAAAGAGGAAGATTCAAAAATTGGAAAGCTAGATTGTCCATTGTTTGGTCTTTGATTACTTGCCGGGCTCAAAGAGGAAGATTCAAAAATTGGAAAGTTATCTACATCTGCATTAATATACTAATTTTGTAAATCAGATAAATCTTTTTCAAAACTATTTAAAAGGGAATTTGATATATATAAGAGTATTATGACAACATAAATTGGGATGGTTAAGAGGCATCTTACTGTTTGTTATGTCCCCAAGAGCAATTCTGTTGTTTCCATTACAATCTGAATGTAAGCGGGGAATAATTGTTTTTAATTTTTTTCTGTTGGATTGACTAATCACTTTGCAGTTATCCGGAAGAGTTACATTTGAGGAGGGACGAAGATCATAACTTGGTTGAATAGAAGACTCAATGTTGATCAAATTTGCTGGACTGATAATAGCTGATCTTTCTGAATCCCTATTGCCAATAGAGGATGATCTTGAGCTGGATAGCTCATTTATATTCAAGAAAATATCAGAAGTTCTGGAGGGCAGAGGAGCACTCGGATTATCAGATTCAAATATAGGGATATTAATTAAACCATCAGTATCCATTTGATTTCGAGGCAAAATGGTTTTCAACTTCTTTCTGTTATTTTGAGAAACTACAGATTGGGTATTAGCTGAACCAATGACGGATGAAGCAGTTACATATGTCGGAACAATTGTAGACTCAATATTAAGATGGCCACCTAACAATCCAACTGTTAAATGTTAATTGCATAGTGGAATTTAAAGTAAAACTTTTAAATATCAACATGACAATGATCACGGATAAAAAATGAACTATAAAAAACCTGAGGGGGAAAAAGATTGTAAACTGGAAATGCTTGATTTCCGGCTTCTCTTATTGACAACTGTGAATTTAGGAGCACTGCTTGGACCTTCATATTAAAAATCCAAAAACATTGAATGAAACATATTTGCTACAGACATTTATATCAGAAAGAAGAAAACTAAATACTGATTGACTTAAGAATCAAAAATAATATAATAATTGTGTTAAATCCATTGAAATTATTACCAGGGGTGGAGATGGAATATTGAGAACTCTCTCCAGCATTTTCTTTTCCTGTGACATCAGGAAGTAAACATTTTAACCTGCAAATTGGGAATGAAGGGGATTGAAAGGATCTGCTCACCATTGATTGTACCTGAATTCAACTTTTTTCTAGGAGCCATCAGAAATTGAGCAAATTGCAAAAAAAATAAAATGGGACAATAGAGAAAGAAGAAGCAGCAATAAAAAAAGTTCAATTCAAATTTTTTTAGTATTTGGGAAATGATGAAAGTTTAAAATGGAGAATATCAACACATTTAAAGAGACATTAAAGGTAATTGGAAATATCCATATATAAGACTTGACTATATGAATTCTTCTATTTATTTCCATTATGAAATAACAGAGAATGCTTAACTACATATATTCCAGGAATCCCAATTAGTATTAAAAACTTTAAATATAAAAAGAAAATTGTTTAGTCAAAGAAACATATCTTGTCTATGAAATGAATGAACATTGGGATTATGACTAATAACAATCTAGAATATCTACATTGTTAAATAGTAATAACTTATTATTAAGACAAATTTAGAAATTATGAATTTATAATAAGATAAAAGAAAAAATTGAAGATTCCGCAAAAATTTAAAAGTAAATAAATCTCTTGATATATATTGATTATACTTACATATTTTTAATTTGAAATACAGATATCATAAAAAAAATTATACAAAACTGATATCTGCACATTAAAAGGGATGAAATTAACATTTCAATATATTATAACCAAACATTGGGAGGAATGTTGCCAAAATAAAATTATAAATATTATAGCAAAAAAAATAGACTATCATAATAAAAATCAAATCAAAACATGATTATAAAAACAATATTCATAAATAAATCAAAGAACCAAAGTTAAACATGACATGGCAAAACCAAAAAAAGAAGGAAAATAGATAGGTTCAAAAACAAGTTTAAAAAACCAAGATTATTTTTCAAAAGATAAAATTTCTGATCAAGCATGACTTTGGCAACTTCGTGGATGAATGCTCTGCTGCTTCCTGCAGCTCTGGGTCTAAATTTCTCTTCCCAGATTTGGGAAATTCAGGTGTCTTGATGTCAGCAATAGTCTGACTGTCACTTTCCTCATTAACGGAAATGCTGTCACCCATGATATCGTTCGACGGGGATGAAGAGTTGGAAAGTGCAACGTGGTTGGATTTCTTGTGCTTATTGATCAATTCTCGATCGTCTGAGAACCTGTCAACCACGTAGACCTTCTCTACCTTTTTAATGTGCCTCTCAGTTATAGGAACCTTGAACAAATACTCATTCCCAATCAAATTTTCAATGGGCTGAGGAACTCTGAATTTAGAGTACTCTGCAATAGCTGCTTTATCAGTTTTGTCAATGTCACCGAATTCTTACATAAAAAAAAAAAATGTCATTGTTAACAAAACAATGAGAAAACTGCTACATTTAAAAAATGATATATGAAAATCTAATGAAAGTAACTTAGAAGCACATACCTCGAAGAATATGTCCCAAACTTCAGTCACAGACTTTCCAATCATGTGTTTTACAGTTTCATCCAATAGCATGAATGTAGCATTAGATGTGCCATCAACAACACTAATATGAACTTTGAAGCGTTCTTGGCCAATGACAAACTTGTCGCATGTGAAGCACCAAAATTGGTCTTCTTTTTCGAGAACTTTCTTTTTGCACACAGTGCAACTAATGAAAGACCATCCACCACCAGGTCTGATATCAGCAATAGAAGCAACAACCCAAACCTTGCAAGGCTATTTGTTTACTTAAAATTAGAAAAGGCGTCAAACTAAAATAAACATGTAATAAGATTGAAAACAATGGACCTTAAAGTAAATGTTACTTATGAATAATCAAAGGAAAAGAGACATACTAAATTTGCAGCTTTCAACTCTTGGACTGTATAGAAAAGAGATTTTGCACTTTCTATATCTCCCTTCACAGAAATATAAGAAGAAGTAGATATTTGAGACCCATCAAAGGAACTTGAAACTGCAGTGGAATTTAACCTGAGGGGAAAATCACAATGGACTTAAGATAACTAACAATTTGAACAACAGAACGGATAAAAATAAAAAAATTGAATACTAATGATTTTTTTTACTTGATCTTGAATTATCTAATTTCGTCAGAATTTTGATCAAGAATCAATCTTGTTGCATCAAAGGTGTTAGAAACACCATTTCCATCTGTTAATTATTAGGATTAAGTCTTCAGTGATCATGAACACATCCCCATATATTAAAAGTCAAACAAAAAACTGAAAATAAAAACAACCTGTGAATTGCTTAGCCCTGCAGAGTTGAATTATTATCACCTTGTGATCCTTTAGACCTCTTCTCAAGTCCAGAAAACTCTTAAGTTCGTAGCAGTATGGATCCCAAAGTAAACACTGCACTCTAAATTTGCTGTGAAACATAAAAGGAAGAAGAAATCTTCAAAAAGCCTTAATAAATTCGCAGCACGGACTTAAGGAGAAAATGTCAATTTTAAAATGTAAATGAAAAAAAGGATAAGATTCAAAACCCCCATACTTTAGATCCTCAAGCAACACAGTCGAACTCTTGCTGCCTTTCACTGTTCCATCTTCTTTCATCCTATCCTCATTTACGTCAACAACCCTACCAATTAAATCTACAGAAATTGAATGGAAATAAAAAAGGATAAGCAAAATAGAAATTAATTGATAAACATAACTATAAAACAGGATCCAAGAAATATATGACAGCACATAAGATATTACCAAATACAGGTCCATTATGAGCCATCTTGCCATCAAGAACATCTTGCAGATTCATGAAGTTATAGATTGATAAAGGAAAACTTGGATCTTCCAAGGGCTTAATTATTGTGGTAGCATGAAACATTATGCGAAAGGGCATAGTTGTAACTAGAAAAGTAGGAGGAGAGTTCAAAACAGAAAATTGGTGAACAACACAAACATCTCCTTCATTAATTTTGTTCTCATACTTGGAGACATGGACTTTTTTCACTGAGGCATGCATTCTAGAACCCTGCAAAAAAAAATCGGTTGCATATAGAACAAAGCCAAGGTCTGAATGACTGAAATATTTAATTATTAAAGGTAAACTTTTTATATTAATTGGAAGAAGGATATCATACTCACCTGCATGTCAACAAACAGGAACTCTAAGGACTCAAGAATTTTTCCTTTTGGAGTTGTTTTCCACTTTCGACATACACGAACCTTAATTTCCCAATCCATTCTGTCTCTGGAAATTTCAGACAATGGGGTGAAGTGGCTATCCATTGAACTGTATTTACTGGAAGTTCTATGTCATTGAAATTTTAGTGTTACCAGCTCTTATAGGGAGTCAAATCACTCAATACCATAAATATTTTAGGCAGTGTATAATATTGATTTCTGTTCCACAATTAAAAAAACTAAGCAGAGAATATTGAACGTTTAATAAGGTAGTCAATATTCTTTAATAATTTAAAACATGATTAATATATTAGTCTGATAATTCTTTAAGATTATATTCTAGAATTGATTAAATATATTTCTATTTTCCATGAGTTATAGATGTTCCCATATTTATATTGATATTTAAGATGTTAATTATATTGAAGATATCAAACATTTTAAAAAACTGTGAAATTAAAAATTTTAAATAAATTCTGTCATAGCACATGCACATAACAGATCCAGTTAAGAGATTCAATTTTCAAAGACAGAGGAATCTGAGCATATGAATAAAAAACATAACAGATACAGTTCAGAGATTCAATATTCAAAGACAAAGGAAATAGTTTGCCAAATTCAAAATCAGAAGTTCTTAAGAAACAAAAACCAAATGGACAATTTTAAGAAAAAAGGGCACTGATAATGAAGAAGAAACATTAATATTCAGAAATGCAGAAACATTATTTTTTAAAAAGTATCGCAAAACGCCGCCTAGACCAAAGAAGTATCTGACTCGGATGAACTGCCACTGTCTTCAGAAGAATCTTCATTTATATCGTCACTTGAACCAACTTCAAATACCTGATCATCGGGGACTGGAAAAGATGTTGCTGGCTTATAATAGAAAAGGGACTTCTTGTGAAAAGTGAGTAATCTAGGATGCTCGCAAAATTTCTGAACACAATACTCTCGTTCTTTGGTTGTTTCCACGTGGGGCTCCTCAATCTCCACTTTCAACAACATCTCTCTTCCAATAAGAGACAGGAATACTTCATCAGGAAAATATGGTTCGCCTTTGACCTGTTAACAGGAAAAATAGAGTAAATAGGAATTTTGGCAGCAAGTATATAAAAGAGCTCAATAACAAAATTTGTATAGATATTTACCTTAAAATAAAAATTTACCAATGACTGAACTGAAGTCTGAATTATAGATGTTGCAAGATCGTTCATCAGGATCAGATTTGCAGATCCTCCAACGCCATCGACAGTTACGTGAATTTTATACTTCATAGATGGAATAAGATTTTCCCCGCATCCCGGACAAACAGTTTCAGTGGATGAATAATCCCCTATAACAGAGCAAATCTGGCAAGTGGTGTAGTACCATCCTCGTGCAACATGAATCTCTGTTATACCTCCAATGGTCCATAATTGCATAGGCTAGAATACATAACAATATGTTACAGTGGCATTTAAAATTGTGACAACAATTGGAAATAAATAAATGCTATTATGACAAATAGAAAGTTAAAATTCAATATGGCAGAATGCTTACATCTTCACAGCATGCAAGACTTTTCAGGTCATAAACAACAGTGGCTGGATCTATCAGTTCTTTTATGGAGGACCTTAAAGATTCATGAGGAAACATAGCACCATCATAGAAATAAATCTTCGTGGATTTTGGCAACCTGAAAGATATTTCTGTCAACATCGACATCTATACATTTGAACACAAATAAGGTAAAAATTCTTTAAAAAAAAAGGTCGAACAATTGATTAATATACCTGACCTTAAATTCCACAATCTCAGGAAAGAAACGGTCAACAATGACATTAGAAACATCCAAGGCAGTGGAGACACAAATTTGACCTAAAAATATAATAATAAAAGTGGTTCAAAGATGGAAAAGTTAAAAGTGCAGAAATAACTCCTAAGTTGAACTCCAAGCATCGTACCTTGGCAAATGAATTTTCTGCCAAACTGCAAGATAACCACCATGGGAAGGGATAAATTATTCCTCAACATATTAATAAAATTGGCAAGCTTGGAACGATGAGGCTCAAAGATTAGGCACCGAATACGATTGTTACTGTTAAAATAGGGATTTAAAATAAGCAACTTGAAATGTTTGATTGAAAATCAGAAATAAAAGAAACACAAACAAATCTAAAAAAGAAGTATTTCAAAAAGAACCTTAGATCTTCAAGCATTAAATGGATAACAGGATTGAGGTCTGTCCGGACACTCACGTCAACAACACGACCAATTATATCTTGAAAAATCATATCACAATACATGCAAAATTAATAAAAACACAAAGGTAAAAAATCAAATCAGGAAAGAGAAAAAATATAAAATTTAAACAAAATTATCAAAAAAAATGAAATAAACAGGTACCGTACCAAAAAGGCAGCCATCGGGGAATGTGGAACGACGTTTCACTTCAGAGTAGCTTGCAAAACTGAAACTTGATAAAGGGAAGAAATGATAATTACTTACCCTAGCAAATGTTTTCTCTTGAAACACAATCATGAATCCGTGATTTTGAACCAAGGTGGATGAAGTCTTCTGGACAACTTCAAACTTTCGAAGGTTCAATATAATGCCTTCAGTTAGATGTTTTCCAAACTTGTCGATATATGCCTTTGGAACAGTGGCTTGAATTATTGTACCCTAATCATGGGGAAGATGTTTAAATAGCAAATAGTTAGAAGAAGATGATAAATTACTTAAATGGAAATCATTGAAAACTGAAATCCCAAAACAGAGTTAGAACACATACCACCACATCCTTCATCACCACATGCAAAGAGTCAGGAAGGTTGTCAGGGCCGAAGGTCTCCCATTTACGGCATATCATAACACATAAGATAGGGTCGGCTGTAGAAGGGTTCATTGTAGCCAGATCAGTGTAATAATACGTAGACATGATACAAAGCAGGAGTTGGAATCCGTGGAGAAAAAGATTGAATGAAAACTGAAGAGACTCAAAGAGTGATCTTAGGAGTTTTAAAGATATTTAAAGATGGTATAATAACCATTAAAAAAATCAATAACAATAATTATGATTTATCTTTCCAATATTAAAATTATTAAATTAATAAAAAAAATTTATTTTAAGAAATAATAATATTAAAATAATATGAAGAGATGAATTCCAAAATAAAAACTTGCAGAATATGGAAGGCCATATAACTGTCTGTCTACGCAAGATTTACTTTAAGGGGGATTTTGAACTGCTTTTGACCATGATATTATAAGATTCAAAAAATTGGAGTATATTGTAGAGATTTTAATATATTGAATTTAACAGTTTGTCAAGGGTTGTTAGCTCAGTTGGTTGAGCACTTGAATTAGGGACTTGAGGTCTTTGGTTCGAATCCCAAGACATTGCAATTGACATAGACCAAAAAAAAAATTTAACAGTTTCATTATGGAACTTAAAAGATAAAATAGGATGTTAAATACATAAGAAAGTATTAAATAAACTGGACTATTTGAAGCAGAATAATACAAAAAGGAGAATAATATGAGATACATCTTAATAATATTTAAAAAAATTCAGAAACGGAAAGAAACGACTAAATGTCTGATCTGGCATTCTAAAGCACAGAAGCTTACGATTCAACATCAGATTGATAAAGCAACCTCAAAATAACTACAATCGGGTCCTAGTACCATTTTTAATAACTCCCATCAAACTAATCATCATAGTCAGTCAGTTCATCTGCGGAATCAAGATAATCCGAATCAAGAAAATCAGGATTAGAATCAGAGGGGGGGTATCGACAGTTCCCATGTGCTCCAAGTTGTTGATCATTTTTCCTTTGTAATGTTGAAGTAAGATAGGGCAGACACAGCAATTTTGAACATCATACACAATCACCCCACTTGGCACGTTTCGTTGCTCAAAAACAGATACTTTAAAAAGAAATTCCCTGCCAATAAGATGCATGGCTAATTTCGTAATATCAGGGATAGGAGAAATCTGCAATTGAAAGAATGAAATAGCTTGATTAAGGGAAAATCACATATTTTATATTATCTGCAAAAAAAAAAAGATGATCATAAAGGAACCTTACATGTCTGTACATTCTGATTAAAGAGGACACCTTACTTTCTATTAAAAATGTAGCCACTTGATTTTCAATGATGAAACAACCTTTTGCCCCCTTCTCATCGACAACATCTAAAAATACTCTGAAATTGGCTGCTGAGGAAAGATTTTGGCCGCACTTTCGACAAAACACATAGAAATAGACACCACAAAATTCACTGGAACAACGGGAACAATGTACCCAGAACCAACCCAAATCAGAGCGTATATTAGTTACAGTACCAATCGTCCATAAATTCATCACCTACAGTAAAGTGTGAATTTTCAGAATAAAGGTAATTATTAGACATAGACATTAATGAGTCTAAAGAAAAAAAACATAACCTGTTCAAAATAAGACAAATGATTTATCGAGTAAACATCTCTTCCTGGACCACCCAACTCCCTTCTGCCAGATTTAAGAAGCGGAGTCAGAAATTTAGCACCATCAAAAAAGAGCCTGACTCCTTTAAGGTTAAACCTGTAGGATAAAAAAAATCCGTTTATTTCAGATGCAAACCATAGGGAGAATTTATAATTAAGAATAAGAAGGAAAATCAAGAAATAATAAAGGGGAGACTAAAATGAAACATGACAATATAAATAGGGAATCGGAAAGATAAAAGTAAAAAGTTAAGAATATAACCTTGAATAATATGACTTAATTTCCTCCAAGAACGGGTCACAGATAACATCCGTAACAGGAGCTTGAACAGAGACACACACTTCATCTAAATCAGAGCACAACATGCAAAATAAGAAATTAAAAAAGGTCAACAATTAAAAATCAGTCATGAAACAATGAATAAAGTTTTTCTTAAACAAAGAACCGCAAATGAAGTACCTTTGAAAATATCCTTCTTACACAACTGAAGAATTATGACAAAAAATTTGCATCTTCCTGTTTTACATAGCTGTGGATATTCCCCGACCTTGAAAATATAAGGATTGGATAGCCGGCACACCAATCTATTGTTCCTGGTTTTTCATAGAATTAGTAGGTTGAAATCGAATTAATAATATTCATCAGAAATTGTTAATTAGACAAAAAGCAGTTAAAAAAGCAAATATAAAGATATAAAAAAAACAGATTGAGAAATATTATTACTCCAAGTCTTGTATCATGAAACGCATGCAACCGTCACTGTCGAGACAATCATCAAAGTCGACAACGCTTCCAATCACGTCTGCAATGTATAAATTCAAAATCAGAGGAAAAGGAAAAAAAAACACTGCCATGAGTTAAAGTAAAAGGACAAAATATAACATATTAATGTGAAAGATTTATATGAAAAACGATAAATTACATACCAAATAAAGGACCTCCACAAAATGTAGAGTAGCCAATGATATCAGGAAAAGACTTGAAAAGGAAACGTGATTCATTGAAGGATGAATCATCACTGATGGAAATTAAGGTTTCATCAACAAATATTAACATATAAGGAGTTGCAGTCATCTCGTTGGATTTGGATTTTTCAACCACATCAAAACCTCGCAGTTGGTAGATATTGCCTTCCAAGAACAAACCTTCAAATTTTGGGTACAAATGTTTAGAGACAGAAGCTTGAATGGTGTCCCCCTACAAATTAAACATAATATTCAAAATACAGATCAGAACAACTTCAAATACAGAATTGTCGAAAGTGTTTCCAGAATAAACGCATAAACTCACATCTTTATCAACCAATAAGAGTTCAACGGATTGTATTAACATATCAGGTCCCAACGTAGTCCAAGCCCTGCGAAGCCTGACACATAGAATTGGATTCTCAGAATTTGGAGAAAGTAGAGAAACAGAAGCGAACATTTTCAAAATTCAAAGCTTCTAGATCTGAAGGATTGATTGTAAAATTATGCAGAAAAGGTGAAGGAAAGAGAACGGAAGCTTAAGAGTTTATTAGGGTTGCATTAATAATTAATAAAGATTACAAACAAAAAACGGTTGATATATATTCAATAAATAATATTAATATATTAATATAGTAATTAATTTAATTGTTAAAATTATAAAATATACAAAAAATATAATTAAAAATCACATGATAAAACAGAAAATTAAACTATTGAAAATGAGTTGGAAAGGAAGAACAAAACAACATTAATACTAAATACATTCCCACAATAGAATTGATGATAAGGATAAAAACAAAATCACAATCTGGTAAGGTATAACATACATCATTACAAAAAATTTAAGAACATCAACAAAATGGGAGGGAAAAAGATTTAAAATAGATGAATATCTATGTTCATTGATGACACATTAAAGGGTACAAACTTCAGCTGCAAATCCGAAAACTTAAACGTGTAGAAGAGGAAATGGATAAATGGGCAGAAGCGGTTTATGAAGATTCAGCATTTGGCCACCATCTTCAAAAACTTCAACATCGTAAAAATTATCACGGCCCTAAACATGGAACGACGCTATAGATAAATCCAACATGAAACCTTCCAATAAGATGATGAACCTCAGAAGGAATTGAACGCTGAACAGAGGTCACTGGAATAACAACTTCAACAAACAGTTGTGGAACCTGCTAAATGAATAACACAAATACTTTAAATATAACAAATAAGAATTTGAATCAGAAATATGAAAAACTGGAAATATCGGAAAAATTCGATTATGCTTACAAATTCAAGATTAAATCAAACCTTTCAAGAATTTTCCTTGAAAGAGATGGAAGAGACGTCAAGAGTTGAAGGCAGAAGAGAGGTTTCATCTATTAACTTTACCTTTAATGGATTATTACAGACGACAACCTTATGCGCTTCAGGAAATAAAATGGAAAGGAGATTGTATCACAAATGGGAAATGAAACAACTATTTACCAAGAAAATATATTAAATGGGAAAATAAAATAATTATGTTTAACTGTAATTTCAAAGGAAAGTTCACATCAGGATCAACGTTAACTAATTCAAAAGTATAAGGGACTTTAGAATAACCGTTCCTTGCCCATTTACAGCATTCGAACACACACTCTAAAAGTTGATTGGCTGCTGTTGAAGGTCTATGACACAGTCATAACTTGCCATGATATATCTGCAAAGGGTGCATAACATGGAAAAATGAAAATGTAGATATTGATTTTAACTGGAAAGGAAACAAAACAGAACAGGGATTCAGAGAACAATATTACTAAGTGAAATATTAATCAAACAGGTTAAAAATACCACAAATATGCTATGATAAAATGATTCATGTCTACCAAATATTTTGAAGTGTATATGTACCACAACATGTATTTGATTACATAAATTTTAAGGACGTCGGAATGCTCAATATATGAACTGCAAATTACAATAGGACATTTGGGAGATTTTGGATGAAAGGAAAACTTAAAATTCAATACACAGCCATTCGAACACGATAGGAGAATACTGATATTAAACCGATGAAAATGGAAAAACAAGATGATAGAGTATACCTCGATCGGCCCCAACAAACTTCGATACAGCAGCGTGCATCAAAACAGAAAACTGAAAAAACAAAAACGAAAGAAATACAAACGATTAGAGAACAAAAACCCAAGAATTCGACAAAACTTGAATTTGGGATGGACGGACGAGAGAATTCTAAATCTACAAAATTGAATATGTATTTGAATACACAAATTTTAAGGACAACTGATTTCTCAATATAGGAACTGCAAATTACAATAGGACATTACTGAGGATTTGGGATGAAAGGAAATCTTAAATTTCAATACACAGACATTCGAACAAGATAGGAGAATACTGATATTAAATCGATCAAAATCGAAAACACAGAAGATAGAGTATACCTCGATCGGCCCCAACAAACTTCGATACAGCAGCGTGCATCAAGACAGAAAATTGAAAAAACAATAACGAAAAAAATACAATCGGAACAAAGGACAAAAACCCAAGATTTCTACCTGCAAATTACGATAGGAGAGGGTTGAACATAATTTGAAAAGAAAAATTGAAAATCAGTACATAGAGCATCGAGGCCTGAAAAAATGAAGATTCAAAAACGATAACAATACAAATGAAGATTCAAGAACGGAAATCAAATAATATTACATACCTAGGATTTCGGATCAAAGGACAACTGAAAATTCAATATACGGCCATAAGAACACGATAGGAGAAATCTGATTTTAAATCGACGGAAATCGAAAAAACAGTCGATAGAACAGTCGAACAAACGAACAATCGAACAGAGAACGATAATACACTGGATTTTTCATACCTTGGAATTGGGATGGAAGGAGGATCGATTATGACAATCTAGGATGAAAGGAAGATTATACCTTGAGCAGTCCCCTTTTTCAGTTACCACACGGAGATGAAGATTGAAGGAGCCAGAAATTGAGGAGAGGAGCATAGAAAATGGAAGAAAATAAAGAATTTACAGTTGTTTTATCGAAAATTTAAGATTCAATTAAATTTCTGTTTGAATTATAATTTTTATTCTTAAATTTGAAATACAAAGAGAAGAAATGATTTCAAATGGGTGTGAACGCAAGAAAAATTAAGACAAATTGAGCATTCTGATTGGACAATTGAATTTCAATTTGATCCAAGGTGGCACAATTCTCTGTTCCTATTGGCTAATTGGATTATTTTGTTTCAGGAATTATATATTATTAAGATTGTATTCAACTCGGATTTGTAAAAATCCATTCAAATCCGGAGGGATTCAATTAAGATTTTAAAAAAATGTAGGTTTTCAAAAGTTTATAAATTTTAAAAGTTTATTGATTTTGTTGGATTCTCTTGTACTAAATTTGACTTTTAAAAATTTCTCATAATTACGACTTCTTTACATCACAAAAATAAAAATCACACAAAAACTTCCTTACAACACAAAAATTCAAACACAAAAAAATAAAAATCACACAAAAATTCACACACAAAAATTCAAACACGAAAAATAAAAATCACGAGCAATAAAAATAAAATAATTGTTGGTTATTTAACAAGAGTTACACAAATCACAATATTAAAATAATCAAACTTATATTTGAGAAAATTGATCTTATCATATTTTTGTTAAAAATAATTATTTATACATGATATTAATAATAAATTATTTTGTGATAAAAATAAAAATTAGAATAATTAGAATAATAATGTATTTTTTTGTTTTACTAAAAAAATTGTTTTTTTTAATATACAAGTATATTCATATACATTTCTATCAAAACTTAAGTCTACCAAAGTTTATGTAAATCAATAAAAAGTACATATTTTACAATTGTTTGAAATATATGAAAATGTATATAAATCAATAATAAAATCGGTCAAACTCTCCATAAATTTTATAAATTTTCAAAATTTAGGGACTTTTTAAAATCCAAAATAAATAAATATAAAATACTAATCAATACACCCTCTTGAGTTTGTGCGGATGATTTCAATTATTTAAAGAAAAACTCCTGTAATGAAAAATTGAAAACCTTAAAATGGTCCATTTTTTTATTTTATATATTTATCAAAAAATACTTCAAATATTTAATAAAGTGTTTTTTTTTGGAACTTGAGATGCCAATAATTAAATATTTGAATCCATACATTTCCAATTTTATAATTTAGTTAAAAAATCTTCTAAATTGCAAAAAAATATTTTCTAGATATTTTTATTTGACTAATGGAGTTTGATGAAAGTTATTGCTATCTATTTTATAATAATAAAATTATTTTTTTTTAAATAAATATTTTACAATAATAAAATCTTAAAAAAATACTTTTACTTTTTTAATTTAAAATATAATTTTATCTTTACTTTTTAATTTATTTTTTTAAGTTTACTTACAATTATTATACTTTTAAATTTAAAAATACATATAATATCCTTATATTTTTAGCAAAAAATAATATTAATTCTGTCTTGCGCCAATAGTCATATATTTATTTATTTTTTAATTTACAAAGAACATGTGACAATTTATTCAAAAATATTTTCTTAATTTTAGTGTTTGAAAAAATGATCATATAATTTAAAAATAGAAAGTATTTTATAAATAAAGTAAATTAGATTATTGAGAAAATCAATAATAATTGTAATGAATAGTTTTTTTTAAAAGTATATTTTGATAAAAAAAAATAAAAGATAAAATTTATTTTTAAGTTAGAAAAGTAAATAAGTTGCAATAAAAAATTTAGGAATATACATAGATGGGGGCAATTATAATTTTTATATTAAAATTTACTTTCATTGTTTCGTTTAATATTAAATTAGGGCAACATTCCCAAAATACCATTAACAATTAAAATAATAATAAATAATTTAATATAAATAACATGCTTAATTGTTATATTAATTAATAATTTAATTTAAATCTATGTCACTTTATGACATAAATTTTTATCAAATGCATTCCAAGACAAAACAGCAACTGAAAAAAGGAAAAAGATAAGAAACATCAGTGAATTAAAAAGGATAAAAAATCAGTGTTGAATAATTTTTAATTCGCTAAAATAATGTAGACAAGAATATCATTGAATAGCAAGATAAGAAACAGCTTTACACTGAATAATTTTTGTAAATTAATTAATTATTATTAGGTGATATAATTAACACTAGGTACGTATATCAATTAATAATCACAATAGGGGTAGTTTACTCATCCTGTATATTTAATGCTGTCCTAGTATATGAATATAAAATAATAAAGACTAATATATGAAAGAATATGAAAATTATAGAACCCTTACAATATAAGAATAAAAAGAATTAGTATTTTTTTTAATAATAACAATTAAGGAGTCTTAAACATTAAAAATACCAAAATTTTATTACTTACAAAATAAAAAAGTAAAAATAATTTATTTTATTTTTCTAAATTGGAAATTACAATATAGAGAAAGGAAGTCGTGTTTGTACAAACAACCGACTTCATTATGTACTCCTCGTAGTAATAGCAGTAAGTTAAAAACCCGAAACAAGTAGCCGGGGACGAACTAGGGCTCGCGGGATTGAAATTCCACTCTCTCGGAAACCCTAATTTTTTTTTTGGTTCCCCGTGCCCGAAAACCTATTCGATCACCGAAATTGAATTTCGTATTACCCTTTCAATCAATTATTATTTGAAAGACCGAATTTTCGCAGGTTAGATCTTAGGTTTTTAGTTTGGAGTTGAATCGGTGGATTGATTTAGGATCGAGGTGTTAAACGAGTACAGTAGATTCGAATGGGGAAGAAGAAGAAGAGAGGAGCGGTAGATAAGGTGTGGTGCTACTACTGCGACAGGGAGTTTGAAGACGAGAAGATATTGGTGCAGCATCAGAAAGCGAAGCACTTTAAGTGCCACGTCTGCCACAAGAAGCTCTCCACCGCCGGCGGCATGTCCATCCATGTCCTCCAGGTTCACAAGGAACAAGTCACCAAGTACGTCCCTTTTACATCTCCCTCTCTAGTCTCCTACTGTTTTGAAACTATGTTGCATTATCGTATTATTCGTCCTTTTGTCTTTAGGATCTCGGAAGATTCGACTGTTTCGATCGAATATTCTAACGTTTGAATTAATTGGTTTGATGTAATGGCTTTGAAAATCCTGTATAGCTTGTACAGATTATGATTAATATTTGATTAAGTCTATCTGGTTAACGATGCTAGTAGAATCTTACAATGATATAATTTGGTGTTGTTTATCAGAGTTCCAAACGCAAAACCCGGAAGGGAATCAACGGAGATTGAAATATATGGAATGCAAGGAATTCCACCTGATGTACTGGCATCACATTATGGAGAGGAAGGTATGTCTCAATTTTCTGATTATACTGCTCCTAAGTCGAGGTTTCAGTTGTAGGCCAGAAGTCTATTAAATTGGCAAAAAGAACCAATTAAACTGGGACTCGTGAAATTTATCTTTTGACGATTTTGAGTTAGCAGCTGTGTTCTTTTAAAATATCACACATAATTCTATGATACTTGGTTGTTCAATGCTAAACCAAAGTAAACTGAGCTCTAGCAGTTTTTGTCTCTTTTATCCTCTTAAGTTCTTTCCATATGTATCTAATATTGGTTATTATTGTAGGGGAACATTAATTTCAAATAATTACTATAATTCTAGTAATAAAATGATTTGTGTGACTCAATTAGAACAACTAACATTTGATTGGATTGGATGATGGAATATTGAGAAGTTGATTCATTTAAGAAACATAAGACTTTAGAATGAAAAACCAAACCAAGCCACTTTATTCCAACCAAAATTCGTAACTCTATTTTCTTCATCTTGAATTTTTTTTGAAGCTTCACATCCCTTTATTTCACTAATTATCATATGATTTTCGGTTTCTGGACCGATTTTTTCATTTATCTATTTTCCATTGTTCTTTTGCAGAAGAAGAGACCCCATCAAAAGCAGCTAAAGTTGATCTTCCTACCTCCCAAGTTGGTGGTGTAATACCAGGATCAGTAGGAATCGGGTATCCTCCCCAGCAAACTTTGGGACAAATGCCTCAACTGTAGGTTACTATGTTACTCCTCTTTAGTTAATCATATGCTGCTTACGTATAATATAGGTTGCACATTTAATTAAAGGTGGAAAATGTGGGAGTTGTTTTTGTCTGGCCGTAGTCGTGTAGAAATATAGCTGGATATTGACTAAACTTAGTAATTGGATTTGTGCATGTTCATTTGATTTAAATTATGCAACTTTCTTACCCTTCGTTTCTTTGATACTTGAACCCATGGAAATCCCTCTACTGGCATCTTACATTTTTGGAAAAGTTAAGTTCATGTCGAGAATATATATTTGGTCTTCTTTGTTTACACTTCTAGTTAACAGTATTAAATAATAAAATAGGAAATAAAAATCCACTTGGCACGGAACCTGAATTTGTGCAAATTGTATCTAACCTGGCTTATTTGGATGTGAATGCAGTTACAATCCCAGAATGCCAATGCCTCCAGCGGGTTGGCAGATTCCATCTCGGCCACAACTTTGGTATCCTCATCATCCTGGTGTCTCTGTTCCACCTGGACAAGTGGGTTTGCCTCATCAACCTTTGTTTCCTGTACATAATGTCCGACCTGTGCCATCTCCAACACCCCCTGGGCTTCAAACATCATTACCAATCACTCCTCCGGGGATTGCTGCAACTACACCTCCGGTTCCGATTTCTCAGCCTTTATTTCCAGTGGGCCCTAGCAATAATATGCCCCCTCAAAGCTCCCCATTTTCTGCTCCTATGCCTCCAATGAGTATACATAGTGGATCCTATACAGAAATGAATAATGCAGAACCTCATTTTGGTGGCCCTTTGTCCGCAAATAGCTATCAGGCATCAGGAATTCCAGGTTCGTCTTTCCTTGTCAATCTTTTTACGGTATCTTTGTCTTTTCTTTTAGTCAAATTGAAATATTGACTTCTTAACACTAAGTAGGTAAATAGAAAAAGAAATCATGGTCACACAAATACTGAAGTTAATTTATAGTGGGCCTGGAAATATTTTTTTATATTGGAGAACATTATTAATTCTCTGTCTGGTGGTTCTTTCACCTTTCATTCCCAAAATTTATACTGTAGTATAATTTAGAAAACTTGAGTAATAAATTTTTATTTTGATCATCACTATTTTTTTTGGAAACAGCAACTCCTATAAATTCACATTCCTATGCTTCTGGTCCAAATACCAGTGGCCCTTCTATTGGGCCACCTCCGGTAATTGCAAACAAGGCTCCCGCCGTTCAGCCTGCAACAAATGAAGTCTATTTAGTTTGGGATGATGAGGCTATGTCCATGGTTAGTTTTTCTTCTTCTTTATAGAAAGTTGTCCAAATGATGTTTCTTAAGAGTTGTGCATTCGGCTAAGTTTTTTGGCACTTCTGATTTAACTTTTTTTCAGGAGGAAAGAAGAACATCATTGACAAAGTATCAGGTGCACGATGAGAATAGTCAGGTAAGTCATAATAACCTTGTAATGATATATTTTTCATGGGTATTGGGTTCAGCTGATCAAATATCCTGGTGGCTGGGCTTTACTTATTGCGGTTTTTTAGATTCACTTGTTTGCTCTTTGTTTAGAGGTGTTTTCATATGTGCTTCAATTCTCTTATTAAAATGAAAGAACAATCATGTTTATCAGTTTCATGTCTATTGCTACTTTTGAACCCCATTAATATGATGGGGCTCTTTTTCTTTCTTGGCCATTCTACGGTTGTCGAGCAATCTCACCGATTTTGTGGTCCAACAAAGGTACAAGTCAAGTAGGTACCGTTTTTTGTTTCCTTTGCAAATTAGTAATTTAATTTCTGTCTGGAATGTGTGCTGCCTGCAATCACTCCAGGAGACTTCAGTAGCCTCACACAAGGTTAAGAACTGAGTGTATGTATTTAATATACAGGAATTTTATTTGTTAATAATTTTTTCGTTTTGAATTATAGTATGCTTGATCACAATGTTTGAGTTTGGGTGAAACAACTATTATTACCCAACAGACTTATGCCCATTCCTGTCTCCATAACCATTTTTTTTTTAAGATCGAACGTGAATACAATGGGTACAGGTCAGCTCCTTTTGCAAAGTTTGTATCTACCGGCTATATTATCAAAAGCTCGAATACTATTATGCTGCTGGTTATTACAATTGGCCGTTTTTTTTTTTTTTTGGATCCCCTAACATTAATTTGCTGGGGACATCTTTTTCAGATGAGCTCGATTGATGCAGCAATCGACAAAAGGATATCAGGGAGCAGGCTTGCGGGTCGCATGGCTTTTTAGGGGATGATTTGTGTCATTCTAACTGGGCTCGGAGATGCCCCCACTCCTCTAACCAGCGCATATTGTTTCGAGAACGAGATGATATTTTATTTACCTGTTGTATTCTTTATGCCAAAAGTTTTGAGGAATAGCCTTTACATACTACTCTCTCTTCAGCAGATTTGAAATAAGATATTTTTTTCCATTGATTCATGTAATCTGAGATGGTCTTTACTAAACAAGCACTGAGGTTTATGCAGTTGGTTTGAAATTTATTTTTAATTTTTTTTATCCTTTTTCTTTCAATGCTGGGTTATTGTTATTTGTTTTTATCCTTTTATCTAATTTAGACAGGGAATATATATACATAAAAATATTTTGCAAGTATTATATGATAAATAAAAGTGAAGAAGGTACTGAGTGAGAAAAGGGCAAAATCCAAGAGATAATTGGTGGTTACACAAGCAAGATTAAGTAGTCAAAAGTCATTAATGTATCAACAGTTTTCAAGACCTGAAACTGAAGTTGACACTGTTGACAGACGTCTAGTAGCAGAAAGGGATTAAAGCCTAACTCATGTTTTTATCACTAATAACGCGTTCTCGTCTCGTGCTTGATGATCGTATATTTTTACGAATTATTAAGAAAAATAAATGTTATACATCTATGTTAAATGAAAATTAGCGATACATATTTTAACGGGATGTTGAAAAACTTTGGATTGAACATGACATAAAATGTGTGGTAAAGTATTATTGATTGTATACTATATACTACTACTGTTTAAGCAACTATTGGGGTGAGGAGGTTTGTTGAAGGAGACACGCCTTTTCCTTTAGAGGGAGATTTCTTGAAGGAAAACCCGATTTTCCCAATCTGAACACCCAAGCTTTTTCCATTTATAGAGATGATGGAGGAGATCGATTGACGAAAACAAGACACTGCGTGAGTGTCTGAATCTGATTAATGGTGGAGGACAAATTCAGTCAATAGTAGCGTAGCCTGTCTGCAGTGCACACTCACTTCTAACATTTCCACAAATAAAACCACTAATTCAAATACTAATAAATGCTACTAACATTACTTGTTTGTAAGTTTCTTTTGTAAATTCACAAAGAAAATTAACAAACACTTAGAGTAATATTTTACAATTAATTAATTGCACTTTCTTCTTTTCTTTGTGTTCTACCGATAGGAATGAGAAAAAACATTGAAATATCAAAAATATTGTATCGAAAAATATTGAATTTTGGAATGATATCGTTTTACATTCTTCAAAATGACAATTTCAGTAACCTACCCTTACGATATAAATATAAGTTCTATGCACAGATGCACCTCACCAACAAAATATGTTGATAGTCAAACGTTCATGAATAGATAAAATTGGGGAAGGCATAACTGGAACGATCAACTTAAGAGTTAAGGTAAATTGATTAGCTATCAGGTCTAACATAACTCGAACATTAACTTAAGAGATCAACTTAAGAGTTGAGGTAAATTGACTAGCAATCAAGTCGACTGATTGGTATTTAGTATGCATTGGAACACATGTAATTTAGAACTAGTGTAATTACACATTACACATAAATTATATTATTTCTTAATTTTCATGTTAAAAAAAATGATACATTTTTTTTATTGAAATTAAGTTAATAATTATTTATCTCTTGAAAACAATACGTTTAAAAAAAATGATGAGAGCTCTAAAAGGAATAATCGAATGATAAAGTTTGTGGTAATGTGAGTTTAATTATCCGGCGACTCAAGTTCGATCTTTGAGTGAAATAAATTTTTATTAGAATATTATAGAGTTTGTCATGAGTGAGACATGTTGGCTCTCTACCACAAGTGTATGCTAATTAGGCACATGAGATATGCCGGAGAGTGTTTGCTTGCTACTTGAGCACATGAGATATGCCTGATCGAGGAGCCAACGATGTTCTCTCCTACAAATGTCTGCTTGACATCTTTCGATTTATATCCTACCCAATCGAAGAACCGACGATCGCGATCGGGTAAGGTGGAGTATTTCGTTTATAAAAAATATAAAATCATGAAGAGATTTATAAAAAAGAACATATGCATGGTATTTTCCATTTTGTGTGCCTATTAATTACTTGGTCTGCTTGAGTAGTGAAATTCACGAGTCTTTCATTGGATCGATGTCTCTCTGAAAATATTATTTCCTGTCAGATCGAAAGACACGATCTGCTTTATTACGTCCTTCCTTCCTCGGCATTGACATGAAAACACTAAAATGATAGACCAATGCAAATGCACATCTCCGATCCATCACAAAACAATATCTTTCACCGCCTTTTCTCACAAATGAAATAAAACAAAACAAAACACAAAATCAAAATCAAAATCAACTCAACTAACAATTTTACATTTATTCTACAAAATTCAATTAGACAATGAAAATATCATATTACTTCATGTTTGTTTTCACCTCTTCCTATTTATATATAAACAACGTCCCCCTCAACAAATCATTATTTTCGACCCCTCCACTGAAATCCACAACTCAGAGTTTTCGTTTGCCATTTATATATAAACTCCATAACTAAAAATCTGAATTCACAATGGAGCCTTTCTACACCCCAATAAACATTCAGTACGCATTCCCTTGGAATATTCCACACAACAACATGAACCCATGGATGGACAGCCGAATCTGGAGCCGGCTCCCTCACCCCCTCCTGGACCGCATCCTCGTCTTCCTCCCTCCTCCGGCCCTCTTCCGCTCTCGATCGGTCTGCAAGCGCTTTTACTCCCTCATCTTCTCCACCTCCTTCCTCCACCTCTACCTCTCCTCCTCCCCCCGCCTCCACTGGTTCATCTTCTTCAACCACCACCAAAACCAGCTCCCCAAAACCACCATCTTCAAAACCACCACCTCCACCACCAGAGCTGCCTCCTCCTCAGCCTTCCTCTTCGACCCCGACTCCCTCAAGTGGTTCCGGCTCCCCAATATCCCCACCATCCCCGCCGGATTCTCCCCGGCGTCCTCCTCCGGCGGGCTGACCTGCTGGGTCTCCGACGAGGCCGGGTCCAAGACCATCCTCCTCTTGAACCCCCTGACGGGCTCCCTCCTCCAGCTCCCCTCCACCCTCCGCCCCAGGCTCTGCCCCTCCGTGGGCCTCTCCATCACCCCTTCCTCCATCGACATGGCCTTCGCCGGAGACGACATGATCTCCCCTTACGCCGTCAAGAACCTCACCTCCGAGGCCTTCCACATCGACGCCGGCGGCTTCTACTCCATCTGGGGCACCACCGCCCCTCTCCCCAGGCTCTGCAGCCTCGAGTCCGGCCGGATGCTCCACGCCAACGCCCGATTCTACTGCATGAACTACAGCCCTTTCAGCGTCCTCTCCTACGACGTGGCGGCCAACGAGTGGTGCAAGATTCAGGCCCCCATGCGGAGGTTCCTCAGGTCGCCGGGCTTGGTGGAGAGTCGAGGGAAGGTGTTGCTGGTGGCGGCGGTGGAGAAGAGCAAGCTCAACGTGCCCAGGAGCTTGAGGATGTGGGCCCTGCAGGACTGCGGGACCGTGTGGGTCGAGATCGAGAGGATGCCTCAGCAGCTCTACACTCAGTTTGCGGAAATCGAGGGCGGCCGAGGGTTCACCTGTGTTGCGCACGGCGATCATGTCATCATACTCGTCAAGGGGGAGTCGGATAAGGCGCTCATGTTTGATTTCTGGGGGAAGAGGTGGGTGTGGGTCCCACCGTGCCCTTACGTTGATAATAACAACGAGTTGCTAGGGTTTGCGTACGAACCTAGGGTTGCTGTGCCGATCACTGGGCTTCTCGAGCAGCTTACGCTTCCGTTTACCAGTTTCGGCGCGTAGGTCCGGCCGAGTTCGCTTTTTAATTTGAAGTCTAGTAGTGTGTGTTCTTTTCCTGTTTTCTTACTGTGTGTTGTTTGTTGATCTCTGCAATTTGAATGTCCTGTAATATATTCTGTTGTTGTATTGATCCAGCTTTAAAATGATGATAACAATGACATAAAATGACCTCAAACTCTACATGTAGTTCTGGTACATAATAGAGTACTTAATTAATATAACAAACTAACTAATGGTGTAACGATATCAAGCGGTGGGCATTTGCCAAAAGGGGACGTGTCATTCTAAATTTCAAACGGCTCTTTCAGAATCGAACAAAACAAGAACTCGTTTATATATAACACATCAGAAACCGAGTTTGTGCAGTGAGAGGAGGGAGCCCTGTGCACCAAGTATTAGGTTACTTAACTCTCACCATGAGAATGAGATGAACATCCCTCTTGAATATGGCCCTCAGCTCCTCGTTAGCTTCCATACCTATCCTCCTGCAAAATATCCATTTTTTTTCCATATTGTGTGTGTGTAGTTGTTTTACAAAAAAAAAAAAAAACATAAAGACAATATTAACCCTATTTTGGAGCCCTTCTTCCCAACAAGTATTTTCCGTTGGCTAATCTTGGGAGTGATGAAATGTTGCTCGATTCGGATGGAGCCATTTCTAAACTCTGTCCATCCCATCAAGCGATGTTCGATGCCATATGGGATTTCCTACAATCATGATAAATAATCAAGATCAATAACAAAAATAATCTGGAGTCATCTTCCAACGTAATCATTTACCACAATTTCAACTGTGAGAAAACCAAACATTACCTGATGCACATGATCTAACAGTCTCTCTCTCACGACTTCTAGTGATATATTCTTCATGACTTCTTCACTCATGACGAATGGATCTTCATCCCACGGCCTTTTTACTCCCTAAGCATTAAAGCAGATTTAAATAAACCAGCTGTGATGCTTCAAGCTTCTCCACGTTATGTATAACTAAAATAGCATTTTTGTGATAGTCGATACGGTGAAATCTTTATTTATCAGATAAACATGGACATCAAGTAACGATAATTGCAGCGCAACCTACATTCTCTGAAAAATCCGTCATAGATCACTACTCCTGTTGTTATAAACACTAGAGTTTTATGCACATTTAGTGATTTAGCTTGAAACTTGCTATCACCACCCCTTGAAACAAAAATAATTGAAATTCCTAAAACAAATAACGACACTGTCTAAAATAGTAACAAACTCCCACATCCTCCATCCGGTGGTAGCACAAAAACCAAAACAAATAAATGGAAGAAACCCTGATATCATGTCGAGTTAACGAGTTTTCAAATACCTGTTCAATTAAATACTGGGTAAGATCTTTTACTCCAACACCCTTCAGCCCTGATATCATGAATAACCTATACAAGTGTAATATCAGGCACCATGGTAGTATAGACAATTAACAGAGGGGGAAGGTGACCATGATTAACATACCGTTCATATCCAGGCAGGTCTTTGAATTCTTCAACAACCTTCAGCAGATCACTCTTCTTTGTGACCAAGTCAACTTTATTCATGCATAATACACGCTTCTGAGTCGTGTTTTTTATGGAACCCATTCTTTCGACCAATCTCACCACACGTGAATCAGGTCTAGATTCATGAAAGATTAAGGTAAATGTGTGATATATATTACTGCAAACTTATTTTTTGAGAATGAACGAAATTCCATTACTTAGGCCAGAGCCTCAAGTATTACATCAGAAAAAACAGGATCCGGGCAATTAGATAGTTCACCATCATCTCTTGCAACATTTCTAGCCAAAAGAGGAGCTATCTTATAGCCAGTCCTACGAATCTGGACAAAGGAAATGTTTCACTTCTAATTACTCTTTTCGCTCACTTTTTTTAACATTTCTAGTACCAACTAATTCAGCCACCTATGCACCTAGTAACACTGTCCAGGACTAGATACAAATAATATAAAATGGTTTGTCTGACATCTATTATCAGTCGTCAAATCAATAGTTGATTATTAGATTCTAATATTGTGTTTGATTTAGTTAAATAATTAAACTTGTAGTACATGGATATTAGAAAAGTGGGAACACATATATATAGTTCCTTCACCAACTTGGTATTATAAGTTTATAACAGGCAACATGAGTCCGGATGATTTTTTTAGTGTTATATACAAAAACATCAATACTCAGTGTGCACTACAAGAACATTGCGTTCGGAAATCGTAATAGTACATCAATGCCTAACATCCATGAAAAAAAGGTATATCTGTAGTAAGACTCAAGCCTGGAGGTTCAGCCAATTATAACCAGATAAGAAAATATTAAGATTAACAAACAGATTCAAAGCAGAGAAAGGAAAGTGGTACCTAGTTATATGTCTGTGAATGTCAAATATAACGATCAGCACATCATACAGGTTAACGGAACCCCAAGAACTTTCGTTGCGAACTTTGATATCACTATAAGGAAATCCACTCTTCTTTAGCATAAGTCCCGGTGTATCAAAGAAGCACTACATGAGCATTCAGAATAAGTCAGAATAGTCTATAAAATGAATAAGCTTTTTCACATAACAGAAAATGCAAATACGTTACATCACGTTGACTGAGGCAAACGCATCCCCTCAGCCTATGTAATCATTGAGATAAATAAATGCACGAGAGATAATCAGCGAACAATAAAATAATCCTCAAAACATTAGAAGGAACACGTCTGTCATAAGCACACAAAAATAGCCCCAAGCCCCGTAACATCTCCCACATTCTCTACTCACTCAAATAACACAAGCTTTAGGCAAATGCTTGAAATCATTCTAAATGCTGCAGGGATATTTTAAGCTGGCTCTTGACAAGAAAAACGTAACTGCTTCTTGCCCATCTAGCATTTCCAAGGAATGATGAACAATACTTTATCAACATACATATCCAGAGCCACTCTAAAGATTTTTTGGAATCAGTAAGACATGAGCACTTACAACTTGTGTATCCCTTTTGGTCAAAACACCCAACACTTCGTGTGTTGTGGTATTAATCTTCCGTGAAACAGCTGAAACTTTAGTCCCAACCTAAAACTCAGATAAAAAGATGATGGAAATTTCAGAATGTGTTCAATAAGCAATGATCACATCTTTCCCGATTATTTCAATTAGAATGCAATAAAAAAACATGCAAAAATAGCGAAGCAGACCATGGAATTAGTGAGGGCAGACTTTCCAGCATTTGGAGCCCCAATAATACCGACAGAAACCGACTTCTGATCCTCCTCCTTCACCTCCCCCTCCTCCATCTCCTCGTTCCCGTCTTCATCCAACGCCGACTCTAGCAGAGCCTTCGCAAGGGATCCTGCCTTTTTCTTCTTCTCCTCCTCTCTCTTCAGAATTCTGAAATGCGAAACATCTTCCCCGAACACTTCGCTTTTCACTCTGTCCCGATACTTCTCGTCCCAAGCCGGTTTCTCACTGCCGTCACCGTTCGAACTGAGATTTAAATCGGCGAATTCGGAGCTATCGAAAACGGCGTCGTGAGCGGAGGCGTATTCTTCGGGGTTTGGGGGTAATGGGTCATCGGGCTGAGGCTGGGCCGAGTAGAAGCGGTTAAAAAGGGCGGAATTTCTGGTGGTTTTTTGGGGATGGGAGGATACGGCGGTGGTGGTGATTGAGGTCAGCGTTCTCAGTGCCCTCACAGCTTTCATTTCAAACTCAAATGAATGGGCATGGAAAAATATATACTGTACACCCTTTATTGATACGCATAAACCTGCATCGATGGATGTTATGTAGCTGTGAAGTTGCTTCGAGGAAGAAAGGGTTTTCGAGGGTTTAGTGGCGATGGTGAAAGAAATGATTTCCTTTTTTCTTTACTTTTGTAAATTGTTTTCAGATAGAGAAATCGTTTAATAACGTTTCGAGAAACACTAAAGTCGCATTGAAGCTCAATTGTAGATCATTTAGCCATATACAGTATAATACTGTAACTAAAAAAAAAAATTAAAATTAAGACAGAGAATAATTGTGTGTTATACGATGTGGGCAGTTCGAAAGAAATGAAGAATAATACTCGTCTAATCATAAAAAAACGAAACAAATTGACTGTTACTAAAAAAAGTTAGTGTTAAAATTGTATGTTTCATATGATCTCACTTGTAAATGATCTCACCTTAAATTTATGTAGAAAGAAAGATCATTTTGTAAAGTTGTAGGTGAAGAGACTACTACACTTAGTACCTATTAGTTTTAAGAAGGAATCTAATTAGGTGTTTCGAAACTCTTTTTTCATGCGCTAATAAGCGTGAAACCGCACTCACACACTTTCAATTTTAACAATTAACACACATCTTTATATCAAGAATAAAAATGTGAGACTTTAAGTTCATATTAAGTAGTTTGATTTGAAATTTTAGTACTCCATGATCATATAGTCGACTTTAAATATAAAATTTAGTTACCCTTATTTTATACTATTGATAAACTCACTTATAAGAGTTACACTTTCATGTTCATGCTTACAACATGAAGCTTGAATGCTTGATGGGAAGTAATATATTCGAACTTGATAACGTGAGCTGGAAATGTTCGTTTATGAACTCCATCGTTACTAAGCTCTTGCATATCAAATAAAATTTGAGTCCATATTAATTTTTTTTTAATATTAATACTTTTTTCATAAACATAATGTTTGAAGTAATTGATAATGAAAAAAGTCAATGCTAATTGTCAAAAATAAAATTCAACCAAAATTTTTAGAATAATATTGTACTCATTTCTTCTCAATTAAAATACTAAATTAAAATCGACTAAATTACAGAAGAAAATGTGAAAGTTGTGAATTGTGATATAACTTCATTTGTAAAAAAAGAGGGAGTAAAGGAGGGAATTGGGAGGGGTAACCCTCCCAATATCAGAAATCGGAAAAATGCCCCTCCCTGCCTTTTCTTTTTTTTTTTTAAATTAAAATACATTAAAAATAAATCAAAAAACAGAAAATAAGTTTTAAAATTACATTTTGACCTATAATTGTTTCTTTATTGCACTTTAGTCATTTAAACAAATTAAACCCTAACTCCCGCTGCCCCTCTTTTCTCTCTTTTCACAGAACGCAAAATCGACTGAGGCAGGACTCCTATCGGCGGCGAAAAAACGAACTCCGACCGGCGAAGAATCGACCTCCGGCAAATCGCGCTTCTCCTCTCTCACATTTCAGGTAACTTCACTCCCTCCTAATTCTCTCTGCCCCGCCCCTCTCTCTCTCTCAGTTCCATTTCTAAGTTTTAAAAAAAAAAATCGAATTCCAGTTTCCGGCAATGTCGACCGCGTCAACTTCCGCGAACAGGGCAGTGAAAAGGGCTCGTCGGCCATCCCCGTCCCCAACTGCGACCAGCAACCCGGCGGAAGAAGCACGTTCCAAGTCGATGCACGACCGCGATGATGATCGGTTCCTAGGGTTGTCGGAATCACAGGCCCAAATGAATTATCAGGTACCAGTCTACTTCCCTGGCTCAAATGCAATTCAATTAACTGTCGTAGCTTTAATTTTGGGTCGAGATTAAGTGTTTTGAAATTTCTGAAAAATGTGTTGTGTGTTCTTGAGTGTCGTGCGCAGGCCGTGGCCTGCGTCAGGTTTGACGCTGCGTCAGGTTTGACGCCGTGCTGACGTCGTGCGCAGGCTGTGCGCAGGCCGAGGCCTGCGTTAAAACTGACGCCGTGCGCAGGCCGTGCGCAGGCCGAGGCCTGCGTCAAACCGTGTGCAGGCTGAGGCCTGCGCACCTGCGCAGTGCAGATTCCAGTTTTGAAAATGTTTTTTTTTTTCTGTGTTTTTCAGGAGGATTATCGCACTGTGATGGCAGAGGACATCGGTGAGTTACCCCCACGCAAATACGGCGATGTGGTCAAGAATGGGAAGTTAACCACGCGCCACGGGTACAAGAAAATTCCCGCGATAGCCGGACCACTGTTGGCGGCCTTCCCACATGTCGTGGATGAATACCCTCTGTTGGGGAACTTCTTACTTTTGGACGGGGAAGGGAACGTGCCAAATGCGGCCATCCATCAGTTGATGGCTCGAGTGTGCAGTTGGCCTGACCCGAAGAAGGTCCGATGTAGGTTGTTCGAGGTGAACAACATGATAGTTCGTCTCAGCCCCGTGGAGTTCAGTATGATCACCGGGTTGCACTTTCAGGACCTTCGCACCGATGATGACAAGGATAAGGATGAAGACCTGAAAGAAATAGCATTTCCGGACTATGAGGAGTCCAAAAAACAGGTTCTATTTTTATAACAATACTTCGTTGTCAATTGTCATGAAATTGAATTATCAAAAGTACTAGAATTATATATTGTGAGTGTAGTGTTTTAATTATTTTTTCATTTTTAAACAGGTTCCAACAGACGTGCTGATTAAAAAAATCGAAAAACTTTTGAGCAAAAAACATCCGGAGAGGTACCCATTTGTAATCAACCTAACATTTGTTTGGTTGATTACAAATCTGTTAGACATACCTAACAGACAATCAAATGTCCCTGATGAGTTTTTCAAGGTAATACGCGAATTAAATTTTCTTTTTATTGTTTATTGAAATAATTTATTTCTTTTTTAATTTTTGTGTTTATTACAGCTTTGCAGTAATCTCGATGCATGCCAGAAGTATTCATGGGGGATAAAGGCGTGGAACGCTATCGTGGATGATTGCTTCTATAGAATAGGGGAAATCGAGGGGCCCGGCAGCACGCGCGCATGGAATGCCTTTGGGTTCATTCATTTTTATGCGGTATGTTTTAAACTAGTTTTGTTGATAATTGAATAGTTGTTGTAGTGTTTAATAATATAAACTTGTTTTGGTTTTAGTTTTGGATGATTGAGGCTTTGGAGGGTGCGGCTGTACAATTGTACGCAACCCCGATGAGAGACTACAGGCATTCGTACCCCAGGATGCTGCGATGGTCTCTGAGTAATAACGCACCCAAGAACGAAGAATTCAAGAAGTTCTTGGTGAACGATGTGCAGGTAAATGTTTGAACAATTTTATTGTATGAATTAAATTTATTAAAACTTATAGAATTTTAAAAATAAACATGCAGGTTGTGTATCCGCGCTTGAAGCCGGACGTTGTCGAGTTGCGGTCTTCGTATTTTTATGGCACCCTGTGCTGGTTCGAGCGGAGATATTTTGCCAAACGCGCAGACGCTCTACGGTTGAACGACGACGACATCTTCTGCGACGACTACGTGCAGTTCATTGCTCCAGCTCCAGCTCCAGCTCCATCCCCATCCCCACCTCGACGACAGAGGACACCCTCACCTGCACACCACACGACGTACTCCGCATTTCCTGGGTCTTTTCAGGATGCAGGTCAGTCGTCCTTTCAGGCTGCAGGTCATTCGTCCTTTCAGGCTGCAGGTCTACCTTCGTGGTGGGGAGATTTGCAGCAGATGAACACTGCCCGAGACGAGGCTATGTACGCAGAGATGAGGGCCCAGAGGGAGTTGATTTCTGCTCAGAGTAGACAGATCGCCGTGCAGACTACTCAGATCGCCGAGCAGACTACTCGTATCACCGAGCAAAATGCGATGATGACCCGGTACGGTATGCAGCTCGACGGGTATGGGGATCAGATGACCCGGTACGGTACGCAGCTCGACGGGTACGGTGTGCAGTTGACTGAGTATGGTGTTCTGCTGAGAGGGCACGGTGATCGGATCACCTCACTCGAGGAGAGCTTTAGGGGGAGTTGCAACTTAGGAGATAGGCAGAACGAGGTTCCGTAGTTTTATTGTTTTTTGTTGTTTTGAACAAGAAAAAATTATATTACTATTAATATTTTTTGAAAAAATTATATTAGTTCCTTTGTTTTGTTTGTTTCTTTGTGTATTTTTTTAAAATATGAATTTTTAAAAATATATTACTATTAATATATTTCAAAAATTAGTATGACCTATTATTTGAACTCATTTTGTTTGTTTGTTCAGTTTCCTCCAATGGAGTATTACTCTGCTCCAACTTGGGATAGTCCACAACCACAACCGCAAGCGATGATCGAGTATTATCCTTCTCCTGTGCCACTCTCGCGCGAGGTTGAGGATTTTCAAACTCCATTCCAACCTCCGCGATTCCAGTCGAATGTAGCGAACGAAGCTTCGTCGTCGAGCGTGGACAGGACAAGAATGCGAGACGTACGTATTCGTCGTCCTTCACACTTCGTGAGATCACCGTACAACGCGCTCCCCAGGAAGGGGCTACCTGGAAGGCCAGCGGTGGACAGGTTTAGAGATTATTTGGCGGACAGGAATGACAAAACGCTGTTAGTTCTCTATCCTTTTAAGTTTGACAATGTTTTCTACCAGTAGCGTCTTATTAATCCACATTATGCAGGCGCGATGTTGGTTTGGAATGGCCGGTGGATCGGGATTGGTTCGAGGGGATGAGTGCAGGAGACTCCGATATGGATATTTACGTAAGTATTGTCAAAAATATTATGTTGTATAGTTACAGACTAATTATTTACGTGCCCAATGTTTTTTTTTGCAGCACATTAATGCAGTTCTTGGAATTTATCACAACGACTTCGAGTACATATCAAGACTGACATGTGACCGAATGAAGAACAATTACACTATCGTGCCTTGCTCATTCTTTGTAAGTAGTGAAAAATTTAAATTTAGAATTTAATGTACATTTAGATATTTATACTAAATTTTGAACCTTAATTTACAGCAAACTTTGCAATACGTGTGGGAAGCTGGGGATTATAATCCTCAGTATTACGAACCTGTCCCGTTGGATGATTTGCAATCATGCATTGAATGCATGGCCAAAGGTGCGCATGGATGGAAACCGAAGCCGTGGGCTGGCCTCAAATATGTAAGTTCATTTACAAGTCAATTTTCACTCTTAACTTTGAACTAGAATAAGTATGACATATTATTTGTTTTCAGGTTCTCCTCATTGCGAATGTTGGAATGCAGTGGATGACAGTGCGATTGGACCTTGAGAGGGAAATTATTAAGTTGTATGAGACGCAGCTAAATGCTCACACAGACATTGTAAAAAATCAGAGAAGGGCTGCATTACTTCCACTGCAGTATTGGATTCATGAAATGTGCGTCCAAGCTGGACTGCCGAGCGCCCGTTCAGTTTGGGAAATTGCCTTCACGAGGCCGAATGGTTGTTACAAACAAGAGTTTTCATGTCGATCCGGTAATTACGCGCTGATTCAGATGACAGCCATTATCACTGAAAAAGTTTACAGGGACGACTGGAAAATTAAGAACAAAGTAGATGAGTTCAGATGGAGATGTGCGTGCCAGGTTTGGGACTTGAGTGCTGTTTACGATGGTCCGCCTCCCAGATGCGAAATCTGTTCCACAGAGGGTCACGAAGGGGTTGAGTGCCCGGTTTTAGGCAATTAGAATTCGTATTTGAGACTTTTAAACTTTGTATTTGTGTTGTACTTTATTTTTCATGTTGGAAGTGCTGAAATTGTGTGTAAATGTGGTCTGAACAGGTTGGAATTACAAAAAAAACAGCCAAAGTCATGTTCTAGCTTCTGTTGGGCGCAGGCTGACGCAGGCTTCAGCCTGCGTCAGTTTGAACGCAGGGCGCAGGCTTCAGCCTGCGTCAAATTTGACGCAGGGCGCAGGCTTCAGCCTGCGTCAAATTTGACGCAGGGCGCAGGCTTCAGCCTGCGTCTGATTGAACGCAGGCTGCAGGCCAAAGCCTGCATCAGATTGGAAGCAGGATGCAAGCTTCAGCCTGCGTCAGATTGGGTCTCGATGGGGTTTTCGCTATTTTTCGACTACCTCGTGGATAATCGATGTAATTTGAACCGTTGGATCATCTTAAAATGTAGTTTTACGTGTCCCGTGCAATTATCGTGAAAAAATATTATCCGGAAGTCCTCGATCTGTTAGTGTCGAGAAAATCGACAAATTCTCGACGTTATCGATCCGAGCACTTCCGGACATAATTTTTTAACGAAAATTGGACGGGACACGTAAAACTGCATTTTAAGATCATCCAACGGTTCAAACTAACTAAATCACAGTTTAATGTTTTGTCATACCTTAAATATCATAAACTCAACTCAAACTATAACATTTATAATTAAACCTTAGAAGTAATAAGTGACCAAAACACTAAATACTTATACCCGTGGATAATTAATGTGATTTAAACCGTTGGATGATCTTAAAATGTTGTTTTACGTGTCCCGTGCAATTTTCGTTAAAAAATTATGTCCGGAAGTGCTCGGATCGATAACGTCGAGAATTTGTCGATTTTCTCGACACTATCAGATCGAGCACTTCCGGAGATTATTTTTTCACGATAATTGCACGGGACTTGTAAAACTACATTTTAAGATGATCCAACGGTTCAAATTACATCAATTATCCACGAGGTAGTCGAAAACCGCATCGAGACCCAATCTGACGCAGGCTGAGGCCTGCGCCCTGCTTCAAGTTTGACGCAGGCTGAAGCCTGCGCACGACGTTCATATTGACGCAGGCTGAGGCCTGCGCACGGCGTTCATATTGACGCAGGCTGAGGCCTGCGCACGGCGTTCATATTGACGCAGGCTGAGGCCTGCGCCCTGCGTCAAGTTTGACGCAGGCTGAAGCCTGCGTCAGCCTGCGCCCAACAGAAGCCAGAACATGACTTTGGCCGTTTTTTTGTAATTCCAAACCTGTTCAGACCACATTTTCACACAAATTGAGCACTTCCAACATGAAAAATAAAGTACAACACAAATATAAGGTCTCAAATACGAAGTCTCGATACATAATAGTCTCAAAACACAAAATTAAATCTAAAGCGTCTTCTTCTTCGCTACACCGACCTTCTACAACTTCCTCCTCTTCACTTCACAACCTGCATAATAAATGTTTCACAAGTCAATTTACACAAAAATATATATGAAAACACACACAACTACATAAAAGTTCAACAGTGTTTACTCTGGTGGAATCGGACAAGTCTGTGCATTGTGACCTTCTCCTTGACATTTGCCACAACGATATTTTTTCTTCGAAAACCTCTCAATTCGACTCGTGAAACGGTCCATTCTCGGCCGCCCTGGAGCTCGTTTTACCGGTGGTGGCAGCACTATCATGCTTTGGACACGTTCGGGAATATCCGTCCATTGATCTTCTGAAGGAACAGGTATAATGTTCTCCTTATATGCTTGCATCATATACTCACGGGTGAAATAAGGAGAAGTCAGCTCATAAACATATTGTCCTGCCCGACTCGGGTCCTTGGCGCACACAGCGGCTATGGCATGCTCACACGGCATCATGTCAATCTGAAACACACCACATTCACACGTCATTGCCTCCAAATCCACAACCCCACACCATCTAGTCTACTCCACAGTGTACATCCAAGTACTTATTTTTCTGGTAACCCATTTAGAAGCACGGTCATAACGCTCACGCAACGTTGTTTCCCTTCTCGGTGTCAATACACCGTTGAATGCCCAAACTTCTTCACGATGTTTGCAAAACCATTCAACCATCTTATCCACAATAAACTTGATCAAGGAACATATGGGGAGGTCTTTAGCGTCTTTCATCACAGAATTTATCACTTCCACAGCGTTAGACGTCATCACCTCGTATCTATTCACACGGTGGTGGACTCTTGACCATTTCTCAAACGTGATATCTTCTAACCACTTCGCACATTTTTCGCTCGCTGCTCTAAGCTCTGAAAAATTGAGATTGAACTCGGGTAAAGTGTACGAGCACGCAGCCTTCTTAAAATGACCAACCAAGTCTTTTCTTTTGTTGTACTTGGACTTGATGTTTTGCATGATGTGCCAATAACAGTGTCCATGTTCCGCATTAGGGTAAACAGCAGCTACAACATTTATAATTGGCTGACCTCTGTCAGACACGATTACCAGATCAGATCTATCTGGAATCAAAAACTGCAAGCACTCAAGGAACCAAATCCAGCAACTGGTGTCCTCTGCATCACCCACACCCCAAGCAAGTGGGTAACTGTGATGCTCACTGTCAGTAGCAGAAGCAATAAGAAGCGTTCCCTTGTATCTATTGGTCATGAACGATGCATCAATGACGATAATGTCCTTCATGTACTGAAATCCCCGAATACACGCTCCGATAGCCATGAAAAAGTACTGAAATTCATCATTGACATCTGTCTGAATACGGGTGAACGTACCTGGATTCCTTTTTTCAAGCATGTAACAATACGAAGGAAGCTTCGAGAAATTGTCTTCATAGGATCCGCGAACATTTTCCAGGGCTTTCTGCTGCGCTCTCCATGCTTTGTCGTAACTGACAGTAATATTTTCCTCAGTACGCATAAACTGCTGAATTGCAGCCGGTGTCAGAGGTTTCTTTGCGTTCAAGAACTGGTCCTGGAGTCGATTGCCGATAAGACTGCTAGAGGCCTGCCTGTGCACACCGCTTCTATCAATCAAAGAACAAGTGTGGATATTGGTGTAGGTTTTAATCACAAACTCATCGGTCGCCTTCTTCCTCGTTGCACGAATTTTCCATTTGCGATTTTTTTCAACACATTTCACCACCTTTCGATTGTGATCAGATTTGTGCACAACAAATTCAAACTTGCCCTGCAATGCCCGACCGACAACATAGCTGAAATCGTCTTTGTTCTTGAAAGTCTGACCAACTACCAAATCGGAACCATCATACCGACCACCTCCGTCTCGATCACAAAGTCTAAAAGCAGGAACAACAGGCTCGTCCACAACAGGATTATTATAATAAGAACTACCGCCCTCATTATAACCGTCGTCACCACCATCATTACCATCGTCATCAACAACATCATCGTCGTTATCATCGACTTCGACACCATCAACACCATCATCATAATCACCACCCGCACCACCATCATAATCATAACCATCATAATTATTGCATAAATCAATGCTATCCCAAATAGATACAGACGGATCATAAGTAGATGGCACTATTACTTGACTGTAATATTCAGATGTTTCACCTGAAGTTCGTCGAGTTGGAAGTTTTTCTGGGCGAATTGGACTTTGACGTGCAGGACTTTCACGGGCAGGACTTCTCGGTACAGAAGGACTGTAGGTCACAAACAACTCCATTTCATCTTGGTTTCTATGAAGCCATACAGTCGTGGCCCAACTTTCTTCATCATTAACATATATAGGAGGACACTTTTCCTTTGGGAATCGAGAGATCGCAACTTCATTACATGATGGATCGATGACGATTTTTCCACACACTTTCTCAATAAGTGCATTAAACGAAATGCTCCTATCAATCAACATTGTTTTCGAGTGCTTCAAATCGCTCATTATCCATCTCCAATATCCCTCCAAGAGCTTCCACTCTCCACTATAATGTATTGTGATTGATATCTTATCCATGCTCTTATCCATGCCTGTAATTACAATAAAACGGGAAGAATCAGAATTCAAAACTGGACTGGTAAGGGCGCAGACCACTGCCTACGCACAGAGTCAATCAGGGCGCAGGCTTCAGCCTGCGTCAAACTTGAATCTGTGCGCAGGCTTCAGCCTGCGTCAAATTTGACGCTGGGCGCAGGCCTCAGCCTGCGTCAATTTTGACGCAGGGCGCAGGCCTCAGCCTGCGTCAAATTTGACGCTGACGCAGGCAGTGGCCTGCGCCCTGCGTCAGTCTACGATTTACATTTTTTTTTCTGTTACGAAAAGCTTTGAAAACGCAAAATTAGAACTCGAAATTGAAAACAACACACACACAAGTCATGTAGAAGTGAATGCTAACCTTTTTACGTCGAATTGTTGGTGGAAAATTGACAATGTCGGAGCCGTTTTTTTTGGCGATTTAGGTTACGGGAGAGCAAAAATGGGGAAGAAGAAGAAATGAAAGGAGGGGTTATTGTGTAAATATTTTTAGGGATTATTGTATAAATATTTTTATTTTTGTTTCTTTTACATTTAGTTTTATAAGGGGAGGGGTAGATGTCCGATTTTTATTTTGTAAGGGGTACATATCTTGTACTTACTATTTGGAGGGGGCATTTTTCCAAAGGCCTCGTGAGTAAAGTAGTAAGTTTGAGAAAGAAAAAGTAAAAAAAAAAAATGTGAAGTTGTGATTTTGAACTTAGTTCAGTTCACCAAGTTTGGGGAGTTGAGTGTAGTGGAGGGAAAGCGAAGAAGAGGGGTTTAATATTGGAAGCGCGGGAAGTCGGAGAAGATGCCGGTGGCGAGACCGGAGTCGTCGGATTCTAGGGTTATTGCTCACATCGACATGGATTGCTTTTACGTTCAAGGTTTTCACTCTCTCTTATAAGCTTTAATCACAGGGCGTCGATAACTGTATTTCATCACCACCGGTAGAACTATTCAAACGAGTTTCCTCAAAATTTCGTGATTAATTTCTATTAATTGGTTGTTTCCCATGTTGTATTTTCTCGCGGCGGGCAGTTTCATGTGAATTCCCGGGTATTCTTTATTCGGCAGTTTCCCCAAATTTTAATTTTTTTTGTGTGCGTTGCCGCTAGTTTTTATTCAGGAGTGTTCAGGATCACTCGTGTCATGGGATATTTTCCCCCGTTGTTTTTTTGGTGGTGAGGCATCTGGGTCTGTCGAATGATACTTATATGATTAATGAGATGTCTGTTGAATCATCATTAAAAAAAATGATTAGGTGTTATAAATGTTTCGCATTGTTACTGTAGTCGAGCAGCGTAGAAAGCCAACTTTAAGAGGTCATCCTGCTGCTGTCGTACAGTACAACTCCTGGAAAGGAGGGGGTCTTATTGCTGTCGGTTACGAAGCTCGTAAATACGGGGTCAAACGGTAAATTTTAAATTGCTAAAGTTGACGTTAAGGGTAGAGTTGCCTAAATGTATCTCTCATTCTTTTATGTTGAATTTTTTCTGTGCTGCTTCAAGTTCAATGAGAGGGGATGAAGCAAAACAAGTCTGTCCTGAAATTCAGCTTGTTCAAGTTCCTGTGGCTCGTGGTAAAGCAGATTTGAGTGTGTACCGTGATGCGGGTTCAGAGGTCTGTGTAATAAATAAATACTTTGTAATCCTGTATTTACCTTTACTCATAAATATTCTAAATGAACTTTACATTTATATATGCAGGTGGTATCAATCCTCTCTAGCAAGGGTCGTTGTGAGCGTGCTTCTATAGATGAAGTGTATTTGGATCTTACTGAAGCTGCAGAAACAATGTTATCAGAAAATCCTCCAGAGGAATCGGGAGCAATTAGTGAAGAAGCTTTTAAATCACATGTATTGGGGCTTGACTTGGTAGGATTATTTTTAAAGTTTTTTTTTGTGTGTGTCAGTGTTCTGCAGTATTTTTTATTATTTTCTGTGTCTGATTTATTACATAATGCATTTCCCTAAGAGCTCTACAAATAAATTGTCAATCTGTGTACTATAGGAAGGAGCTGATACTCGAGATTGCGTGAAGGAATGGTTTCTTAGGAGTAATGTTGATCATCGTGACAAATTATTAGCCTGCGGAGCCCTTATCGTTGCAGAACTTAGACTTGAAGTCTTGAAAGAGACTGAATTTACATGTTCAGCTGGCATTGCTCACAATAAGGTCAGAGTTCGTATTCACTGTTCAAATTTGCACGGATTTTTTTGCCAATTTATATCTTCCAATGCACAAAATAGGATTATCCATTGGCTCAATGATCGAGATATTAATGATGTTACAGATGCTGGCCAAATTAGCTAGTGGTATGAATAAGCCAGCTCAACAGACCATTGTGCCTTGCTCATCCGTTAAGAAACTGCTAGAGTCTCTTCCTATAAAGAAAATGTAAGTCAATTTTTCTGTTGGATTCTTCAAAAAAATAAAAAGGAAATATATTTACTCTAATGGCTATCACTGTTGTTGTCTATGTGATGAGTGACATGAGCTGCTCATTTTATCATTTAAATTTGTGATTCGAGTAATTATAGTAAAACATTGTGGCAGGAAACAGCTTGGCGGAAAGCTTGGTTCCTCTTTACAGACTGAACTATGTGTGAATACCGTTGGGGATCTATTGAAGTTTACAGAGGAAAAGCTTCAAGAGAGCTTCGGCATAAATACTGGGTTTGTTGTCTGCTTTTAATGCTCAGTTGTATCTTCATCATACAAGAATATTGTACTGTTGGGGAAAATTATGGCTTTTCCATGGTATTATAGTTGCTTATTCTCCTTATTTATTTGTATTGACATTACATGGACATATGGCGTCTTTCGATTCCAATCATTTTCATAACATCAGCTGAGATCAAAACTGGACAAAACAGCGACATCCTTCGTTACTGAGATCATCTTCTCAGATCTCAGTACCTGCTAATTGTGTCTTTAACCCGTAGAAAGAAGAGGACACGAATATAAGCTCAATTGCATCTAAACTGAAATAATGTTTCTCTTTATCTTTAAGGATTTCTATGATTTTTATTATATATAGAAACTCTTTTATTATTTTGTTTTTTCTTCGGAAAATGTAATGATAGTTGATTAGGTGGTGGGAAACATAGGTCAATGTTTTAATTTGTTTTGGGTTTTCTGGGGAATGTCATTTGGGGAAGGTGTCTGGGAATATGTGGTTTAGTTTTCGAAATGTTTTCTGAAGTAAATGACTAAATATATTCTCAATTTTTTAGTTTTTCACTGCAGCTCTACAATCTACATTTTATTATTGCACTGTATTAATATTGAATTTGTTCACATGCAGTACTTGGTTATGGAATATTGCAAGAGGAATCAGTGGGGAAGAGGTTGAGGGTCGCCTTCTTCCAAAGAGTCATGGTTCAGGGAAGACATTTCCTGGACGTCAAGCTCTTAAAACCATCTCTTCTGTATGATAACATCTTTTAGATGACAAACCTGGATCAGTGAATTAACGTCTTTTTAGTTCACTAAATAATTTAATATACTTTAATGCTTTGTTATACTAAAATAAGGTGGTGTTTCATTTGCTCCCTTCATTATTGGTGCTACAACTGCAGGTTCAGAAGTGGCTTTATGATCTTTGTGAAGAACTGAACGAACGTCTTCTTAAAGATATGGAACAGAATAAACGCATTGCCCGTACTCTTACCCTGCATGCAAGTGCTAACAAGGTATTTTGTTTTTTGATTTTGAGTTTCAATTCCAATGTAGCCATCAAAAGCTCTTATTTAATATAATTATTTCTGTTGTTGTATTATCTCTGTATGAACATATTATAGCAGTTTAACATTTTTATGTCATATGATATCATGTTCATCTATGTTCTCCCTCCAGATAAATGATTCAGAGTCACTTAAAAAATTCCCTTCAAAGTCTTGTCCCTTGAGGTATGGGATCACCAAGATTCAAGAAGATGCCCTCAACCTATTTCATTCTGGATTACGTGAATATATTGGAATATACCATGTTCGAACTAAGGAGAGCAAGCAGCATGAGTGGGCAATAACTGGTCTCTCCATCTCAGCCAGCAAAATAGAGGAGATTCCATCTGTGAGTGAAAAATGACTTTGTTAAATTCTCTGTTTCAATGTATCAATTTTTCAAAGAAAGTTGGTTGGTGACATTACACCTTTACACATCCATTAACTTCTCATCCCATTCTTCTTTGCAATGTTTTGGCAGGGTACACGCTCAATTACGAAATACTTCCCTAGCCAACATAATGCTTCCACTTCGACAAATGATTCAAATGACTTATGTGTGCAAGATGATGTTTCTTTACCATCGTCAGGTTCTATTTGTTGTTATTCTGGCATTGAATTTTGGTCTATGTTGCTTTGTGTTCCGACGTATCATTATTTTTCTGCTATTTATTTTTCTTTCAAAATCGTAAGACCATGCACTTCTATTAGGTAATGGGACCTGTGTTGGATTAATTTCATCTGATCCACAGATAGACACTTGTGAGGATGAAACAAGGGCTAAGCAGGACATGCCAAGTTCAAATCCAAATGAACTTGTAACAAAAGTTTGCAAGGCAAGGTTTGATTTCACATTTTGAATTGTTTGTAGAAAATGATTTTGAAGATAAAACAGATGACTTCTCTCATTTAGAATGTCAAACTTGGCTGATTATCCTTCACTTGTTTATGTTTCAACTTAATCTCTAACTGTAACTGGCTCCCATTTTATTACTATAACATTGTGTATGGTAAATCACTTGCTTATATGTGGTTACCCGATGATAAATCTGCAGGATACACTATTTACCACAAAATTTTCAAATTACCAGAGTCCATCTTTTCCGCATAAGTGGGGGCTCTCGGATGAAAGTTTGTCCTCATGCACAGGTTGTTCTCGTGTCATTTTACACCATCCTTACTTTCCCTGTTTCTTCTCTCTCTCTCTCTCTCTCTCTCTCTCTCTCTCTCTGATTCAATGTTAGGATTTCAAATCAGGTAGTGAAATTAGCTTGGGATCAAAAGATTCAAAACTAGTGCAGCCAAAGATGGAATTTCGTAGACCTGGTAATCAAAAATGGAAGTCTGAAAGGGAAAAGGTAAGGCCCACTTGGTAATCATCAGGCTATGCAGTTTAAATCTGCAATTAATAACTTGATATGCGAGATTTATGTGTTGGACATCCTCTCCAGGAGAGTACCACTTACCAATTAAGAACCTCACATTTTGTCATTTTCATGTGTGATAATTTTGTCCTTGCTCCGCTCCAATTTATATAAGAGAGAAGTCAAGTAGACAACGATGCCCATTTTGTAATACTACCTTGATTTGAATTTTTTAAAGTAATTTTGTGAGGCAGATCCATAGCAATTTCATGTTATCCTTGGTTTCTCATTGATTTGTTCTGTCGCAACTTGCAAGATAAATGTCTAATATCAAGAGACGAAACCTCAACACATGTTCGTGAATTGTTGTTTCAGGGTACCTCAACTATCTTGAGATTTTTCCATGGTCATGACTCTAGTGCTCTCCCTGAGCATACCCTTGTCAAGACTTCTCAAGAGAGTAAAGCATCTTCCTCTGGTAAAATATTAGTCTTTGGCTCTTTGCATATAAGAATCTTCTGTCAACCCTGAGCCTGGATATCCACTCTTTATATTTGTTTTTTGGTAAAAACATTTGAGCAATAACCAACCTGCATTTGTTGGTTGACAGGTAAGTTGCTTCAGGAAAACCAGCAGCCAATGACTGGGACCACATTCAACATGGGACAAGATGACTCCAGAAATGAATCAAATGATGCATGGAGTTACAAGAGTGATGAGATTGACCCTGCTATCTTGAATGAATTACCACTTGAGATTCAGGAAGAAGTGCGTGCATCTCTTCAGTCACAAAAGCGGGCTAAAACTGTGAAAAAGGGTTCTAGTATTTCTCACTATTTCTCACCAACTGCAAACTGATAGATTCTTTCTGGGCCTATCCCGAAGCTGGTTATTTATTGAAATTATTGTACATAAATAATCTTTATATGAAATTCAAGTTGTTATGCTTGTTATTCAGTCCAACCCTCCAAAGTATGATGTATAGAAATTCCGATCACTAGGTGTGCCAAGAAAATGCAGCGCATTTCTCGAACCTCTTTCTTGTAATAACAAATATGCCTACAGTGTTTATGTAATTGCAGGTGAAATTCTGGAGATCCTTTCGTCCTTTATTCTACTGCCGAAGGTGGTGATCCATTCAGCTGTTAGGATTTGAGTTTCTTCATAGTTTTTTTTTTGTCTTATTTTTCTTCTTTCTATTGATCTACATAAGTGGAAGGCCAGGCAGGACTCTTGTTCTCCAGACGATTAATATTATCTGAATGGTGTACTGAAGCAGAGTTACTTTCTGTCGAGTAGTGACTGGTGATTTTGAAGGTGACTAACTCAAACATTCACTAGGATATGCAACTGTCACACTGCAAAATTATTAAGATTTGACTTGTGGCACAGAATATTGACGATGTTGAACTACACCTTTGAATTTGTTTCCGTTAATCAACTTTTGACAGGTTTCTATGAAAGGCGTGTGGATTTTATGATTATATAATCTCCCTATAACCACCAAGAGTGAATTTTCTATTCTTTCCAGCTGTACTGCCAGGCTGTATTGCCAGCAAAGATGTATATCATGATCTCTTTTTCGATTCTCCATGTCTTTCACAAGTTATTCGAACCCCTTCTTCTTCTTTTGCAAGCTCAACGAGTAAGCGGAATTTCAAATCCCTAAACCCCAATTTTTTTCATCCATCTAAAACTAAAAGACTGTCAATGAGCTTGAGACTTTTTTTCAGTAGAGTAATTAATTAATCAACATTTTTTGTTCGAATTCCAAAGCTTTTCCTTCCGCCTAACCTGGGCTGTGTTCGGATAGAGAAAGGATTCGAGTGGTAAAAATCCTTCCTTGCTATCAGATTTCTAAATCCTCCAATCCATGCGACTGAGAATCAATAAGTGAACAAATTTATTACCGATTTTCCTAAACCTTCCTTCCTTGTTAGTTAAAAATAGAGGTGATTTATTTATTTTTTATTTTAGAATTATCAGATTTTTTTAGGTTGATCCGTGTATAAATGGTAATCTCGATTCTCGAATATTATAATGTCGACTCGTGTATGAATTGTAATCTAAGAATATTTTCATTAGTTTTAAAGCAAGGGATTTGATAGAGTATTTTTTAGTATGCACTACTAAAATATACCCTCTATAGTGACATTTTTTTAATGCCACTTATAACTAAGTGTCGTTATATTATATATATAAAGACACCTTACAATTATAATTAATATAGTGACGCTTTGATGGTTCGGTGTTGAATTTTTTTTCTTAATGGTCTTAGGTTCGAGTTCTCTTTTAAGCATTCTTTTATTTTTACAAGTTATTTTCTTTATATGGATTTTTAGTGTCCTTAAAACTTCCCAGCATTCTTTTATTTTTACAAGTTATTTTCTTTATATGGATTTTTAGTGTCCTTAAAACTTCCCACTACTGCAGTTTTATCCCCAAAACATTCTCACTCTCTTATATCCCGTAAAAAAATTTCACACATTCTTCACGCTAGAATTCTCCTTCAATGCCCTAGCATAAAATTTTCAGATTTATCCTGCAGTCACGATTAAGTTGCTAACGCTAGAAATCCTTGCATCTCTATTCGATCTCTTTTATCCCAAAGGTAATACAAGTTTATTTTTCCCCAAATTTAGTTTGTAAAAGTGAGATTTTCTCTCACAGTAAAGAGTAAATCATATGAAATACTCTGTAGGGTTTATCTTTACAAAATACATCCTTCAATAATTGTTCTTCTACTCGTTGCTTGGAATAAGAATGTGATATTTTTTGTTTGAAACTCTTGGTGGAGTGGGTCTTTATAAGGCTAATAATCGTATCTTAACATAGAATTTTTTTAGATATAAATTGAAATTATTGTGAATTTATATGTACATCTGAATCAATTTCTTTCCTATGTTTTGTTTAAATAATACTACATAAGTTACTCGGAGAATTGATGTGTTGACATAAATTTGTTTTTTCAGTTTGTGAAAGGATAAATTTTGGTGGTTCTCTATGAGTTTATGTTTATACTTGTAGTAAACACATATGTGAAATTATATGTATCAAACTATAGGCATATACTTCATTGAGAAATAGAGTTTCAGTGTACCTGTTTTAGTTGGAACTTATTTTGTTGTTTTTATGGATATATGAAAATTATATAAGCATCGTGGTTCCCTTTTGTAGAAAATTTCATTTCCGAATTCTCTTAAATACTTTTGCAGATTTAGATGATAAATCATTAAGATTTATGTATAATTGATTTGTAAAACTTGGATTTTTTTAAAATCTATTTTTCATCTTACTTTGAAATCACATAGATGTTGCACTAGTAATCCTCTTAATTTAAGAAAATTTTCTGCCACCACCATTGAAATCGAGTTGCGTTTGTATGAGTTCTACATTTGCTAATGTTGTAGGATATATATACATAGACACGAGTGTGTGTGTATTCAGCAAGTTTGCGAATTAATTAATTTCATTAATCATGTACTGTACATGTATGAGAATATAATTCGTACTCATTTTTCTGTTTAGGATAGTCATTTTATTTGTGTCTAGTGTTGAACAACGAGTCATTATTTTCTTATTTTGTAATTAGTCTAAATTTTGTAGGATGACATTATTCATGTTTATATTTAACCAAATTGTTACTTAGGAAAATGGAAAAGAGGAAAATTATTTCTCTAAGTTTACATCAAGCAATATCTAGAGAACAAAATAAAGTCCAGGTGAATAGTGGCCACAGGACTAGCAACATTCTTCAAATGATGTTTTTCAGAAACACGATCGTCGACGAGGTATCATATATTTTTCTTTATACTACTACTTTGTCTTTTTAATATTTATCCTAAACATAATTTTTTTTCAATCTTCACTATAATTCGAAGAAAATATTATATCAAAACGAGGAGACAGATAATTAATGCCAATTTTATTAATTCTCAAAGAAGTATTTATAATGAATATTGGGATTTGGTGTATTTATTTTATTCTGTTGCTTTATTGAGAAAGTAAAATTGTATTCGGATTGTGTAAAAAAATAAAAGTGTTTTTCATATTGTCTCATTGTAGTAATGTGTAAAATTCAAAGAAGTGCGCAAAGCATGTGACAGACCAACAAAAATATCAAAATACTGATGACGAAGTCTCTGACCAACATGTTAATACTCAAGGTATGAACTTTGTTGTGTTTAAAAAAATTAGTGAGCATGTGTGGATGTTTTTTTTTTTTTGTAAAGCAATTTCAACTGGAAACAATTGTCAGAATTGCGAATACTAACCAAAAAGAGAACCTAATTTTTTAAGTTACAGGTGGGTAAAACAAATAATGAGTCAGCTACCAATGACGTGAATGGTGTGAAGTAAAGGTTCTTGGGGCAATAGAATTTGCAGAACCATAATCAAAAAATGTGGAGGGGTTAAAGTTGTTGGATAAGCTATAGGAAGGAGAATTGCTTGGCCAGTGAATTTGGTAAATTTCTCTTAATTACAACTCATTTCTTTTAGTTGAAAATTTTCAATTTCAACGACTAATTAGAGTTCTTTTTGTTCATTATATAGGTTCAAGTGGAAGATGCAAGATAAAGTTATAAAAAACATATGTTTTTCCACTCACGATCATTTGGAGATACTCTTCATTTTTTTAGTTATCTTAATTTCAGAAGTATGTGGTTGATTACAAGATTGAGTTGTTATTAGAATATCATTGACATTTAATTATTATATTTTTTGTTATTATTTCTAGAATTGTGTCTTGATTTTAATATTATGATAATAAAATTAGTTGTTAAAAAAATTGTAATGAGGCGATAAGCACACCGTCATGGCGCCAATAAGCGCCACCAAATAGTATTAGTGATGTTATAACCTTTTTAATGACGTTGATAAACATCGTAAAATAACCTTATTATGACGTTTGCAAGCGTCACAAAAATAATACTATAATGACACACTAAAGTGTCATCAAAGTTCACTATCATGACGCTTGTCAATGTTGCCAAATATAGTTATAATGACACAAAAAGTGTCACAAAATAATTTGGTGATGTCGAAAAGTGTCACAATATAATATTAATAAAACACCTCAAAGTGTCACTAAAATGCATTTATTACGACGCTTTTCAAGCGTCACGATACTTACCTATAGAAACGCCAAATCAGGTGACGCTTTGTTAAAGCGTCACAATAATAAAAGTGTCACGAAAAGTGGGTTTTAGTGACACTTTTGAGTGTCTCTAAAACCAGTTTTTGTAGTAGCGATGATTTTCACAATGAGTATGTTATATATGCAATCATCACACCCACTATCAAGCATTTCTTCTTTTATTTTTATTTTAGCACTTGGAAATTGAATTACGAGTTACAAGCTTTTCACCACCCGCCTACACCCAATCCACTGGCCGCTTGGAAAAAATTTCAACCCGCCAACATTGTGTTGAGTGATAAATTTGAGAAATACTCTTACCATCAGCCATTGACACCTCTGAATTACTATTTACTACTTCCTCCGTCCCAAACCTATAGCCTGTGACAGAGAGAGTATGTTTTTTCCGCAAAAAAAATACTCCTAAGTCCTAAGTAGAGCGTATGCATAGTTTTTAATAGAAATCAAACGTGCACAATTCACGTATGTTTGCATCAGTGGGGTGACTGGGATGCTTCACATTACTAAAATTATTAGGTACTTCGTGTTAAAGATTACGCATTTTGTTGTACATATTGTTAGTTAGAGCTTTGGCATATGTCAAATAGTCATTGGGTGCTTCCTTAATACTGTTAGGGTCGATCTGTTAGGTTTCCCTACAATATGGGTTTGTGATATTTGTATTTTATGTTTTTGGGCCACACAACCATAAACAGAAAAGCTTGATGGGGTCAGCAGTGGAAAAGGAGGAGCTGTTGATATTGTATGCTTCACAAACGGGAAATGCAGCTGATGCTGCTGAAAGGATAGGTCGTGAAGCCGAGCACCGTAGATGCCCTTCTGTCACTGTTGCCTCCATCGATGAATTTCAACCTGTAAGTATGTTTATTAATTAAATATCACTATTATTTTTCCATAAATTTATATATATATATATATATATATATATATATATATATATATATATATATATATATATATATATATATATATATATTCGGTGGGATATATTTTCTTCTAATTTTAATATGATTATATTAATTCGTTGGTTCAGAGGGACTTGGCAAATAACGAAGCTGTGATATTTGTGGTGTCAACCACGGGTCAAGGGGAAAATCCAGATTCCATGAAGGTATTTTACCATTCAGATGATATAGTATAATGTTCTTGTTTGATTGGATCATTATCCTATATTTCTAATATATATCCGGCTGTTCATATTAATGCAGGGGTTCTGGAGGTTCCTATTGCAAAAGAACCTCACAAGGGAGTGGCTTAAAGGAGTTCACTATGCTGTGTTTGGATTGGGTGATTCCAGCTACCAAAAGTATAATGTACTGGAAAAAATATGAGATTATTTATGAAAAACTTTTGCATTAGCACCACGTTAAATCCTGTATAAATGGTTTTTAGTTGATGAGAATCTCGGAAAATTTGAGGATAAGTTGCCTGCCATACCCATACCCAGCTGTGTAGGGTCTAACATGCATTTCACGAATAAATTCGATCATAAAAACATGCATAAAATCTTACAATTTCTATGTAATATTTTACAATCTTTTTGATAAATAGGATACGTAGTTTGTAAGATACTTAGTTTTTAATGTAATAGGATGTTTTACCATATTTTGTCCTCATAAGATACTTAGTTTTAAGTTAACTAGTGATAGCATGCATGCTTTTTCTTTTTGTAGTTTGTGGCTAAGAAGCTGGACAAACGGCTCTCAGATCTTGGTGCAATGTCTATTGTTGAAAGAGGCCTGGGAGATGATCAGCACCCTTCAGGGTACACTTTTAAATGTTTTCTTCCACACTTTGTTTCTCATGCTCTTGGTTGTATATGGTATTTGGATATTATCTTCTTGGCTGGCCTTTTTAAGTTGGGATTCAAATGATAAATTAAAACCTGCATTGTTGCAAATCTTGATAGAACATGAATGCTTCTTTTGTTTTTACTACACATCTTTTTAGAACATGAATGCTTCTTTTGTTTATAAGCTTTTTTTTAACAGATGATACTTTCTTTTCTGGTGCTTCTTTAATCTGTATAATTGTTTTGTTCTATTTGCTACCAAACAGAAAAGCTTAACAGATTCTTATAAATTCATTGATAGTTATGAAGGGGCTCTTGATCCCTGGATGGCTTCCTTGTGGGATATGTTGTACCAAAAGAATCAGAAACTACTTCCAAATGGACCAGATTTTGTGGGTCAAGTTGCGACTCTAATAGATCATCCTAGAGTGAAAATTACTTTTCATGAAGGCGAAGAAGAGGTGCCATCACTTTCCACTACCACAAGTTTAAGGCCTTCAATGATACTCTTTTAGAATATATTTTAGGAGTTCCTACATTTTTATTGAGTTCAGACTTCATTTTTGTTCTATGTTATGTTCATGCTTCAATACTTCTAAGATGACTTGCAATTCTAAATGTACACATTTCTTTCACTATAATAAAACCCAAAAGTGGGGTAATGCTGAAAGCCCGCTATTTCCTTGGTTATTTGCTTTGCAGCCTTAACTACCAAACTTTGATTTTAATCGGTCAAACAATCTGTGTTGCAGATTTGAAGGATCTTGGAATGCAAATTGAGAGCGCTCGTTTAATGACTCCGGGAAAGTTTTCTGGGAAAGCCAGGCCTGATTGCTTCCTGAAATTGGTGGGTTATATTTTTTGTGGTTGTGGTACTGATACATAATTGGTTAGAGAGCAGTCTTTCAGTAAGTCTTTCAGAGAACAGTCAAAGTTGCACAATCTCAAAAAACTAAAGTTGCAGCTCGACCTTTGCTATGTTGTCACAAATTTTAGTTTAAATGTCAAAAGTAATCATCATCCGTGTCTAGAGACGGGTGCCAGTGGTTGCTACCTCTTGGCTCATTTTAATATGACTTTTTCTAGTTTCTTAGAACAATAAGAATAATAATAATAATCCCTTGTGCTCAAGAATAATGTGAACAGTAGAAGCGCTCTGTGGTCCCTATGGAATACAAAATATATCCGTTTATAAATCTACTTGACAAATATAGCTACTATAATTGTTTGCAACTATAGTTTAGTGATAAATACCAATGTTTCTTTTGAAGTTCATATTGAAGAGCATTTTTAATTTGTTTTGTAGACCAATAACAATTTATTAAGTCGAGTGGACAGCGGGAAGGATGTACGTCATTTAGAGTTTGAAGCTGTTTCATCTGTAAGTTAGACCAAATGTTCTTGACACCGCACTGCTTTCATATAGTTAAAAGTTAAAACTTTCATAAACTATTTTGAGTTTCGTTTAATTTATAATTTTTTCATTTGCAGTCAATATTTTATGAAGTGGGAGATGTTCTTGAGATTCTTCCTGGCCAAAGTCCTGATGCTGTAGATGCTTTTATACAGCGTTGTAATTTGAACCCTGAATCATACATAACTGTAGGTAGTTCTCTAATATAATTATTCCCATATTATCCTATTAACACTTTAATGAGCTTTCTTTTATAGATGTTTCATCTGTGTGCGTATTTCAGGTTCAGCCTAGAGACAAAGAGAATCATGGATTATTGAATCCTTCTTTGTTCCCTATGAAATTAAAATTCTTTGTTGAGTTAACAATGGATGTAGCATCAGCTTCTCCTAGACGTTACTTCTTTGAGGTACTAAAGACACTGCTATCAGGCATTTGTTATTTTCATTGAATCGTCATGCTGTACAATAGTCTGTCCACTAAATTAGGCTTGTTTGAAACATTGGGTTCACATGCTTCGTATGCGGGGCTTGGAGCTATATCCCCAGGTCTCTGTCTAGACTCTCTAACCGATGGCAGTATTGATACATTTATAATTGTAGCAATTTAGATTATTTCTACCCATGTTACTCTCCAAACATGGAACTAAGAAGTGAACTATACTTTGAGTAGGCAGAGGTCTTTTGAAAGTTGCGTAATTTTGGTGTCTTGCATGAAAAATGATTGTATTTTATTGTTATAAGAGTTGCATACATATGCTTTGCTAAAACAATTTCAAATGTATAAGATTGGATGATCGAGAATCATATTCATTTATGTGATGAAACTATTCAGTTCGAGTTTGATTGAATCACATTTATGATATTGAACATGCCTCTAGTGTAAGAATCTGAATCAATGTTTGATATTTCTCTTATCCTTCATAGTCTATATTTCGAGATTGAGTTATTTTAAAACAAAAGTCAAATATTTAATTTTATTGACTTGCAAGAATGTCATTATGTTATTCAATTTGAATCTCCAAGTTGTATCTGATATTTCTGTATTAAATATTGAGAATGTCTTCAACCTTGTCATCCAAATCATTTACTTGTGCTTTTTAATGAATATTTCATTGTGTCAAAGTGGATTAACTATAGTCTTTATGAATCTCTGATATATGTACTTCCTTCAGGTCATGAGTCATTATGCCACCGCCGAACATGAAAATGAAAGGTTACAATATTTTGCTTCACCTGAAGGAAGAGATGATTTATACCAATACAACCAGAAGGAAAGAAGGACTGTCTTGGAGGTGATTAGATATTTATAATCTTCTGTGTTAGAAATATTTTATTTTCAGCAAAATACAAATAAATTCTGCATGAGTTCTGTATCATAACTGGGAAATTTAACACTGATTAATATTTTACTTGGTACAATGTTTGAGGAAAATAATTAGCCTCTCATTTTTTCGCTCGTTGATGCAGGTACTAGAAGACTTTCCTTCTGTGCAGATGCCGTTTGAATGGTTGGTACAGCTGGTGCCACCTCTGAAAACGAGATCCTTCTCCATCTCTTCTTCTCATTCAGCTCACCCAAATGAGGTGCACTTAACCTTGAGCGTTGTATCATGGACAACTCCTTACAAGAGGAAGCGTGAGGGTCTTTGCTCATCATGGCTTGCTAGCCTTGATCCTCAGCAAAGTAAGTTCTTGTTTATATATGGTAGGGTGATTACAAATACTGCCCCTAAAGTTTAGTCTAATTAAAAGTATCTCAGTTATTTTTTTAAATTATAGATAACCCTTGATGATTTCTGGTCTAACTATAATCACACAATAATACGGTTTGACCGTTACTAACAATTTCCTTGAGATGTGTAGTCTAAATTACAAAGTATATAGTCTACCTGGGGCATCTTCTTGAGCAAAAACTGTAACTGACTGTATATCATATATATACATTAAATAAACCTTGAACAGGAGTCTTCATACCAGTATGGTTCAGTAAAGGTTCTCTTCCAGCCCCACCACCATCTCTTCCTCTTATACTCATCGGGCCTGGAACTGGATGCGCCCCTTTCCGTGGATTCGTGGAGGAAAGAGCTTTACAGAGCAGTGCAGTCCCAACGGCCCCAATCCTTTTCTTCTTCGGCTGTAGAAAAGAGAATGATGACTTTTTATACAGAGATTTTTGGTTATCTCATTCGCAAAGGGAGGGGGTGCTTTCCGAAGAAAAGGGTGGAGGCTTTCATGTTGCGTTTTCAAGGGACCAACCGATGAAAGTGTATGTGCAGCACAAGATGAAGGAGAATAATGACAAGATTTGGACTTTGCTGACTCAGGGTGCTGCCGTTTATGTTTCTGGGTCCGCTAATAAAATGCCTTCGGATGTGTTGTCGGCGTTTGAGGAGATTGTTTCGACAGAGGGTGGGGTTTCGAAAGATGATGCTTTGAGGTGGGTCCGGACTCTGGAGAAAGCCGGAAAGTATCATGTTGAGGCTTGGTCTTGAGTTTCTTTCTCATCACTCTGGGTTCGATGTGGATGTACGCCCTCAGTGAGACCTCGATTGTGAAATTTCTTTAAAAGCTTGAGGGCGTACATCCACATCGAACTCAGACGAATCAAACTCTGATACCAATGTTGGGTCTGATCGCCACCACCACTCAGTCACATTAGTATGATATTGTCCGCTTCGGGCAAGCACTCACGGTTTTCACTTTGAGACTCTTTCCCAAAAAGCCTCATACTAAGCTTGACAAACTCTCCTTTCATTTTTCGATGTGGGATAGGTTTGTATTCAACATACCCGAAGGGAAATGACATAAAACCTCTCAAACGAACCATACAAAATGCACCAAAAACTAATTTAAAACAAAGCACCCGATTCAACAAAGGGCCTAGGTTCGCTAGCTTTGGGGTGAATGAATATGCAGTGTTGATGTTTATGTTGAGACTTATTTGTCATCCCATGAAAATCAGCCTACCAAGACCATGAGGAGAAAACAACCTCAAAGGTTTTCAAGCCGTTTTTCCTTACCTTTCAAAACGTGTATTTTCAAATGTTGGAAGAGTTACTTATTATATTATGGTTTGATCTGAGTCAAAATAATCCATCCCTATGTGGACCAAATCAAGGCTGAAATATAAACATCCATTTCAGAGTCATATATAATACAATATTAAAGAAAGGGAAACGTGTTAACATAATCTAATTAAGTTGAATACTTCAACCAACCCAAACCTCATAATTATATATTATCCTTCATTTCAGACATTCAAAAACATAAAATAAAAAATATATATGATATTCATCCTCTGAGCTTCTTAAGAGCAACTAACAAGAACATGGGGAAGAACCTTAATGCTCTGATTGGAAGAAGCTCGAAAACGTCGAGGAAGTTACATATGCTCATCAATCTTGCTATCTCAAGGATCACCATCATCAAGAATCTCCACAGCGTAAAGTGTTCCCAAGCGGAGACTGATGCGATCGAGCTACTGCACCTCGGTTACCAAGATCGAGCGCTTATCCGCGTGAGTCGATTTCACTTTTTGTCTTACTTTTTTTTCATTTTGGAATTCAGAATATTTGATACTTAGTTTTTCTTTCCTTTATAGGTTGAGCAAGTCATCAGGGAGCAAAACGCATTGGATGCATATGTTCTGATCGAAAACTACTGCCGACTCCTGGTGGAGAGCGCTGAGATGGTGAAAAGCAAAAGGTTCACATCTTTTGTTTTATCAGTTATATGTTTACATCACATGTTATGATCAAACATTAATATCTTACTGTATCATTTATCTTACAGCAGAGAATGTCCTGATGAGCTCAAGGAGACGGTCTCGACTTTAATCTTTGCCGCTTCCAGATGTGGAGAGTTCCCGGAGCTGCAAGAGATTCGTCTTTTATTCACTTCCGTGTACGGGAATGAGTTTGCTAAGTGCTCTGTGGAATTAAGAAATAATTGTCATGTGTATCCTAAGGTACGTGCGCTTTTTTTTTGTAACGATGAAAAATCATTTCTTGTCATAGAATGTAAATTTGAATATATGGCAATGGGTTTCGTCTCAGATGATACAGAGTTTTTCGACTCAACAACCGAGCTTGGAAATCAGACAGAACCTGCTGAAGCAAATTGCTAAACATAATGGAATCACTCTTCAACCAGGCCATGAGGCCTCTGATATTTCAAGCAAGGTACAAACAACATCGCAGGAGAAATGCGAGGACAAACATTTTCTGACGCTTGTATCAAATGAAAGCGAGGCCTCCGACACTCGTTTTCTAGGAGCAAAAAGCAGAGATATTTCACCTTCAGAAGAATCAGTGAATGAAAGAAGGGCTAGCAACTACTGGGATTTCGTCGAGGGTGCAGCACAAAATGAATTATCCAGACATGAATCATTTGACGACGATAACAAAAGTGGGCCCCACAGTCAACTTACGAGCTACGGAAGCTCACCGTCATCTGAAACACTTGAAACAGAGGAAGATGAGACCTCAGATGAAATACACTATTCGAAACTAGGATTGACATTCAATCTAAGTTAGAAGAAAAAAAAAACAGGGGAGAGGTTTTCATTCATTCATTTATTATATGTAGACTCATTTTTGAACTGAGGCGAAACTCTTCTATAAAAAAGAAATGCAAATCATATACTGTAATAAAATGTAAGAGAAGAAGTGCATAAATATGTATCGATTAAAATAAATGTGTTCAGCAAAATTCTTCACTGCATTGACCAAATTTTAAATAAATAGATACAGAAGCAAATATCCCACACAAAGTGATGAGAAAGAAACTCAAGACCAAGCCTCAACATGATACTTTCCGGCTTTCTCCAGAGTCCGGATCCACCTCAAAGCATCATCTTTCGAAACCCCACCCTCTGTCGAAACAATCTCCTCAAACGCCGACAACACATCCGAAGGCATTTTATTAGCGGACCCAGAAACATAAACGGCAGCACCCTGAGTCAGCAAAGTCCAAATCTTGTCACTATTCTCCTTCATCTTGTGCTGCACATACACTTTCATCGGTTGGTCCCTTGAAAACGCAACATGAAAGCCTCCACCCTTTTCTTCGGAAAGCACCCCCTCCCATTGCGAATGAGATAACCAAAAATCTCTGTATAAAAAGTCATCATTCTCTTTTCTACAGCCGAAGAAGAAAAGGATTGGGGCCGTTCGGACTGCACTGCTCTGTAAAGCTCTTTCCTCCACGAATCCACGGAAAGGGGCGCATCCAGTTCCAGGCCCGATGAGTATAAGAGGAAGAGATGGTGGTGGGGCTGGAAGAGAACCTTTACTGAACCATACTGGTATCAAGACTCCTGTTCAAGGTTTATTTAATGTATATATATGATAAACGGTCAGTTACAGTTTTTGCTCAAGAAGATGCCCCAGGTAGAGGTATCATATCAAGACAATTAAATAAATAAACTCACATATGCATCTAGTTTACAAGTATGACTATTGGGGATGCAAATATGCAATTTGCAATGCAAAATAAACCTCGGGGGTTATTTGGAATTTCAAAGGATTAATTGGATTTTTATTGTAACTAGACTACACCGCATCAAATGGTTATTTTTTAATTTCAAAGGAAACTAAATACTTTGTAATTTAGACTACACATCTCAAGGAAATTGTAAGTAACGGTCAAAACGTATTATTGTGTGATTATAGTTAGATTAGAAATCATCAAGGGTTATCTATAATTTAAAAAAATAACTGAGATACTTTTAATTAGACTAAACTGTAGGGGCAGTATTTGTAATCACCCTACCATATATAAACAAGAACTTACTTTGCTGAGTATCAAGGCTAGCAAGCCATGATGAGCAAAGACCCTCACGCTTCCTCTTGTAAGGAGTTGTCCATGATACAACGCTCAAGGTTAAGTGCACCTCATTTGGGTGAGCTGAATGAGAAGAAGAGATGGAGAAGGATCTCGTTTTCAGAGGTGGCACCAGCTGTACCAACCATTCAAACGGCATTTGCACAGAAGGAAAGTCTTCTAGTACCTGCATCAACGAGCGAAAAAATGAGAGGCTAATTATTTTCCTCAAACATTGTACCAAGTAAAATATTAATCAGTGTTAAATTTCCCAGTTATGATACAGAACTCATGCAGAATTTATTTGTATTTTGCTGAAAATAAAATATTTCTAACACAGAAGATTATAAATATCTAATCACCTCCAAGACAGTCCTTCTTTCCTTCTGGTTGTATTGGTATAAATCATCTCTTCCTTCAGGTGAAGCAAAATATTGTAACCTTTCCTTTTCATGTTCGGCGGTGGCATAATGACTCATGACCTGAAGGAAGTACATATATCAGAGATTCATAAAGACTATAGTTAATCCACTTTGACACAATGAAATATTCATTAAAAAGCACAAGTAAATGATTTGGATGACAAGGTTGAAGACATTCTCAATATTTAATACAGAAATATCAGATACAACTTCGAGATTCAAATTGAATAACATAATGACATTCTTGCAAGTCAATAAAATTAAATATTTGACTTTTGTTTTAAAATAACTCAATCTCGAAATATAGACTATGAAGGATAAGAGAAATATCAAACATTGATTCAGATTCTTACACTAGAGGCATGTTCAATATCATAAATGTGATTCAATCAAACTCGAACTGAATAGTTTCATCACATAAATGAATATGATTCTCGATCATCCAATCTTATACATTTGAAATTGTTTTAGCAAAGCATATGTATGCAACTCTTATAACAATAAAATACAATCATTTTTCATGCAAGACACCAAAATTACGCAACTTTCAAAAGACCTCTGCCTACTCAAAGTATAGTTCACTTCTTAGTTCCATGTTTGGAGAGTAACATGGGTAGAAATAATCTAAATTGCTACAATTATAAATGTATCAATACTGCCATCGGTTAGAGAGTCTAGACAGAGATCTGGGGATATAGCTCCAAGCCCCGCATACGAAGCATGTGAACCTAATGTTTCAAACAAGCCTAATTTAGTGGACAGACTATTGTACAGCATGACGATTCAATGAAAATAACAAATGCCTGATAGCAGTGTCTTTAGTACCTCAAAGAAGTAACGTCTAGGAGAAGCTGATGCTACATCCATTGTTAACTCAACAAAGAATTTTAATTTCATAGGGAACAAAGAAGGATTCAATAATCCATGATTCTCTTTGTCTCTAGGCTGAACCTGAAATACGCACACAGATGAAACATCTATAAAAGAAAGCTCATTAAAGTGTTAACAGGATAATATGGGAATAATTATATTAGAGAACTACCTACAGTTATGTATGATTCAGGGTTCAAATTACAACGCTGTATAAAAGCATCTACAGCATCAGGACTTTGGCCAGGAAGAATCTCAAGAACATCTCCCACTTCATAAAATATTGACTGCAAATGAAAAAATTATAAATTAAACGAAACTCAAAATAGTTTATGAAAGTTTTAACTTTTAACTATATGAAAGCAGTGCGGTGTCAAGAACATTTGGTCTAACTTACAGATGAAACAGCTTCAAACTCTAAATGACGTACATCCTTCCCGCTGTCCACTCGACTTAATAAATTGTTATTGGTCTACAAAACAAATTAAAAATGCTCTTCAATATGAACTTCAAAAGAAACATTGGTATTTATCACTAAACTATAGTTGCAAACAATTATAGTAGCTATATTTGTCAAGTAGATTTATAAACGGATATATTTTGTATTCCATAGGGACCACAGAGCGCTTCTACTGTTCACATTATTCTTGAGCACAAGGGATTATTATTATTATTCTTATTGTTCTAAGAAACTAGAAAAAGTCATATTAAAATGAGCCAAGAGGTAGCAACCACTGGCACCCGTCTCTAGACACAGATGATGACTACTTTTGACATTTAAACTGAAATTTGTGACAACATAGCAAAGGTCGAGCTGCAACTTTAGTTTTTTGAGATTGTGCAACTTTGACTGTTCTCTGAAAGACTTACTGAAAGACTGCTCTCTAACCAATTATGTATCAGTACCACAACCACAAAAAATATAACCCACCAATTTCAGGAAGCAATCAGGCCTGGCTTTCCCAGAAAACTTTCCCGGAGTCATTAAACGAGCGCTCTCAATTTGCATTCCAAGATCCTTCAAATCTGCAACACAGATTGTTTGACCGATTAAAATCAAAGTTTGGTAGTTAAGGCTGCAAAGCAAATAACCAAGGAAATAGCGGGCTTTCAGCATTACCCCACTTTTGGGTTTTATTATAGTGAAAGAAATGTGTACATTTAGAATTGCAAGTCATCTTAGAAGTATTGAAGCATGAACATAACATAGAACCAAAATGAAGTCTGAACTCAATAAAAATGTAGGAACTCCTAAAATATATTCTAAAAGAGTATCATTGAAGGCCTTAAACCTGTGGTAGTGGAAAGTGATGGCACATCTTCTTCGCCTTCATGAAAAGTAATTTTCACTCTAGGATGATCTATTAGAGTCGCAACTTGACCCACAAAATCTGGTCCATTTGGAAGTAGTTTCTGATTCTTTTGGTACAACATATCCCACAAGGAAGCCATCCAGGGATCAAGAGCCCCTTCATAACTATCAATGAATTTATAAGAATCTGTTAAGCTTTTCTGTTTGGTAGCAAATAGAACAAAACAATTATACAGATTAAAGAAGCACCAGAAAAGAAAGTATCATCTGTTAAAAAAAAGCTTATAAACAAAAGAAGCATTCATGTTCTAAAAAGATGTGTAGTAAAAACAAAAGAAGCATTCATGTTCTATCAAGATTTGCAACAATGCAGGTTTTAATTTATCATTTGAATCCCAACTTAAAAAGGCCAGCCAAGAAGATAATATCCAAATACCATATACAACCAAGAGCATGAGAAACAAAGTGTGGAAGAAAACATTTAAAAGTGTACCCTGAAGGGTGCTGATCATCTCCCAGGCCTCTTTCAACAATAGACATTGCACCAAGATCTGAGAGCCGTTTGTCCAGCTTCTTAGCCACAAACTACAAAAAGAAAAAGCATGCATGCTATCACTAGTTAACTTAAAACTAAGTATCTTATGAGGACAAAATATGGTAAAACATCCTATTACATTAAAAACTAAGTATCTTACAAACTACGTATCCTATTTATCAAAAAGATTGTAAAATATTACATAGAAATTGTAAGATTTTATGCATGTTTTTATGATCGAATTTATTCGTGAAATGCATGTTAGACCCTACACAGCTGGGTATGGGTATGGCAGGCAACTTATCCTCAAATTTTCCGAGATTCTCATCAACTAAAAACTATTTATACAGGATTTAACGTAGTGCTAATGCAAAAGTTTTTCATAAATAATCTCATATTTTTTCCAGTACATTATACTTTTGGTAGCTGGAATCACCCAATCCAAACACAGCATAGTGAACTCCTTTAAGCCACTCCCTTGTGAGGTTCTTTTGCAATAGGAACCTCCAGAACCCCTGCATTAATATGAACAGCCGGATATATATTAGAAATATAGGATAATGATCCAATCAAACAAGAACATTATACTATATCATCTGAATGGTAAAATACCTTCATGGAATCTGGATTTTCCCCTTGACCCGTGGTTGACACCACAAATATCACAGCTTCGTTATTTGCCAAGTCCCTCTGAACCAACGAATTAATATAATCATATTAAAATTAGAAGAAAATATATCCCACCGAATATATATATATATATAAATTTATGAAAAAATAATAGTGATATTTAATTAATAAACATACTTACAGGTTGAAATTCATCGATGGAGGCAACAGTGACAGAAGGGCATCTACGGTGCTCGGCTTCACGACCTATCCTTTCAGCAGCATCAGCTGCATTTCCCGTTTGTGAAGCATACAATATCAACAGCTCCTCCTTTTCCACTGCTGACCCCATCAAGCTTTTCTGTTTATGGTTGTGTGGCCCAAAAACATAAAATACAAATATCACAAACCCATATTGTAGGGAAATGGGGACTAGAATAACTACTGAGATAGTGTCTTCTATTTCTTTCCATGATGATAAAATCTAATCTATAGAGGATTAATGCTGCTCTATATTAAATTAGAGAATAAAAAATGACACCTGAAAATTGAAAAGTAACAGAGTTCGTAAATCAGAAGGCACAATATATATCTGAAATAAAAATAAAAGAAAACTAACTCATCAAGGAAGTGCAGTTCAACAATTTAGCAATTTAGTCAGATAGTTAAAAGATTAAATTGCAGATTGATTTAAACATATAAAGTCCAGTGGCTCACTGACTTTAGCTTTTGAATGTGCTAACTTCTAAAATTTGGTTTTATATAGTTACTACTTACTGGTTTGTATTACTCCAATGTTAAATAAAAAAAAATATATTTTTCTATCAGTTCAAACTACAGGCTAGTAATCCACTAATCCTTTCTATAATCATTATATATGTACAAACTAAAATATTTGCCCTACACCACAGTTTCTGAATTCCTATAACCAATAGTCTGAATCTCTTATTTATTATAGATTGAAGAGTAAGGGGCAGGACCAGAGCCAACCATTATATATAAAATAAATAAAATAAAAACCTCCTGTATTTACCAAGTTGTCCGTCGACGGTGTGAGTCAAGTGTATTGTTTCGCCTCTTAATTATAGCAACTTTTGCTGGTAACTTCAGTACTTCACTCATTTGGGAGTGCTGTCTTCTTTCATCTTACATAAAACTGAGGGGCATATATGCTTTTGAAGTTGACTTTTTTGTGTCTTACCTTAATCTTCAAGGTGCAATTATGAGTATGCATACTAAAAAATGCGAATAAGCATTCATTTTATGACATACATATATGTAGACACATAGGCATTATACACATATAACTTTCTCTGTGTGTGTGCATGCCCCCGTATTTGGAGATTTAGTTTATGTTTCTTAATTTATGCCATCAATTATCAATATGCTTATGATCTACTAAGATTTAAACGTGAACATACTATTCATCTTGGACCCGTAAGTTTTTACACAGAGTGGATTCACTGATGGAACCCAAAAGGTTGTTATTATACTCCAAAGTTTTAGTTTGAAGCTGGAGAGACTCTTCTAAAGTTCATATTTTCCCACCCACGAGCTTCTGTTTTTTTCATTCTTAATTATGGCTTCACATTGTTCAGTTCCGGGTCGAATCAAATTCATACCAGTCATTCTGTTTTCTCTCATTAAGATATTTACAATTACCAATTGACAGAAAAAAGAATGCTCAACTAACACTATTCAGATAAATTTAGGCTTCAAAGTAATTGTTTTTTTAAATTCATAATAAAAATGAAGTTTGAATACCTTTGTTTTCTTGCAATAGCTCTATTCCGGGCTGAAAAATTCATCCTGTGAAATCATAGAAAATCAAATAATAGAAAAAGAAAAATGGGTTGCGCCCGACTATAACAGCTGCCACATCATTTCGAAATTAGGTTTTGTCACCGAAATAACGAATAAAAACAAACAGGAAAAAAAAAACAAAGCATTGAGCTACAAGGAAAATGGCGTACCTCAAGTGTCTGTCAGAATACGAGAATGGGGTTATGCATTTTCTCCATTGCGAAGCTCTGTCTGGGTAGTAGTAGTAGGGCTTTTGATTTTATACAGTATTTTATTTTAATTTCCCTTCCTGATTTTGGACTATCTATTTACGACATTTTATTTTTATGTTTTTAGATTTTTATTATTTATTTTTTAATATACGTATATAATTAAAAAAAAATGTGTACAGTGAATCAGTAATGAAACTTTTAAAAGTAAGAATTGTATTTTGGTTGTTGGGAGAGGTAAGTATAAATTGATAGTTATAATTTACTTTTGAGTTGGTAGTTGGTATGTGACGAGACACAATTTGTACTCAACTGTAGGTAAAACATTTGAGATGTTCAAATTGAAAAATGTATTATCATCAACTCTATGAAATTGAAGAAGCAAATAATTGTCCAAATTATACAGGGGTAGAGCTGGTGAAGGAAGTGGGGAGAGGAGTGATGTCGGCGGCAGTAGGAGCAATAGCATCGAATTCCTGTCATTGATGATTTCGCCTTGGGCATAATCATTGAGAGCAGTACCAGTACTGTTAGAAAAAATGTAGACGGGATTAGTCAACAACGGAAGTAATAACAAAAGAAAAACGGAAAGTAAAACTTCAGATTGCTGCCGAGGCGTTTGCACTTTCCGCAAATCAGTAAAGCCCCGTGTATGCTACGGTTTACAGGCTTTCTGATCTCAAAGATACAACGGCGAAGCGGGGATCGAACAAATGCACACTGAATCGAACCCTATCTATGAACGGAAACAGTTAGAACATAGCACACACTCGAGGGGAAGTTACATACCACACCACTCACCAGGTGGTTACGGGGCAATTCCAGCAAGTGGAGGAAGTCACTCCATCTCCAACGGCAACCCATGTTCAGTAATTAATAGATTAATTAATTTCGTAAATCAATTAATAATATTCAAAAGTCTCAATTAATTAATTCTCAAAGGCCTTATAAATGAGCCCAATTAATTAATACTTCAAAGTGTTCAACTGGGCTGAATAAAATCGAGCCCAAACATCAATCGGACCGTGTCCAAAAAGATAGGTACAGCCCAACCCATTAATTCCATTAATCCCAATTGGCTCAGGGAAGCCCAGGTCCAGCCCAGAGTCCAATTGACCAAATCACCAAGGAGCTAGGACCAAGCCCACGTCCAAGCCCAAGCCCAAGCCCAAGCCCAGGCCCAGGCCCGAGCCCGAGCCGGGTCGGGACGGGACGGGGCGAGGCGGGGCGGGCGGGCGCGCGCGTGTGGCCCTTGCCATGTACCTCTAAGGGTGCATGGACTTAGTCAACTTGTTGAACACTCATACTCTCTTATCACATTTAAAGAGAAATGACTTTTGGTATTCTTTCTATGTGGGATAACACATTTCCCCATAAAATAATAATTGCTTCCATTTACCAAAGTAGTATTTATGGCAAACTTTAAACATTTATTTCTCACTCACCGATTAACGGATTTTGACGAAATAAAATCTCACAATTAACTCGTAACACGGAGATAATTATTGTAACGATTAAACTCGAAATCGAATACATTTTATTAGCCATAAAAAATTACAAACTTTGGTCAAAATACACTTGAATTATTTAAACTATACAAATAATTCCAACAATCCCCCACATGAGTGAAATCAATGCAAATGCCATGAATGCAGACTCTTGTGCTCGGTTCTCGGAAGGATCTATTGCTTCTGGAAAGGTAGCTTGTGGCCTTGAACCTCCCTTAGTAAAAATCATCGGATGTACTGGCGGGCTAGTGGACGCGATGCCTTGAACTATTCCTCCAAAGTGTACAACGAGTCAATGATAGTCACACAACAAATCCCTATCATTTTCCATTTCTCTGTTGTGTCCGTTTAGGCCCTGGACAACTCTTTGGATTCATAAATGTTTACATTTGAAGCGGCCTACACTTCACATTTATATATGTGACCTCCCAGCATGAGTACCCTGAAATACTCCACCTTTTCGAGGTGTGGGATTCATTAAAAGTCTCAACGACTTAACCTTTACCACATTTCAGGTTCTAGCACTTATTTGCTCATAGGGATAGAAACGGAAATCTATATTTCCAAGTGCTTAACTGAACTATCATGACTTAGTTTTCCCTTTGAACCAAGTTCGTGGGATCTCCACTCAGCATGGTAGGGTTACCGCCATGGTCATATTTTAGTTGTGGTTTTTCAAACCCATTCCCTTTAGCAACACGCTTAATTGATCTCTAGTCATCCCTTTCGTCAAAGGGTGGGCTAAATTTTCCTGTGACTTAACATAGTCTAAGGAAATCACTCCATTTGTGATCAATTGCCTAACGGTGTTATGTCTTCGACGTATGTGTCGAGACTTTCCGTTATACATATTGCTCTGTGCTCTCGCTATAGCCGATTGGCTATCACAATGCATCATCACTGGAGACACAGGCTTTTTCCAGCATGGAATATCTTCTAAGAAGTTTCGAAGCCATTCAGCTTCTTCACCGGCTTTGTCCAAAGCGATGAACTCTGATTCCATGGTGGATCGGGCTATACAAGTTTGTTTCGTGGATTTCCACGAGACTGCTCCGCCTCCTATACAGAAGACATAACCACTAGTGGAATGGGATTCCTTTGAGTCCGAGATCCAACTAGCATCACAATATCCTTCAAGTACACTAGGATATCTTGTGTAGTATAGTCCATAATCTCGAGTGTGTTTCAAGTATTTTAACACTCTTTTCAGAGCATCCCAATGTTCATGACTTGGATTGCTCGTGTACCGGCTCAGTTTGCTAACCGAATAGGCCAAGTCAGGACGAGTACAATTCGTTAGATACATTAGACTTCCGATAACTCGGGAGTAGTCTAACTGAGCTACTGGTTCACCCGTATTGACTGATAAGTTGATACTTCTGTCAATCGGAGTCCTACATTCAGGACCATCTAGGGCATTAAATTTTTTGAGCACTTTCTCCGCATAGTGAGATTGTGACAAAACAATTCCTTCTTCGGTTTTGCTTATCTTAATCCCGAGGATTAGATCTGCAACTCCCAAATCTTTCATGTCAAAGTTTCTTTTTAACATGTTCTTAGTGTTCGTGATTTGATCACGGTCACTCCCCATGATTAGCATATCGTCCACATAGAGACACACTATCACAAATTCTGTTGGAGTACCTTTAATGTACACGCATTTGTCACATTCGTTGATTTTGAAACCATTTGACAACATAACATTGTCAAACTTTAAGTGCCATTGCTTAGGAGCTTGTTTAAGTCCGTACAACGACCTTATCAGTTTACACACCTTTTTCTCTTCACCAGGTGCAACAAAACCTTCAGGTTGATCCATGTATATCTCTTCTTCTAATTCACCATTTAGAAACGCAGTCTTAACGTCCATTTGGTGAATTTCGAGATCATGCAATGCAGCAATCGAGACTAACACTCGAATGGATGAAATCCTTGTCACAGGTGAGTACGTATCAAAGAAATCATAACCTTCCTTTTGTCTAAAGCCTTTGGCTACCAGCCGGGCTTTAAACTTATCGATCGTTCCATCGGCTCTATATTTTTTCTTTAGAATCCAACGACATCCTAAAGGTTTACAGCCGGGAGGAAGATCAACTAATTCCCACGTATGATTTTGCATGATGGACTCTATTTCGCTATTAATAGCTTCTTCCCAAAGTGGTCCATCTGGGCTAGCTAGAGCTTCACCATAAGAGTTCGGCTCATCGTCCAACATGTACGTGATAAAGTCAGGTCCAAACGACTTAGTTGTTTTGACTCTTTTACCACGTCTTTGTTCTGTAACTACTTCATTACCAGGTTCGTTACTTGGTGGTACAGAACTCTCTTCACGAGTTCTTTTGGAAGAACTTGGACCAGCTCCATCTTTGCTCGGAAAGATGTTCTCGAAAAATGAAGCATTTCTCGACTCAATGGTCGTACCTTTAGTCACTTCTGGATTTTCAGAATAGTGTACTAAGAATCGGTATGCCATGCTATTCAAAGCAAATCCAATGAAGATACAATCGACCGTTTTAGGTCCTATCTTCATTCGTTTTGGCTCAGGAACCGACACTTTAGCCAAACACCCCCACACTTTAAGGTAATTGTAAGATGGCTTACGACCTTTCCAAAGTTCGTGAGGTGTTTCATTTTTCCCTTTAAGAGGAATCTTATTCAGCAGGTGGTTTGCCGTCAGGATGGCTTCCCCCCACATGTTCTGGGGTAACCCAGAATTAATCAACATAGCGTTCATCATTTCCTTTAATGTTCGGTTCTTTCGTTCAGCAACGCCATTTGATTGAGGTGAGTACGGGGCTGTTGTTTGATGTATTATTCCATTTTCAGAACATAATTGTTCAAAAGGAGCTACGTACTCTCCACCTCGGTCACTACGGACTATCTTAATCCGTTTATCAAGTTGATTTTCAACTTCGGTTTTGTACTTAGTGAATGCCTCTAAGGCTTCGTCTTTACTAGTTAATAAGTACAAATAACAAAACCTCGTACAATCATCAATAAATGTGATAAAGTATTTCTTACCGCCTCTTGTCGGTGCAAACTTTAAGTCACATATATCAGTATGTATAAGTCCAAGAGGTTCGGTACAACGATCGACTGATCGAAACGGTAACTTAGCCATTTTGGCTTCAACACAAATTTCACACTTATGTTGTGAATTTATTTTAGAAGTTGGTATTAATTCCAAATTCATAAGTCTTTTTATTGCATTTTGATTTACATGTCCTAAACAAAAATGCCACAAATCATAACACTCGATCAAGTAAGAGGAAACAACTTTTTCATTAGTGCTCGAGGCAACAGGAGGGCGAATAGCCATTACAGACATTTTGAAAAGACCCTGATCAAGATACCCCCTACCTAGGAACAGTCCAAATTTAGAAAGTACAAATTTCTTAGCATCAAATACAAGTTTGAAGCCATGCTCCACAAGAACAGAACCAGAGACCAGGTTCTTTCGGATGTCCGGGACATGCAACACATCAGTCAGCTTCAGCTCTTTTCCAGAAGACAGTTTGAGGACGACGTTCCCAACTCCAGCAACTTCAGACGATGCGGAGTTTCCCATGTGGAGCTTGCGACCGGTACAGGGAGCATAAGAAGCAAAGGCATCCTTGTCAGAGCAGACATGTCGAGTGGCTCCGGTATCAATGAACCACTGCTTGTTGTTGCTGACCAGATTGGCCTCGTAGACCACAGCAGTCATATCAGCACATGTCAGCTCGTGTTGAACCACGTTGGCACTTGGTCGCTTCTTTTTCTGCCCGTTTTTCTTCGGCTTGTTGCAGTCTCTGGCCATGTGGTTCGGCTTGCCACAGTTGTGGCAATTCCCAATGAACTTCCAGACTTTGGCTGGCTCTTTGCCCTTGGAAGTGTTCTTCCTTTTGGCAGAATGTGGCTCAGTCAAGTTCACCCGAGCCTCCATCGGAACCTTTCCAGGCTTGACCTCTCGATCACGGTTGTCTTCTTCGATCCGAAGCTTGACAATCAGTTCTTCGAAGCTCATCTCCTTTCGCTTGTGCTTCAGGTAGTTCTTGAAGTCCTTCCACCCGGGAGGCAGCTTCTCGATGGCAGCCGCCACCTGAAAGGACTCACTGATCTTCATCCCTTCAGAGGCGATGTCATGCAAGATCAGTTGATACTCCTGGACTTGCGAGATGACAGATTTGGAGTCGACCATCTTGTAGTCCAGGAACTTGCCGACGACGTACTTCTTAGTACCAGCGTCCTCGGTCTTGTACTTCTTCTCCAAAGCATCCCAGAGGGCTTTGGCAGACTTGTACGTGCTGTACACATTGTACAACTCGTTGCACAGCCCGTTCAAGACGGTGTGCCGACAGAGATAATCACTCTGTCCCCAGGCTTCGAAAGCATAGCGCTTCTCAGCATTGTCATGTTCAGTTATGGTCATAGGGTCCTCAGTCAGATGCTTCTGCAGGCCGAGGGTGGTCTGGTAGAACATCATCTTGGACTGCCACCTTTTGAAGTCGACACCGGTGAACTTCTCAGGCTTCTCGGCGTTCGGGATGGTCTGGGTGTGGATGGGCAGCGCCACTGGAATCTTACCGATGAAAGCTTCATGGTTGATTGGTTGTTCAACGTTGATGACAGGAGTCTCCTTGTTGTTGTTGTTCTGGGCATCATTGTTCTGGGCATCACTTCCGGTAGACATCTTTACTGATTTGCGATTGTTAGAAAAAATGTAGACGGGATTAGTCAACAACGGAAGTAATAACAAAAGGAAAACGGAAAGTAAAACTTCAGATTGCTGCCGAGGCGTTTGCACTTTCCGCAAATCAGTAAAGCCCCGTGTATGCTACGGTTTACAGGCTTTCTGATCCCAAAGATACAACGGCGAAGCGGGGATCGAACAAATGCACACTGAATCGAACCCTCTCTATGAACGGAAACAGTTAGAACAGAGCACACACTATGCAAAATGATGATATGAAGGCAGAGTATTTTTTCGTACGTGAATGAATGCATGTACGTCTCTATAAATAGACGGGGCAGTTCCAGCAAGTGGAGGAAGCCACTCCATCTCCAACTGCAACCCCATGTTCAGCAATTCGGACCGTGTCCAAAAAGATAGGTACAGCCCAACCCATTAATCTCAATTGGCCCAGTGGGCCCCGGGAAGCCCAGAGTCCAATTGACCAAATCACCAAGGAGCCAGGACCAAGCCCACATCCAAGCCCGAGCCCGGGACGGGGCGGGGCGGGGCGTGCGGGCGCGCGCGTGTGGCCCTTGCCATGTACCGCTAAGGGTGCATGGACTTAGTCAACTTGTTGAACACTCATACTCTCTTATCACATTTAAAGATAAATGACTTTTGGTATTCTTTCTATGTGGGATAACACATTTCCCAATAAAATAATAATTGTTTCCATTTACCAAAGTAGTATTTATGGCAAACTTTAAACATTTATTTCTCACTCACCGATTAACGGATTTTGACGAAATAAAATTTCACAATTAACTCGTAACACGGAGATAATTATTGTAACGATTAAACTCGAAATCGAATACATTTTATTAGCCATAAAAAATTACAAACTTTGGTCAAAATACACTTGAATTATTTAAACTATACAAATAATTCCAACAAGTACTCTATTCTTGAAGGACATGCCTGAGAGGAGTGACATTACATGTGTATAATTATTTTTTTGTGACCCGTTATTGTTTGATTTAATACAAAAAGAAATATTAAATTTGTAAAGTTTTAAAAAAAAAATTAGTTCAAAAAAAAAAAAAATTGTCAGTTGGGTGGGTGACACTATAAGGTCACCCACCAATTGTCCCTTCCACGCTTCCACGCTCCAGCAACAAAATTGATCAAATAGGGCAACACTTCTATTTCACTTGCACTAATGCATGAAGTGTCTCCCCATTGATGCTCTAAATGTCTTTTCTTAGAGGAATATTTGTGATTTTACTTCAGAATAATTGTGCTCCAGTATTGTACTGGAAATTATGGGAACAAAGAAGTAAACTTTGGGTAGATTATTTGCATAGAGATATTTCTTACTTTTTTTTTATTTAATAATGATGATTTGTTTAATAAATTATGTGGGGTTAGTTTAGATTTAGACGTATAATTAAAATGTGCCATGATTAATATTAATATTTGCATAATACTCGATATGTGAAAAATGAAAATTATTGTTTTGAAGCTTCATTAAGAATCGCCCGCGGCATTACTTAAAGACATCTATCTATCTATCTATACATATATAATTCTTGAATCTCTCTATGCCACGTGGACCAATAGGAGAGTTTATTATTGTTGTGTTCACACTATAAATTATAAATAAAAAAAATACAAATATTTATAAAAATTTATTTTTTAAAAGATTTCATAATTAGTATAAATACAAAAAATTTAGTATTATTATAAATAAAAATAATATAAATATAATTATTATTATTTATAAATTCTGAATAATTATTTATAAATATTTATAAAAATTTGAATTTTAAAAGATTTTTTTTTTTGGTAAAGGTCAATCACATAAAAAAATAAAAGTATGATACAGTACAACGCATAGGGAATGAAAAATCCTACCGCATCACAGAGCTAACATGCTAGCTCTCTAATCCGCCAAACTAACATATAGCACTAAACAATATAAATACAATCACCAGGCTATATGCCATACTCTCTTCAGTGCCCGTGCCTGAAGAGAATCAGGGAGTCGTAACGAGTGTATCCTCTCCTGTATGATAGAAATCGCCTGAGAAGCCACCACTCCAGACGACACCGACCGTGCCTCATGTATCCTTGTGTTCCTCTCTAGCCAAATATAATATATCAGAGCAGCGACAAGTCCACGATACGCGCAAGATATCAAATGTCTCCCACGCCATCGACTAGCAGCCCGTAATACTGCACTATGCCAACCACCACGTGGCCATAGAAATCCCACCTCCACCTGTAGTCTCTGCAAGCAATCCTGTGAGAAGGGGCACTCAAAGAAAAGGTGGGAGTGTGTCTCTGCGCTCACCCCACCACATAACACACACGAGTCATCCCCCCGACCAATCCAATGCTTATCCCGAGTCGGCAACCGACCTCGGATAGCCATCCAAAGAATGAAACAATGTCGTGGTATACGTCCTGGTCCGGCCAAAAGAGCAGCCCACGGCACCCGGGGACCTTCTGGGCGGAAAAGAGTATATGCCGAGTCGGAGGTATAGGTCCCTGATCGATGCAATTTCCACCGCACTCTATCTGTCCTCCCATCTATACTCGGCAAGCCGTCCATAAGATCAACGAACTCCTCCGCAATTTTAAAAGATTTCATAATTAGTATAGATACAAAAAATTTAGTATTATAAATAAAATTAATACAAAAATATTTATTATTTATAAATTCTGAATAATTATTGATAAATTCTCAATTTCAAAAAGATTTTATTTTCATAATAATACTAAAAAAAATTCATAATTATTGAATTTACATTTATTTATATTTGCCTAATAATTCTCAACTTCTACGGAATTCCATTTTGTATAGATTTCATTTATGTATAAATGGCCTTTATTTATATTTGCCTAAATGGACTTTAATAATCCTCAACTTTCCCTTTTATATAGATTTCATTTATTGTTTCTCCTCAACTCAAATACATCCAACTCGATTCATAAAAATGAGTTGCTCCCCTCCGGCCTCCGCTCTTCCGTCGGTCGCCACTCCAGGGAGCCCTCCACCGGCCACTTCTCGGACTTGCTGAAACCCGGATCGAGGAAGATTTCTCTAAACGACGCCAAACGACGCCGGATCGAGGAATATTTCCCCAAACGACGCCGGATCAGGGGCTCGCTGAAACCCGAATCGATGAAGATTTCCCCAAACGACGTCGGATCGGGGGCGGCACTTACTGTGAGCATGTATTTCAACCATGGAGCAAGAAAAAGGCTTATACAACAGGTGGCCATTCGATTCGATTATTATTACCTAATTAATATTTTTCCATACTTTAGTTTAATAGTTTTTATTATATTAAAATAGTGTCCAATACGTGGGAAGATAACCCAAAATTCCATACTTTAGTTTAATAATTTTTATTATATTAAAATAGTATCCAATACGTGGGGGAGATAATCCAAAATTATAGTTTCCATTATTATTTATATTACCTAATGGGCAGAAGATAACAATTATATGTATAGATTCAATATACCTTATTTCTTTATAGAATTTAAAATTTTCCATTATTATTCATATTACCTAATTATCATCTATTTAGAGTTCTATAGAATTTAAAATTTTCCATTATTATTCATATTACCTAATTATCATCTATTTAGAGTTCTATACGTTTGTAACTATTGTAACCCTAATACATCGTTTATAACTATTATAAATTATAACTCTAATCCATCCTGATAACTCTAAGTCATCGTTTATAGTCACCATAGCAATGGCTGAAATATTCACTCCTTTGTCTCAAATTAACAAGGATCGAATTGATTGGAAGATTCAAGTTCGAATATGTAGAAAGTGGAGAACTCCAAGCATTGGCAGAATTCCAGAATCTTTGGATTTTTTGTTCGTTGATCATCAGGTACATATATGTTTTTATTTTTAGTTTATATTATAACAAAACGTTTATCTACGAAACGTTTTTTATTCATGCATTAATTTGGCATTGAAGGGCTCAAGGATTCATGCATCGGTAAAAAAGATGCACATTGCCAAATTTGAATCTAAAGTTAACGAAGGCGACCTCTGTACTGTGATGCAATTTTCTGTTGCTGATCGTCATAAAAATTTCCCAATTGCTGACTGTCCCTATAGAATATGGTTTCATGCAACTACGATTGTTGGTTTACATGAGAATCCAAGCTTTCCAAAGTCAATATTCAATTTTTGTGATTTTCAAGATATCAGCGATGTTGCAATCAAAGACGACTATCCGTTAATTGGTAATAGTTTTTCGTATAATTTCTAACACTTATAATGCAACAAGGGTCATTGTCGACCAGAACTGTGAAGAAATTATTGAATTCAAGAACAAGTAAGTTAGTTTATGTTTTTACCAACTTTTAAATTTTTACGATTAAACATTCTTTATTAATTAGAGTTGCATCGAAACATTTTTTTTACAAGGTTACCAACGTCAATAGTCTCAAACTCATTTGATGGCTCAAAACTATCATCTTCCTCTTACATTTCTGTAAAGGATGAATTACTCAATAACAGCACAATATTTTCAACCATCAAAGAATTGAAAGCGGCAGATTCGGTTAGAATATTGTTTCTTTTGTCATAAATCATCATTTTATTATTAGTGCATGAGTTAATTCAATGCTAAACCAATTATTTTATAAATGGATCAATAAATATATTATTTCTGATTCATGCCAATTTTCTTATTTATTTTTCAGCCCGTTAAGATTTGGTTGGTTGCATCCATAGCTGAGGTTATACCCGAGTTTGGGTGGTCTTATATTGGTTGCCAAAAATGCAAGAAAAAGGTTAAGGAAGAAGATAATAAGTTTTTCTGTGATGCATGCAAAAAATATGTCGTCGCCGTTGAACGATTTAAGATTCATATGAATGTGGTTGACGGATCCTCTAATGCTACATTTTTATTGTGGAACGAAGTAGCCAAGTCAATTATTGGAAAAAGTCCTCTGGAAGTTTGGGAAACTTTGGAATTGGTATGTTCATAATTTTATAAATAATACATTTGTTTTGTAATTTCATACATAGATTTCTATTTCAGACTTTGTGTTTTTGCTTATCTTGAATCTTTGATCTTCTTATTTCATAGGAAGAGGCAAACAACAACGGTCATGATGAAGCATTTGTGAAAGACAATTCTAAATTTCAAATGCCTCAGCCGATTGAGGATTTGATAGGAAGAGAGTATTTGTTCAAGGTCGGAGTTGAAAATAAGCACATACAAGGATATGACAAAGTGTACGTGGTTGAGAAGTACTGCGCCGACGAAGAAATGATCAAAACATACAGGAAGACAAATCACGAAATTCTAAGTTCTTCTTCAACCCACCACAATGATGTCATGGATGAAACAAATTTTGTCCAAACCCCCGAGTTTCCGAAGACAAGAAAAAGATTTCTGGAAGTTTCGTCCAAAGATGGAGAATTTTCTTCTTCCGAGAAGGAAAACAAATCTGCTCGATCGTTTTTAAGTTAATTTGATAGATTAATTAACTTATTACTTATTTTATTTTCACATTGAAACACTTTCCTTATTTTATAAATTTAGTTTAAGATGTTTTGATTAGGATTGAATAATTTATTTTTTTACCGTTTGAGGACTATTTAATATTATTAATTTTTAATTTCTGAATGATTCTTTATGCACATTTTCATTATATTTAATTTTAAATTTAAACAAACAAGTATTTAAATTAATAGAGAAATTGAATTAAAGAAATATAATGCTACAATGCCGTATTTGTTTTATCCGAGCTAGCACGTGGAGTGGGGTCAAGGTTGCACGTGCAATTTTTTTTGGCTCTTTAATTTCTACTACATAATTAGTACCGCTTTGAAGCTCTTTCCTTTCTCTTCGATCGTTTTTACGTTTCTCAAAAGGGTCTTCACATCCTGCTGGCCCTTTTGGTCAGACCTTAAACCCTGCAATGTGAATTATTTTTTTCCGTCATTTCTTATATATACATGTGTGATGTGTATGTTTTGTTGTTCAATTGCAATTTCCTTTTTTCGTGTGTGTATCAGATCTTGGAGATTTTCTCAGTTGGCAAAGGCTGAACCAGAAAAAAAAAGATGTCTAAGGCAAGGACATTGGATCTGGCATCTGGGGTCGATGGAAAGATCGACAAGAATCAAGTTCTCTCCGCCGTCGACAAGTAATTTTTCTAAACCCCTGTTTTAACTATTTATCCAACTTCACACAATTATTTTAAATTATAATTTTAAGATATATTTAAATATAAGTATTTCCAATTAAAAAAAATATTAAGACTATTCAATGTGATTAAATCTCCAATAAAAAGTAATATATATAGTATATATTTAGGTGATATATTCACCATAATAAAAATCCGCTTTTGGAAAGATAAAAGGACTCTAAATATTAATCTCGACTTTTTAAAGTATTCCTTTATGGGTTACTATAAACAACATACAAGTAAGAAAGTATTTATAGACTTGCAATTGAGGAAATATGGAATAAGACCTAATTTTATAACGGAGATCGAAATTGATAAAGTTTATTATATACACATATCAGGTTCGAATAATAAGATTAATGTTTTTGCGATTATATGTTTGATTTCTTGGTTAAGATTTAACCTGTTCTCTTTCATGTCTGCCCGTTAGAATCTTAAACTGCTGGAGATGGCTCCAAGGAAGAAAAATAAATCAGGTTCTTTTCTATTGGTCCACGAGTACTTGATTAATTACACTTATAATAATTCTATAACTGATACACATAGAAAAACTAAGTTCAAACTGATTACAGTAACGGGTGGTAGCAACGATCATAATTCTTCAATTCACAATTGCAATGTTCATCAGTCGGGGAGTTCAATTAAGCGACCAATCTCTCTACTTGAAGGTAATTTAAATTTCAAATATACCGTTCTTCTTGAATGAGTTTATGGAATTCTTATGACTCTAGTGCTCTCCCTGAGCATACCCTTGTCAAGACTTCTCAAGAGAGTAAAGCATCTTCCTCTGGTAATATTAGTCTTTGGCTCTTTGCATATAAGAATCTTCTGTCAACCCTGAGCCTGGATATCCACTCTTTATATTTGTTTTTTGGTAAAAACATTTGAGCAATAACCAACCTGCATTTGTTGGTTGACAGGTAAGTTGCTTCAAGAAAACCAGCAGCCAAAGACTGGGACCACATTCAACATGGGACGAGATGACTCCAGAAATGAATCAAATGATGCATGGAGTTACAAGAGTGATGAGATTGACCCTGCTATCTTGAATGAATTACCACTTGAGATTCAGGAAGAAGTGCGTGCATCTCTTCAGTTAGAAAAGCGGGCTAAAACTGTGAAAAAGGGTTCTAGTATTTCTCACTATTTCTCACCAACTGCAAACTGATAGATTCTTTCTGGGCCTATCCCGAAGCTGGTTATTTATTGAAATTATTGTACATAAATAATCTTTATATGAAATTCAAGTTATGCTTGTTATTCAGTCCAACCCTCCAAAGTATGATGTATAGAAATTCCGATCACTAGGTGTGCCAAGAAAATGCAGCGCATTTTGCGAACCTCTATCTTGTAATAACAAACATGCATACAGTGTTTATGTAATTGCAGGTGAAATTCTGGAGATCCTATCGCCCTTTATTCTACTGCCGAAGGTGGCGATCCATTCAGCTGTTAGGATTTGAGTTTCTTCGTAATTTTGTTTTCTTTCTATTGATCTACATAAGTGCAAGGCCAGGACTCTTGTTCTCCAAGCGATTAATGTTGTCTAAATGCTGTGCTGAAGCAGAATTACATTCTGTCGAAGTAGTGACTGGTGATCTTGAAGGTGACTAACTCAAACATTCACTAGGATATGCAACTGTTACACTGCAAAATTATTAAGATTTGACTTGTGGCACAGAATATTGGCGATGTTGAACTACATCTTTGAATTTGTTTCCGTTAATCAACTTTTGACAGGTTTCTATGAAAGGCGTGTGGATTCTATGATTATATAATCTCCCTATAACCACCAAAAGTGATTTTTTTTATTCTTTCCAGCTGTATTGCCAGGCTGTATTGCCAGCAAAGATGTATATCATGATCTCTTTTTCGATTCTCCATGTCTTTCACAAGTTATTCTAACCCTTATAAATACGCGTTTCCTCTTTGATGGAAGATTTTATTCCTCTACTATCCTATTTTAGTACTGTGGCCGTGGGGGTACCACAAGAAGAAACTTTCAAAGCAACGGTCTACAGAAAGAATATCTTCAGAGAGGACTGACTACTAATGACCGCCAATAATCCCACCAGCAGTTATGTGAAGAGATGGCTGCCAAAGCGAATAATCTTGTTTCGCCATGGTGAGAGCATTGGGAACAAAGACGAGAATGCCTATGGCACTCATCCTGACCATAAGATCCCATTGTCTCCACAGGGTATCGAGCAGGCTAAACAAGCAGGCATCCTGATCAGGGAACTATTTGATAATAATTCCTCCGTCAGCTGCAACTGGAAGGTGTATGTCTATGTCTCCCCTTATGAACGAACCAGGTCAACTCTGAGAGAGATATGCCGGGCGTTACCCAAAAGCAAAGTGATCGGAGTTAGAGAAGAGTGCCGGGTGAGAGAACAGGATTTCGGGAATTTCCAAGATGCCCAGAAGATGAAACATCTCAAGGAAACCAGAAACAAGTTTGGCAGGTTCTTCTACCGATTTCCTGAAGGAGAATCAGGGGCGGACGTCTATGACCGAGTCTCCAGTAAGTTTAATTAATTGAATTGAGGATTTATTCCTGAACTTTAGATTGATATTGACTTGATGATTGCAGGTTTTCTTGAATCCTTGTGGCGTGATATAGAGATGAAGAGGTTTGGTGTGGGTCCGGAGGAGGATGAGGTGAATCTTGTGATAGTATCACACGGGCTAGCGATCAGGATCTTTCTGATGAAGTGGTTCAGATGGACAGTGGATCAGTTTGAGCTGTTGAAGAATCCAAAGAATTGTGAGTTTCGGGTGATGGAATTAGGTAGCAGTGGAGAGGAGTACAGCCTGTCCATACATCACGATGATGAGAAGCTGAGAGCATGGGGACTTTCGCCGGAGATGATATCCGATCAGAAAATGAGGATGAGTGGGGACTGGGAGCACAGAGATGACGAGTTTGTATGGTTCGACACATTTTTTTCTTCAGAAGATGAAGATGAGGAAGAAAGGAGGAATAAAAGTCTATAAACAGAAATGAATACTGTGTCATTTCCTAATAATATATTTTTTGACCAACTGTGGTTACATTGCTTTAACAATATGCTTCTTCATTTATTTTTAATTTTAAATACTGCTATATACGTGTTGAATTTCTTTGTATTAATTAAATTGAGTGTGTTTTTGTCGACAATTATTCAATTTATTCTTAAAGCGCGAAAAAATTTATAGAATCATTTTGATTAATATTTAAAGTGTAAAGGTGTTTTTAGGATGAATTGATTAAAGAATTTTTAGAAAAAAGAGTAATTTGGTTTAAAAATTAATATTTTATACTTCATAAAAATATATTTTACAATTTAAAGTTAAGTTATTTTTTTGTAATTATAGAAGAAGGTAGATGAAATTTCACAATACTGATTAGTATATTACCCTTAACTATATAAAACAATTTCATGATAAACCTTAACTATATAAAACAATTTCATGATAAAAAAAGAAGTTAATTGTGATAATTCATTTTCTCAAGCGATTAAAAATTAAAGTTATTTTGGAAAAATAATATTTTGACATATATATTTAGATTTTATACCCCATTAAATACAATTTTTAATTACATGTTTTAATATATTATTTTATTGGGGGAATCATGGACCGGGCATCTCTAAGAGTAGAATTATAAACAGTACCTATATTTTTTTGATATAGGGCATTGTTCCATAATTAACCTTTTCAAGTATATTAGTAATTAATATAACTACATATCTAATATCATCCGCTGAAATTTTAAACAACTACGCTAGACAGTATTATAACATATCTAAACATGAAATACATATCTAAACATGAAATATTAACATATTCATATTTGCATATTTGTTAGAATTATGTGTGTTAAATATCTGAACATGAAATACATATCTAAACATGAAATATTAACAGGTCCATATTTGCATATTTGTTAGAATTAGGTGTGTTAAATTTCTAGATTTTTTATTTCACATTTTGCATTTTAATCAATTTGAGAAAATTTTAGTTGAATTTGGATTTAGACTATTTTGCATTTTAATCAATTTGAGAAAATTTTAGTTGAATTTGGATTTAGACTATTTAAAAAGGTTGCTCATCTCTAATATTGATTTACAACATAGCAATAGATATCTATTTATATGACATATCTATATCTATGATAGATATCTATACATTTATGATAGATATCTATAGATATGATATATTTATGACATATCTATAATAGATATTAGTGGTATGTGATAAATCTATGATAGATATTTATTCATATATATATATAAATAATATTGCGCAAATATATTTTACGCGCAAATATATTTATATCAAATATTTTTATGTAAATATATTTATATATATAATTTACTCTTGCGCAAATATATTTATATTCTTACGCAAATATATTTATATATGTATATAGAAATATATTTATATCAAATATTTTTATGCAAATATATTTATATATATAATTTACTCTTGCGCAAATATATTTATATTCTTACGCAAATATATTTATATATGTATATAGTAAATAAATTAATATGTTAAGTGTAGGGATATTTACGACTTTATACATTTTAAAAAATGCCCCTAATTAGTATTTAAAAAATACAAATTCCCTAATAAATAAAAAAGTAAAAAATATACAACCCCTAAAAATGAGGTGAAAAAAATATAGGTGTTCAAAATAATATTAAAAAGCAATCTGCCCCATAGCCTAATATTACCTATTTTATTTAATTTTAAGGATAGTAACTTTTGTGTTATTATAATAAAGAGCATGTTATTAAAAAATAAATTATTATTTTACTTTTATATTTAATTTATATTTATTGTCAATATTTATATAAGGTTAATTTAAATAAATTACTTAAAATTATAATTAAGAAAAACTAATATCTTAAATTACATAAAAAAATTTAAATTTTTTTTTATCAAAATCACCCTAAGAATTATTAGGATATTCAATTTGTGCTATTTGATGTATTATATTTTTATGCATTGACATTTCAAAATAATAATAAAAAGATTAAGAATTTACTTATTAATAAAATAAAATAAAATAAAATAAAAACGATTCTGAATAATTGAAATCTCTTGGGGTTAAATCGGAAATAAATAAATTGATTTCGTGAGAGTTGAAGCTTGGAAGAAAAGACAGCATATATACTGCTCCACCTCCGCTGCGGTGAATTCACAAACACTACCTTTAACCTCTCTCGAGATTTTTTCTTCTGTGAATTCCATATTCAGATCTTTCATCACATCAGGTACTTCCTTTCGTTTCCGAATTAGCGTTATCAGTCGAATGTTTTTGCGTTTTTTTTCTTCGTCTGATTATACCACTGTTTTTATCTGATTGAATTACTAGGAAAAATACACGAATATGCACTCGTTTGTTTTATGGTTTTCGAGCCGGTAAATCCCTAATTTCTGAAATTAGGGCAGAATAAAAACCCATATTTGCAATTGTTAATTAAAACAGAAATTACGAAATCTCGATATGAAAATATGAAATCCCATTTTGTTGATGTTTGTTCCACTGATATTTCTGCATCTCGATGAATATGTTGCTAGACATCCCTCTTCCACTATGCTTTTTCCGTAGGCGAAACCCGAGTTGTGATTTTGAATGCGGAAACCTAATCCTTTTTTTAGGGAATTGAAGTGTTTTTATCGTGTTAAGTACATCGTTAATTGTCGACAATAATTAAAAAAAAAAACATTTTGACCTTATTTGCGTTTATTATTTGTTGTTTCGGCTTCTGCATTTTTGTAGAGCCCAAACACCATGTCTCGAAGGTATGACAGCCGCACCACGATCTTCTCCCCCGAAGGCCGCCTTTACCAAGTCGAGTATGCAATGGAGGCCATTGGCAATGCAGGGAGTGCCATCGGCATTCTTTCCAAAGACGGGGTCGTTTTGGTCGGCGAAAAGAAAGTGACTTCGAAGCTTCTACAGACTTCTGCAGCCACTGAGAAAATGTACAAGATTGATGACCACGTGGCTTGTGCTGTGGCTGGGATCATGTCCGATGCAAACATCCTTATCAACACTGCAAGAGTCCAAGCCCAACGCTACACCTATGCCTACCAGGAACCCATGCCGGTCGAGCAGCTCGTTCAATCCCTTTGCGACACCAAGCAAGGGTACACCCAATATGGTGGGCTCCGCCCGTTTGGCGTTTCTTTTCTCTTTGCAGGTTGGGACAAAAACTTCGGTTTCCAGCTCTACATGAGCGACCCTAGTGGGAATTACAGCGGTTGGAAGGCTGCTGCTATTGGAGCGAATAACCAGGCGGCTCAGTCGATGCTGAAGCAGGATTACAAGGATGAGGTCACGAGGGAAGAGGCCATTGAGCTTGCTATCAAGGTGCTTAGTAAAACGATGGACAGCACAAGCCTCACTTCGGAGAAGCTCGAGTTGGCTGAGGTTTTTGTCTCTGATGGGAAAGTCAAATACCAGGTGTGCTCGCCCGAGACTTTGACTAAGCTGTTGCTCAAGTCTGGAGTTACTCAGCCGGCCGCTGAGACTTCTTAAACTCTGTCTGTGTTTTGTTGTCTGAACACCCTTTATCTGCGCGTTTTAAACTCCTTGCTCGTTTTAAAATTGTGATTTTCCATGTTGAATTTGTTATTCTGATTTGTAGTTGACTATAGAAATATTTGCAGCTACTCTTATTATCTTTGTTTTCTTCTATGGGTATGTTATCTTAAAATCAATCTGCTTTGCTTTAGTTTAGTCAAGTCTCGTGTTTCTGTTAGAAATCAGTCTGCATTGTTCGAGTCACCATGGTTCTCTCTTCTAGGCACCATGTAGGTAGGTAAAGAAAAACAACTGCCGAGTTTAGGAATATAACATAGGACAGGAAGAGGTCATGCATTCAAAAGTTACTCGTTCGATCTGAATGTTACACAGCAACAATTATTTGGATTGAAAAATCAAGAGAAACACGCTTTCTAGCCACTATTCTGTTCAGTAGAAAGCCATTTCTGTACAGCCACCAAGTTGGGCAGAACAGTGGCACCGGATTTCTCCCAAGTCTGAGCTTCAGATGTCTTGAAGCGATCTATCAACAAGGCGTGCATTCCCAGTGTCTTGGCAGGCCAATAATCCTTTCGTATGCTGTCCCCGATATGAAGAGCCTCTTCAGGTGCTATGTTCCCCGCCCTCTCCAACGCAATCTCGTACATTTTTGGGTCCGGTTTCTCGACACCTTCTAGACCCGAGAATACTCCAAAGTCCCACTCTGATCCCTGACATTAATAAAAATAATCGGACTAAGTGAAACAAGAATGTTTCAGTCCAAAAGAACAAGTTCTTATAGTGAAAAAGGAATGTTTCAGTCCAAAAGAACATGTCCTTATAGTGAAACAAGAAAATCATGGGACGATTTCATGTTATGTGTATGGTAAGTACCTTATGTAAACCCAACGCTGGAAGGATCACATCCTGATACCTATACTCTGCGTTGCTTACAATCCCAACGATGAGACCTTTCCCTCGGAGCCAGTTCAGAAACGGCCTTGAATCTGGGAAGATACTATACGGTGCAGAGGAACCGAAGGTAGCATATACTCGTCTAAAAATCTTGTCAAAAGTTTCATCGTCGTAATCATACCCTGCCTGTAAGTTCATAACTGATATAAGTAAGTCTTCCCTAACCTTAGCACGCATTTTATTAGCCGAAAAATAAATTCAATTTCTCGTACCCGGACAAAAGAGTCCTTCACGCAAGTCTTCCACCAAACAATGTTGGGTATCTTCTCCGAGAACCCGAAACATGGATGCTTCATCGACATCTCCGTGTAAGCGAGTTTGAAACCCTCGTGCACTCGTTTATAGTCGGGACATGGGAGCCCGACGGATTTAGCTGCCATGCAATAGTAGTCGCCGAGCTCCCCTTTGTAAGCGATTAGGGTGCCGGTAACATCGACTGTCACTAGGCGTAACTTTCTCAGCAAGGCCATCGGGATAGAAATCGACCCGAGTATCGAATAATCTAAATGCACAAGTAATCTACTGAGCTATAGAAAAGATACAAACAAGATCGGTTGTTGAATTGTAAGATATCGATTTTGGGGTTTTCATCAATCAATGATCTATAATCATAATTCATTTGGTACACATTACACAAAGATTACAACAAAGAATCAACAGAAATAATACCTACAGCTGTAGATTAATTGCAATTAAAAAAAGGAGTAATATATTACACATAAAGATTAAGAATTACCCAGAAGCTCAGAGACTTTGGGAATGAGGTAGCTCCATTTGAATCGATTATTAATAATGTATAATATATATATTAATTAGAAAAAAGTACTCCAGTAATTACAGCAACTTACTCACCAAGATATGTTTGGTTGTCTTCCTTATATACATATATGCAGTGAGTATTTATTACTCTCCCACTCCCTCTTTGTTTTTGCTGTTTCTGTGAATTGATTTCTGGAGTAATATTTAATTTTATTTAATTTCTAAGTCCTCTGTTTCTCTGAATATATAAAAACTAGACCTCGGATAGCTTGCCTAAAAAGAAAAAGATCACCAGTAGCTGAAGTGTCAAATGAATAGATCTATTGATAAAGATTGCTCAGTAATTCATATTCATAAAAAGATCAATATGTTCGATAAGAAAATTTTAAAAAATTAATTATTATTTTTAAATTAACAATCAATAAATAAAAATATATTTTTTAAATAATAAAATAAATAGTTTTTAACAAAATAGATTCAAAGTCAAAGGAGAACATATGAACTAAAAATATTTAACTGGACCGGATCAAAAAGACAATTAAGTTTTAGGGGTCAAAAGAAATTATAATTCTCTCATAGCCATAATTGTAATTAATTCTCAAATCCAATGTACTTTGAAAGACTACACAACATTGTTTGAAAACCATGGGATTTCCACCCACTGGTTTTTAAGGATGATGTGGGCCCTTCTACATAATCAACCCGAGAAGCCCAAACTTTATTTTGGGCCCTGTGTTCTGACCCAGTTCACTTCAGCCCAATATGTATGTGGGGGAACCGAAGGAGTGAGTTCATTTACACTAGGAAACTCAACATTACCGGTTTTGCTCACCTCCCCGCGGTGAGCTTTTCTTAATTCGTACCGAACCAAAATCAAGGTAGAATTCATGCTCGCTCGTTGATTCCAAAAGTCGGAAACTGAGCTCCCAACTGGTACGTTGATTATTATTGCAACCTAAAGAATTTCAAAGAAGTTATGCCTCTGCATCCCACCTGTTCGATGAAATTACTCGCAGAAAATTATAAAAAAAGTTTTTGATCACATTTACATTGCACTGATTCTAGTAATCTAATGTCTTAAGTTTATAATATCAAATTGTCAATTGTTTAGATTCGATTTTACCTTTCGCACCCAAACGACGTAATGGGAATCGGAATCGCTAGTCGTAGCGAAACGGATGGTGAAAAAAGACCCGAGCTGGCAAGTTTGTTGGAAACTCTGCCTCCAGTTGAGTTTGGATGCATATATGGCTCAACCCTCCATCCAAACAATTCTGACAAGGTGTCTTATGCTATCAACTGTGATTTTTTTTTTTAAAAATTATTCAAGTTTTTTTTTTTTTTTTTTTGTAGTTGATAGTTTGGGTTATTTGCAGACATCTATGATAGATTACATTCTTGGCGTGGCTGATCCGAAGCAATGGCACGCCGAGGTATTTGTTGACTTCACTTCATAGCTTCGTGCAAATTTCCATCTTTCAGTGGTATAAAAATGTGGACTTGCAACTGATGGAGACTAACGGCCTTTCTTGTGATCAAGAATCTGAAGATGAATCGTAATCATTACGCGTCATGGATGGTGCACCTTGGTGGAGCACGTCTGGTGTGGTTTGGCTATGTCACTCCTCTTTGGTTTTCATTTTTCTTTATTTTCTAAATCTAATTTAGGAGTTTTGTGATGGTAGATTACTGGGGTCGCGGATAATATTGGCGTTGGCGTACATTTCACTCCATTTGTTTCTCACGAGGATAGGGTATTTTTATATTCATTTTTTTTAATGCTGGGAACCGGAGTTGTACTTGTGTTACATCTCTTGTTTCTCTATCTGGTTCTTTTCATGTCATGGAGCTGCAGAATCTGACACGAGATACTACTCTTCCAGATGTTCAAATACGGTGTCGTTCGAATGCATGATCTTGTTCAGGACATCCTGGAATGGAAGAGGTTCTACCTAAGTGGCCGTTTGCAGAAACCTGTATTTTATTTATCTCTTATGAACCTTAACAAACATTCATTCTTTACCATAAAAAGTGAATTGGAAAATGTTATCGTGGATTTAATTATGTTTTCAATTCGATGAACATCTCCATAAGCTGTTTATTACTCCAAGCACTTGGCACAAGATTTTTGTTTTCCTAAAAATTAAATTGTATATCAATTCACAATCTGAGCTCCCATAACATTTGAAGACATTTTCATACCTCAGGTTAATGTCATTGTGGATAACATGGAGATAGAAAAACTCAACTCTGTAAATCTGAAAGCTGTAATGTCAGCAGCTCTTCTCCTTTTGCCATCAAATTTTAGTGAGGTATGATTCTTTGTTTGTTTTTTTGCTGTCAGTTGAAATTGAAAATCATCGCACATATTGTTGCTTGAGTAATTGGATTTGCAGGAAGAGCTGTATGCCAAAATATGTAGCCTCTCATACATGGGTGACCTTAGAATGCTCTTTGCCGAGGACAAAAACAAGGTATATATTATTGAACTTAGCTTTAACTTGAATACATCTTCTCTCTTCTCTGTTTGTTCAATCCCCATGCCCTAGATAGTTAATATGTGCGATGAGAGACGAATCAAGGTTGTAGGAAGCATATGGGAAAATGGGACGTTGAATTTAGTGGCCCCTAGCTGAAATACCATTTTTTCAAAGTCTAGTTTTCTTCAATGTTTTTGGTGGGTGTGTGGGGGTAGGGGTTCAGGGACCTTCCCCCCTCCCCGCCCAGCTGTGTCCCTGGGAAGAAAATGACTCTGCGTCAGTTACTATGTTGTTTATTTCTTATTTTTACCGGTTCAGTTCCAATGTTCTGTGTTGATTTGTAGTGACGGATTTCTCTACTGAAGCAGTTGAATGGTATTACAATTATTCAATACTATCCTTAACGTACATGCTTAAGCTTTGTATTTTTTTTCTCAGGTGAAGAAGATTGTACAAGGGCAATTTCACTTATTCCAAAGAATGTACAATCCACTTCTTGAAGAACTTGCAACACGCGACTTGTTTAGAATATCGTCTTCTGTCAATCGGAAAGTAAATATAATTCAGGTTAATCCACTTAGTATCTTAGACTCTTTGTCTTCATTAATATGCGACTTTCTATACTTCATGTCCTTTGGTTTTATTATATTGTTATTCTATATCTCGTGGATGCACATGCTGCTTATTGATCGAGGAGTTGGAAATTTTAGCGACATTTTTTTTTAAATACCTGATGATAACAAGCAAACTTAATATTTTCACCTAGGCGATTGGTGATATTCATTTATGGAACACATGCTTGTAGTTTTTTTTTTCAATGATATATAATGTAGTTAACTTGTCAAATCAGGATTGTGGCGTATCTACCACTAGCTCCTTTGTATCTTATCTTCCTTCAACAGTACGAAGCAAGATGGAGATTAAGCTTGGCCATGAAAAAATATTTGATGAATCTGGTACGATATGTAGTTTACTTGCTATTAGTTACTCCTATAATTTTTGTCGAGTTTTTAATACTTTCTCTTGCAGGTGGTGCTGTACGAAGAGTGACACTTAAGTCGAAGGAAGAGGCTGCTCATTGCATGCGGAAAATTCTGAGGAACAAAGTTATGATTTCCAGTGGTAGACAGGCTGTTGCGGGTCTAGTGACTGCTGGTGCAGTTCATGGATTAAAATACCTCGGCAGCAAGATGAACAAGGCATGGAAATCTTGGTTCGTATGAATTTTCTTTTTTGGGGGGCTCTCGTTGCTCACTAGTTTTCGAGTCAGAATTAATTGTCTTTCTCAATAATGAAGCGTGAGGATGAGGTATATGTAATCAAGTATGCAGGTTTTCTAAATTCAAGCCGCTTAGCATCAATGGATTTGATAAAAGGTTGAATGCAACTTTTCCAATATATAGCTACAGTTATATAATCCAGAATGGAAGTTTACCAGATGAACATCTTATTCTCACGTTCCTAGACTGTGAATAAAGAAACTTAGACTACAGGTTATAAAGAGATGGAAAAATCTAGCTAGTGCATATAGCTCTCTCCCACTCCACCTGTATGGGCAACTGTTGTTGTATTTCCCATTTCTTGAACTTCTCCCACGCGAATTCTTTATTCGTGTTCATGAACTGCGGATGGGTTGCGAATAAGTGCCGGAAGTATTCCATCCGTTGTTCGTGTTTTGGAAATATCACGTAACGTTTGAGGTAGGCGAGCTTCTCTTTCGGGTCTATTCTTTGATTCGCTTCCTTGATCATCTCTATGATTCGTTGGCGGCGGTTCTTTGCTGGTTCACGGGCCATCGATCGAGTAGCTACGTGCGCAAGGAAATACCGTATATCTCTATTTTAAAGTAGTAAGTACTGTAGATTAAAAGGTTAGACGATGCTTACAATTTTGCCTTTTAACTATTTAATGTACTTCATTTGTGTAGGTAAATTAAGGGGTAAAAAGACATTTCAACTTTAAACGTGTATGTAAATTAAGGTTAGCTAGCGATAAATACAAGATCGATCAACTCAATGAGTTTATTGTTACATTCTCTCGATTTTGTCCCAATTATTGTCACGGTTTTAATGAAAAATGTTTGATCTTTAATTTTATTAGTGAACTATTGAATAATTGAAATAACTAAAAAAACTATTTTCATAATTAACTCGTATCTGAGCACACGACTTCCTCTAAACTAATAGTACTATTCAATTATACAACTATTCGTGAGAAATATCTAGAGGCATTGACAGATCCAGAAAGGACTAGTTTGGCAGGTTAGCATTTATGTCTGCTGTCAAGAGAGATCGTTTGATTTCCTGAGAGTTGAGCTTGGAGACCAACCTCATAGTCTTCATAAACTTCATGTGTTCTTCACAATGTTGACGACCAAAAATGGAGATTATGCGGTGACAGTACAATGACACATATTAAGGGTCGAATTAACTAATTATAGTAATTGTTGCTGAGTTAAAATTATACTGTGTGATGCTTAATAAACTAAATACTCTTCCCCTTCCAATATACAACTACAACAACAACAACAACAAACAAACTACAATCTCCCAACTTTCTAAGTATAAGTTCTCTGTTCCTGCCTCCTGCTCAACCAAAAGGCTCGGCATTCATATTAGCACCATAATCGATGCAAGCAAAGAGACATTCAAGCATGAAAGTGCAGTCATCTCCTCTTAAAACCATCTTATCAAAATCCATGATTAGAATAAAATCCGTTCTTGGTAAACATTCAGTGCCTGAATAACCTTCTCTATGAACAACTTTCTGTGTAACCTATACCTGCATATACCAAACACACAAACTAAGCTGGATATATGTCCTACACTTAGAACATCAGACATTGTCTGCTTTTAATAAAGACTACATACTTTATCGCAGCTTCATGTGTCCTCCGAGCTTCAGGCATAGACTCTACAGCAAGGAAACCAGATAATCGATAGAATCATAAACATACTTTGCTTTGGAATCAGAATGCCTCCTACATTTAAGGGACTCAAAAGTGAACTCAATTAAATCAAACATACCTAGAATTTTCTGATCTTCATCAGCGGATGTAGAGAACTCTGCAAGCATCTGCTGGCACTCCTCTTGTAACTCCTTCACAGCCTTCCTTTCCATACTTGGTATGGGAGGAACGTCTCCGTCTGACCAAGTGGGTACTGTTCTTGCAGCAGCAATAATCGCACCATCAACAAAGCTATCCCCGTCATTAGATAGCTTACCTAATATTGGACATTATCTTCATATCATGAATGAATCATTAACAAAAATTCTATTGATGTTTTCAATAGCTATTACAAAAAATGTGTAAGACGAGGATGTAGCATTACTATTGTAATAATAGCCTTCCGGAAGGCCAGATATATTGAAGACAGATAAGAAAGAGTCCAAATGAATCCGTGCATTGCCAGAGAACTGGATAACGTCCCAAGGATTCTGAAAAAATATTGATGTTAAATAGGTAATTCGCGACACAAAAGAAACATCAAATAATACACGATAAATATTACATTTCCAAGACAATGGAAAACTTAGGGTACAACTGGATATCATTTCATTTTGAAAATGAGAGAAGAGTGATGAAATTTGTATTGATATAAGCATTACAAAACTTGAGATTGTGAATGAATATGAGACGAGACTTGAGAGTGTAGTACTGTAGTGATTAAAAATTAAAAATTGATTTAATATAAAAATAGTAAGATAATGAATGGATTTGATATGACTGAATAGTGTTCCAAGAAAATAGGACGAGGGTAAATATTTCAGGCGCAAAGAACCATAATCTGAAGTTATAAACTCAAGAGCTAGAAGACAGAAAATTACCACTGGAGATGAAAATCCATATCTTTGCACGAAAAGGTTATTCATCTGTCCATTCATGTAATTTACAGTCATCTGCATTAAGATCATGACAGCAAGGGTATCATAATAGTGAAAATATAAAATTGCCATATAAATAAGGAAAATGTCGATTATTGTCAGAAGACTCAGAAGTTCCTTATTGGCCTATTTATTTGAATTATAACGAAAGATGAATGGTTTTCCTGCAGATACATTCCGGTTTCATTATTTGAGAATGTTGCACTGTATACCTCATCTCCTCTTTTGACTTTTTGTCCAGCGTTTACCATCACCTCAAGCATTCGATCCTTGAAACGCCAGTGGAAGAAACAATTGGGTTGAAAAGAATGATTTAACATATCTACAAACACAGGAGCAATAACATTTCTCAGTAAGCTTCTGTAAAGTTACCAAGATTTTTTTCTGATAATTCGTCGTTTAGGTAGAATAAACTGTATATTGCAGTACTATAGTCTCTAGTTTGGTCAAGTAAACTTCTATATATCTAATGGAACAACAAGAGAATAAATATAGCAAGACCCACGAGCAGATTACAGAGCAAGTGTGAACAAAATATTACAAAAAACAAAGTTCGTTTGAAAGAGACTAACCGGCATAAGGGACAAGCATATTTGTGTTTTGAACTAGGGCACCGATTCTTATTTGCATGTTGATACATCGAGACTGTGCCATGCCCAATGCCCAGATGAATCTCTCTGGCTCTTGAGCAAGGCGTCTTACTTTGAGGGGTACAGCAGAGTGCTGGCATAAGCTCCAAGGTTAAAATTGGGCAAAGGATGTGAATACCCAATTATACTGGAAATGGAAGTATAGAACACATCTTCATACCCAATTTTTCTCCCAAAATTCTAAACCTCTCTGTTGCTGTTCTCTTATCCTCGAAGCAAGTTCCTCGTCCTGCAACTCCAAAAGGTCTTCCTGCAATATGTCCGGGTGGGAGAAGAGAGCATCTCAGGCAGTATAAACAAAGTAATTAAAAGACTTAAATCACACTGAAAGGCTTCGAAGTAATCCACACAAAATTCAGACCTCTGTGGCAAGAAGAAAGCTAGTACAGTCATCGGCATCAGGTAAAAAGTCACCATACAGCTGCCAAAAATTATCCGTGCAATCAAACGAGTACAAAAGAAGACATGCCAACCTCAGGTCCCAATCTGTCTGACATAAACCGAAAATTATTATGTATATGGGGAGCTGAAAATTAAGATCATAAACACAAAAAAGGTGAAGAACTCATTAAAGTCATCACGCATATACCTCGGGATTGGTTGAGTTGATAATGTCGAAAATAGGATGACCAATTGGTATGATATCGGGGAAAAACATCCAGGGAAGCTTCTGACTTATTGTTAACATTAATTCTAGTGGGATCTCCATAATCACCTGAAAAAAGATTGCATTGCCGATCATTCAAATTACTCACATTGTGAAGAAGACGATACTCGCGAAGAAAGTAAAGTACCCTGGAGCGACGAAGAGGCTCGATGTCTTTGGAGGCATAAACTCCAAAACCAGTAGGACCTTCTCTGAACTCAATCCCATAAGCTCGCACACTCCGAGCATATCCTATCTTGTAGAAATCGGGATCTGCTAGCTCAAACTGTACAACCCATCAAACCTAAAATAAACGCACGAGAAGAAATGAAAATAGCTACAGAAAGTAAGTACCTTGGAAGCAGGGGAAGGGTCAGTAGGGAGGGAGGGTTGAAAGAGCGGGAAAGTAGACGAAGTTGCATCGTCACTGTCGACCAAAACAGCTGTAACAGAAGAGCCCGTGGATCTGGTTCGGTATTTACATACCCTGAAGGGCGGCGTCGGAGGGGCATAATTCGAGTGCCGGTGGCGGTTGAAGATGGAGTAGGAAGGTGGGTGCAGGACTGATATCGACATGGTTGTTGGGTGTGAGGTTTTAGACGAGAAGCGGAGCAGAGGATTTAGCGAAAAAAAAGAAAAGAAAACGTTATCTAGTACAGGCGTCTGGGCTTGGGCCTAGAACATTCGGCACAAAAAGCCCAAACAGTGTGGAATGACCAAAGCCCATTAAAGCAAACCAGTCGGTGACCTACAGAAAAGGTTGAAGGAGCCGGCTTTCGTCTTCCTCACCAGCGAAATCGGCGAACCATGTAAGTTTTTCATTTTCTTTGAATGCAAACTGATTTTCTTTGAATGCAAAAAATTGATTGCAAATTTATATGCTCACATAGGTCTCGCATATGTGTGAAAAGCTTGCCGAAGTATGTTACAGAGGATCGTCTCAAAGAATTCTTTTCCCAGAAAGGAGAGGTTACCGATGCGAAGCTTATGCGCACCAAGTGAGTCTCTCTCTCTCTCTCTCTCTCTCTCTCTCTCTCTCTCTCTCTCTCTCTCTCTCTCTCTCTCTCTCTCTCTCTCTCTCTCTCTCTCTCTCTCTCTCTCTCTCTCTCTCTCTCTCTCTCTCTCTCTTTCTCTCTCGCTCGCTCGATTCTGAGTATGGGATGTTGGTGCAGGGATGGGCATAGCAGACAATTTGGGTTTGTGGGTTATAGGACAGAGCAAGAAGCCGAGGGAGCCATTAAATACTTCAACAATTCTTTCATGGACACTAGCAGGATTACTTGTGAGGTTTGTGGTCTTTTTCTGTTGCGTTTCTTTATTTGTTTTCTTGAGCTTCATGTATGTATTGCGTTTGAGCTTTTAAAAATTTGGAAATACTTTGGTAAACTTGGAGTACGAATCGTGGATTGTGAGCTAGAATTTTATTCAAAGTCTATGAATTAGTTACGGTAGGAGGGTGAATACTTGATATGATGAAGTAACATTTTTGTGCACTTAGCCAGATTGCTAGGAAGGTTGGGGATCCTGATATTCCTCGTCCTTGGAGTCGGCACACGCTGAATAAAAAGGAGATTTCTTCCGAAGAAGAGAAGAAAGTAACCGGTCAGACAGTTTCTGAAGGGAAAAATAAGAAGGGTAATGAGACTGACGACCCTAAACTTCAAGAGTTCCTTCAGGTTATGGAGCAGCGTGGCAAGTCGAAATTGTGGGCCAATGATACACTTACCGGTCCATCTGTTGAGCAGGGGAAATCAGCATCAGATAAAAAATCGCGGATGGAAAAAGGACATGAAGATAAATCAAATGGAGAGGCTGATGATCTTGATGGGTTAGAGAAACAAGAGAGAGATCAATCGAATCTTCTAGTCCATGATGAAGTTGTATCTGACATAGATTACTTTAGGAGCCGGATTAAAACTAAATGGTCGGATTCAGAAAATAGTGAGGATGAGGGTGATGTTGATGGCACTGATCATTGTGATAATAATGAAAAAAATGTATCTCAGAAGAAACGTTATGAAGTTCCTGTCGGACATGCACTTGAACCTGATGTTTTCGAAGAGGAAGCTGAAGATGGCCCAAGAGAAGATGAAAATAATGGCTCAGCTGACCCTTCATCAAGTCCAAGTAACAAAACTGATGATGTTCTAGAATCTGGACGTCTCTTCATCCGCAATCTTCCATACTCTGCCACGTATGTACATAATTTAACACATGTATATGCATGTAGTGTGGTGTATGAGTTTCATGTATTATAATACAATTGTCGTTATTTTCAGCGAGGAAGAACTTGAGGAACACTTTAGCAAATATGGCACCATCTCTCAGGCCCATATTGTCATTGATAAAGACACAAGGCGCTCCAAGGGATTTGCTTTTGTTCAATTTGCCATCCCAGAATCTGCTGCAAGGTACTATCACCTAAGCTCTGAACCTGTTTTGTCAAAGTTGACATGAGAAGATCTTTTGTCAATATTTTTTTCGTATTTTCTCATTAAGATTATCATGTATCATGGTTTTCCAGGGCTTTAGAGGAGATGGACAGTTCATCTTTCCAGGGAAGGTTATTGCATGTCATGCCTGCTAAACAAAAAAATCCATCTGAAGCACCAGAGTATGATTTTGGTCATAAATTCTTATGTTTTACTTGTGCTCCTTTTCTTAAAAGTTGTCTCATCGTATGAATTTCATATTTTGGTTGGACCAGGACCAATATTGCTTCTAAGACATTTAAGCAAAAGAGAAATGCAGAAAGAAAGACATCAGAAGCCAGTGGAAATACACGGGCATGGAATTCTTTATTTATGCGCTCTGATACTGTAAGTCGCTAAATTAGAATATGTGATTTAACAACTATGATTAGTTGACCGATAAGTGCGTATCAATATAGTTTGGGGATTTTTAAGATAATGGAAGAAACACTACCAGGAAACCAGGTCGAAGCCATGATATACTGTAATATAAAATGTTTGATTCTCCTATTTCGGGTTTAGATGTATGCAAAAACAGTGTGGTTAATTGTCTTATTTGTCCCCTTGCATTAATAATTTGACTATCAAAAGTTGCAGCATTAATTAATAATGCTCCACCCTCTGACCTCTCTTCTGTTCCTACATTTTCTAGATTGCTGAAAACATTGCACGGAAATTCGGTATCAGTAAAAGTGAACTTCTAGATAGAGAATCAGATGATCTTCCTGCCAGAATGGCATTGGGGGAGACTCAAGTGATTGCTGATACAAAAAAAGCTCTTTCAAAAGCTGGGATTAATATTTCATCATTAGAGGAATTTGCTGCTGGTAAAACTGATGGTCTGAAAAGAAGCAACCATGTAATATTAGTCAAGAATTTACCTTACGGTTCTTCGGAAGGTGAATTATCAGATATGTTTGGGAAATTTGGCAGCTTGGACAAAATCATTCTGCCTCCTACTAAAACCTTGGCTGTGGTATGTGTTTCCTGTTTTTTCATTTTTACAAAATTCATTCTTTTCTCCCGTTACATTTTTTTGGCAATGGGAAATATCATTTTATGACTTTTGAATTGAACTCCGACTTCCCAGGTTATCTTTCTAGAACCAGCTGAAGCTCGTGCAGCTTTCTTTGGTTTAGCATACAAGCGGTACAAGTAAGTTGACTTAGTAGTAAAAGTTTTAGGTAGTATTTTATTCAGTATTTAATACTACTATAACCTTTAATAGTTGAGAACTTGATGCCTCGAAATTGGTTGGTGTGATGTTTATTAATTAATACATGTTGACACAGAGATGCTCCTCTGTATTTGGAATGGGCACCTGGTAACATTCTGAGTCAAACTTCAAATGTTGTTGACAATAATGTTGTGGAGGAAAATGGTGTCGAGGAAGCTTTGCTAGAACGGCAAATTGAAGATATACCTGATACAGATGTTGACCCTGACAGAATAGAGGTATTTCTTTTTTCTTAGTAAAGGAACTTCTAGTAATGTGAACATAACTAATGACTTGAATTTTTGTGATTTTTTCTCTGGTACAGTCGCGCACGGTATATGTCAAGAACTTGAACTTTAAGACATCTGACGAGAGTATGAAAAAGCATTTTACTGAGCACATTAAGGGAGGAAATATTCGAAGTGTCAGGGTATTTTTCTCGTCTCTTATCCACTTGCTCCATGTGTGTTACTATGTTTTCAACTGGCTCTTTAATTACTATCTCTCTCTCTCTCTCTCTCTCTCTCTCTCTCTCTCTCTCTCTCTCTCTCTCTCTCTCTCATAGGTGAAGAAGCATATGAAGAATGGGAAAAATGTTTCGATGGGGTTTGGTTTCGTAGAGTTCGATAGTGTTGATACAGCCGTGAATGCTTGCAAGGACTTACAGGGAACTGTACTGGACGGCCATGCGCTCATATTGCAACTTTGTCATGCTAAAAAGGATCAAGTATTACCTACGAAAAATGAAAGTGGCAGGAGTGCAACCAAATTGATTATAAAGAATGTAGGTTTTGAGATGACGGAAAAAGACCTTAGACAAATATTCAGTGCATTTGGTCAGGTATAAATAACTCCTCTTTTTTCTTCTCTTATTTTTCCATTGTCTTGCAATTTCCAAGTTTTAGGAAATCTGGATTTTTTTGTTGTATACCGTCACAGATAAAGAGCTTAAGACTGCCAAAGAAAATCGGTAACCACAGAGGTTTTGCATTCGTAGAGTATGTTACGAAGAAAGAAGCTCAGAATGCCCTTGAACGATGTTTAGGCTCTCATATGTTAGGCCGTTCCATGGTATGTTGTTAGATTTTGTAAATAACACAAGTGTGCATGTACGAGTGAGAGTAACTAGCAACTTATTCACCTGTTATTATTTTGCAGGTTTTGGAGAGAGCCAAAGAAGGTGAGAGCTTAGAGGATCTGCGAGCTAAAACGGCTGCACAGTTCACAGACTCGTCTAAGTTATCCAAGAAAAGAAAGCAATTGGCCGTAATTGATGAAGGAAGTGTCAAGTTCAAACGATTTACAGAATAGAATGTTGGTTTTGATCTTCTAAGTTTTTTTGTATCTTCTTGAAATACTAAGTACTATACTTGAATCTGAGATGTCCAAGTTGTAATATTTTAACATAGGGTTTGAAGTCTCGCGGTTGAACTATAATCTTATAATGATTTTGAAAAATAGTTTTTGAAGCCCTAACAATTGGATACTTCAAAAAAATTAATTAATTAATGTTTATGACAATTTTAGAAAAAATACATAAAATTCAAACGACTTGTAAATTGAAAAACAAAGTCAATAGTCAAAATTAGTTATAAGAAAAGTGGGGCAAAGTGATGTAGTTGTTGTATGCTTCTTACAGTATTACCTTGGAGCCTACAACAACCTGATGTTAATTTTTTACTATTACATATACTCGATTTCATGATCTTTTAATTTCGCGTAGTTTTGTATAATCATCTCTATATGCATGAAATACATATTAATTATTAATTGGTTGTTAATATTTTTCATTTTGTAATATTACAATTTTGTTTTTGTACATTAAGTTTTTCTTCATATAGTTTTTTATTGTTTGTTTCCCTACCATAATTTTATAATTTAAAAAATATTTCTTGTATTTTTTTTCTCTATTTTGTTCTTGTATTAATTTTTTTATTGATTTTCTTCTCCTTAAATAACACTAATAGACTCCCAAACAAATGTAGTAGTAGTAATTTATTTTGTATAAATATAAAAATAATAGAGATAATATTAAATAAAATTTGGTACTTACTATAATATTTTTTATTTTAAAGAATGTATTTATAGAGTTTTTATAAGTTGAAATAGCTAGCGTATCCAACAAGAAAAGAAAATAAAGTCCTCTACTTGTAATTAAGATTGAAGGTCGACCCCAACAAATAAGCAAACCCTAGTTGCGTTCCCGATCGCCGTCGCCGGTCTACTGGTAAAAGTCGACCCCTTCATATATACATTAATTCTTTGATGTGTATTATGTGAATTTAATTAGTACAGTTTGAAACTTATAAATTATGAATTAATTTAGATTATCTCTGCAGTCCTATAAAGTATGGGTTGTTAATTATTTCTATATTAATTGTTTTAATATGTTTGTGCACCTAGCTGGTTGAATTAATATGCCGAAGGAATTGAGCGACGTTGGTTCACAAATTTGTGAATTGACCTCAGAAGTTCGTGCAATGAGGAGAACATGGGAGAAGGTACTTGAATTGAAGTCGCAATCGAGAAACCATAAAATCGAGACGGAGTACAGAAAAAATGAAACGAAGAAAATGGAGATAAAAGCGTCTACGTTGAATGCTTTGCTAGCAAAAGACCAGTTGACGTTTCAAGAAAAATTGATTAAAGATTCACTTTTGTCAGATTTGCGTAATATGAAGTAGTTAGTTTATATTTCAATCACATTAATTCATGATCATCATATGATCATTTATATTTGATTATTTAATTAGTTCTTAATTCATGATCATCATAGGATCATTTAAATTTTACTTTTTACTTCTAATTTCATCGTGGTTAAAGAGTGAAATAATAAATCAATAATTTTTTTATGAAGTACCTACCTACCATACAGAGATGTAAAAGCAAAAATATATTGTTGAAAAAACGTACATTACAATGATTTTTAACATGCTCTCTAATTATATAAATCGATCTCAACTTCATTAATTTTGTACATTACAATGATTTTTAACATGCTCACTGATTATATAAATCGATCTCAACTTCATTGCCATTTTTTTTTATTTTTTTCTAAATTTTTGTTCTCGTGTTATTTTTTCTTAATTTGTTTATAATTAAAAAAATTATATAAATCGATCTCAACTTCATTGCCATTTTTTTTTTATTTTTTTCAAAATTTTTGTTCTCGTGTTATTTTTTCTTAATTTGTTTATAATTAAAAAAATGTAATTTTTTCTCTGTTTCAATTTTTTTTAATGGTTTTTCTTATTTTAAGTAACATTAATATAAATATAATTGAATACGTACCTATGAAATAGGTCATGTATAGCTTGTCCAACAAGAAAAAAAAACAGTAAAAAAAAACTTCTATAAAATAAAGTCTTGGTAAAAATTGAAGGACATGTTTTCAGTTCGTTCATTCCGCCGCCAAATAAACAAATTTTACCCGACTCCTGCACCATCACCAATACCGGTAAAAGACGAAAGCATAGTTTCAAAATATATCAATTATTATGTACTACTATGATTTTGATAATCTTCAATTAATTTTCTGCAGGTTGAAATATGTCTGATAAATGGAATGAGTACTGGAGTGCTAAATCAGTACTTTCTCGCCTCTTACCCGACAGAGCTGAGGCGGCTGAGACTAAAAGGAAGGCTGAGAATATTGAATTGCCATTACAACTTTGTGACGATTTGATTGAGGAACTTCGTGAATTGAGGATCTTACGGGGAAGGGAACTTGAGTTGGAGCGCAAAAAAGAAGAAAGGAAGAAAATGGAGTTAAAATTGTCGATGCTGAATGTCTTGATCAAAAAAGACCAGGTGACGTATGAAGAAAGACGCACGAGAGATCGTTTCATGTCATCTTTGTTTCAATATTTGTCATAATTTTATATTTCAATCACATGCATTCATATTTACATTTGATTCTTTGAAATTTAAGTTTCTTGATAGATTACAGATTGATGTTTTCAAACTTTATATATATATTTAAATTTATTGAATATTACACTTACTTTAATTGAATTGGTCAAATTTTATTCTTTAGAAAATATATTCAATTGATATTTCATTTTTTAAAAAAATTTATTTGATTTAGAAAATTAAATTCATAGAGTCTATATAAAGTTTGATTGATTTTTTTTAAAGAAAAATTTTGTTGGTCCCTCAAAAAGGAGGTCAAGTCTCGATTTTGTTCACGACCAATTTCAATTTAATCCCCTAAATGACAAAATGTAGTAAATTAGTCCAATTTGATCGGAAAATTTAAATTTTTGACACGTGAGCATTACTTTTACCAATTTAGTTACCGATTTGATCCACTAAAAGCGATCGGTTTCAGCCCTTAATTCACAAAAATATACTCAATTTAGTCTAGTCCCTTAAATCACAAACCGATTTGATCCACTAAAAGGGACCAGTTTCAGCCCTTAATTCACAAAAATATACTCAATTTAGTTCAGTCCCTTAAATCACAAAAATGTACTAATTTTAGTCTAATTTGGTTGTTATATTCAATTTTTCAATGGAAAAAATATTTTATACAGGGAATTTAACATGTTTTTTTCTTTCAAATGAGATAAAACATGTTCTTTTCTTTCAAATGATATAAGTTCAACCAACCATGTGTCACTCACTACAATTGACATCATATTGTCATTATATAGTATTTATTTTAGTTACATTAAAATATAATTTTTTAAAAATAATATTTTGAATTTAACTTTTAACAAGAATTAATTAATATTAAATTATATTTTAATATGTACATCAAATTAATATTATATACTGACTATATAGTCAATTGTAGTGAGTGACTTAGTTGGTTGAGTTTATCTCATTTTAGAGAAAACAACAAGTTCGATCCTCCTTATATACAATACATTTTTCTGAGTTAAAAATTGAATTTTAAGTTCAAATTGGAATAAATCGACTATATATTCGTAAATACCTTTTTCAGAGTTAAAATTTGAATTTTACGATCAAATTAGACTAAATTGACTATATATTTATGATTTACGACACTAAACTGAAATCAACTTTTTTAGTGGATCAAATTGGTCAAAATTGCTCATGTGGTAGATATATGTGGTGTCTGATCAGCAAAATTCACCGAAAAAGAAGTTCACGTATTTTTTTCCGGCGAAAAGTTGAAAATTCCGATCAAATTGAACTAAATTAATTAAAATTTTGTAATTTACGGGACTAAATTGAAATCGACCTCTTTAGTGAACCAAATCGAGACTTGATCTCTTTTAAGAGCCGAGTTTGGGCCAAAACATGAAGCCCATATTATATATAGGCTGAGCTTGGGTTTTAGTAAGCTCGACCTCATGTAGGCCCGACCCTATATAATAATTAATTTTAATTATTTTTAATTTTATAAATAAAAAAATTAAATTATGATTAAGAATACAATCCATCTTTCAATGATTAGTAGATGTTTTGACGAACATTACAAAACTTAATGCGGACAAGATTTAAAATATAATAATTCTTGCTTTTGTTTTGATAATATTATTGTCTTATATTTATTTTGAAGCTACTCGATCCATCCTAATAATTTTTTTAAATATTTATAAAAAAAATATAAAAATATTATTAGATTGAAATGTCAGGGGTTAGCTCGTTCTATGCCTGAAGCCCTAATATTTATATAGATTGAGCTTGAGCTTGAAATTTTCAAGCCCAAAAGCTAAAGCCTGAAGCCCAGCCTTTAAAATTCAATGGGCCGAGTTAGGGCCAATAAAAGCGCGACTCATATGGCCCGATTGACAGGCCTACCAACCACGGTCTTGCTTAGACTCCCCACCAATCAGAAGACGCCACGTGTAAGAGCTATCAGAAATTCACTCTCTGACGCGTTGATCGGTCAAATGTCACGCGTTGACCGGTTAAAATTGAGTGTTCCGGCTTAAAAACATTAAATTAACGCACTTTTGAACTAAATTGAAATTACTAATATTTATAGGACGAAAAAAAAAAATCACCTACATATAACTATATAAGGCCAATAAGGGTTCGGTGTTAACTTTATAAATTGAAAGGGCCGGGTAACATCGGTAATTTAATTTGCTATTTTCTCCGCGGTTTCCCGTCGCCGTTTGAAGCCACATAAAAGATCCCTAGTTCGCCTTTCTTTCGCGGCGGCCCGTCGCCTGTCTCTACTGCTGGACCAACACGTCCAGGTAAAAGACGTTTCTTCTAATCTCTGATGTGACTTGCTGCGTTTACGTTCTACACGCGTTTCAGATTTAGTAGATTCTCTTCTATTATATTATATTTTATTTTTTTACCGGTTATCATCAAGATAATCCTCAGTTGTACTAGTATTTTTGTTGGTTCGTGATTAATTTAATGTTTGTGAGCTTCTGAATCGCTCGTGAGAGGTGCTGTGTTTCTATGGCCGTTGTTTGACATCGATTGTTATTTGCAGGTTGAATATGCTGGGCTCGTTACCCCTTTCTCAAATGATTGAGGAATTGAATGATCTGAGAGTCGAAGACCAGAATAAAGAAGATAACGATCAGTCCAATTCAGCTCCAGCATCTGTAGCAACCCATACAAGGACCATAGGAATTATATACCCACCTCCAGACATCAGAAGCATCGTAGACAAAACCTCTCAGTTTGTGGCTAAGAATGGACCAGAGTTGGAGAAAAGGATTATTGCAAACAACGAAGGAAATGCAAAATTCAACTTCTTACGCGCCTCCGATCCGTACCATGCCTACTATCAGCATCGTCTATCTGAAGCTCGAGTGCAGAGTCAATTGTCAGATTTGCGTATTACGTAATTTATATTTCAATCACGGAATTTATACTTTTGTTTAATCCGTTGAATTTATTCATTTCGGTAGATTAATGATTTAAGTTTTTAAACTTTATGTATATCCTTCATCTTCCTATCAAATAAAATTTTCATTTTACTTGCGTATCATCTCTGTTATGATCACTGCACATATTTATTTAAATGAAAATTCACTCTAAGTTTAATTATTCAAGTTTGAGGTTTGATTTTTTCAGTTTAATAAAACTTAATTGATGAAGGAGGTTCAACAAAATCAAATACTGTATTACCTATGAAAAATCAAAGTGGCATGCTTTAAACCCTTAAAGAAATAGTGCGCAAACGAGAGAATCTACCTATGAAAAATCAAAGTGGCGTGAGTTAAAACTTAAAGAAATAGTGCGTAAAAACTCAAGATCAAAGCTGCATGAATTAAACCTTAAAGAAATAGTGCGGGAAAACTCAAGACGGTACAAAATAATTAAATAGAAACGACCATATTCACTATAATAATATTATTCGCAATTTACAAATGATTAATTAAAATGCTCTCAAAACTCTCTAATTCTCACACGATAAATTGATAAATTAGTAGTTGATTCGGCCCGTGCGTTGCAACGGGATGGTTAACTGTAGTTTATTTCTGTGTTTATGATTTTTTTGATAAATATACTTTTAGGTCTATATATATACACACAAATAAATATACATATAAGAATTATATAATGTGGTAATATATATGGACAATTTTTTTAAACTACTCATCTCCTTGACATATAGAATTCAATATAAAAATTTAAAAAAAAATAAAAAAACTTTTCTCGTAAAAAGTAGATCAATAACTGGAAAACATTAACTTACATGAATAAACAATGATCAATAACTGGAAAACATTAACTTACTTGAATACCGACATTCTCAACAGAATCCCCACTTTTGACAAAGACTGCCTTTGACTTTTGTTAATTCTCATATGAACAGAATCCCTACTTTTGACAAAAATTGCCTTTGACTTTTGTTAATTGTCATAGGAATCGATGACGTTGAAAGCGAAATAACAATTTTGAATCATACGGAAAAAGTGGTACGCTTCAATTTCCAAGAAATGAGATATCAACATCTTGAGGATATGTCATGAAGAATAATCCTTTAAAGATTTCCCCTTGGACTGTAACAGTGTTTCAATCTCACTTAAGCATAGTTTTTTTAATTGGTTTTCGGTGAGAATGAGGGTTGTATAAAAATAAAAGAATGACTAAGAACATAATTGAATTAAGATTGTAAAAATTAAATTAATATTGTACTGACATGATATAAAAAATATATTAAAAGAATATAATTGGACGTTTGAATTGCAGCCGATAGTTGCTCAGGAGGTCTTCTTTCAACAATATGTAACACTCTTCAAATTGAATGGTTGTACCGTTAATAAAATAATTTTTTTGAATAATTATTGTGCTTGAGTTTCAATAAAGTTTAACTGCTAAATTTGTAAAATTAAAAATTTCTTTAAAATAATTGTATAATAATTACCATTGTCAATTTGTATTCCATTTAAAAATATAAATAATAATAATAGTAAATGACATATTTTGTAGTTAATATTTTTGTTCTTAATTTTATAAAAAGATTGCACTGGGATTATCTTTCAGCAGCTTCTCCGGTTACTATTTTAATATAAAAAAAAAATTAAAACTCATAATAGACTTAAAGTGTAATAACAAATTTGGAAGATCAATTCACATTTCTAAACACTTCCTTATAAACGACATTTGTAGCCTTATTCGTGAGGTCCCCATTCGAATCACAAATTAAGAATTTCAAACCGGCTCGATTAGTGACTCTAGAAACTGCAACATATAACTGTCCGTGTGTGAACACCAGTCTTCTCAAACAACGATTTATCAAATTGATGAATTCTGATACTGCAAAAATATAAATGATCAATATAAGCAGTGTAAAGATATCAGGGGGATTGGACCGGGTAATACGAATTTGGCATATGATGAGGGATAAGGGGATTTATCAAATTTATGAATTCTGATACTGGAAAAATATAAAAGATCAATATAAGCAGTGTAAAGATATCAGGGGGAATGGACCGAGTAATACGAATTTGGCATATGATGAGGGATAAGGGAAAAGAATCTGAACTACAGAGAAACTTACAAATATGGAGCACAAAGAGGGATGAGAATTACACTGCAAAAAATTGGCCACAAACAACGATTTATAAAATCGATGAATTCTGATACTATAAATTATAAAGGATCAATATAATAAGTGTAAAGATAACAGGGAGAATGGATCGGTTAAACTCGCGTTGGGATATGATGAGGGATAAGAATCTGAACTAAAGAGAAACTTACGAATTTGGAGCACGAAGAGGGATGACAATTGCACTGCAAAAAATAGGCCACAAACAATGATTTATCAAATTGATAAATTCTGATACCGCAAAATTACAAAGGATCAATATAATCAGTGTAAAGTTAGCAGGGGTAATGGACCGAGTAATATGAAATTGGAATATGATGAGGGATAAGAATCTGAACTACAGAGAAACTCACGAATTTGGAGCATGAAGATGGATGACAATTACACTGCAAAAAATAGATCACAAACAATGATTTATCAAATTGATAAATTCTCTTATTGCAAAAATATAAAGGATGAATATAATCAGTGTAAAGATAACAGGTGGAATGTACCTGATAATAAGAATATGAGCTACAGAGAATTGAAAGAATTTGGGTCACGGAGATAGATGAGAATTACACTGCAAAAAATAGGCCACAAACAACGATTTATAACATTGATAAATTCTGATACTGCAAAATTATAAAGGAGCAATAAGATCAGTGCCAAGATAACTGGGGGTATGGACTGAAGAAAAAGAAATTGGCATATGATGAGGAATAAGAATTTGATCTACGGAGAAACTTACGAATTTGGGAAAATTACGAATTTGGGGCACGATGAGGGATGAGAATTATCCTGCAAAAAATAGGCCAGAAGAAACGATTTACCAATTTGATGAATTTTGATACTGCAAAATTATAAAGGAGCGATAAGATAGTGCCAAGATAACTGCGGGTATAGATTGGGGCATACGATAAGAGAAAAATATGTTGGAGTTGTGTACTTAATGTCTAGATTTAAGTAACGGAAACTCCCGATCCATTGCCATTAATCTATTTAACTAAATAAACAATTATTTGCGTTTAATTATTTATAATTAAATATATGCAAATTATAGTCCTGGATTCTATACGTTGTAGTTAGTATGGTGTGTCGGGCCCACACAGAAGATCATACTATTGGTTACTCGTATTTAATCGAACAGTTGCTCACGACCTAGATGGACACGGACCAATCCATCGGTATAGTCGTTGTGTGAGAGAGAAAATAATTTGTCTTAATTATTTTATCACACTTGTACACTTGGTGTATTGAGCGGATCGCTTGAGATTTATCGATTAGGATTGCCTTGGATAATCGATTTAAATCTCAGTGTATTTTATTCTTAATCCCCGATACTATTGCGGGTGTGTATATTTAATATAAGTGGCTTTGATTTTCCAAAGGAATTGACCGGTTTAATTACTGGGTCAATTACCGGTTAAGTTGGGTCGCTATATTTTATATATGACATGCCGTGAATACTTGACGGGAAAGTGTATCCCGGAAGGGTTGATAATGTCCCCGAGATGAGTTCATAAGGAATTATTATGTAAACCCTGCAGGTGGATTTGTTCCGCATAATAATTAAGGTTGAATGGTACTAATCTCGGATACAAGAGATGAATAAATTAATTAGCAATAAATTAATTTTATTCATGGATATTTATATCTTAAATACACGGAATAAATAATACTACCGGAGAAATATTATTTGATATAATATGGTTTAATATTGGGAGTGCAATTAATTTATATAGTGAAAATAAATTAATTAATATTAATGGGATTAATAGATTTGGGCTTGGGCTCAATTTAATCATTAATATTGGAAGCCCAATATTCCACCTCCTTAAGATCCCCTACGTAGCCTATAAAAGCACTACATGGTCTTCTCTATTCTCATAACTTGAAGATCATAATTCTAGAGAGAGAAAGTAGAGAGGGAGATCCATGGAGTTCGGAAGATCGTCGCCCACCCGACGTTCGAGCTAGTGAAAGGAATACGTGGGAAGATTTCAAGGTCTTCATAGATCTCGTTTCTCCGTACAACGAGAACAAAGGTAAAATCGTTGAACCCCCTTCGATGATTTTAAATTATTATCGTGAAAATAACGTGAACGTAAGATCCGAGAACGCGACCCATGTCGAGGTTGAACCGGGCGGTGGTGATCGAAGATCACCGGACCGCCGGCGGCTCAACGGCTCGACTAGGAGGGGTCGAAGGGCGAGAGCCTCGGCTGGACGCCGAGACTCGATCGAGGGCGAGCTCGATCACCCACGCACCTCCAGCGGGCTGCTGGAGCAGCCCCGCTCGCGCGGCTGGACCGCCGCTCGCGCGGCGGCGGCTGGCGGTGATCGCTAGCCACGGTTCGCCGTGGCTGGGCGTGCGATCACCGTGGGATGGCTGGGCGTGTCCACGGGACTTCGCCGGTGCTGTGGGATGGCCTACGGGCTGAACCCTAGCGCTTGCATGATGCGAGCGCACGCCTCCATCGGGCAGCCGCGGCTTGGACGCGGCAAGGGTTTGATGATGGGGCTGATCCGCGAGGGTTCGAGCATGCCCGGCGGGCTGCCAAGGACAGCCGCGAGCCCCACGCGAGGGCTCGACCGAACAGCTCGGGCTATCCCCGTGGTTAGGGTTTGGTTGAGTCCGGCTTCACGGTGGTTCGTGGCGGGATGTTCCGGCAACCGGGAGTCGATTGGAATTGTCATTCCGCAATTTGACAACTCCGGATATTCGATCTCCAAAGGATTTCGGTCGGAATTAATTGGATAATTAATTTTAATTAATTTATTAATTCCGGGATATCGATTTCCAACAAAATACACGAAACCATATAGAAAACTGAAAGAGATAGAAACTTACGAATTTGGAAGAAAAGAATCGATTTTCTGAGATTGTTGAATTTGAAAACTGCAAAAAAAAATATCAGTATAATGAAGTTAAATTGTGGGTATTGAATGATCATGTAGTTAATGAAGTTAAATATTTGAATAATTAAGTTAAGTTCAGTTAGTTCAGATTCATTAATTTTAGTGTAGTCATTTTTTTTTTAATTTTTTTTAAAAATTATTTCAATATTTTAAAATGAAAATGAAATTGAAATTAATTTCAGTTCAGTTCAGACATAATAAGTTTAGTTCAATTTGTTTCAGTCCATAAGTACATGTCTAAGAGACAATCTCGAAATGTAAACAATGTCATCTTTGTATTCGTCTCCTATAACCTTCGTCTCAATAAAAGATGAATTATCGTATAATTAATAAAATTAAATAGTTGAATAATTATTTTTGTTTTTTATTTCAATTATCTAACTTTTCAATTTTGTTATTGAGTTATTTGTGTTAATAATTATAAAGAAAAAAAATATTGAAAGTGTATATAAACAGCGAATTATATAATATTTAGTAGTTGTATATTTAATAAAATAAAATTGTTGAAATAAAACACAAATAAAAGGAAAATCTTTTGTTTTATTTTATTTCAATTTTTTTTAAATTAATAAAAGTTTTTTAACACATAAAATTTTAAATTGTCATATGATAATAAAATTTATAAACTTGAATCATATTTGATATATGAAAAAGAATAATATCATTAATAAATATATAGTTTTTAGGTTTCATTCCAAATGGACGGAAAAATAAATAAATAACAATAAGATCAGTCCTAAATGTGAATTTGAATGAAAAATAAAATGAATGATATAAAGGAAATGAGGGGTAATTTATTATAACCTCATTAGAAATTTGAGTCATCTAAAGGTTTCATCCCAAAATTATACAATTCTTATTGTCAAATGAACAAAAAATAAATAAATATAACAATAAAATCAACTGTAAATATAAATATTAATGGAAAAGGAAATTCAAAACTATAAAAGAACTTACAATTGAACGGTAGGGAACAAATTTATATATTCCAAAACGAAAAAGGAAAATGACAAAATAATAAATATACGAACCAAATAAAGCGAACAAAAATTGATAATCTCATGATTTAATGACTAACTATCCTGTCCAGAGAACATTGAAAGAGCAAATTCATCGAGTATTCTATCAAATGCTCAAGAGCATGTGTTAGTTGAATTGAATACTCAATAGCCATAGCCCATAGGTGATAGGAGGCGCTGCAATTTTATTCGGGAAATTAAAATTTGATGGGTGTGGCTAGGATTCTGAATAAAAGAAAACAAAAATTAATCCAGATGAAACTGCAAATGACATAATTAAAAACAATTATAATAGAAGTAAAAACTTACATTTTTATGCTGCAAAAATTATTAAAAAATTAATACAAAATAATATGAATAATAAAGCAATTATATATAATGTAAATCATACATTTCACAATAAAAAATATCTGGATTTATACAGTAATAGAACAAAGTAAAAAAAAACTTACATTGTGCAAAAAATTAACAAAAAATAATTATTCATAATATGAACATTTTACAAACACAAAAATAATTATTCATAATATGAAGAAAAAATCGAACCCAAGTACAGAAAAGAAGTACAGTTAAATGAGGTCCATGCTTGATAATTACTACAACATGTTACCTGCAAAATGAAATTACTGTGAGACAATTTTGAGTTTGAACAGAAGGGACAGGAGGAGAAGTCATTTTTGAAGAGGCTAGACCAAACTCCAAAGACAATGAAACTACCGAATATTTCTGATCCAGAGGAAGAAACAAACACATCCACTTTTTTATGGGCAATACACACACAACAGCAAAAGATTATTTAATGATCTCTAACACGAAATGTTTGGAACAAAAAAAAAACAAAAAATTCAATTGCGAAAACAAAGTCAGAAAGAATAATCCTGACATAGTTGGGTTCCACAGATTAATACCTGTAGTGCTCGACTTTGCAATGATGTTGATGCGTATGAAAGAGATAGAAGGACAAATAAAATCTGGAAGTGTTCAAAGCTGTTGTATTTTATTGGTGTTGGTCCAATATTATTATGTGTAGGCAGCCCAGCCCAGTTGTAGTGCTAAGCCCATTCTCATATCCAAGCCCATTTCCTTTTCAGCCCATTGTTATATAATTGTTTGGATACAATTATATGTTGTCCATTTCTGATCCGTAGATCTTGATTACCGTTGGCTGAAACTCGATCTGGACCGTCTTTCGTGTTGGATATATTGAACCTTGGTCAGCAACATTTACCCACTCTCACCTTACCCCAAACCCTAGCAGCCCCCTTCCCGAGTGTGTGCGATTCTCACCGAGGGTGTGTGCGATTCTTTGTGTTCCCTTCCGTTCACCTTCCACCGCCACCTTCTCCCGACTTCTCCGACCTGAATCTTTGGATTCCGGCGGTTGGAGAAGCTCTGCGAAGCTGTGGGTGAGTCGTGTGTATTTATCTCTTTTGTGAGAGGAGGTGGGTTTGAGCGGTGTGAGTCAACTGTGAGTCGAGCTATGTGCTCCTGGGTTACGGGCGTGGTCTGACCTTCGTCTCCGCCTCTGCTTGTATCATTGCCAGTCACTACTACGATGATGGAGAGTATACAGTCCTGAGCCGACTATTATCAACTCTTTGTTTTAATCTATACATATAAATACTTTGTGTATTTAATTTATTCCGCTGCAACTTTGTTTAAGGTCAGATTCTTGAAATCTGTCCTCTTGTGTTACTGATAAGTTCTCGAGTGTCGTTTTTCGCAGGTCGCCGGAGCTGGTAGAAGCCGTGAAGATCCACAACAGTGGTATCAGAGCCACGTGTTCGGTGCCCCGGTGAAAGCTCGACAAGAGGAGAAGCACGACTGCCCTTTGGAGGGTTCAAGTCTGCGAGGAACCGAGAGCCGAGAGGGCTGTCCGGGACTTGGTTGCTGCGAGGCGAACCAGGTCTGACTCGAAAGGTAACTCGGCCATCGTAAAATGGGAGTCATGACCCCTTTGGCTGATTACCCGAGTCCCCTGTGAAACGCGTAAACGGGAGCTGCATTTGGGGTCACCTGCGAAGACCCCGCCTCGTAAGTGATTGGCTCAGAACCCCCTCGATTTTCTGATGGTCGGCCCGCCTGGTGGCTTTCTGTGATTATCTGATGGTTGGCCCGCCTGGTGGTCTTGAGTGTTAATATTCCTGTGAAAAATTGTTTTTTGGAAATTTGTTTTTCGAAATTTGGCTTCTGGAAAATTTGGTTTTCTAAAACTATTTATAAATAATTTTTTGGAAATTTGTCTTCTGAAATTATTTGTGGAAAATGGTTTTGAAAATGGTTTAGTCTCCTGTGACTTTATGATTTTCTTGCTAAGTGAACTTTGTGTGGCCTTGCTTGCGATTACATGGTTTATATGCTATCTGGACTTGCTGTATAATTTTTCGTGTGGAAAATTTATATCTGAAATTGTGTTTTTCTGAAACTCGACTTAAAATAATTTTTTGAAAATTGTTTTCTAAAATTGTTTTAACTCACTGGCTGTGTCCTTTTGCTACTTCAAGTTACTTGTTGAACTTGTGTGTTCATAGTTGTTGTGACCTGCTACTTGCGGCTGCTGTCCTTAGAACTTGTGTGTTCTTGGTTAACGTGTTTTATAGAACTGAAATTTTTCTTGGCCTGTTTCCTTTGTGGAAAATTGTTTCGAAAAAATTATGCGCGACTATTCAGATTATGTGAATGTGGCTACCTGACTTTGCTTGCAATTTATTTTCTGTGGAAAATTGTTTCTTGAAAAAGTGTTTTCTGAAACTCGACTTAAAAGAATTTTGGACATTTGTTTCCTTAAAATTTTCTTTTTGAAATTGCTAAAGTCTCCTGCCTTTCCTTTGTTAATCTGTGGACTTGTGTGTCCCTTGTTACTTTGGTAAAACTTTGAACTGTTGCGTTCTCTTAACTGCTGTATTTGCCTTTGTTCTCGAACTGGACTGTATGCCTGTATTTTTCTGTGGAAAAATTGGTTTCTCAAAATTTTAATTTTCTGAAACTGGACTCAAAAAGAATTTTCTGAAAAAGTGTTTTCTAAAAATTGTCGAGTCCTTGGTTGTGTCCTCTAATCCTTATAAATTATCTGTCGAACTATTGTGTTCTTGTGATAATTTGAATTCTGTGAACTTGTGTGAACTCTGTTACATTGCCATTTTAGTTCATTTATTTGTGTCGTGCTAGCTGCACTTTTGTGTGCCTTTGAACTTGTTTGTTGTCTCTGCTTGTGTGCATTGGCGTGCTTTCTTTTCTGCTGTTGTTTTCAAAATCGTGTTGTCAAAATCTTTTTCAAAATGACAGGGAGTAGCTTACCCTTTTTTGATGGTAAAAATGATTTTGCTATTTTGAAACAGAAAAATGAAGGGATTTTAATCAAACAACAAGTTTATAAAGCTAAAATCGAGGCTTATGCCCCTGATGACACTGAACTTGCTAAAGTTGTTTTAAATGAACATGAGCAATCTGCTGTTATGTATGGTAGAAATGTTGCGACTTTGGAGACTATTAGGATCCCTGGCAGTCAAAGCCACAAAGGCAATGAGTGTCAACACAATGTTAGGAGAAAAGGCGATAGTAGAGTTAGGACTAAATGTAGGACTAAGGGAAGAAAATGTTTTATTTGTTTTGAGGTTGGACATTTTGCTAAAGAATGTACCAAGCCTAAAGAGGTCTCGGGTGACCTTGATAATTTTGCTGCTCATTCTGAAAATGTAGGAGAAGTATTTATGATCACTGATGTCTCCTTGCTTACCGATGTGAATTCTGCCAAATCTGCATTTCTTTGTGAAAATGATTGGGTAATTGATTCTGCGTGCACTTTTCACATGTCTCCATACAAGCATTTATTTACTTCGTATAATGAACTTGATAATTTATCTGTGTTTATGGCGAATGGTAAAAATTGCAATGTGAATGGAATTGGTTATATATGTGTTAAGTTTGAAACTGGTTTTGTGTATACATTTAAAAATGTAAGGCATGTGCCTGATTTGAATCAAAACTTGATTTCGTGTTCCGCACTTGAATCTGATGGTCTTTCTGGTAAATGGGGGGGTGGATGCATGAAAATTATTAAGGGTGCTTTGACTTTTTGTAAGGCTGTTAGGCAGCTTAATTTGTATATGTGCAAGGCTGTCCCGTGTTTGCATCCCTATGCTTTATCTGTGCATGATAGTGATAGTGATTTGTGGCATAAACGATTAGGGCACATAAGTAAGAAAGGAATGGAATATTTGAAAAATGACGGTTATTTTGGTAACTCGAAAATGTCGTGCATACCTTTCTGTGATACTTGCGTAATTGGTAAACGAACTAGGGTTTCATTCCCTGTTTCTCCTTCCCCTAATGTGCCTGCTTCTACTTGCATTCTTGAGTGCTTACATGCTGATGTTTGGGGGCCTGCCCCTGATCCCACACAAGGTGGGAATAGATATTTTTTATCTATTATCGATGACTTTTCTCGAAAAGTGTGGGTTTTCCTTATGAAACATAAATCTGATGTCTATGCTAAATTTAGGGAATTTAAGTTGCTTGTTGAGAAACAAACTGGTCTTAAAATTAAAACACTTAAGACAGACAACGGTCTGGAATTTGGCAACTTGCTCATTGATGATTTATGTGTTGAATTTGGAATTAGACGTCTTAAAACTGTCCCCTTTAATCCCAATAATGATGGCGTGGCTGAACGAATGAATAGGATTTTGCTTGATAAAATGCGATGCTTGCTTGCTTCTTCTGGTCTTTGTGATAGATTTTGGGGTGAGGCGGTTGTGACTGCCACTTATTTGATAAATAGGTCCCCTTCTGTGCCTTTGAAGGGTAAGTGTCCCGAGAGCGTCTTTTCTGGTAAACCTGTTAATTTGAATAATATGCGCGTCTTTGGGTGTTCTGCGTTTGTTCATCAGCCGGGTGATAAATCTGACCGTAGGTCTAGGAAATGTGTTTTCCTCGGATATCCTGAGGGTGTGACTGGCTACAGGCTGTGGCTTCGTTCTGGACCTGGTTTTAAAACGATTATTAGCAGAGATGTCGTCTTTAATGAAAACGAGTTTCCGTGTTTAACTCTTAATAGACTTAAGGATAATACCTCTAGTGAGATGGAGCTTGCTCCCTTATTAGGTCCCTTAGGTGAACATGAAAACGATAATCTCGATGTTGATAACTTGCCTGTTATACCTGTTGTGTCTTTACCTGAAATTGAACCTGCTGTTATACATGATGCGAATATTGTTGAAATTGCTCCTCCTGTGCTTTGTGATTGTGTAAACTTAAATGAGCAATCTGATAATTTGTCGCCTGTGAATTCTCTTGTGCATGCTGCTGAATATCTGCAAAATTTGAGTGCTGAATTTGAACCTGTATTACTTGGCTATTTGTTAGCTAGAGATAGAGTTAGGATAAACCCTAGACTCTTTGCTAGGTTTGATGACTTCCAGCTGAAATCTTTTGCTTTTAAGATGCATGACTTGTGTGAGAATTCTGTACCTAAGTGCTCTTATGATGCTTTGAAATCTAAACATGTTAAAAACTTGCTTTGTGCTAAAAATGAGGAAATGTCCTCTTTGGTGAAAATTGACACGTGGTCACTTGTTCCCCTGCCCCTTATTTGCTCTGTTGTGGACTGTAAATTGTTATTTATTGTCAAGCATGAGGGTAGAGATGTTAGATTTAAAGCTCTATTAGCTGCTAAGGGATTCTCCCAACGGGAAGGGGCTGATTGTTATGAAATATATGCTCATGTGGTTAAGTTTACGACGGTTAGGGTAATGCCTGATTTGTGTGCGCAATTTATTCTGGAATCGATGAAAATTGATGTGAAACTTGCTTTCTTACAACCTGGAAGTTTTATTTGTAAAACTAAGCCTGAACTTGTGTGTTCGTTAAAGAAATCTCTCTACTATTTGATACAGTCGCTTAGGCTTTGGAATAAGAAATCTGTGGAATTTAAGTTGTGTCTTAAATTGAATAGGTGTTCGTACGACTCCTGTGTGTATTTCTTATGTGATTCCAATGTGCTTGTGTTCTTAGTACTTTATGTCGACGACATGCTAATATTTTCTCCTTCTCTGAAATTTGTTGAATCTGTTCAAATGCTTTTGTGCGCTAAATTTGAAATGAAAGATTTAGGAGTCGCTAGAAAGATATTAGGCATTGACATATTAAGGAAACGCTTTGACTGTTGCATTTGTTTGAATCAAACTGATTATGTGGATAATGTATTAGAGAGATTTGCTATGAGTGGTTGTAACATTGCTTCTGTTCCTATTGATGCGCATTTTATTTTGTCTAAGTGTTTAACTGGTGTGGTGTTGAGTGGATGCGTGTATTCCAATTATGCTAGCGATAGAGACACCTTGATATCTTCAACCTTATATGTTTTTACTTTGTGTGAATCTTGTGTAAGCTGGAAATCCCAGCTGCAACATGGTGTTGCGCTTTCGACAACCGAATCTGAATATATTGATATTATTGATGCTTTTAAAGAAGCGACTTGGTTGAAAGGATTGCTTACCAAAATAAACATGTTGAATGATATGGTTAATGTGTTCTCTGATAGCCATATGGGCATCCAACTTTGTAAATGTTTGATCTTGCTCGATAAGATCTCTACTTACCACAACCCCAGTGATATGGGAACCAAGTCCCTGCCCCTTGAGAAATTCTGGTTCTGTTTACAGTTCCTGAATTTGACTCCCTGGACTGAGATGTGCTAGTGTGCTGCCCCCACATGGCCACTTGGTGTGACCAGTCCAGGGGCTGTTTTGCCAGTTGTACCTGTCCAGCTGGTGTTTCTGGAAGAAACTCAGGATGCCTTCTTTTGCTAAGTTGCATTTATGCACTTAGTGTTTCTGTGAGAAACTTTGGTCGGGAACTCTTTTGCCACTGTCCCCTGAGGACAGTGGTGTTTCAGCTGAAACCAGTTAGCTATCCCACTGGGTGGTTTAGCTGTCACTTAGGTGACTGGTTGCTCAGGGCAACCACCTCTTTTGTTGAGACAGTAGGGGTAGCTCCGTTGCTTCGGCAGCGGGGTAAGGCTATGATGATGACTGTATGTGTATGTTTTGCGCTTTTGCTTACATACTTGGTTTTTTATTTCCTAGTAGGTGATGTGACTGTGCGGTGACCAACAAGGTGGAGAATGTTGTATTTTATTGGTGTTGGTCCAATATTATTATGTGTAGGCAGCCCAGCCCAGTTGTAGTGCTAAGCCCATTCTCATATCCAAGCCCATTTCCTTTTCAGCCCATTGTTATATAATTGTTTGGATACAATTATATGTTGTCCATTTCTGATCCGTAGATCTTGATTACCGTTGGCTGAAACTCGATCTGGACCGTCTTTCGTGTTGGATATATTGAACCTTGGTCAGCAACATTTACCCACTCTCACCTTACCCCAAACCCTAGCAGCCCCCTTCCCGAGTGTGTGCGATTCTCACCGAGGGTGTGTGCGATTCTTTGTGTTCCCTTCCGTTCACCTTCCACCGCCACCTTCTCCCGACTTCTCCGACCTGAATCTTTGGATTCCGGCGGTTGGAGAAGCTCTGCGAAGCTGTGGGTGAGTCGTGTGTATTTATCTCTTTTGTGAGAGGAGGTGGGTTTGAGCGGTGTGAGTCAACTGTGAGTCGAGCTATGTGCTCCTGGGTTACGGGCGTGGTCTGACCTTCGTCTCCGCCTCTGCTTGTATCATTGCCAGTCACTACTACGATGATGGAGAGTATACAGTCCTGAGCCGACTATTATCAACTCTTTGTTTTAATCTATACATATAAATACTTTGTGTATTTAATTTATTCCGCTGCAACTTTGTTTAAGGTCAGATATTTGAAATCTGTCCTCTTGTGTTACTGATAAGTTCTCGAGTGTCATTTTTCGCAGGTCGCCGGAGCTGGTAGAAGCCGTGAAGATCCACAACAAAAGCGATGACCTGACTCGTGGAAGTTCAACCCATTATCTGCTGAAGAAGCATTTATCTGGAGGAAATGAAAACAATTTCACAAAAGTTATCTACTAAATAAATGAAAAAACACTAAAAAAATTATACATAAGTATTGAAAAATGCACACCTCCAAAATCACAATAACAATTTCCGAACTTGTAGTGTATATTAAAGATCATAATGTGGATATATGTTCGAGGAGGGAGACAATCGATTGATTCTGCATAAATAAACAACAAACCACAAACTAATCAATTACGGCTTGCTTTCTACATACCTTTTATAGTAACAAAGAAAATTGTATATCATCAAATCAATACACAAAGATAAATATTATTCCAAAAACAAAATGATCTGATGATTGAAAAAGACAAACGATAAAGTGATAAACTGAGGTAAAGGAGAATGAAGGGAACCCTTTGGAATTACTTATATATCTGTGGGAAAGTTCTACAAAAACATATTTAAAAGAATATTAGTAGATCACAAAGCATACATAAACAAAATGCAATAACTTAATTTAATTGAAAAACTTGGTTAAGAAGAATGATCCAGTCATCCACAAAAAAAATAGCAGGATGAAAATGATTGGAAATGATGGGAAAAAATAGCACAATTTATGTAGTAATTTAAAGCAATTTGTCAAAAAAAATACAATATTGTGAATTTTGAAATATCGAAAAAAAACAAAATTAAAGCAAAAATGACATCCCTGATACTGCAAAAATTAAATAATTGAATTAGAGATACGAAAACTAATACTACAAAATAGGTAAACAATTTACAAAAAAAAAATTACATACCTGTTACGGAGAATATGAAAAATACGAATTAGGCTAACGCAATCTGTCATTTAAGAAAGATTTAATAAAGAGAGAAAAAGTGCATATTAATCGATTTAAATAAAACTCAAACAAACATAACCGAGTTGAAATATGAACCCCCAGGCATATGTGTTGCCCCAATAACTGTTGTACAGGGTCAGAAGCGAGAGACATCCACGGTATGAAGGTCTGATTGGCATATGTGCTTAATTAAAACACTGCATTAACACTTAGTCACAGGTTATAGACAAAGAGACATCAAATTTTATTAAAAAATTTACATAAAGGTTACAAAGAAACAGATAAACATGCGTAAAAATAAGAGCTTCAAATTACTTTGTTTGTCCTGAAAGCGTCGATCTTTTAAGGGGGGCAGCCTGGAAAAATAATTACGCCATGACCTCGATCAATATAAAAACAGGAAAATGAGTGGGTTAGTGTAAAGAGAGAAAAGCTATATATTAGAAATAGAATAAAGGGAAAAACAATATCAATCAGTTGATACACAGTTGTTTGCCCCTATATATATATATATATATATATATATATATATATATATATATATATATATATATATATATATATATATAGTTTTTTAGATGATCGAGTGCTATGACAGATCTAATTTGCATTTCAGGTCCTTTATCAATGCATTTCTGTAGCATAAGGCATACAACCACCTCTCTTTCACGGCCAATCTATATAACAATATAGAATAACAAACATTGGAGGATAATAACTAAAGAAAGAATAACTCTTTTCTAACTTTTTGTACTCAACTATATTATTAATAAACTATCCCACATCATACGGCACATTTCACCATCCATAATGTTGGATCTCTAATAGACGGAACGACGATAAAAAAAGGGTTGGACTTTATGTCCTCCAAAAGCCAAAATACGGACTTTTTACCAAGAACCCTTTAATAATGCAAATTGCACTACACTAAATTAAAAATTCTACATGTATATGAACCTCAAAACTATATACATCAGACCAAAGGTATCGTAGCTAACTAAAGTACTACAAAATTACTCAGCTTGCCTATAGGTAGCTAACTTACAGTTTTAATAGTTTCCACATGTGGTGCCGCCCACTCTTCAGCTTGGGACTTCTTTTCAATAGCCTGGTACATGGAGAGAAAGTAGACGGGGACTATATAAGAAAAGTTATAGAAATCATGTGCCAAGACATGAACACCATCAACCCTCATTGGCGATCACGATTTTTTTTTCTAAACTCTGCCGAAAAAAATCCTTGAAGAGGAGCCAAAATCAGAGCATCAATCGACAAAAAAATTGGATTATGAATCTGCAAAAACTGAGCATCCTAAGTTCACAAAAATAAGCTTTTGAAATATTAAGAGACTTCAGAATTAATTGAAGTAAGCTCTAAACATCAACTATTATTCAGCAAATTTTATACTGCCGTTACCGTGTTCTGCCCAAACGGGGCTCGAAGAGCGAGCTGATCAAAGGTCAGACATTCCCCTACAACCTTCACAATCCTGGCCCTAGCTGTCTCAGGGAATCTCAGAGCAGTGACCTTTATAACATTGATTTTATCAGCCCGAATATCATCGGTGACAGTCCCAACCAACACAGCAATTTGATTCTCCTAAAAACAATTTACACGGATAGGAGAGAACTGATGAGAACTTAATCTGCAAAATCGAAAAAATAGAACAATATCAAGAACGATTAACTTAGCATATACGTCACGAATGGAGAATAAAAAATGAAGAAAGATACGGATTAGAAATGGGATTTATGTGTTACGTAGCAATTATTTGAGGATCAATCTTGTATCTCTCAAATCCTAAAAAGAAATAGATGGATCGAAAATACATCGAACATATATGTAGAATTTAAATACCTAGTGATAATACCTCTCGGCCGGTAAATTCTTTGAAGAGGAACCGATGATGGGAAAGATGATGGGGAAGATTTGAATGGAATAAGAAGAGGAAGGGGATGAAAATTTAATGTCCTTTCCAAAATAAAGAGTGAAAAAAATGTAAAGAATTGAATACGCGTATAAGGAATTTGACTGACAAGTTTATTAAATCTTTTTTTAATTAAATTATAGGTAAAAAAGATTGAGAATGGTGTGAACGCAATTGAAATTGAGCATTTTGATTGGTTAATAAATTTTACGTGGCAAAATAGAGAGTTTTTATTGGATTTCGAGTGAAAGTTGATTCAAGATTTATATTTTTTTTTTTTATAAGGAGGAGAGACGAGAAACTCCACCCCCACCCGATCGGAGGTCCCTCGATCGGGTAGGATGTAAATCGAGGAATGTGCCCGAGTAGCAGATACCTGTGCGAGAGAGCCAACAGGTCGAACCCCAGGACAAACCTTCATAATATTTCAATGAAAATTTGTCCCACCCGAGATTCGAACCCTGCGTCGCCGGGGAATTACACTCACATCATCACAGGCCTTACCACTCGGCTATGCTCTGGGGATTTCAAGATTTATATATTAATAGATGTAAGTGTTGTTTGTGTTCATGGAGTACCAATTTAGATAATCTAAAATATTTACAATGGAAGTGCGACAACTATTATGTGATATATTACATTATTTGATTCAAATTATGTGAATTTAATTAGTACCGTTTGAAACTTATCAATTATGAATTAATTTAGAATATTAATTGTTTTAATATGTTTGTGCAGCTATATAGCTGGTTGAATTAATATGTAGTCGAATGAATCGAGCGTTGGTTCACAAATTTGTATGTATGTATTCGAAACAAATCTACGCGCATAAATTTCTTTTTTCTTTTTTTTTTCCATGTAGAATTTGTTAGTGTGTAGTTCTTCCTAGTTCAACATAGAACTATGTTGTTCTTGTTTGAACTACGTTGAACTATACACTATTATTTTGTAGTAACTTCATGTGTATTGTTTGTTTGATTTAATTGATTAAATTCACACAAGTCTGCTAGGTATGAGTAGTGCTAACTGGGAAATACAAGTGGCCCTTCCTGGAGCCACGATATGCAAAGCGTACTCAGTGTTGGACTAGCGGACTTGGCGATACAAACAACATGGAGTTCTCTGTGTGCACGACTGTGAATGACCCACGTGGTTCTATGTATACCAGTGTGGTCCTCGAATTCACGGTTGCACCACCAACAAGAGAGTTCAAGTTCTAACGTATGAAGATCTTGAATCAGTGCTAACACATTGATGGACACGGAGCAAGCACAGATAGACATTGGGCTGAGGGAATGACTGCTAAGGAATGAAGTCAGCCACGGGTGCGACTAGAAGACTTCGCTAGAAGAATTCAAGTCCAAGAAGAAAATATCAAGTATACTAACTGTGCATGCAACAAGCTCGAAGCGCGAACACATGCTAGTGTGGCAGCGGGTAGAGCTACGTTCATCAAGTACGGAACAATGGAATATTCGCCGGAGATGCCTTGGGCTCGGTTGTTCCATTGGGCCGTCATGGGCTTGGCCCATTAAGCGTGAATTCCGGAAACCCTACTTATCGATGCCTATAAATAGTGGGTTGTTGGAATTCATTCATTACACTTTTGATTAGACATATACTAGAGAGAGAATTATTGTAGACCGAGAGACTTCGCTAGAAAGCTCCGGTCATACCCTCTATTTAGTCTTAGTAGTACTCATCGCTAGATTAGTTCTACCTAGACTTAGTTTTTGGTCGTGTGACCTTTCTACAAGATTCGCTAGAATTTTGTAGATGTTTTTGTAAAGTGGTTCCACCCATTACAAGATCAATACAAGTTTACTTTATAGAATCTCAAATTGTGTTAAGTAATTGTACTCTACTCCTTACTACTTCTCTGTAGGTAGATCTAAGTACAATATACACAATTTCAGAATTTTGATCGACTTTTTGTGTCACAATTTCGACAAATATATTATAGATTAATTATAGGTGTCAAGGCATATTAAAAACAAACATTATGTACAGTTCACGTGTTTAAATTTGTCAGCTTACACATTTCTCTCAAAATTCCTAATAAATTTAGGAAAAAGTACCGATTATGTCTTTTTTCAACATTTTTTGCTCGGACAAATTCTATTTTATGTACTAATTAGGCTTTTTTGTTCCAATTAGGCCAAAAAATGTACTTAGAAAGACGAAAATACCCTTATTCTATTTCTACTCACCCCACCCCCGCCCCCACCCCACCCATCACTGCCCCATACACTGAATATCATTACACTTCACCCCACCCCAAAAGACACTGAATGTCAGACACTGAATACCATGAAAAGACACTGAACGTTAGATTTTTTTCTTCTACTCAATCTACCCCACCCCAAAAAACACTGAGTGTCAGACACTGAATACCATGAAAAGACACTAAACGTCAGATTTTTTCTTCTACTACCCCACCCCAAAAGACACTGAATGTCAGACACTGAATACCATGAAAAGACACTGAATGTCAGACACTGAATACCATTAACGTCAGATTTTTCTACTCAACCCACCCACCCTAGACACTGAATACCATTAATAGACACTGAATGTCAGACACTGAATACCATTAAAAGACAGAATGTCTTAAAAAAAATACTGAACGTCGTAAAAAAACACTGAACGTCGTAAAAAAATACACTGAATATTATAAAAATACTGAATGTCATAAAAAAACACTGAAAATGAAATAATTATCCCAATAATAAAAAAAATCGAACATGACAATAGGAGAATTCCTTGAAGCTGAAAGATACTGTAATTATAACAGCAACAATAACTTCAACATGTTTTGAAAGGGCAAAAAGCAAAATTAAGCATATTACCATACACTGTCAGAGAGTTCGAGCAAGCCATCCAGAGGCCTCTTGTAGAAAAATCTACTCAACAACGACATGATTTCAAATGACGATCAGAATCTACACCTGGAAACAAACAAAAATAGAGGGCAAAATCAGCTCGATTGCTTTGAACTACATTCACGTTTATTGTTAGTCAATCTCATACTTCGCCTTCTTCGTCAATGACAGTGAATATGTGTCATGATTATAAAAACACTGAATATCATTATAAAACACTGAATGTTATTAAAAAATATTGAATAATATAGACTAAAATATTAATATAGACTAAAATATGTGTCATGATTATACTCAATGACCATCTGATTAATAAAGACTAAAATATTTGTCCAATGACTTTCCCACCTTGTCCTTTTTTCTAGAATCTCTAAAATAATTTGTTCATCCGTATCTAAGGAGCTGTTATAGTTTTGTTTCCAAATGGTCAAGAAATACAAAAAAGGGAGATCCATTTGGAACTAAACGAATGAACAATAATGTATACAGAACTATCTACATTATATTATAAGTTATTTCAATAACAACAAGGCCTAATGAACAGATTTCTATACCAAGCCAGCTGCAATATAACAGTGTTATAGGAGACAGATAAAAACATCTTACTGCATTTCCAAAAATTTGAGCTAAAACCTCCATATATTTTCAAAGCATTACTCCGGAAGATAATTTATGATTCAAGGCAAACCAACATACAGATATATAGAGGTAGGTACATATCATAACAAGAGCACTACAGTTTTGGGGAATTGAATTAAAAACTTAAACTTACAACATCCAAAAGTTCGAATCTTTCCCAGGAAAGACTCAACTCTCGTTTCTTCATTCAATCTACAAAGGCCCGATCGATAAGCCTGTGCAGCGGGCGTCCCCTGCTCGATTTGTACGGATTCCGAACCATCACTCAAAACATTCTCAACCAAAATTAAGTGCTCCCTCCTCGCTCTCGCTCCCACAACAAAATAGTCTCATACAAATCGTCAAACACCTTCCTCCCCCCCCCCCCCCCCCCCACGGAGCTCGAGCTCGGCTCGCTCCTGCGCGATCGACGCGATGATCCAGACGACTTACACGAACAACAACGGCATGGTCGAGTTCTCGGAATTCGAGGCTCTGTTGGAGCCAGAGCTCCTGCCGGAGGACCAATTTCAGAAGTCGAGCTCGATGTAGGCAGAATGGGGCGAGAGAGACGGCTGAGCGCGGCGGTGTGGACTCTCGCATGGCAGCGACGAGTACTTCACGCGCCTCGGGTTCGGGGTATGTCGGAGGCGGTGGTGGTCTGGACTGAGACAGGGGCGCAGGCGTCGATCGTGGCTTCGGAGTGACGGGTGGCTGTCGGCGGTGGTCCGACAGTGGTGGCGAGTTGGGTGCGGGGGCGTCGTGGTTCTGACTGCGGCGGAGCGGAACTGTCGAGGTGGTGGTGATAGGATTCGATCAGAATTGAAAGAGTCCGTTGAATTTGGGGGAGAGGGCTAAAAAGGTCTTTACACATTTTAGGCGCTCTAAATAATCATCGGTACTTTTCCAATAAATGTATCTATTATTTTTATTTAAAAAAATTAATAATCTATTATTTTTATTTAAAAATATGTTATGATAGTCTTATTTGTTTTAGTTCAAATAGGTTACGTACTCAAAAAGAAACGAAAAGCCAAAAATATAACTCTATATATAGTCCTATATAAAATAATGTCCTAATAAAAATTGAAGGACGCATAGATGAATTTGCGCATGCTTTCAGTTCTGTCTACAGCACCCAAAACCCTAGTTCGTGTTGCGTTGGCTGCCTCCGCCTCCGCTGTCGCTACCAGTGTCCTGATGGACCATCTCCTCAAGTAAAAGTCCTTTCGTCTATTTTTTTATGTGACTTCCCGGGGATTTGTATTCATGGAAATTTCCGTTTTTCGTCTATAATATAATATTCTTCTATATTTTGAAAAATTATCAGTTAGTCCATCTTTATTTTTTATCATGAAATTTTAGAAATTATAACTGTATATTTAATGTGTATAGTTGTTTATTTTATAAATCAATTAGTGCATACAATATATTTGTGCTACGGTAATTAAAGAAAAGTATTTTAACGGTATTAGCTAGTTAGATATTTTTCGATCTGAAGATCTAGAACAAGAGAAATTTAGAAATACAATTGAAATAGTGTTTCATTTTTTTTATAAACTCATTTAATAAAATATTTTTTACACAAATAATTCATAGAACATATTTATTTGTTAAAAAAGTTTTGGAGGTATGTAAGTCGATGATCGAATATGTTGTTAGATGATCGAAAAATGTTAATTAAGGACCAAAAATGTTGTCAGAAATTGAAAATGTTGTCTGGAGACCGAATTAATTATTTGGTAGACAATATCTTACAATTTTTATCCTCGTACAACATATTCTTTCTTTGACTTACATATTTGGTCCTCAATACTTTTTTACTAAATAATTCAGTCTCCAATCATATGAAACATTTTTTGAATTGTGTGTGAAGAAACACTTGTCTCTGAATGTTTATACCATTCCGATGAACATATTTTCACATCTAGAATTGTGAAATCTAATGTTTACCAATGATTGTTTTTGTGTAGGAGGGACGACTCTTTACCAACACCCTCTCCCGATGGGCAGGGGCGGAGCCACGAAGGAAGCTCTAGGGCTTAAGAGCATCTTCAATGCAGCCCATTTGGGTGCATTGGCCGAGTGAAATGGACTTGGACAGTAAAAAAGAAAAAAATAGCGTTGGAGCAAATTTGAAAAACTTGGGCACGCCCACTATCTTGGTCATGCTATATTCACTGTTCATGTCAGCTTTTTTATTTTTTAATTGAGTTATTAATATTTTATTAAAGCCATCTATTTATATTTTATTGTATTTAATTTATTTCTTTTGTAACATTATTAAATAGTAACGCTAACAAATATAATACAAATTAAATAATGTTTTTTTATTAATAATTTATTAAAATTATCTATTTATTTTAAATATAATACAAATATGATAATGTTTTATGCATTAATTAATATTTTATTAAAATCATCTATTTATTTTTATTGTATTTAATTTTAATGTATTTAATAACAATAAAAATTTGATAATATTTTTTATTTAGTTATTATTTAGTGTTACTATTTAGTAAAAATAAAATATTAATTAACGTTAATAAATATAACAAATACAGTTTTGATGATAATGTTAACAAATAAACGTACAAATTACCGTTTAATATAATATTTTTCATTGAAATTGATTTAAATAATATGATATATTATTGATCACTGCTTAAATTTGTAATAATATTTTGTAAAAAATTGATCACTGCTTAAATTTGTTTACGCACACTTTTAAAATTATTTAATTAAACTAAAATTAAATTATAAAAATCTATCATTTTATTGTTAATAAAATAATAATAAGAATAAAATAGTATTAAAATGGGTCCACAAAAAGTATAAAAATGGGCTTTGCATTGGAGTGAATTACTCACTTTTTTTAGTTGCCCACTTTCATATGATATGGCAATAAAATGGCCCACAAAAAGTTGAAAGTGGGCATGGTGCATTGGAGATGCTCTAAGCCCCTAGATTTGTTATTTTTATCTTTTTATATTTAATATTTATATAAAATTAGTTTATTTTAACGATTAGACCCTAGAGCCACAAGATAAAATCATTAATGAGTAGGGGCTGATTATTATATTTAATAAATTTAACTAATAAAAATATTAATGCTAAAAATTAATTGCTTGATAAATTCAACAAGAACCATTATTTTTATTATTGCAGTTTAAAAAATTTATTAATGTCTAATAAATTTAATACTGTATTAATAAATTAATATAATCTTTACAATCCCAATAAATTTAATCAATATTGATTATGTTAATAAACCAATAAATTTAATCAATATCTAATAAATATAAGGGACGTGTTATTTTTTAATATATAAAAACAATAGGTATGAAAAATTATATTAAATATAATATTAAAAAATAAATCTAATTTTATTTTTTAATATATAAAAACAATGGGTATGAAAAATTATATTAAATATAATATTAATAAATTAATCTAATTTTAAAACGCCAATAAGTTTAAATTATTATGTTAATAAACCAACAAATTTAATCAATAATTATCATGTTAATACATCATTTTATTTTTCATAAGTTCTATATTATGTAGATTAAATTATAATATTTAAATATTTTAATTAGATCGCTATTTATTTATTTAAAAAATATATTTAAATATATTATTGTAAATATTTAACGTTTCTTATGAAAGTTATTAAAAAAAATCTTACAAATATTTAGTAGTATTCTAATTAAACATATTTTATATTTAATATAATTTTTTTTTAATTTTAATATTTTACTGTATCAAATATTTAAATATATTATTTTTAATATATATATATATATATATATATATATTATTGTAAATATTTAACGTTTCTTATGAAAGTTATTAAAAAAAATCTTACAAATAATTAGTAGTATTCTAATTAAACATATTTTATATTTAATATAATTTTTTTTTAATTTTAATATTTTACTGTATCAAATATTTAAATATATTATTTTTAATATATATATATATATATATATATATATATATATATATATATATATATATATATATATATATATATATAGGGTAGTTCTACAGTACAGTTAATGTACCGTACCTATATTAAATCTAGACCCTACAATATTTATATTACTGTACCTATATTAAATCTAGACCCTACAATATTTATATTTAATATTAACCGTTTGATTTTAATGAGAGTTCACGCTATAATGTATACCCGCAAACACAGGATATCTCATTTATTGTTTTACTTCTATTATTTTATTTTTACACTCTAATATTTTAATTTTAATTTATTATTTTTAAAATCATTATAAATTTTGTATAAACAGATTATCACATTTTTTATTTTATTTCTATTATTTTAATTTTACAGTATAATATTTTAATTTTAATTTATTATTTTTAAAATCATTATAAATTTTGTATTTACTCAATTCACTATTATTATTACATATTTTCTTATTAAAAATAAAAATATAAATACGATAACAAAATTATTTTTAAAATTATTTTTAAAATTATTTTAAAATTTGTTATAATATAGTATGAGATAAACTATATAATAATTGAAGAAAAAATATCTAAAATAATAACATTAATTTTTTTTAAATATATAAATATAAAATCATTTTGGTTTATGAGTATTTGTTAATTTGTTAGAACTTTAAATACAATAGTAAATCAATCATATTATAGTAGACTTTGATGAGTATTCGTTACTTTGTTAGAACTTTAAATACAATTATAAATCAATCATATTTTTTCATTTAATGAGTACCTGTTACTCAGTTAGAACTTTGAATACAATGGTATGATGTTAGAACTTTAAATATAATAGTAAATCCATCATATTACTCTTTTAGAACTTTAAATACAATGATATAGTCTGATGTTAAAATTTTTTATACAATGTTAAATCAATTATATTTCTTTTATTAGCACGTGAACGAATTTTATTTGAATTCTACAATTATTTTTTGTAATATTTATTTATTTTTATTTTTTTGAAAATATTATTTATTTTTTTAACGATAAAAGTAAATTTTAGGTTTTTATTGAATTTAATTTTTGTTATTTAATTTTAATAATTGTAATCAACGCAATACAATGAATTAATTATTGGTTAAATAATTTATTTTATTTTTAAAAAATAAATTTTATGTTTGATATTTGATTTTAATAATTGTAATTAGTGTAGACTCTGCAATACAATAAATTAATCATTGTGTTAAATAATTTATTTCATTTTTAAAAAATACTGATAAAATTATTATTTTTCATTAAATTATTTACTAATTAAAATTATTTTTTGTTATATAATTAATATTTTATAATATTAAATATTTTTTTAACAAAACAAATTAAAAATATTTAATGTTATTTATTTAATTTTATAAAAATGTATGATACCCAGTACTTAATTTATTTTTGAGTTGAAAATATTTAATTTAATTAAATATAAAAAATATGGGAAATTATATTATGCATCCGAGTGCACACATTTTAATAAAACTAGTAACAACTGCCCGTGCGATGCACGGAAATATAAATAATGTAAGAAATATTTAATGTAATTTTTGTGGTTAGAAAAAAAAAACGATACTTAAGTCAGTTTAATTTAATTTTAAAATATTGAAATGATAATAATAAAAATAATAAAATAATACAAAAATTAAAAATTAAATAAATAAACAGAACTTAATGGATCTTAACTGAATTGAATAAGACTGAACTAAAGTAAAATGAAGCGAACCGAGAATAACAGAAGCGCTTAATGAGTCCGAACTGAAGTAAAACGAAGCGAACTGAGAATAACTACAAAACAACTTTAATTCAGTTCAGTTTAGATCCATTAATGCCTGTTCTTTTGGACTGAAACTGTCTGAACTAAACTAAAGTGAATTTAATAGGTTTCAACTTAATTAAACTAAAATTAAGTTCAATTTAATTTAATTTAATGAGTCCGAACTGAACCGAAGCGAACTAAGAATAAGTCCAAAAGAATAGGTCCTTAATTATCATAAACATTAAGCACCTGCTTTTTTGGACTTATTCTCATTTCGCTTCAGTTCAGTTCAGACCTATTAAGTTAAATTCAGTGCTCAACTAACTGAATTTAACTAAACTTGTGTGAATTGAACTCAACTGAACTTAATATGTCTGAACTGAACTGAACTGAACTGAATTTAATTAAATAAGTATGAACTGAACTCAACTAAACTTGGTGTGAACTCAACTAAATATAATAGGTCTGAATTGAACTGAAATTAAGTTAAATTGATTTTAATTTTAAAATATTGAAATAGTAATAAAAATGACTCAACTGAACTGAACTTAAGAGGTATGAACTAAACTCAAATGAACTAAATATGTCGAATAAAACTGAACTGAATTGAATGAGTCTCAACTTAATTGAAATTGATTTTAATTTTAAAATATTGAAATAGTAATAAAAATGACTCAACTGAACTGAACTTAAGAGGTATGAACTAAACTCAAATGAACTAAATATGTCGAATAAAACTGAACTGAATTGAATGAGTCTCAACTTAATTGAACTGAGCAAACTGAGAATAAGTTCAAATGAACAGGTCTTGGGTTCAATAAGTTTAATTCTGTTTTGTTCAGTTCAGTTTCAAGACCTTAATAAAAAATTAATTGTCTGAACTGAACTGAATTTAATAAGTCTGAACTGAACTGAACTTAACTAAACTGAAATGAAATAAAATGAAATGAATTTAATAGATCTAAATTGAACTGAAATGATCTTAATAAGTCTGAACTTTTAACAAAAATTAAAATTAAGTTTAATTGAATTAAATTTTAAGATATTAAAATAATAATAATAAAAATAAAAAATTAAATAACTGAACTGAACTGAATTTAATAGGTCTGAACTAAATTGAACTTAATAAGTTTGAACTCAATTGAATTGAACTTGATTAAATGAAACAAAACGAAATTGAACTGAACTAAGCGAACTGAGGATAAGTCCAAAGAACATGTCCTAAATCATTATCAACATTAAGGACATGTTCTTTCAGACCAATTAAGTTCTGTTCAGTGTTGAATTGAACTGGTCTGAATTGAACTGAACCGAAGTAAACTGAACATAATAGGTCTGAAATGAACTTAATATGTTTGAACTGAATTGAACATAAATTAAGTTCAATTGAATTTAATTTTAAAATATTGAAATAATAATTAATAAAAATAAATGACAAAATTGAACTAAACTTAAGAGGTCTGAACTGAACTGAACTTAATATGTCTAAACAAAACTGAACTAAATGAGTCTGAACTGAACTGAACCAAGTGAACTGAGAATAAGTCTAAATGAACAGGTCTTAAGTTTTGTAAGTTCAGTTCATACATATTAAAGACATGTTCTTTTGGACTGAAACTCGCTGAACTGAACCGAAATGGACTGAACTAAACTTAACTTAATAGATCGGAGAACTTATTGAATCTAAAATGAAGTGAACTGAACTGGGAATAAATCCAAAATAACAGTTCCTAAGTTAAGTTAAGTTCAGTTTAGTTTAGTTTCAAGACTTTAAAACAAAATAAAGTGGTGAATTGAACATAATAGGTATGAACTGAACTGAAATTAGGTTCAATTGAATTTATTTTTAAAATATTAAAAAAATAAGTAACTAAACTAAACTTAATAGTTGTGAAATGAACTGAACTAAACTAAACTAAATGATTTTGAACATAATTGAACGGAACTGATCGAAATGAGAATTAAAAGCCCCTAAGTTCAGTAAGTTCAATTCAAACATATTAAGTACCTATTCTTTTGGGCTGAAACTTGTTGAAATGATCTGAACTGAAGTGAAATAAAGTTCAATTTATTTTACTTTTGAAATATTGAAATAATAAAAAAATAAACTGAAATAAATTGAACTTAATATGTATGAAATGAACAGAAATGAATTTAATAAGTTTGAACTGAACTAAACAGAATTGAACTTTAGATCTGAACTGAAATGACATTTAGTTCAATTGAATTATATTTTAAGATATTGAAATAATAATAATAATAATAATAATAATAATAATAATAATAATAATAATAATAATAATAATAATAATAATAATAATAATAATAATAATAATAATAATAATAATAATAATAATAATAATAATAATAATAATTAAAAAAATTAAAACTGAAATGACAAATCTTAATAGGTCTAAGCTCTACTCAACTAAATTTGATTTACTGAGTCTGAATTGAACATAAGCGAACTAAGAATATGTCCAAAATAATAGGTCCTAAATCATTATCAACAATAAGGACCTGCTTTTTTGGACTTATTCTCTGCTTGCTTCACTTCAAGTCAGACGAATTAAGTTCAGTTCAGTGTTCAACTAACTGAATTGAACTAAACTTGTCTGAATTGAACTGAACTGGAGTGAATTGAACTTAATATGATTGTATTGAAGTCAACTGAACTTAATAGGTCTGAACTAAAATCAATTTAATTAAATAGGTCTGAACTGAGCTCAACTGAATATAATAGGTCTGAATTGAACTGAAATTAAGTTAAATTGATTTTAATTTTAAAATATTGAAATAATAAAAAAAATGATTCAACTAATTGAAGGTATGAACTGAACTCAAATGAACTCAATAGGTCCGAATAAACTGAACTGAATTGAATGAATCTTAACTAAATTGAATTGAGCAAACTGAGAATAAGTCCAAATGAACAGGTCTTAGTTCAGTTACGTTCAGTTCAATTCAGTTTCAAGAGCTTAAAACAAAATCAATGGTTTGAACTGAACGGAATGTAATAGGTCTGAACTGAACTAAAATTAACTGATATGAATTATATAGGTCTGAACTGAAATGAAATGACCTTAATAGGTGTGAACTTAATTCACTTAGAATTTATGATGATGAACAATAATTGAAAAATAAATAAGTGCATAATATATAATTATCAAAAACATTTTTGTAATTACAACTCATTAGTAATAAAAATTGCAATCAATAGTGTACATGTATGGACCACATAGTAAAATAGATTGCAACTTAAGTATTCATTGTAGAACTACTTATGTCACCTAAATTTAAAACTTTGTTAGAAAACTAACTTTGAAACTTCAATATGTTAAAAAATATTGTCCTTCTTAAAAATTAATAGATATTATTGATTCATACTAACAAAACAAAAAGAATTAGAAAGAATCGAATTAAATAAAAAAACACAATAAAATAACATAATAAACTAAAATTTTACAGTATATTTTACAATCTTATTATTTAAAAAAATATAATTGTATTTTTTATATCTAAAGATAAGTAGATATATAAGAACCTTACTGTATATATATATTTTTGTAAATTCAAATTGGAAAAATTATTCATATTTAAGATTACCAAAACATGTTAAAATAAATAAATAAATCACTAATATGTTTAAAAAATATATATATACGGTTCATTACAAATGTTTTAGATATAATTTAAAAAAATATTTGATAAATTTCAATTTTGATGAATAATTACAACACAATAATTGGGATAATTACCATTAATGATAATAAATAATTAATAGTTGATCTAATTTGATTTTTTATTAATAATTCTTTAATCAACGGGTGATTTTATTAAATTAAGATAATTAATTCAAAACGATACCTAATCTTATTGTAATTAATAAGAGTTAATATCAATTAATTATTTGATTTCTATAAATAAAGAGTTGATTAATGTAAATTAAATTAATATTATTATATTTATATTATATTGAAACTCGTCTACATACCCATATTTATCTCACAATAATATAATTAGTATTTGAGTAATTAAGGAATAAGGATTTGTTTGAATTTATTTATATCAATTTACAATTAGAGAGGAATTATTTCAATTAATTATTTATGAGTGTTATTCTTAAAATCAAATATAGATTAAAATAGATTTTTTTTAATTTGTTAACAAATAGATTCTTCATTATATTTTAGTTAAATATTAATATTTAGTAATACATTTTATTGCATATTCTTAAAAGATGATTAATGTAATCAATTTTTTTAATCATATTAAAAGAAGACTTAATAAAGATTATTCATTAATATTTTCATTAATGTATTTAAAATTTATAACGATATACATAACTGTAGATTAGAAATTAAATCAGAAATTGAATCAACAAATTTTATGTGTTCAATACATTTTCTTAGATAATAATAATGAATATACTTCATCTTCTAAAGTTCATCGCCATTACAAAGTTTCAACACTTAATATTTCTTTATAGTACTTCTCCACTACAAAAATAAAAACACAAAAACATGTGAAGATTATAAATTATCATAAAAGCATAGATAAATTACAAATGTGAAATAAATAAATTGATAGGTGAAAATATAAAATAAAAATGAGATGAATTTGATGAATAAAAACAAAACATATACAATCTTAAAAAATTATACGATTGCTACTGCAAAAAAAAATAAAAAATATATATATATATATATATAGAAACCATTTTAAGTTGTCATAGCAAAAAAAATAAAAAAAAATATAGAAACCATTTTAAGTTGTCAGAAACCTACATTTATAGAAAAAAAATAGAAATCATTTTAAGTTGACATAACATCATTAGAAGTTTCGAAACCTACATTTATAGAGATTGAACATTATCCTGAAATTGAAATTGATAAACAAATATACTTATTAAATTATGAATTGAAACAAAAATATAAACAATTATTAAAAGATAGATATTAAAAACTTACATTATCCCTGCAAAAAATACAAACATTAGACAATGATTAAATTATGAAAAGAAAAATATAAACAATAAATAAAAAAACATATTAAACTTACTGTGATTCTGCAAAAAATACAAAAACATGATTTAATTATGAACTAAAACAAAAATTAAATGCAATGAATAATAATGAATAATACTTACATTGCAACCTACAAAAAAAACATAATTTCATTAATATATAAAAAATGTGAGAGGTGAGAATGAGTGAAGATGAGTATGCTTTTATAGCATGAGATTTAATTAGAGTTTTTCAATAATTTGAATTTGAATAAAAATATTAATATAAAATTTATGACTTTGAAATAATATTGATAATCAACTGCATAATTATAGGATGAGATTAAGAGATGATATCAAATTTATTCATTTACTTAAATTAGGGAGTTGATATATAGTATATAATAATTTAATAATATAGTCTACATCATAATCTAAATTCTTTCACTAAAATTATGGACGTTATAATTAGATTATTTCACTATAATTATGGACGTTATAATTATGTTAACCAAGAATTAAAAATTTGTTTCCATAAGTTGTTAACATCATTACACCCGTTAATTAAATATTAAATTCGCTAATTTGACCGTGTTGCAATATTGTCATTCCCTTATTATTATAGCACCATTTTTACATAATATTTTTTCTCTAAATTAATGTTATCTACTAATTAATATAGTAAAAAAAAATTCGTGTGAATCATATAAGTAAAAAAAAGGTAAAAAAAATAAGATCGTGCACATCAAAATTTATGTTTTATTATATTATTACATTTTAGATGCGGATATTATTAATTTTATTTATTTACTTAATTAATAAGTGAATTTATAGTATATAATAATTTATTAATATAATTAAATAGTTAAACACGTTATAATATAATTCCTTACCATTATTAACGCATGGTTGACCAATAATAAAATAAAACCACCCCGAAAATAAATTGCTCTTAAAATTAAATTGCGTACGTAATTTATAGTAAGCTATTAATATCATATATTGTGCCTAAATATATTATTAATACAATAGGAGGATTATTATCATATATTTTTTCTTATTATTTATTATTATTACCATTTAAACATTAGGTAACAATGTATATTAATTAATTAATATATAATGTATATTACCAAAATTAATTAAACGCCATGTCATAATGAATATTGATAAAATTAATATATAAATCCAGACTTATTAATTTGACTTCAGTTCATAACATCAGAAAAGTCTGGACTTATTAATTTACAACATTTTTTTCATTTCCTTGAAACATATATTTCATGTAAATTATAAAAGATACTTACAAATCCTTTTTAGAATTATAAAACATATATTTTGAATTACCTTATATAATACATTTGTTTGTTGTCTCTTCATGAATAGGAAACTAACTATAATATATATTTTTGAATTACCTTATATAATACATTTGTTTGTTCTGTTTGTGAAATTAGAATTCTTGTTGGTTCTACGTACAATTTTTATACCGGTCTTTTCATGAATAGGACAACTTTTGTTAAGAGGAATTGGAAATTTGATTCCCTGGTCAATATGACAACTTTTGTTAAGAGGAATTGGAAATTTGATTCCCTGAAAAGTAAACGATAATTTTTTATGAGATTGAGTTATAAAAATATTTGATTTTAATATTATGGTTCTGAATTACCTAACCATACGGGTCTTTTCATTAATATGACAACTTTTGTCAGGAAGAATTGTAAATTCTATTACTCGCAAAGTAAACGATAATTTTGTATGAGATTGAGTTATAAAAATATATGATTTTAATATTATGGTACTAAATAAGCTAACCGTATATATTTCTACAAATAAAAACAAATTGAAAATATTAAAATAGCAATATTTATAAAATTTGTTTAATAATAATAATAATGTACGCTGTTATTTTTGTTATTATAAATGTTTTTAATAAAAAATAAATTTTACAAATGTATTTACTAAAAAAAAATAACTGCATACATATTATTATTAATAAATAAATATTAAATAACTTTATTTAACAAATAATAGTTTTTAATTAAAACATAATTGCATACAATATTATTATTAAACAAATTTTACAAATAGCTAAATAAAATTATATTACATTATTATTATAAAACAAAATTTACAAATAATTGTGTAAATATATATTAAATAACTGTCTTTCCCAAATAACAGTCTTTAATGAAAAAATAATTGAGTATATTATTATTATTAAGCAAATCTTACAAATAATTATGTAAAAATATAAATGATTTTTCTTTATATAATTAAACGGATTGTTTTTCTTTAAATAATTAAATGAATTGTTTGGAAATAATATTGGAACTGAATACAATGATCAATAAAATATTTTATTTTGAAACAGAATATTTAGTCAATCTAGAAAATGATATAATCAAAGTATTAATTTTGTTACGGAAAATCTGGAATAATTTTATAAAAAAAAATAAACACAATCTTTTATTGAATAAATTTAATATAATTTAATTGCGGCAAAAACATTCTTCTTTAATATAGTATAGAAAAATTTAGTGAAACAAATAATTAAACGGATTGTTTAGAGATAATTATTGAACTGAATATTTAATTAATTAATGAGTAAAATATTAAAAATTAATTTATAATATATATTTTATTTCACTACTATAATTAAGAATTTAGAGTTGTTTTCAAAAATAATTTTTAATGTTACAATAATTATAGAATATTTGATTAAAGATAATATGATTTTATTTCCTTACTGATCAAATTTTTTTTTAAAAATAATTTGAATTCTACTTTAATTAAATACCTTAATACCATATATATTTAGATATTGAAATTTAAAAATAATAATTTATTATAGCAAACAAATAAACTTGATATTATCTCTTATTAATATTACTTTAATTATAACGTACTTTATATTTTATTTTATAGAAATTAATTTCTTAATTATAGAAAACAAATATATTATATAGAAGTTATCATTAATCATCATAAGAAAAGAGGAAAACGTTAAAAAAATATGAGAAAAATAGTAAATATACTTAATCATACATTAAAAAATTATAAATAAGTATTATAAAATTTATTTAAGAAACAGGATAATTACAAAAATTTAATTTAATTAACTTTTATCTCATTTTCGAAAAAAAAAAAGAACAACAAATATTACGTTAAAACATATTAATAACTTGTAAATGAAATTACTTAAACGGAAAATATAAATCAGAATCATTAAAAATATTATGAAATTTCAGTCCTACAAAAAAAAATATAAAAATGATTATGATTAGTAATACTAAAAATTTGAAAATATAATTATGGTCATGAACCCTAGATTTGTACCAAATTATTCGATTAATAAAAATTACACTATTCAAAAAAATTGAAATAAAAATATTTTATATATTAAATATCAAGAAATGTAGTTACTTAATAAAATGTTTAAAACAATTTTACATCTATAATAAAAAAAATAACAGAAACATTAAATTGAATTAATACTTGTAATTAATATTATTGAGAATACAAATGATTAAAAAAAATAAAACATAAGCAATGTTGTAATATAAATATTAAAACTAATATGTCATTTCTTTAATTAAATAATCGAACACCATTCTTCTTGTAAGTATTTCTCAACCACAAAGCTTGAATACTTGGAAAGAGGAGAGACACATCGATAGACTACATCATCACATCGGCATGATTTTTATGCTGAAGCTGGGGAAAATCGAGAGTAGAAATGTGAACTGGACCATATTATTCGATTAATCAACAAATATAAATAAATACTTCAAAATAAGATTAAAAAACGTAGCAAGTATACCATATGAATCTGAGGAGACGCATAAATCAAATTGGTATTCAGAAGTAATTCTCGATGAAGAAAATACTTACCATGGTATCTGAAAAAAAAATCTTTGAAACATTAATATCCAGAACATTAGAAATAATATGTAAAAAGAAACACAAACACAAATCGTTATAATTTATATAAATACTCTTAAAAAATATAAATACTTACAATTGAGCTGCAAAAAATACAAAAGCACACCAAAATAATATACATATTATAAACATATAAGCGATAAATAAATTATAATTGAAAAAATACAATAAAGAAAACTCACAAAAAAACAAAACGTATTGATAAAAATAAATTACTTACCATGAATCTGCAAAAATAAATGATCAATGTTAATGATAAATATAATAATAATAATATTAATAAAAAAATAATGAATCTGCAAAAAAGCAATGTTAATGATAAAGATAATAATAATATTAATAAAAAAACGTTTTGATACAAAATCCTGCAAAAATAAAATCGCAATGTTAATGATAAAGATAATAATAATATTAATAAAAAAAAGAACCGAGAAAATTGGTGATGAATGAGTGGAAAGTGGATGACTTTTATAGGTGTAAATTTGAATTAGGGTTTCAATTTTTTTTGAAAAATAATTAAATAATATTTGGTGCATAATTTAAGATTTTATTGTATTCCTAAAATATTGGTGGGTAATTTTATTGTATTCCTAAAATATTGGTGGCTAATTTATGCTTCATTGACCGGTTGAGTATATTAAATTTGGAAAATACATTAAAATGAGATATTATCAAATTAATTGCATTGTTATAATTAAGGAGATAGTTTTTTTAACTTAATTAAATGTTTCGATTTGAAATTTTCATTTCTTTAATTATTTAATAATCAAAATAATAATAATAATAATAATAATAATAATAATAATAATAATATAATAATAATAATAATAATAATAATAATAATAATAATAATAATAATAATAATCGTTAAAATAAAAATAAATTTGTAACAATGATAAATAAATTGTACTTAATATATATAAATAAATGATACAATTAATAAAAAAAAAATGAAAACGAATGAATACAAAATACTAAAGGAAATAAATAAATAATAAAAGATTTATTTATAATTTATATGATGAAGAAGAATCATTTTAAATATAATGTGATCGGAAATAAGATATTATAGTACCATAAATTAATAATTTATTTAAGGAATTGACGGATTTTGTGGAGTATTGTTTGGTATTTATTAATTAAAGAATAAAAAATAGTATATTTATTATTATTTTGAATTGATTGAAGAAGATAATTACTATAATTAACGATTTTTAAATAAGTAAATGAATATCATACAAATTAATTTAAATTCAAGAAATACATAATCGGATGTTTTAATTAATTATTAATCTTAATTTATTCATTACCAACTGAAATATATGAAAATAATTATGATGAATCCGTGATATTTTTATTTTTAATTGTATTGATGTATTAATATTTTTAAATTATTTTTTTATTTCGAAATAAATATTTATTTTCTTGTCATGTTTAAAAATATCCCACCAATAATATTAATAATTAATAATTATTATTAAGTACATAATTTGGTTTAAAAATTGTGCGTGATTTGTCTATAAATATTTATAATATAATATTAAGGTTAATAAATATATATTTGACCGAATTATTAAATTCTTACCAAATAAAATTATTATCATTTTACAAAATAGGAAATGAATGTAAATTAGCTAGCTAATTAATAGGTAATGAGTGTATATTACCATTACAATTAACATTACCATAGCTAATTTATAGGTAATGATGTACATTAGTATTTCAAATCATAAATAATTAAATTAATATAGTTAATTAAAAGCCACGTCATATTTATTATTGATAAAGAAACGCCACGTAATCAAATTTAGACCAATGAAAATATTGCATGTGCCACCTAGTGTGAACATGCTCATATTTTGTAGTGTAATTTTTTGTGTTCACACTGGCCACGTGGGATCAGCAAAGTCTGGATTTATATATTAAATAGATGTACCGTACATTGAAAATGATAAAATGCACATCATTTAATAAAATGTACCGTACATTGAAAATGTATCAAATATTTAAATATATTATTTTTAATATATATATATATATATATATATATATATATATATATATATTACCAAAGCACACCATAATTTTTCTAGCTCCGCACACCATAATTTTTCTAGCTCCGCCACTGCCGATGGAAATATAGGCTCGTTGCCCCTTACTCGATTGATTGAGGAATGGAATGTGTTATGTCCTTTTACGATGCTGTGACACCAACTCTCGAAATATATATGAGATGCGAAGAAAAAGATAAACGAAAAGAACGAACACACAATTTACGTGGAAACCCGAAACACGAGAAAAAACCACGGGAAGAAAGAACCAATTCACTACATCATTGAGGCTTACAATAATCACTCTATGATCTATTGCACTCTATTGCACTCCACTCTATGATCTATTGCACTCTATTGCACTTTATGATTTTCGTCTACTGAAGAACCCCAATTTATAGGTGTAGCAAACCCGAATTCTCGAAACCATCCAAAATCACCCGCTGTGCATGTAAACCACCCTTAATGGGCTTGGTCCATTGGAAATAAACCCCATGCGTGGAAAAATATTTCACACCAAAAGCTGAAGCATGTACAACAATTAAATGAGATAATTTCCAAGTCTGTGGCAGCGAATAATTTCAATCGTACCTCTGTCATATTTCAAATTGTATTCGAGTCATACACAACAGAATGATTTGTTACTTCACTGTTTTCTCGCCTTATACCGAGTAGAGAGGAGAAAGTAAAAGTTGCGGCATCACAACTTTCTGGTGATTTGATTGCAGAAATACGTTAGATGATAATCTTACGCGAGAGGGAACTAGAATTGATGTTCAAATTAAAAAAGGAAAATATAGAGTTGGAGAAAATGAAGATTAAAGAGTCTACATTAAAGATAAAAAAAGATAAGTTATTCACGACAGAAGAATTCTTAAGAGATCACCTCATGTCAATTTTGTTTCCACGTTGAATGTAATTTATATTTCAATGACATGTATCAACGAGTGAAGTTTTTATAATTTATATCGGCTTACATTTTGTTTTGATTGGCAACAAGATTAAAGTATTTTTTATTAGTTATGATTTAAAATGTATTTTTAATATAAATGTTTTGTAGAACGAAGTAGTTTATACTCACACCTCAAATATAAAACTTATAAAATAATAAACTCTTTAAATTAATATAATTTTTGTTCCACTTGATAGACTAATAACTTTTTTAAATTAATAGACACTTAATATTTTTAATGAAAAATAATAATTAATAAATTAATAACTTTTTTAAATTAATAAAATTTTACGTTTTAAATACTATTAATTTATAGAGGTTTTATTCTCGTTTTAGAAAATTTCGGTGAGACATGAACGTTGTCTTTCAATCATTCGTGGCAACATTTCATTTATTTGCATATTTGACTCTTGTCTTGTGACGTGTATCCGTTTTAAACTCATTTTTTTTCTATCTTTGATCTCGATAAACTCTTAATTATGTGAAAAAAATATAAAACTATAAAAAAAATACGAAATTATAAAATTGTATTAAAAAAATAAATTACTTCGTTTTCATTTTCTTTTGACGAGAAAAAAATAGGGTTGCGGTGGTAAGTGTTAAATTTATAAATTGAAAAGGGGGTAACATCGGTAATTGAATTTGCTATTTTCTCCCCGGCGAGTGCTTTGATGTTTCCAGTCGCCGTCCCAGCCACATAAAAAACCCTAGTTCACCTTTCTTTCGCGGCAGCCGCCGCCTGTCTACTGCCGGACCAACACATCCAGGTAAAAGGCGTTTCTTCTAATCTTCGATGTTACTTGCTGCGTTTTCGTTCTACACGCGTTTCAGATTTAGTAGATTCTCTTCTATTATTTGATTTTTTTTACCGTTATCATCTAGATAATCCTCAGTTGTACTAGTATTTTTGTTGGTTCGTGATTAATTTAATGTGTGTGAGCTTCTGAATCGCTCGTTTTCCGTGAGAGGAGCTGTGTTTCTATGGCGGTTGTTTGAGATTGATTGTTATTTGCAGGTTGAATATGCTGGGCTCGTTACCAATATTGCCCCTTCCGGCACCGCCTGCTGATGGGGATCTCGGCCCGCTACCCCTTTCTCAAGTGATTGAGGAATCGAATGATCAGAAAGTCGAAGACCAGAATAAAGAAGATAATGAACAGTCCAATTCAGCTCCAGCATCTGTAGCAACCCATACAAGGACCATAGGAATTATATACCCACCTCCGGACATCAGAAGCATCGTAGACAAAACCTCTCATTTTGTGGCTAAGAATGGACTAGAGTTTGAGAAAAGGATTATTGCAAACAACGAAGGAAATGCAAAGTTCAACTTCTTACGCGCCTCAGATCCGTACCATGCCTACTATCAGCATCGTCTATCTGAAGCTCGAGTGCAGAATCAATCTTCTGCCCCCGGAGAGACTGCTCCAGAATCTGATAGTACTACTGCTCCAGATGCTGATGCAAGTGAGGATGCTTCAGCTAAGCCTGACCCATCAGCTAAATTTCGACCTGTTCATAAGGTTCTTGAGCCACCGGAGGCAGAGCAGTACACTGTTCAGCTTCCTGAAGGGATTACAGGGGAGGAATTGGATATAATTAAGCTGACTGCTCAGTTCGTGGCCCGTAATGGGAGGTCTTTTTTGACTGGTTTGACTAGCAGAGAGAGCACTAATCCCCAGTTCCATTTTTTGAGGCCAACACACAGTATGTTTATGTTCTTTACATCGCTTGCTGATGCATATTCGAAAGTATTGATGCCTCCCAAGGGACTGGCTGATAAGCTCAGAAACAGTGTTGCTGATATGACGACAGTCCTCGAGCGGTGCTTGCATCGCCTTGAATGGGAAAGGTCGCAAGAAAAAGCCAGGCAGAAAGCTGAAGATGAGATAGAACAGGAGCGAGTACAAATGGCTATGATTGATTGGCATGATTTCGTTGTGGTCGAGTCAATAGATTTTGCAGATGATGAGGATGAAGATTTACCTCCTCCAATGACACTTGAGGAAGTGATAAGGAGAAGCAAGATGACAAATATGGACGAAGAAGAGGTTATTGAACCTGGCAAGGAAGTAGAAATGGATATGGATGAAGAAGAGGTCCAACTTGTTGAGGAGGGCATGAGGGCAGCTACCCTGGAAGAGGCGGGTGATCTGAAGAGCAATGAGGCCATTGCAATTCCAGATGAACAGGAACCACCCATGAGAATTGTGAAAAACTGGAAGAGGCCCGAGGAGAGACTCCCGGCTGAGAGAGATCCTACCAAGTATGTTGTCTCTCCAATAACTGGCGAGCTCATTCCCATCAGTGAAATGTCTGAGCACATGAGGATTTCTCTTATTGATTCCAAGTATAAGGAGCAGAAGGACAGGATGTTTGCTAAGATAAAAGAGACCACCCTTGCTGCAGATGATGAGATCTCTAGGAATATTGTGGGTCTTGCAAGAACTCGACCTGATATATTTGGCACCACGGAGGAAGAAGTTTCTAATGCTGTCAAGGCCGAGATTGAAAAGAAGAAAGATGAACAACCAAAACAGGTAATATGGGATGGTCATACTGGAAGTATTGGTCGCACTGCCAACCAGGCCATGTCTCAGAATAATGGTGCTGAGGACATAAATGACGCTTTCAACAATGATGGTAGAATCCTCCCAGGCCCAGCACCTCCTCCTCCAAAGCCTGGCATGCCATCAATTAGGCCGCTGCCTCTGCCTCTTGGTCTTGCCTTAAACATGCCTAGGCCCCCCACACATCTCCAGTATCCTAACCCTAACAATGCTGGAGTCATTGCTCCACCACCTTCTGGCCCTCCGATTGTCAATATGGTTAACAATATGCGCCCTCCACATTCAATGCAAATGATGCATGGTCAACCTCATATTGCTAACCGTCCTCCAATGCTACCATCTATGCCCCTTAATTCACATATCCCAATTCCACCCCCTCCTGGATCACAGTTTGCCCCTTTAGGTGGTCAGAGGCCTTTTATGCATATACCTCAACCGGGCATGCATATGGTTCCTCAACCACCCATGCCCCCAGGCATGCCTCCACTACCTCCACCTGAGGAGGTTCCTCCACCACTCCCCGAGGAACCTGAGCCTAAGAGGCAAAAGCTTGATGACTCCACGCTCATCCCTGAAGATCAATTCCTGGCACAACATTCGGTATGGGGCTTTTTTTGTGTCTCTCTTTTATCAATTAATATGTATCCCCTTGAAAGTTATATAGTTGGTTAATTCTGCAAACATTATGTAATAATTAATTATATGGTGGTGGTTGCAGGGTCCTACTCGTATTAGTATATCTGTGCCAACTGTTGACGAAGGAAATCTGAAAGGGCAAGTACTGGAGATAACTGTTCAATCCTTATCTGAGACAGTTGGCAGTTTGAAAGAGAAAATTGCAGGTGAGACGCAGCTTCCCGCAAACAAACAGAAGCTGAGTGGGAAAGCAGGCTTCCTCAAGGACAATTTATCACTTGCGCATTACAATGTTGGACCTGGAGAATCACTATCTCTGTCTCTTAGGGAACGTGGTGGTAGAAAGAGATGATCATCCTGTAAAAGGTTAATGCTGGCATTATTTGTATCTTCTTTCAATTTCTTGATTATGATAGATCTGTATTCATAAAGTTTCAAGAATCGAGTAATTGGTGTTGTAACTATTACACGTCTGGCACTAAGTTAATTATTGGAGTTGTCTAGTAATTGATTTAAATAGCTGATTCTTACTGTTATTCATGTGCAGTCTCTCATTGTGCCACTGATGTTGTGCATTTGCTGATTCACAACTTTATTGGGAGTGGACTGGATGTGTGCCAGCTACATTGCTGTTTCTGATTCTGATGTTTTTTTTCTTCTTTCTTCTTACTCTTCTATATTAGCCTTTTTTTTCCTGGTTGTCTGGATTAGCCAATACCATTGACGTTTCTTGAAACTTTAATCATGTTGTAGAATGATCGTAATGAAGCCTTCCCCCCCTATTGAACTTCCATCTTTTTATTTTTATTTCAGTTACTTTGTAGTGGTTGATGTTTTATTATATTTCGCAAAACCATCGTAAACAATCTGGAGTTAAATGTTTATTTTGCTCGATTAGGTGTTAAATTCATATTTTAAGGTATGCAATGTTTATTTTACTTTTTGTATTTGGAAATTTCTCAGTTATGAAGACCTGTCAATTTTTTGCAGCTTTGCTTGGATTCTACAGGGTGGAGATGGTTACCCTAGATCTATGTCCCCCTTTGTGTGACACACTCACCACCAAGGGTGTTGTGGCAATTGGATGTTTACCTTTATCATAAGTTTTTGAGCTTTTCTCTGTTGCAGAACATTTTATGGTTGAATGTGTTTTGTAGTTGGTAGATGTTGTACCCTTTTAATGCGAGGAATTTATTAGACACTACAATTTCTAAGTGCACGTTGCATAGGATCGTATTGTGTTGTATCGATCTTTTCTTTTTGTTCCGTTTATGGGAAAATGATTACAGTTGAAGGGTGGGGCCTTTTGAATCTTGTAATGAAGGCTTCATTATCCTAAACATAGAGCATGATTTTTTCTGCTATAAAGGTATGCTAACTTGTTCAAGAGATCAGATCATTCCCTTCTGATTAAATATCTAGGCAAAGAAGTAAAAGCTCTTAAAATACTATTAAAAAAAAACATTTTGCATTATGTGAAAAACCTTTGTATACAACATTTATCTAGTATGAAGCCCTATATTCTCTCGTGATTCAAGTTTATGAGGGTATTGTGAACAGCTATATATTATCCCTATTCCATGAAATATCTGTATGCCAGTTTATTTCCTGCGGCGGAGTATATCAATTAGCTGGTCTTAAACGGAAGGCGGATCATGGGTAAGGAGTTGTTCTTCGTGAAGATGGGCCACACGATTTTGTTGGTTGTCGAGTGGCATATACTGTGACATGATAGCCATGATCTCCGTGTCCATGTACGACTGCACCACAGAAACACAGTACCGTAGTAGTCATTAAACTACACGATTAAACATCCGTGAAAATTGAAAAGAAAAAATGCTACTACTTACCCGAAGTCTGTATTTGTAGAATATGTAACCGGCTACTCCAGCTCCCACAGCCACGGCCAACACCGCCAGTATGAGGTATCGCCAAACTCTTGAAATGCTTCTTTCTGTGCACGTTTAAATTCACGATAAATACTAGTACACGAGCACACGAGTTGTGCAGTTTCACTGTGTACAAGAAGTGTTGCGTACCTATACACGTGTCGTGCTCCTTTATGTAGAGTTTTCCTCCGCTGCAGTTGCAGTCGTATCCACCCCATTTGTTACTACAGCTACATCCATCGCATTGGCAGCTTAGACCTTCCTTGCATTCATCCACATCTGTGAACAAAAACATCATCAGTGAACCAACTGTAAAATGTGTTGTGTTGTGTTTCTCAAATGAAGCACACCTTCACATTTATGGCCATCCCCACGGAAACCAGCCGGGCACCGGCACCCTGATAAATCCGATTCCTGGATTGCAGCAATCAAATAACATTAAAAAAACCATCTTTAATTTTAAACAGGAAAGAGAATGTGTATGTGTTGTAGTGGTACTGAACTGAGCATGCTGAGAATATGGTTCCCTTTCGGGTTTCAGACCAACAGCCTCCGTGGTTCACGGAACACCTCCCTGCTCCAACCGCTGTTCAATCGGATACTCATCAGTATCTACTTAAATAGGATTAATTTAACAGTAAATTAATTAAGCATACATACCGCCACAGGAGATGTATCCGTCTCCTTCGTAGTGAACGCCGCCCACTGTAGGGCACTCGCAGACCCTTCCCCTGAAGGTGTCCCTGCAAGCCGTTACATTAGACTTTGCATCCTTCCAGCACCCACCGTTGTTTTCAAGGCACTCGTTCGTCTCCAAATCTGTGAATCATCAGGATTTGCAGTTAACAAAAACTTTTGTTTTTTTTTGTTAAAAGTCGAAAAAAAGAACCTCACCTCCGCTCAAGCAAATCGGAGGATCGGTTGTCTCCTTGAAACCGGCGCATACAGCCTTCAACACAGCCCCTCTCTCCAACTTCCCTGCGAACAAATCAAATCAGTTGATCAGGTATTGCTTATTACACTCAAACACACATTCTTAAAACTTCACTAACCTCTGTATTGAATATTATTGATCACCATGGTTGGTAAGATGGTAACATCCCCGCGCGAGCCTTGCCCAACCTGAAGATCCTGCTCCGATTTCAGGACTTGATTCTCTGTATCAGCCTCCGGATCACCCATACACTTGTTTATCTTATCGACAGGAAGACCTAATCGATCATCCATCCACCGATTAATATTACAAAACTAGTCATGAAGAAAACAAGACGAAGATCGACTTACTGAGAGATTTCATGACCTCGACCGCACAATCCTTGCTGTACCTCTTCTCCTTCATGGAGCACCTAATATGGAAATCCGAAACAAAGTCCCACCACACCCACGACCGCCCGCTCTCGTTCGCAACTCGGTGAACACAAAGCTGCCTGAGATTCTCGAGGACCACGTCTTTCCCCTGGTACCCGGACCCAAAGTCCTGCTCGGGATCAGGTGCACAATACCTCCCTCGATTAATACACTGTGTCTTGCACTGCTCGCTGAGCACAAACGCTTGCGGGCAGTACCAAGTGATGTAGTGCGGGGTGAAGAGCGTGAACCCTCCTTTCTCGAGCAGCTGCGCGTTCCCCTTGAAGTTCTTCACGAACCCCATCTGCTCGTCGCACCTGACCCCGCACTCGTCGTTGCTGTTGGTCCAGAGCTCGTACTCGACTCGCTGGTCCGGGTGGGGCATCGACTCCGTCCAGTCGATCATGATCGCCACGTCATCGCCTTTTCGGAGAGCGGCCTTGAGGGACTCTGCCACCGACCGCTCGATCAGGGCCGAGGGGATCCCGATCTTCTCGACGTACCCGTTTTCGTCGGAGCTTTCTTCCGGCGAGTCCATGGTGATGAGGGGCTCGTCGACTGAGTCGGCCACGAGGACGGCGGCGGCCCCGCCTTGCTGGCCGTTGTAGACCTTGAGGGCGAAGTAGCACTCGCCTCGGTCCACGAGGAGGATGGTGGGCCTGCGAGAGGGCTTGGGCTTGAAAGGGGTGTCTCCGGGGAAGGGGGTGCACGCAGTGGAGGTGGACCCGTTGGCGGCGGCGTAGACGAGGCTGCCCGAGAGGGTCCCGCCGTAGTTGGGCACGCCGAAGTTGGCGATGGAAGAGTCGTGGGACGACTTGAGGTTCGCCGGAGATATCACTTTCAGGCTGCCCTTCTCAACTACGAATCTCGACTCGACGAAAATCGAGGTTAATAGAAGAATAGAGATTATTAGGAAACAAGAATTAGCCATGTTTTGGAAATTGAGGGGAGGGAAGAGGAATAATGTGGAGTGTTTGTTAGTTAGTTTGATTAATTTATAAGTAAGACTATTGTTATTATTATTGACGTGAAGATAACGGTAGTAGTCAAGCTAAGTAGAACTTGACCGGAGATCATTCTCCGTCAGGGTCGTCTTCTTCGGTTCTTGGTCACGATTATGAGTTGTGGACTAGATCATATTTCTCCGAGGCATGCCATCAAATAGTGAACGTGTCGAGGAATAGTGTGGAGTGTAAACTTTGGATTGTATATGTGCATTCGTTTTAGCTTCTTGTGGTGTAAGGTCAACTATGAATCATGGTAACTACTCATTAATAGTTTTTTTTTCTTGTTAATTAATTAACTATATGATTATGATCTTATTATTAGTAGAGTAATAATTATCTTGATTTTGAAGGGAGTTTTGGTACAAGGTTTTGTTCATTCATACAAGACTAACATAGGTCCACTCACCTAAACATACTTCTGTCTCCCACCTTTTTTTATTTTCTTTTAAAAAATAAAATAAAATCGATTGGTGTCAAAGCTAAAAGATATTCCACCATTATTTCAGCAGCGTTTCACGTCTTTGTTCACGAGTTAAAAAATAAATACCCACCCTAAAGTGTCATTTTAAGCTCCGAATCAAAAAGTGAATGAAATCTAGAATTGTGTTATCTTTTATACTTGCAAATTATATTGTGATCACCAAACAAAAAAATCAACATTTGACTAACACAGCCCGACTTTTTTTTAATGTATTAGTTAGATATTCTTATAATATTTTAATATTTATTATTGGGATTTCCGACATTAAAATAAATTAACAACGAATATAGGAAGAAGCAAAGTTGTAGATGAAGAAAAATGACTTTGGAATGAAGGTTGCGGTAGGAGGATCAGAGTCGATGAACTTCAAGTCAAAGCAATGTGCATCGATCCATTGATCTAATCGGACCACTTGACCAATACATACATAATGTATTCCTTTGTCCCGTTTAAAGTGGAGCATTTTTTGTCTACGCGTTTTTTTATAAATTTTTTAATTAATGTGTGTAGTAAATTGTAATTAGTTAATGTAATTATTTTTTTTGTCTCATAATACTAGTTCTCATACTTCATTTCATTTGTAAATAACAAAAAAAAGTGTGACAAGGGTAAAAGAAATGAATATTTAATTGTTATTTTATAAATAACATTTTTATATGTTGTGAGTTTTACAAATATTATAATAAAAATTTAAGTGATAATGTTACTTTTGTCATTTTTTTATTTTTTTTTCATTTATGATGGGACAATTGAAAATAAACTAATATAAATATTTACCATTTTTAACAAGAAAATGAGTATCATTTAATTGCAGGTTTTGTGAATTTAGCCAATGAGGCCTTTGTTATTTTCGCTACGTTTTTCGTTTGACCATGGACTTAAATAGTTTGACGCTTAAAGCGGTAGAATTTTTACGCGTAAAATTGGTTTTATACACAATTATATATTACTATAAAATTAATATTATTAAGATTTTAAGATGTTTAGATTGAATTAAAGTCAATAAAGAAATTAAAAAAATACGTTGCGATTTACAATATTGATTGGGTGGTGAATACATTGAATAACATGTTTATATGATGATGCTTCTCTTCTAAAGAATAAAAATGTAAGAAAATATTACCTAGAGAATTTAAAGATTACGGATTAACCTTTTGATTAAAACATGTGAGTGTTGACCAATATACTCTGACTGCGGGGATTTTGTTATGATGCGTTTAGTAAGCTCGGATTGAACGAGATTCATATATTTAAGAAAAATATTATTTTTATTTATTTTTAGATAAAAAAAATAAAACAATTATTAATAAATTTTAAAATTTAGGATAAAATTGAAATTTAAAAATAAAAAATACTATTTATTTTATTTTGTAGGTGGAGTAGTAATTTTTTGAAATGTTCTACAAAAAGAAAGTAAGAATAGATCTCACATTTAATTCTATCTAAATCATGAAATCTTGTCATTTCTAGATCACACATTTTCTATCTAAATATCATTTACAATTATTACTACTCCCAATCTCACATTTCTGGCAAACGTTAATTTTTTTTATGACTCAATACATATAATAAAAATACATATAATAAAAAGTATACAAAAATTATGAAAAAATAATTAAAATAAAATTTAATTATTAAATTTTATTTTAATTATTTTTTCATAATTTTTGTATTTGAACGAAAAGAAGTAAAGGTTGACCACCTAGTACATTTTTTCAAGCATAAAGATTAAAAATATATATTAAGTTTTGATAGTTTGATTAAAAAGTAAAAATATATATTTAAATTAAAAAATAAAATAATTAGAAGTTGTAAGTAAAATTTAAATAATAAATTAAAAATATATTTAAAATTGTATTTTAAATTAGAAAATTAGTAATGAAAAGAAAAGTGAGAATAAAAATAAAAATTAATTACTCTCTTCCCGCATTAACACATCTCTCGTGTCTAGCTGCTGTAATTCTTGAAAGCAGACTTTCCATGCCATCCCATGGTGATCATTCATTATTAGATTATAAAAAAACTAAAAACAAGGGAAGAAGGTAGCGAGTACCAACACAAAATGATCATAAGTAATTTTTGAATGAATGATCGAGCGATGAGAGGAGTTCAACCCCACATCCGAGAGGCCAAGCTGCCTCTAGTAATGAATCGCGTCCCTTGCTGTACTCGACTTGTTTCACCACTTTGATTTCTTTCAATGGATCTATCCCTGCACATATTGCATGCACTCGTTGATTAGATGCATACAGTGCAAGCGAACGAGCTCCTGCATATTTTTATATGTACATTTACGAGATTTTATTTACCAAAACCATCGACCAGAAGGGTGAACTGATACACAAGATCCATGCACAGAAAAGGAACATCACTCTCGTAAAGGAGAGGAAAAGTAATCTTTATGTTGTCGACTGTGGCCTGGCATGCCCGCTTCGCTGCATTATGGTAATCTATCGGACGTACAGTGGCTGAAGCTGCGTTTTCCTCAATGATACCACTCTGCATCACACAGAATAAGCATTACTTTTACATATAGGACAGCAGTAAATTAAATATAATATAAATTCCGTATATACCTCAGAAGCTGTATCATAGAAATATGACGCGACATACAAGTTTTTGAGGCCGTCTCCACCACCACCATTCCATACCCCGTTGAACGAACAGTTCTTGTGAGGGCATGTGGCGCCAATCCTAAGTGTCTTCTGAGTCAGTGCGCGGCATCTCCTCAGGCTTGTGCCGGACAAGGGAGCTGATACATTATAAACTGTCCCGGAATAATCGTACGTACCATGATAACCATTTGTTATACATGGATTGTTCTCTCCAGATAGCTCAAGGCTTTGAGCTCGAGCTGCTTTCAGGCCATAGTTCAAGTAACTACATCATATCATATGCATGTGAGTAATTCAGTGGAAACAAAAATAGAAATTAAAAAAACGCAGATTTATGAATGAACAAGCACTTAGAAAGTACGTAAGAATTAATAACTAGCTATTACGAAGAGACCTGTGAGCATAAAGATTATATTTTGTTCCCATGAGAAATTTGTCCATCACGTAACCCTCTAGATCTCCATCTTGTTCGGATGCAGATTCATCTGATATAGCATAAGCCATCTGCACCGAACCCCCTCCAAGATCAACCACACCCACGGTGCTCGAGTAAATTCCACCTAAACTCCCCAGTAAATAGTTAATCGTCACCTGTCAAAAGGAGAATACCAGAGATGCATTATCAATCCATCGATATTAAACTGCTATCTGATAATTTTTTGCGTCAAATTTCATTGCTGAATTGCTAATTAGATAAATCATTATAAACATCAAACTTAATCAACTTACCCACTGATAAGTAGCTTCATCTGTTCCTTCAAGGACAGACACCCATTCTGCCCTGTAATCGAGACTGCTTTCCTTCTTGAAAAGATCTCTCACCTGAATATATATTGATCAATGTACACCAATTTATAAGTTAGTTAAAATGTATCATTGTGAGAAAATTAATTAATTGATAGAAATTAATTAGAAAGGAAAGTACGGCGTCCAATAATGCTTCAGACGCATTGCCTGGCAGCTGCCGAAGACCTGCTGTGGCCTGCAGCATAGATAATATGGTATTTGATAATTGGTTGGTTGAAGTGTCTAATGAATTAACTAACAAACAAACTAACCCCGAGTCGAATAGGTGTTGCAGAACGCAACTCCTTAGGCACAATTGCTGCTTCTGCTTTCTGTAGAAGGGGCTCCAAGGACAGTGCACCAGCCTTGGGGTCTTTCGCATATGAACTCAGACCCGGTTTTGTCTACATTCAAGTTAATTAAAAAAATGTACACTCGAATACTGGATGATCATGAATTTTCCTTATTACGGAGTAATTAATTACTAGTAGTAAATAGTGCATTACCGATAGGAACAGCTCGTAATCTTGTTGTCCGAGTGGAATGAGATCCAAGTTGCGGTCAAAGGCGAAGACATGAACCCTGCTACCGGTACTTCCAGCGTCAAAAATAACAGCATAGTTATTGTTGACGTTAATGTTGGGGTTGGGAAGGAGGAAGAAGAAGTAGAGTAGCAAATGCGATATCATCTGCCTCAACATTTTTCTGGCTAAGGCTGCTTCAACTCGTTCTATGCCATCCTTTTTATCAAAACCTCACCAATCAATAATTCAGTAGAGGACCCAAATGCATGACAGGTAACACATGAAAAACGTGTTGACACAAATGCCCCCACCAGACTTTGCAAAAGCCAGGGATATAAATATAATTTCACACTAACCAGTTATCATCAGTGGTCCTCGTCCTCTATGCTGTCCCCCCCTCTCGATTCATCACTCTCCAAACCAATGCCTCTTTTATGTTCTTTTCTTCCTTTGTTAAGTGTTCTAGTTTAGTTTTCTACATATTATTCCACTGTCGGTTGGGCAACATTCCGTGAAGGTTAGATCCCCTAACCTTCCTCAGATTCTAGCAGAGCATCAACTCCCTCAACCTCTCTACCTCATTCCACTTTCCGCTAAGCACATACAAATCAGATATTAAGTGAGTAATCACCATCGACTTTCTCAGGCCTCACCATACTCACCACCTTATCAACCAACTAACAAATCAACCATGCATCCATAGTGCTGTATTATGTTGTTGATTTCATCCCACACACTTATCAACCCAAAATACATGCGGCCCTCATCAACCAACTCTTCTTGAAAGCACACAATGAGTATTCCGGCAAAAGTCAGCTCGTTGGGCTCTACACCTGCTTTTCTCACCTTATCAAAAATCCAAAGAGCTTCCTGTCCATGACCATGATTTTCAGTGGCCCCGCAGATTAGTGCCGTTCATGCCACCTCGTTGCTACCCTTTATCGTGCCGAAAACTAAGCAACTCTTCTTTTTAGAAGCCCACGGCACTTTGCGTACATGTCGATCGAATGCCGATTTGCACATTTAACTCCAAGCCAATCTTAATGAAAAAGCCACGTATGGATTTCCCCGGAACCAACCCGAAGTACCCAACCGAGCCCATTTGCCCACACCCGGATAAAATCGGACCTAAAGTCAATTGGTCGGGTTTTAGGCAGTCGTCACTTAATATCATCCGGCGAAACATTGTGAATCCACGGTCTCAGAGGGAATTGTTTCCTTGTATGGAATATCCAGTGATCGTGATGTTCCAAAAGTGAAGGTTTTGTTTGGCACATTTCGTCGAACAGATTGCAGGCGCCGTGAATGGCTGTGGAGGTGCAAGATTTGAGGGGATAGATAAGGTGTCGGAATGCAGGGATTGGCGTTGCATAAGTTTGTAGAGTTGGAGGGCTTTCAAGAGGCGAAGCGGCTATCTTCCGTTTTCATGGCTAAGGCCCGAATTGAAATTGGATTTGCAGACTAAACTCTGTGGATGACTATTGATGAAGATGATAACATTGTTTAAGCATTTAGCCATTTACCTTAATAGAAAGTGTAATGGTGGGTTTGAAATAATAATAATAATAATAATAATAATAATAATAATAATAATAATAAGAGATATTTAGGTAAAATGGAATTTTAATTTATGTAATTAGAAGTTATACCTCATAAATTTTACTTTTTATATTTTAGTGTTAAATATTTTTACATTTTTCATTATTTAAGGTAATCTGAGTATTGTATTTATAAAGAAAGGTAACATTTTAAAATTAAAATGTCTGTTTTATCCTTATACACATAATGTAGTTTAATATAAATATTTAAAATATAAAACAATTATTTTAATTATTATTAATGATTAATAATAAAAGAATGTCATTGGCTCGGACGCTGAATCGACTGACTATGAATGTCAACGAGATAGCGCGTTCGATGTTACATTGCTTCAACTGTGTGTAGGGACGGGGAGGAAGAAGTTGTATGAGGAAGAAACTGTAAATAAATTTACTTTCAATTTTTTAACACTAGTTACTAAATATTGATAATTGCATATTTTTTAATTTGTTTAATTTTATTTTTAAATTTGTGAAATTAATATTTAAATTTTTTAAAATAAAAGGATTTGCATAATTTTTTGTTTTTTAATTTGATAATTAAAACAGGTAATTTTGTTTTTTAATTTAATTTTTTTTAACATAGTTACTTGAGAATTGCGTGTAATTTTGTTAATTGTGTTTTTTATTTTGAAATTTTAATATTCAGATTTTTTAAACAAAAAAAGAGTTGGCGTAACTTTTGTTTTTTAATTTGATAATTTAAAACAAAAAGGGTAATTTTAGTATAAATCTCCTAAATTATAATTAGAATAAAGTAGGACATTAAATTATAAACAAATTATAATTATTATCTCTTATCCAAATTGTCCCTAATAATAATAATACTTCAATAATAATAATAATAATAATAATAAATTATTAGGGTAACGAGTAATTTGATTTTTATAATTATAAAAATGAGTCATGTGTCTATCTTGCTTTTTTGAGTTTATTGAGTTGTTAATTTTTTAACAAATGTAAAATAGTAATTAATTGTACACTTGATTAAAATTATATGATAGTTACTACTCTAAAAACTAAATAAAGTTAAACATTAATTAAAAAACTTAATTAAAAAATATATTTTATGGAGTATAAAAGTTAAATACATAAAACAAAGTACCCATTTTTCCTAAATGTATACCTTATAAAAAAACACGGATTACTAATTAGGTTACTACAGTACTTATTTTTCGATTGTATATAAGTATATTAATAATAGGAGGGAGTATTTCACAACAGTATTACACTTCTAAAATTAAAATTTTGCATTTACTTTTTTTTTTAATAATTATATTTTTATTAATAAATAATAATATTTGTTTTTCTTAAAAAGACATTATCATTTATTTTTATGGTAATGTATAGGAAACCTAATGTAATATAGATGTTGGAAAAATTGGAATAAAATATTTGATTTAACCAATATTTGACTGATTTTTTATGGCTAAATATTAATTCAAGTTAGAATTAATTTGTTGATAATTTTCTACGATGTTGCGTAGATAATTATATTATTTTATTTCGTCAAGATCCGATTTTTCGGTGAATGAGAAATAAATAATCGGTTTAGCCAAGTGAAAAAGACATTATTTGAATGAGAACTTTAAAGTCTCATTCCACATCGAAATGTGGGTGATAATGAGTTTGTGAGAACCATTATAAAAGGTCTTTGTATTAATTGTTGAGAATGTGAAAAGTCACAATCCTTGAATGTGGAGAGAAAATTAATACTTTCGTGGTATTATATGAGGAGTAGTGAAATGTTTCAACTGGAGTAGTGAAATGTTTCAACTTTGATTAAGTTCATTGACTTGAATTTTATTCTTGGTCAGTTGGAATATAATGATTTGGACTTTGGGCCTCCGAGATTTTTCTTGGGCCTATAAGAGTTTAATAAGTACAAATTTAATTTGTATTGAGTTGTTAAATAATAACACGTTAGTTATTATGGTTTTGGACTTACCAGCTTTTGGGCTGAGTAAAATTATTGAAACATTTTAGTTGGGTTAAGCTGTTGGGGGCTAGCCTAAATGGGTTGTACGGAATTTGAATAGTCAGCCCTGACCTTTGAGTTGCCTTTTGTCTTTTGGTACTCCCCACTTGATGTGTATAAATAGAAGCATTGTAGTTGAGAGAAATCATCCCATTATACAATCAAAATCAGATTATATCCCACATCTCTTCTCTCTAAATGCATTCTCATATAATTAGAATATTGTGTAGACAATATTAGTTACTTGCATTTGCATATGCTCGGTTCTCGCTCTTTCCTCGTTCGCCGGAGCTTCTAGCTGGTGTGCCTCAGACTAGAAGATGATTGAAAGTCGTTGTATTTTTGGGGACTAACGTCGCAAAACCGTAGCATACACGGGGCGTTTTAGTCTTGCGGATAGCTAAAGCGCCTCGATTACCCGCAACAAGTTTATGTTTGAAATCCGATAAAAGTTAATTTATTTAATTATTTTATTTAATTTTATTATGGAATTGTAAAAATCAGTAGTACTGTTCTAGTCCAGATTTTATTTTATTTTATGTTTCGGATTTAGACATTTGTACAAAACTAACCAACAATAGACTCATTCAACATTTAGTTTTTTGAAATATTTGGAAAATCAATCCTCATATTTTACAATATCAATTGAATTTTCCACCTAGGTCGACATGAGGCATACATAATAACTTACTTAAATATTTTGTTTTGTGTGGTGTTTATTTAATTGAGTTAGTGTCACGCAAATATAATTTTAAATAACAAAATTGTGCGAAATGAAATCAAGCAATCGGCTAAATAATCGTCACACTAACATAATGTTAGATCAAAGTTGTCCCCAGGAGCATAGCCGAGTGGTAAGGCCTGTGATGATGTGGATGTAATTCCCCGGCGACGCAGGGTTCGAATCTCGGGTGGGACAAATTTTCATTAAAATATTATGAAGGTTTGTCCTGGAGTTCGACCTGTTGGCTCTCTCGCACAGGTGTCTACTACTCGGGCACATTCCTCGATTTACATCCTACTCGATCGAGGGACCTCCGATCGAGTGGGGGTGGAGTTTCTCGTCTCTCCTCCTTATCAAAAAAAAAAAAAGTTGTTTCATAATTAAGTTTTTCGGTGGGACCAACGTGGAAAATATCAACTACAGTATTCTTGGTCAGTTTGGACTAGTACTTTTTTTTTACAGAAATTTATGGGATTAACTATGGAATGAACTATATGTTACATGATACTCTTTCATAATTTTTTGAAAATCAATGTTTTTGTTTTTTCGAATTTGTACTCCGAATGTAGGAACATATGTTCAAGATCAACACATTCTAGACCTCATCTAAGGCCCTACGGGAAAGTAATTGAGGAGGGCAACAGTTGGTAAATCAACAGTAAAAACTATACAACTACAAATGATGGTGTTTGGGACTATGACAATTAAATGGAGTGCAATTATTATTATAGTTGGTGCACAACTGACTAATTAATTCAAGAATTATTGTTATTATAATTAGTTAACTTGATAATTAAAAAATAATTAACTGCATGTATATGCACCACAAACAACGGGTTGTTAATTAAAATGTTGATTTGATGCCATTTCATAATTAGTAATGATAGTAACCATATACAGTACTTTCATAATCAAAGTTAGTAATAATTATTCGAAACGAATTGAAACGATTTTCAACATAAATTTGGAAAAGTTGAGCACCCTTCGTAGATACAGTTTGCTTTTTTACGTGATTTTCTCTCTAAGGCAAAAGTAACAACTACCAAAAGACTTTTGAGTCCTCAGAAACACAATATTAATGCAACCAAAAGAAACGAGCAAAACATACGATCGATCATGTGAGTTATATTGAACAAACGATCAATTTTAACTCAACTTAAATTTCGTAGGAAATATATATAGAATGTAATTATAAATTAAGGCTTGAGTTTATATTCGTTATAAGCTAATTTTTCTGTTGTTGTGTTCGCAACTCAACTCAATTTAGCTAATTAAGTTTTTTATGTTAAAGTTTGGCTTGTCAAGTATATATATATATATTGTGTATATATAATCTGTGTGCTGATTATGTACAATTTAAAAAAATAGTAATTTCATAACTCATAATCACTGAAGAAATAAAGAAGATTCTCGTATAAGTAGAGTGAATTTGAAAGCCGAAAATGGCGAAGGTGTCTCTTCAAAATCATTTGGTCTTCCCCTAAATGGCCATATCATCATTCATTCATATATATTTTTTGCAATTTTTTCTCTTAAGAGCTTACTATAGTTGGTATGTGCAACCCACTTGATTAATCAAATCCTTTGTTTAACCCACTTGAATATCTCAAGTGTTTTTATAAATTAAGTTTTTATTAATCAAATCCTTTGTTTTTATGATGCATTGTTGTTAATTTGATACTCCTATATCATAATAGGAGTAATTTATTGTATTTTGTTCTTCTTCCTCGCCATTATACCGAAGTTAAGATTCATTATCAACCGCGCGAACAAGTTTATATACCTATAAGCTTATATGATAATATCATGAAGATCATGTGATCAAAGTTTGAGAAAAATACAATTACAAAAAAATAAAAATATATATATAATAATCGTGCCTAGGTTCATATGCAATTATATGTTTGTATTAATTTATTTATGTTGAGACGAATTTATGATATACATTATTTGAAAATCATAATCTTTTCTTGTGATTGTATGTATACATATTAACCGTAGCACAAGAAAACTGTTTAGACTAATTAATTTGTATCATGTGGACCTGGTAGCAATGAGTGCAGCCTAAGTAAAACTCTATTTCTGATTTGATGCTGCACATTAATTCACACACTCATCTATTAATACATTATACAATACTATACTCTATATTAAAATTATATTCGTCCATAGTATGAAATTGTCTTATTTCACTTTTGTAATTTCAAACACAAATTCATTTTATTAAATAATTTCAACAATAAAATTCTACTTCACAAATAAAATAATATTTTTTTCAAAAAAAAAAAACATAGGTAATAGTAATACTAGCAATTGATTAAACAAACACGTACACTTTACCAATAAACATTGTTTATTATATTACACAAATTAACTACCTAGCTATACCTTTTTGTTTGACAAAGCAGGGCTATGGTTGTTTTTCCTTTGCTCAACATGATGTGTGGAAGTGGAACATGCACAAATAAATAAAAGAATTGTTTTTGGAGATAAAAATATACTAAAAAATTAACAAAACAAATAATTATGCTATAAAATTTTACTAAAAAGTAAAGGTATTTTTTTTTAAATTGAAATTATGTATATATATGACTTTTAACATAAACACAAAAGTCATATATATGCATGAGTAGCTAAAGAGTGAAAGGGTGATCAAATTAGGGTGATGGGGCACCACTGCTGCAGCAAACAGAAAGTGAAGAGGGGGCTGTGGTCTCCCGACGAAGACGAAAAGCTCATCAAACAAATCACCACTCACGGCCACGGCTGCTGGAGTTCTGTTCCTAGACTAGCAGGTTATTAAGATTAAACGTCGACGTTAAATCAATTCAATTAGTTCGTCGATCGATTAATATAATATATTATGATGCATTAATTGCAGGTTTAGAGAGGTGTGGGAAGAGTTGCCGGTTGAGATGGATCAACTACCTGAGGCCAGACGTGAAGAGGGGTTCGTTTACGGAAGGAGAGGAGAGAACGATAATAGACGTGCACAGGATTCTAGGTAACAGGTGGGCCCAAATAGCCAAGCACCTGCCCGGAAGGACCGACAACGAGGTCAAGAACTTTTGGAATTCTCGCATAAGGAAAAAGCTCATCGCTCGAGGCCTCGACCCAAACACACACAACCTCCTCTCTTCTAGTAATTCAATACCCAGAAATTATCATGAGACTAACAAATTAGTATTCGCTGTCGATAAAACAACAACACCATCATCAACCTTTATTAATCATGCTTTCGCTGATCGAAACCAATGCTTGGGCCCCGTGTTTCATTCTCCCACCATCCTGCAGCTACTTCATCAAGACAGCTGCAGCAGCAGCATGATGCCTGATTGGGGTTCAGCACAGCTGCCTCCATTCGAAGATGATCAGCAATCGCAACTTATTCTCAACCATGATAATAATCATAATGAGTACTACAACTTTGATTATACTGATGATCAGCTCCTGGATTCTGCATTGATAATGCCATACATGTCAGCTCCTCGATCAACCGGTTTACAATAATTAATTAATATTGTAGCATCTCATTTTCTATATATGGACTATGGATCATATTGCTTGGGATTGATTGTTGAAATTAGCTAACTTACATATGGTATACTATATGTTGTCTCCTGTTGGATTATTAGATTATGTTGAAATATTACCTGCAAAATAAAAATTAGATTGATTTTTTTAAACGTTTCAGCGGCTCTGTTCAAAAGTGCATGTAGATTGTAGATGAATAACATAATCGTACTTAGAATAAAACAAATTTTCAATCAAATATTACACTAAATCGAATGAAAAATAAACAACTTAATTTTAATGTGTTCAATGATCTAAATATTTTGTTTGTGATATCTTCTAATATCACAAATTCATTTCTTAAAGAATTTTGAAAGATAAAACGGTCTAAAAGCTAATTAATGCTTCTAAATTAATTGTTCAAAGTCAATTTATATTTTTTTAAACATTTTCTTCTTGTTTTTTTTTTAAATCTTCTTAATTTCCCTAAATCAGTTTAATTTTTCTCTCTACTCCAAAATAAATCCCCAATTCTATTCCTCTGTGTCACCGCCCGCACACATCCGCACCTTCACCGTTATATCTCCTCCAAGAACCTCATCGCCCTCCTCAAGCTCTACCGGACGCTTCAGTAACTGATTCTGACAGTTACATCCACTCTCCTGTCGTCGAATTTCACCTCGCCAAGGTTCAGCATTCCTTCTCCGAAATCATAATTGATTTGGGCTGGGCCGGAATTTAAAGAATATATGGGCCGTTCTTGGCAGTTGGAAGGGATTAGGCCTTAATCCCAAACATTGGCAGCGCTGACCTCTTTCAATTCACGCCGCTCCTCCGTCGATTTTGCTATTGCCGTCGCCTATTAATTTAACAACCAACCGGAATTATGCCCAAAGGTTTTCTCTTTCTCCCTCTTTCTCTCACACACACACACAATAATGTGGATTTTTTACGTGTTCGATTTTGGGTTGCAGAGCTTCCTGGATTTTACTATGACGCGGAGAAGAATAGGTACTTCCCTTACAAAGGACCTATTCCAGGTTCTTCCTCTTCAAAGCCGCCTCCTGCACCGCCGCCGCCAGACACCCAACAGGTACCATCATAAAAGTCTCCAAGCTATCAGTATGTTCTTAACCGTGACCTAGTTTATTTGCGATTATTGTAAATTAATCTGGTTTTCAAGTTCATGACTTGGATTTATTTCTCAAGTGTTTCATTACTCATTAGTTTATGACCTTGACGAATGAGGCCACCGTTATCCATTCGTGCACTAGAGTACTCTAATGTTGAAATTACTGGTTTTATTTGCATACGCTCTTCATTCTCTTCAATAATTTCCGACTCAAAATCGCAGGCCAGAGCTAAGGGGTTGTGTAATATACAAAAATTAAGACCAGAGCTACTTCGCGCACGGGAGTTGTGCGGTGATGTATTTTATTCATCTAAGAGGAAGTTGAGCTTTCGAGCTGAATATCAAAAGAGACACGCATCACAACCATTGGTAAGCATGTTCTCTTCACACGTTAGAGCTACAAACCAATTACGCTTATTTTCCCTCTGTCAACACACAGCCCCTCTAGTCTCCTTATAGAGGCTGATATATCTTGAAAAATGAACTTATTCACGTCCTGTTTATGTTTATTGTTTCTTCAGTCTTTTAATTCATTCGCTTGGTATTGAATAATACTCGGTCCGCGCACCTTTTAGTATTTCGTTCTTAAGGTTCTCTTTCTTTCTTTGCCTTTAAGTGTAGATATGGAAATATAAAGGGACAAGAAAGATGGCAAATATATCAATGGAGCATGTGGTTGCTGAGGTGATCTCGCCACATGGTATTGTGGAAAGAGACGTATTGCTGAGTGGTGGGTTGATTGGCTTATTGTGGTAAGATTTTTATCTTTAGTTCAAAGTTTGAATTTTGATCAGTCAAAACTATTTAGTTCTTTTCAAGGACTTATGATGCTATGTATGCCACGTAGATATATATGCCCCACATAGTCCGAAATAAGACATACTCTGTACTTGCTAGTGTATGTTGGTCTTATAGCATTTATTTTCTTAATTCATATGTGGGCTGTACTATTGTGAAGTTTTATTTATTTAACGATTCTTTCTAATTCTGAACTTATGGTACTTAGTGCTTTTCAAGTAGGAAAGGATCGAGAGGAATTTGATTCAAGACAAATCTACAAAGTTGATAGTGCATGGCCTGTAAATCTAAATCAGTTACCCAGACACCAAGAGCTGCTAAGACATGTTGGTTCTCTTGGATCTGGGCAACCTATGGCATCTGATGTGTCTTGTGTTGCTGCGTCAAGGAACAGTTCCACACGGGCCGATGGTACCATGTCAAAACATTTTGTGTATCCTTTTGGAACTTCTGTTGTTTTACTAGAATTCGTGTTATTGTTCTATATAAAGGCATTTAATGCTTATATAGCCTAAAAATTTAATGAAGAATTTGTTTAATTTAAATGGAATATATATTTTTCATGGGAATTAATTTCCAATTTGGGCTCAAGGTAAGGTGTGGAGAAATATGAAACAATTGCATAATTTGCATTCATATTTGGGATATTACATACTTCTAGAGTCCCTTGTTTGTTATTTGAGTTTCACAATGGTAATATGTATGCTCTTATCAATTGATTATCTTCAGAGAATTTGTGAAGCTTTAACTTAAGAAACAGGATAACAACGCTGGGAAATGCTCATACTCCTGGGTGTGTCTACATTTTAGACTGGAGCAAACCACTTGATTTTCCATCCCCACATCCATTAGGCGTTGAACTTCAATCGGTTGCTAAATTTAACCAGACACTTTGGACAGCTGATTGTGACCCTCAAGGATCACGAGCTGTAGTTGGCAAGTTCTTTTGCTTTGTCAGTCTTTGCATCTAATCTCTATATTTTCTTGTACTATAGTTTAAATAATCAAGACGCAATGCTTTCTCTAAGCTGAACTCTAATTTTGTATGGATTTTGTTTTCTGCATTTTGGATAAACCTTAAAGTTTTCACATGCGAGTTTGTTTTGCAGCGTTTATATTTACAGTACATGGTCTTTATACTTGACCCTATTGTTGTAGGAACCAACAGGGGAGCTGCATTGCTCGATATTGAAACTAAAGCAATATCCTGGGTGCTTCGCAGTAAAAGTGATGTACTGTCCGTGCAGTTTGATCATTCCGTAAGTTTAAGGAAACTGCTTGTGATGATTAGTTGATGATACCTTGGAATTAGTTCTTGATCTTTGGTTTTCTGGCAGCTTCAGTTTTACAACATGTGGCTGATCTTACCTTTTGTTTTTGTTTTTATTTTTGTGATACTGAGTTATGAAACATTACATGAAACAAAACATCTATCTTTGGAATGTAAGTGACCATTCTTTGCTTGTTTCAGGGACACTCCATTCATTGTGGGCTGAGAAATGGAGCTATTTTGACTGTTGATACCCGCCAAAGACAAGTAAGAATTTATCCTTAATGCACTTTTAAATTTCAAAATAAGTTCTATGAAATGGACACCTTTGTGAGTTGTGACCTTAAGTTCTTAGTTCTGTTGGAGTTTCATACCAGCATGCCAGCTACCTCCTTGCAGTTCATCTTTCTGTTAATGACACTTAATTTCACTACAACTAATGACATCTTGTTTACTCGGAAATTTGAGGAAAAAATTGTTGAAAATTGACATTTATAAAATTGCAAATGTTTAAAGGTTAAGCTAGAATTCTGAAAGTGTGAACTGATTGGGTTTGTTTTTCATAACTAACTAGCCATTGTGAGGAGCTAGTGTAAATTCATTATTTTCATCAAAAGTAGATTTAGGAATGCATATTCCATTGTATTGGTTATATTTTTTTACTGAGAATGTGTCAGAAATTTTATGTATTGTATCTATGCAGATTAGGAATGCACGTGAATCTTCGGGAATCTCAATGTCTTCATCTGTTTGTAGGTTAGTTGGGTTTTCTACTCATCTCCCAGTAATCCATTACTTGGTTTTGTTATAATGAGAATCTCTCACAGCTTTCTATCTTTGATTTGTAGTTTGGCATCACTTAAGCTTTGGGATCAATACATGTTGGGAAGCTCCATGGATGGGTCGGTTAGTTCTCTACAATTTTATTGTTGCACTGTATTAAAAGATTTTCAGTGGGGATTATTACTGTGGGGCATAATTCTCTATTAGTAAAATATATGTGGTTTGCGTGACAGATGAAGCTGTATGATAGTCGTCTGATCAAGAGAGGAGGAGCAGTTCAATCGTATGAAGGCAATGTAAATTCTCATACCCGCATACAAATTGGAGTTGACCCATCAGAGAAAGTTGTATTGTCAGGTAAAAAACAAACATACGTAATGATTTTGGTCTATGGGATATGGACATGGTTGAAAAGCTCTGCTGACTGGTTGTTGTGTGGGATAGGAGGAGAGGACTTCTGTCTGCGCATGTGGAATATAAAGTCTGGGGAAATGCTCTTCAAGGAGCGTTTTATGAATACCATTCCCTCAGCTGTGTGCTGGCCAAGAAGTGGAGGTGCGAATACATTCACTTTCAAAATTAATTTTACTATCATTGTTCTATGTCTCTCTGTTTGACCCGTTTGTGAAATTGACAGAAGACGCATCTTACTGGCAAGACCATTGTTCGGGTGCGTGGCTTGGTTCATATGAAGGGATCTTTTACATGGACTGGCTGTGATTTTTAAGTGTACGTAGACTCTTCTGATTTCTAGATCTGTGATGAATACATACATAGATACGGAAATGTGGATGCATTATCGGATCCAAACTAGATTGATCTTGGGATTCATTATTCATTAATCCTTTGTTGTTGTGATTAGCGATTGGCGGTTTGGTAGAAGTTAGGATTTGTCAAAAATCATTTAATTCATTGTATTTATTTTTATTTGTTGAGCTTCTTGTTATTTATCAGTTATTGTTTAAAGTTATTACACATATTCATTAGGTTAATTAATAAAGTATTTTAGGCTTTAGGAACTCTATTGATTTTCACTATTATAAAAAAGGGTAATTTTCTTAAAAAGTTAATTTTCTTAAAAAGGTAATTTTCAAAGTTCATATTTAATTTAGAATATTAATTTTTTTAATTATAGATTTGTGTAATATTTCAAAATTACTTTTGTCTATTATAATGTAGTTATAATAAGAGTATTATAGTAATTAGTTGTACTTTTTCTTATAATTATAAAATTAATAATACCTTTATTAATAAAAATTGTTAAAAAAATTACTCTTAATTAGAAAGTTTATTTTATGAACATTGAAATATAAATTAATAAATCAAATTACTCATTTCATAAATATTTCTATAAAAAAATTCAAGTAGTTTTTCACATGGTAGATAAAATAAAATAAGATAACTTACTCAAGATAAAAGTCCACTATTATTTAACCCATGTTTGGTACTTCTTAAATAAAAAAACAAGATTGTCGAGAGTTTAATTAATCTGCCAATATCAGGGACTCGTCGTCACGGCACACCAATCCATGGACAATATCGAGAAATCGATCAACAGAGACAAATTCCTATTCCCCATACCACGACATGGCAACATCAAGAAATCGATCTGAACACAAAGGCAACACCCATGCCCGGTCACTAACTAGCCCCTCCACCCGCCATAGGCCTGCTCCTCCGCCCAACATCACTCTCCGCCAACTAATTCAGTCTTGTGCCCTCTCTATGCCGTCGATTGAAACCTCACCCCAAGCTCCTGCCCAAAAATCTCAGATCTTAAAAAAAAAATCAGATCTAAAAAAAATATTTTTCAAACACTCTCGTTTTTCACCCATCAATTGATTGATTATTTTCGAATTTTCAAATTGTTTTTTTTAGTTTGGATCCTCTCACTTTTTTTCTATCGAAATTTTGATTGTTATGTTGTTAATTGATGTACTGTTCAAGTGGGATAGCTCAACCTATCATTTTGGGCTGACAATTTACTTGAAAATGAACAATATTTAATACAGGGTCACTTATCTAACACGAGCGGGCCGGTGAAAATTGAACCAAACATCAGATAAGGAAGGAAGATAACTTAACTAACCTGGATTTAACTTGTCTACCAAACACAGCCTAGGGTTGCTATTAGGGCTGGGCGTGGGCCGGGCTGATCCCAAAATTTTCATGCATCGTCCCAAACCCCGATTTTGTCGGGCTTAGGGCTGCAAACGAGTCGAGTCGAGCTTTGGGCTTATCGAGCAGGCTCGACTTTTTTTTAATAGGCTCGAGCTCGACCAGCTGCACTCCAAAGTGCTCGAGGCTCGAGCTCGGCTCGCCTAAATATTGACATGCTCGAGCTCGAGCTCGGCTCGACTCAATCAAACAGCCCCACCTCGATCTTTAGCAAAATAAAAAATAATATATATATATATATATATATTTGCCAGTAGCGGAAGAAATATTGACAAAATTTATTAAAATCGATAGCAGCAGATGGAGAGAGATCAACTGAAAAAGGAAAGAGAAATTCTGCAGAGGACTTGCGGCGTAATTGAATATGCATCGTCCATAGTGCACGTTTGAGCTTTATCTAAAAAGTCGACCCGGGACGGGAAGACAGGTAGCAAAGGCTCCAAGAGGAGGTTCCGTACTAGAATAGAAGAAGAAGTGAGGTATTAGATCTCTTTTCTGTGAAGAAAGTACACTAGAACCTTTGTCTTCAACAGCAGTTGATCTTGACCACTCCCTCCTTTCTATTAAAAGAGGCGAAAGGGGTTTATTCCAACATAAGTTCAGACAACTTTCTTTTTTCCGATAGAATGGCGTGCATACTTCTGTGTGTAGAGGTTCGGACAAAGTGGAAATAAATAGCATGGCGTCCGAGCTGGTTTTTTCGGCCTAATTTTTTTAATTTAAAAAAATAAATTTTAATTATTAAAAATAATTTTTATTAATTTTTTTATAAAAATATAAAATTTTAAATTTTAATTAATAATATTGTATACCATATTTATAATTTAAAATTTTAAAGTAGAAATTATTAATTAAAATATTAAAAATTATATAAAAATATATAATATTTATTAAAAAATTTATATAAAAACTAAAAAACGGGCTGGTCCGGCTTTCCGTCTAAAAGTTTTTTGAGCCCGGGTCCGGACCGATTTTTTATTTTTCGGTCCGGGCCCTTGACGGGCCGGTCATAAAAAAAATTGGACTTGGCCCGCGACGGTTTTTTTTTTTTCGAGTTTTCGAGCCCAAACGCCCACCCCTATTTGCTATATTAGTATATTATAATGAGGGCACTTTTTGTAATGTATGAAGTCAAAAATAACCGTTATGGTTTAAATGATAGGATTGCTATATTAGTATATTCTAGGGGCATGTTTGTAGTATTTTCAAGATAGTTATTTTAAAAGGCCCGCAATTTATATCTCTCACTGTTCAGATGGGATAATCCATCACACCAACTTGGCCGGTTAATTCTTTGGAAGGAGAATAGTATTTAATAATGGGCTTTTACTTTAACTCAAATATAACTCGGACCCAATAAATGAAACCAAACATATGATTACTAAGTTAACTAAATTATCTGGCTTTTAACATAGCTACCAAACGAGACCTAGGGAGAAAAATATAAGTACCATAAAGCACATAGTGGACATGCTTATTTGTCACACCATATAAAAAATGTACTTTTCTACACTAAAAAGCGGTGATCTACCGAAATTGCCCTTCCAATTCGACAAACATGATTCGATAAACATAAATTCGACAAACATGAATTCGACAATCGAATCTCAAATTCGACCCACATTCGACAATCGAATTTAATATTCGACATGGCGAATTTCATTCGACATGACGAATTACATTCGACATGGCGAATCACATTTGACATAGATTCGACATGGCGAATCCCATTCGACATGGCGAATCCCATTCGACACGGCGAATTCAACATGGTGAATCCCATTCGACACGGCGAATTCGACATGGCGAATTCCATTCTATAAGTCAAAATCCCAGATCCTATTCGATAATTAATTTTGTCGAGCCCAAAATGTAATTAATTATTGTTGTTATTGAGGATAATTTTATTATTTATTCTAGTATCATTTTTAACACTTTTTGACACACAATTTCAAATTTCAAAAAAAATATACACATACATTCATATATACCGATAGAAATTAACAAATAAAATGAAAATCAATTTAGATATAGATCTAAATTAACAGAGTTTAAAAGAAAAAAAAAACCACAAAAATGAACCCCAGTATATCTAATATCTACACACTTTTATAGATCTGTAGATCTAAATTTACAGAGATTAAAAGAAAAAAAAAACCACAAAAATGAACCCCAGTATATCTACTATCTACACAGTTTTATAGATTTGTATATGTTCATCGTTCGATGAACATAAAATTCCCAAACAAAACTCCCATCTAGATCGGTCGTTTCCATCTTCGGAAGGCCACCATTCACGCGGGTAGACGAGGAACCAAGCCATTCACCGAGGTCGGCCGGCAGGGGGAGATGACTGACTGGATTAGGGATGAGGCAACGAGGTGAGGCTCCCGGAAGGCGGAGTCGAAGCTTGAAGCCGAAGAGAGAGAGAGAGAGAGAGAGAGAGAGAGAGAGAGAGAGAGAGAGAGAGAGAGAGAGAGAGAGAGAGAGAGAGAGAGAGAGAGAGAGAGAGAGAGAGAGAGAGAGAGAGAGAGAGAGAGAGAGAGAGAGAGAGAGAGAGAGAGGGCAAATTATTCTATTTGTGTAGAAAACATATTTTTTATATGCTATGGTAAAAAAGCAAGTTCACTATGTGTATAATGATATTTTTTAACATTTTTACTATATTCTAATGAGGGCACTTTTTGTAATGTATGAAGTCAAAAATAACTTTTATGGTTTTAAATGATAGGATGGACTTGGTAATTAATCTTCTCAATTAAATATTGTTAAAATACACATTAACTTAAAAAAAAACTTTTAAAATAATTAATTCAACGAACAAGACGAATAAAAGAAAAACATTTTTGCACAAAGTTCATACAAAAATCGGAAAATTTTGAAGAAAAAAAGTGGTGAACCCTCAAATCAAGGCAAATCTTTCAATATGCTTTACTGACAGACAAAATGTTGGAGGCATTATTGCGTCGTCGCTGGCACTCGCTGCTATCCGTCTCTCGTCTCTCTCAAATATAAATCAAATTAGGATTCTTGTGTAAGGATATTAATCAAATCAGGATTCACGTATTATTTGAGTGAAGTGAAAAAAAAAGAGCTAGCTCAGTCCAACGATCTTATTAAATTCTCTCGACCCACTTTTGTTTGCTTAGTGTATTTTTCAACCAAACCCATGTCTTGTTTTAAGTTAATAGTTTGTAATAATATTGTAAAATAAATATTTTATGCACAAGGACACTATTAAATGACAAAGTTTAAATTAGACAAATATTATGTAATGCATCAACAAATTAACACTTTTCTCAAAACATAAAAAAGAAAACCCTAGAAACATTACATAACCAATTCTATTTTTTTTTTTACCTTCTTGAAAAAAAAAAAATTCCTACAAATACACTGAGAGGTGGGAAGTCGAACATGGGGAGATCGAAAGGTGGAGAGTATTATGATTGGTCTCATTTATGCAGAGTGTTTGACAAACACCAAGAAGACGAAGAATTTAAATTTTAAAATATAAAGTAGGCATATGACACGAACTATAGAGTTCACATATCGTGTCATATGCCTACTTTATTTTTAGTATCTCTTTTATATACTCTATTTGAAATGCAGATCCATTCGAGAACATATTGACCGAACTAGAGAATTCACATAACGTGTCCTATGCTTACTTTATTTTTAGTATCTCTTTTATATAAATTTATTTGAAATTAATGCTAATACGTACTTTAGTGTAGGATATAAACTAGAGATATGCAATCATAATATTAAGTATTCGGAGACTGTTCTTTTTTTATTAGCACCAATCAATAATATTAAATGAAAATGTGTAGGATATAAACTAGAGATATAAGATCATAATATTAAGTATCGGAGACGGTTCTTTTTTAATTAGCATCAATCAATAATATTAAGTATGTCTTGAGAGTTTGAGCTACTCGAGGTTAAACTCTCTTCAATTCAAAGAAGGGTTTTATCTAAAGATATTTATACTGTATATATAATCTTAAGTATTTGGAGACTGTACGATCAATAATATTATGGAAGGTGTATTCAATTCGTATTTTTTTTAGATTTTTATAGATTTTGAAACGTAAGTCGGTTTTGAAAATTCACGGAGTCTTTAGTTAGAATTAGAGTTGGGCGCAGGTCGGGCAAATCCCAAACTTTTTAGGGACCGCCCCAAAACACGATTTTGTCGGTCCGAGGCGGGCCGGATTTTTTAAATGAAGGCCCTACTTGGGACCGAGCCGAGTTTTCGAACCCAATTTTTTTAATTTTAAAAAATTGTTTTTAATTATTAAAAACAATTTTTTATTAATTATTTTTATTAAAAAAATAAATTTTAAATTTTAAATAATAATATTGTAATACTATATTTATAATTTAAAATTTTAAAGTTAAATTATTAATTAAAATATTAAAAATTATATAAAAATATATAATATTTATTAAAAAAATTATATAAAAACTAAAAAACGAGCCAATTCGGGCTTTCAGTCCAAATTTTTTTAGGCCCGAGCCCGAACCGACTTTCTATTTTTCTGTCTGAGCTCTTGGCGGGTCGGTCCCAAACTAATTTGAGCTCGGCCCGCGACAATTTTTTTTCAGGTTTTTGGGTCCAAACGCACACCCCTAATTAAAATAATTTTTATTATTGATTTATATGGATTTTCATACACTTAAAAATATTATAAAATATACATTTTTATCCATTTAAATGAATTTTATAGACTTTCGAGCATGAATTATTGATAAAAAATACTCCAAATTGTTAAAAAAATATTATTACTATTATTTTTATCTTTTATTTAATCACTAGAATTTTATAAAATATTTTTAATTTTTTTATTTTTTTTTAAATTTCATTGATGGTTAAAAAGTCATTTTTTAAATTTAATTGATGGTTAAAGTACGGTTGTTATTTAAAATATTAGTTTTTTTTTCAAATTAATATTTTTTTATTTAATTTTATATAAGTTTTTTTAAGTTTTATTATTTTAAAAATAATTAATTAATTAAATAGAAATATGTGGAAATCTCACATAATTACGAGACATTACGGAAAGATAAATTTCTTTATATTTTTTTAAAAGGAATCCTTTCAAATTTATTGACTTTTAAAATCTTTAAACATTAATATATTCTAATTTTTTTTTAAACTTTTTAAAATCGTAATACTGAATACCCCAAACTTTAAAAATTCTATAAAATCAAATGAAATTCCAAATCATTACACCCTTCAAATGAAATTTCAAATAAATACTACACAAAAGAGTTTCAAAATGTTTATTTATTATTCATAAAACTTAAGAAATTGAATACACCTCACAAAGCAAATCCTCAAGACAAAATCCTCTTTAATAAATTATTAAATCAAGACTAGAATCAATATAAATATATATATATATATATATATATATATATATATATATATATATATATATATTATTGATTCATCAATTATAATTAATGATTTATGTTTGAATGAATAATAGAAAATGTTTATTTTTTATTATTAATTAATCAAAATTGAAACACTTAGATTTCATTTGATCCCTAAACTAAATTTGTGTTATAATTAATGATTTATGTTTTAATGAATAATAGAAAATGTTTATTTATTATTATTAATTAATCAAAATTGAAACACTTAAATTTCATTAGATCTAAACTAAACTTGTGTGTAATATATACTCCATATACATAATGAATGATAAAATTACAACAATCACAAAAATTATAGAAATATTCGAAAAACAAATTAAAAGTTACTAAGTAGGTAAGGAAAAAAAAGTAAAGTCCTTCCAAAAAAATTCAAAAAAGGAAGGTATAGAAAAGGTTGAAAGTGCTTCCAAAAAAACTCTCAAAAAATCTCCTTCGAGTATGGACGGAAAAAAATCTGGTTAGTTACTAAAATCCTTTGTAGATAAGTATGAACTTTGTTTTTTCATATTGAATACCTTAAACTTTAAAATTCTATTAAATCAAATAAAATTCAAAATCAATACACCCTTCAAACCCTTCAAATGAAATTTCAAATCATAAGAGTTTGAAAATGTTTATTTATTATTCATAAAACTTAAGAAATGGAATACAAAAATAATAAGAATGGAGCACCCTCAAATCCGCTCACCATGACACAAAGTCCTCCTTAATAAATTACTAAATCAAGACTAGAATCAATTAACCTCTATAATAATTCTTATGTCATAATAAATAACTACTTATAATTTGAATACCACTTTTGTGTTGAATTGTAAACTGAAAATATCAATATAAGACAAATTATCAAAATTGAAAGAAAGAATGTTATATATTAACTCAAAACTTACCTTGAATTTTAAGGTCTAAACCTCTACTAGCTATTGCTCCTCATTGGACTCTCTGCTGTCAACTGATGGTTATGGAGTTGTTGTGAAAAAAGGCAAGGGCAGTTGTTCTCGAGTTCCTAATAAATTAATAAATCAAGACTAGAATCAATTAACCTCTATAAAATATTTTAAAAAAACGTTCATACTTATCTACAAAACTTACTCATTTTGTTTTTAGAAAAGAAAATGGAGCATCCTCAATTCTATAAAAATATTTTTTTCATTTGAAAAAAACATTTATGCACAATTTTAATATTTATCTACAAAACTTAGTCTATTTTATTTTTAAAATGAAAGTGGAGCACCCCGAAAATGGGTGATATGCTGCAAATACAAACTTTTGTTTGCATATATTGATGTTTCAATTTTCTACTTATCTACAAAATTTAGTAGATTTTTTTTAAATGAAAGTGGAGCACCCAAAAATGGGTGATATGCTCCATATACAAACTTTTGTTTGCATATATTGTTGTTTCAATTTTCATATTTTAAGTTAACGTAATATTTTAATGTTGTAAAATAAATGTTTTATGCACATATTTTAATGAGTACTTATACGGTACAAGTAGTTGTACAAAGCATCATGCGGCCATTTAGAGATAGAAGCCTATTTGCTTTGTTCCAAGATATAAATATATCTAGCCCAAAATTAGGGTAGAATTTTGTTCCGTCAATAGTTTTTTTGAGTTTCCGATCTGCAATCAACAATTTTTGTATTTCATCTGCCAAATGGAGTCTTCTCTTTATGAGAAGGAAATCATCAACGTACTCCACCCACTCCATTAAGCAAAATCGACAGCTGATCAATTTTGACGATCTGATTTTTCGGCAAAGGCATCACACACGACCTAGACATCGGAAAACAGGTATATTGGGTTCAACGTGTATGCGTATTTAACCCTAATCTCAAAAAAATTTTGATTTTTCTCAATTCATCTGTGTAGAAGGTTCAATCGGTCGTCGCCCGTAGCCGTCACCGCTCAACACATACTAAACATCGGTTATTTGGGTGAGTAATGAATCTACTGTTTGAATTTGCTATTTAAGATCTGTAATGTATTTTTGTTTATTTCACAATATTTTTTGTTAAGATCTATGATTTATTTTTACAAATTAAATAAGAAATTTGATATTTATATCAAAGTTACAGAATTAAGAAAGAACATAACATTCAGAATTTTTTGTTCATATCAACATTGAGGATTATTTTATTTGTATAAATTTCATTGATACATATCATAATGAATCTGCATTCAATACAATGAAATATACATTTTACTACAAGAAAATCTTCATTGTCTATTGTGAAATGATTTATACTTTATGATTAATAAGTCCAAACAATTAAAATAAAACATTATTCATGATGGAATGTATTTGTTAAACTGATATTGTTGGATGATTATAGTTGATTATTCTATTTGAATGTACTCATAGATTTGTTCATCAAGTTGCATCCAAAATTACTCCACACAAAATAGCTTGAAATATAAAATAGATGGGGAAAGAAAACGATATAAAAGATAGAACACGAATTTTACGTGGAAACCCAAAATAGGAAAAAACCACGGGAGAAAGAGAAAATATCACTATAATCGAATCAACGAGTTACAAATATAGATCTCTCTATAGATCTAAATCTCTTTCTAAAAACGCTCTCTCAAAACGATGTTCTCAATAACACTGTGGCTCACGATATTTTCAATAATATCGATCTCTCAAATCAATGCTCTCAATAACATTGATCGTCTTATGCTCTCAATAACATCATACTAATAATCAAGTATGGAGATCCTTATTTATAGATGTACTAAAGCCATAAAATAGGTAACAATTGGATTAGGAATAAAACCTTTTTATTCCTATTCCAAATATAACTCAAATTCTCCTACCAAATAATATAATTATATCCCCGATATAATTATATTTCCTAAATAAAAAAAACTCAATATATATTTCCAAAAAACTCAATATATATTTCCAAAATGAACTAATTAATTAATTCATTACATGAATTAATTCGTGGACGAGACTCCCATTAGAATCGAAGCCGCTGAACGTGAGTTCTCCAAACTCTTAATGGGCTTTGGCCCGTTTGAGAACCGAAACCAACATGTGAAACCAATTCACAAGTAACCTGCCACTAGAGACGATCGAATGCGGTAATGGCCAATTGATGCATCGACTTCATCGGTCTCATGCTTATCTCGTTCGTTTACCCATTTCTCGTTTTTTTTATTTCGATTGGATTCGAGTCACCACTCAACAAAAATTAAAGATATCTTCATTGTGCGACTATAAAATCTTCACCACTTAATGTTTGATGATTTTTGTTTTGGATTATAATATCACTTAATTACATTCAATTAAATTGTTGGTTTTTCACAGGAGAAATGTTTAATAGGTGCTCTTTGAGCCAAGTATTCATTATCTATATTAACCATGGACGTTGGCAAATCGAAGACAACGATTTGGACAAGGCAAAACGAAAAAGAACAACGAAGTTCATATAATTTGTTGGAAGTTGTTAATTTTTTTTTTGTGAGAAGTGATTAGTTGGTAATTCTAGTATTATTGTTTTTTATTGCATGGATGAGTATTAATATGTACAAATTTATCTTTGGATGATTAATTTATTAACTATTATGTTACATGTTTGTGAAATACATTATCTATTTTGCACATTTGACTTCAAGTTTAAGGGTTTATTGTAAATAAAAATTTCACAAGACAATACACAAATCATCATCTAGAAGAAACACATGTGCACTTATAGTATAATCCTCATTCGTTGTAACTAAAAACTTCACAATAGAATGCCTAAATATTCATTAAAAATGTTTAACAAAAATGTTTTTTTTTTTAATATTTGAAGTTACTTTTAATTATTATGTAACTATTTTAATACGTGTTACAAATGGGAGCACGTTAGTAGAATACGGATGTCCACCGGTTTTGGGTAGAAATATTAGAATGATTTTTCATGAAATTTATAAAATGCCTTTTCATGAAATTTATAAAAACATTAGCCAGTTTAAAGTAAATTTTGATAAATATCAAAAAATTTATTTTATTTTTTATTAATTGAAATATTATTATTATTTTAATTATAGAAATGAGCAAAATTTAAAAATATTAATTACTATAATACCCTTAGCAGTTTATAAATAACCACACTTCTGTATAATTAAAAAATGCAATTTTGAAATTTTATTAAAAAAAACAAATTTATTTAATTATACACAATTAATTAATTTTGCTTCTTTTTCAAAACCCCCATTAATTTTGAAGTATTGAATAATAATTCAATATTATTTAATTGTGTAAAAACTTAAAAGAAGAGTTCTAATAAAATTAGTGGTATTGAATAATAACTTTATAATTGTTAAATAATAGTTTAATATCAATTAATTTTTTGATTTTATTTAGTTGTACATAAATTGAAAAAAAAGTTATAAAATCATTTGTAATAATTTAATATTTATTAATTAAGTAATTAATTATTTGAACATTGAAAAGAAGAGTTGTACGTGATTGTCCTGGTGTAAAAATTAATAATTTGTTTTATATAGAGATATATCTTGATTACACTTTGCACGTCCACCTTAATTATTACGGGTCTGCACGACCATCACCAACCAATCATGTAATGTAGATGTTGAAAATATTGTAGTGTGTGGCACGTAGTTTTGCACATCTATATTTATATCTTGCTCTTGAAGAGGCATTAAGCATCTACTACCTCGATTACACTTGTTTATTGTTCGTTTTTGTGGCAAATCGGAGTAATTAAGTATCATGAATACGATGATGGGTTCCGGGTGGGTGATGATCAGCGCGATGACGATGATAGTAGCAGTAGTGATGGGCAGTGAGTACGAGTACTCCGATTCTCTGAGTTATTCCTACTACCATAAGAGCTGCCCTCAGCTAGAGAGCATAATCCACAACAAGCTCAGCCTCTGGCTCAAAAACGACTCCACTCTCGCTCCTTCCCTCATCAACCTCCACTTCCACGATTGTATCGTTAGGGTACGTATCACCCTACATCCATTCGTATATTTTATATTAACATCTTAAAATGTCTTGTTAAAATGATAATATTGTCCAACTTATATATGAGTCCAAAGTTACCCTACTAATCCTTAAGTAGAGTAAATATCCAAAGTTTGCGCACTTTTCTTTTTTGTTTGACATCACTTTAATTTGCACACCTACAAATAGAAAAAAATTTATAACTTTATATTTTCGATATTTGTCTATTTACATTAATACCATTACTTTTTCATCTACTCATTCATTACTTACACAACAATACCTATTATATCCCTACTTTACGAACAGGGTTGCGACGCTTCCATTCTTCTCGACCACCAAGGAAGCGAGCGAACATCCGACTCGAGCAAGTCACTCAGGGGATTCGAACTGATCGACGACATCAAGTCGGAGGTCGAGAAGGCGTGCCCTCGAACGGTCTCCTGCGCCGACATCCTCACCGGAACCGCCAGGGACGCAACCGTCTTTTCCGGCGGGCCCTACTGGACGGTCCCGTACGGCCGGAAGGACGGGAGGGTCTCCGTGGCAAAGGAGGCCGACGAGTCCGTCCCCACGGGCCGAGAGAGGATAACCGACCTGGTCGAGCTCTTCCAGTCCAAGGGACTCAACGTGCTCGACCTGGTGGTGCTCTCCGGGGCCCACACAGTCGGGAGGTCGAGATGCGGTTGCTTGCAGTACAAGCTGTTCGACAAGTCTAGTGGGGCCCACTCGGTCAACCCTAAGTACCTGAACTTCCTGAGGAGGAAATGCAGGTGGGCGAACGAGTACGTGGAGCTCGATGCGGTTAGCCCTAACAAGTTCGACGTGCAGTACTACAAGAACCTCCAGAACAAGATGGGCTTACTCTCGACTGACCAGTTGTTGTACACCGACTCGAGGACTGCCCCCCTCGTCTCTGCATTTGCTTCACAACCCTCAGCCCAGTTCCACCATCAGTTCGCTGCGGCTATGATCAAGCTCGGCAAAGTTCAGGACTATCTTCTCGATGAACAGCATTCCGAGATCAGACTCAAGTGCAACGTTGTCAATGCTAAAAAGTAATCGACATTTTTCGTTTTTTTTTTATCTTATGTTACAAATTCAGTGTTGTTTAATTTCAAGATCCTTTCGATCTGTCGACATTCTGATTATTTACAACGTCATTATATTGTGACGAGAAAGCAACCAACAAATCATTTTCCTTGCATCAAAGAATGAGTAAGAAAAATATGATAGGTATGATCAATAGCGTCATCCAATCTCCTGCTATCTAATATTTGATGTCACAAAATCAATTCGATGATCTTCATCACACCATACAATGACCCCCGAACCGGTCCATCAATCCATTCGTTTTTGGTCTTGGTTTTATTTATTGAAATAACAAAATCGGAGTATATATTAAAAGTATATTGTAGTTCTTCTGTTTCAAAAAATATAGTACTACACTTTAATTTTGTTGAGACTAAAGAAAAATAAATTTTCACTTTAAAACGTAACGAAATCACTGATCGCGGAAGCTCTGACCCTACCGACCACGAACAACATGTGAAAAGATACGTCAACAAGAATAAGGTACTGCAGAAAGGTTATTTGATTGAGGTGAGGATGGACAAAGGAAGTAAATTTTGATGCAATCAAATATGTATATAATTGGGAGGAATTAAGCAAAGAGAGCCGTGTTTGGTAGCTCAGATCTATATTAATAGAGTGGTTGAGTGTGAATATGTTTGTTATCTACTTATCTCTATCTAAAAGTGGAACGGAAGCCTCTTTGATTTTATTTATTTTTCAAAAAGAAGATGAAATTCTTAATTGAATTAGTGTGTGATGGAGTTGATAAATTTTTTGTTTAACATGCTTATGAGTTGTTTAAATTTTTTTGTAAGATTGGTTTTACAAACGGAGTAATATTTCCTTTAAAAATTCAAAAGCTAAATCACTTTAAAAAAATTAAAAAAAAAAATAAATTAATCGGCACAGTCCTGGAGCTGCTGCTGCCGCCATCCTCATTTATTCCTACCAATTAAATTCACACTTGTTCTCTCTCCGTCTGTGATTGGTCCGGAGAGACGGTGACGAGTAGCAGCAGCAGCAGCACCTCTTCAAATACTATCATTAATGTCACCACTACCAACGCATCCAAATCCTCTGCCGCGTTGACCCCTGTTCCTGTTTACAGATGATCATCGTTTTCATTTCTCACACACATACACATACACCATCAATGTCACTGCTACTACGACTCACTCTCACACTCAATGCCCTCACCCTTCTCGCATCATCGGAAAACTCCATCAATCTTCTCATGGACCTCAAAACCTCTTTCGCCGGAGACTCACTTCCTGACTGGTCCCCTGAAACCAACCCCGATTTCTGCAGCTGGAGAGGCGTCACCTGCTCCGACGACCACAACAACAGCTCTCCGGTGGTGGCCCTCTCCCTCCCCAACTCCTCCCTGCTCGGCCCCATCCCGCCGTCCATCTCCCGCTTCCCAAACCTCCTCCGCCTCGACCTCTCCTCCAACCGCCTCTCCGGCCCCATCCCGCCCTCTCTCGCCGACCTCTCATCCCTGGAGTCTCTCCTCCTCTTCTCCAACCGCCTCACCGGCCCCATCCCTCCCCACCTCGGCTCCCTCCGCAACCTCCGCCTCCTCCGAATCGGCGACAACCTCCTCTCCGGCAACATCCCTCCTTCCCTCGCCAACCTAACCAACCTCGTCGCTCTCGGCTTGGCCTCCTGCAAACTCTCCGGCCCGATCCCCCCGGAGATCGGCCGGCTCAGCCGCCTGCAAAACCTCATTCTTCAGGACAACTCGCTCTCCGGCCCCATCCCGAAGGAGCTCGCCAACTGCTCCTCCCTCCTCATCTTCGTTGCCGCCCTCAACCGCCTCGACGGCCCCATCCCGGAAAAACTCCGAGCTCTCGGCAATCTCCAGATACTGAACTTGGCCAACAACACTCTCTCCGGCGAGATCCCGACGAACCTCTTCCAAAACATGACTCACCTCCACTACCTGAATCTCATGGGGAACCATCTCGCGGGCCCCATCCCCGACTCCCTGACCCGCCTGAGCAGCCTCCAGAGCCTCGACTTGTCCTACAACACGCTCACCGGAGAAATTCCGGCCAGTTTAGGTAGCACGGGCCGGCTCGTTTACCTCGTCCTCTCCAACAACAATCTCACCGGCCCTATCCCGAATAGCATATGCTCAAACGCCATGAGTTTGACTACCTTGATGCTGGCCCAGAATCAGCTAACTGGGCGAATACCAACCGAATGGAGAGGATGCACCTCGCTCGAGGTGCTCGATCTTTCCAACAACACCCTCCACGGATCGATTCCTTCCGAGCTTTACGAGATGTTTAATCTCACTGGCCTCATGCTTCACAACAACAGCCTCTCCGGTTCGATATCTCCTTCCCTCGCAAACCTAACCAACCTCCAGACTCTCGCGCTCTATCAAAACGAGCTAAGTGGAAATCTGCCTAAGGAAATCGGGAAGCTCGGGAGCCTCCAGATTCTGTTTCTATACGACAATGACCTCTCCGGAGAGATCCCATCGGAAATCGGCAACTGCTCCAGCTTGCAAATGCTCGATTTGTACGGGAATCGATTAACCGGGCAGATCCCCTTCACCATCGGAAGGCTAAAGCAGCTGAAGTTCCTTCACCTCAGACAGAACGGTTTATCCGGCGAGATTCCATCCGGTTTAGGGAACTGCCGTCGGCTCACTGTTCTTGATTTGGCCGACAACCGATTGTCCGGGGCCGTTCCTTTCGCTCTCGGCCATCTCAAATCGCTTGAACTGCTCATGCTCTACAACAACTCTCTCGGAGGAAAACTGCCCGACGAGCTCATCGGCCTTTCCAACTTGACGAGAGTCAACCTGTCCAATAACAAACTGAACGGGAGCATCGCCCCGCTCTGCGCTTCGCGCGATTACCTCTCGTTTGATGTTACGAACAACAAATTCGATCGAGAAATCCCGCGTGAAATCGGGAACTCGCCTGCCCTCGACAGGTTGAGGCTCGGGGATAATAAATTCACAGGGCAAATCCCGTGGACACTTGGATCGCTGCAGCAGCTATCGCTGTTGGATCTGTCGGGCAATTTACTGACAGGACGAATACCGACTCAACTGTCTCGTTGCAGGGGATTGAGTCATCTTGATCTCGATCGCAACCTTCTCTCTGGAGACGTTCCGTTTTGGATCGGCCGTCTTCCCCTCTTAGGCGAGCTCAAGCTCTCGGACAATCGGTTATCCGGCTCTTTTCCACGAGAGCTCTTCAATTGTTCGAATCTGCTGGTTTTATCTCTCGGTGGGAACTTTTTTAACGGCACCCTTCCTCCGGAAGTCGGACAACTCAAGTCTCTCAACGTTCTCAATCTCGACGGCAACCAACTCTCCGGATTAGTTCCGCCCGCCATTGGTCAGTTGAGCAAGCTCTACGAGCTCCGCCTTTCACGAAACAGCTTCACCGGAGAGATTCCGGTTCAGATAGGACAGCTGCAGAATCTACAAAGCATCCTAGACTTCAGCTACAACAACCTCACCGGTCCGATTCCACGTTCAATCACCACGCTCTCCAAGCTCGAAGCGCTTGACCTATCCCACAACGAGTTAACCGGAGAAGTTCCTCCTCAAGTAGGCGAGATGAGCAGCTTAGTAAGACTGAACCTCTCTTTCAATCACCTACAGGGGGAGCTCGATGGGCGATACTCGCGCTGGCCCTCCACGGCATTCGTCGGGAACTCGCACATCTGCGGAGGGCCCCTTCAGACTTGCAAAGCAACCAAATCATCGTCTGGACTAACCGAATCGTCTGTTGTGATAATCTCAACGATATCGATCACGGTTGCGGTTATTTTGCTGATACTCGGAGCTGCCCTGTTTTTCAAACACAGACGAGAAGCTAGCGAGGTGGAATCGTCCCCCTGTTCCTCGAGTTCTTCTTCCAAAGCGCAAAAGCGGCCTTTGTTTGATAATGCAGCCGGTAAGTACGATTACAGATGGGTAGACATCATGGAGGCGACGAATAACTTGAGCGACGAGTTTGTGATTGGGTCAGGGGGTTCGGGGACCATCTACAAGGCCGAATTATACAGCGGAGAGACGGTAGCAATCAAGAGTATAGGGATGAGGAAGGATGATCTGATGATGGATAAGAGCTTTGCGAGAGAAGTGAAAACTCTCGGCGGAACGAGGCATCGGCATTTGGTCAGGCTGCTGGGGTACTGTTGCAACAGAAGGGCAGGGTCCAATTTGTTGATCTATGAGTACATGGAGAACGGAAGCTTGTGGGACTGGTTGTACGATGAACAGCCGATGAAGAAGAAGAAGATCCTCGACTGGGAGTCGAGGTTGAAGATAGCTGTGGGTTTGGCGCATGGACTGGAGTATCTTCATCACGACTGCGTTCCCAAGATTCTTCATAGGGACATTAAGTCGAGCAACGTGTTGTTGGATGGGGACATGGAGGCTCATCTGGGAGATTTCGGACTAGCGAAACCTCTCGTCGACAGTTCTTCTCTAAATACGGAATCAAACTCGTGCTTCGCTGGTTCCTTCGGCTACATTGCTCCAGGTAGGTAACTAGTCGATGAAAATTTGTTGTGTTTGTAACTAGTCGATGACCATTTTTCTGTCTGCAGAATATGCATATTCCATGAAGGCAACGGAGAAAAGCGACGTGTACAGCATGGGTATTGTGCTTATGGAGCTGGTGACTGGAAGGATGCCAACGGATAGGAGATTCGGTGATGTGGATATGGTGACATGGGTAGATTCACTAATGAAAGGAGGATCTAATGAGGATATGGTAGTTGTTGATCCAGTATTGAAGGAGCTACTGTTGCCTAATGAAGAAACTTCTGTGTTCCAAGTGCTTGAAATAGCAATGAGCTGCACGAAAACCGCTCCCACAGAAAGGCCATCGTCGCGACAAGCGTGTCATCAATTAGTGCATGTACTCGAGGATAGGGTTCACTGCGAGAAACTGAGTTCAGGTTCGACACTTGTCTAGTTAATCGACAAGCTTCAGAGGACCGTTTACAGAAATCTCATCTTTGTAAACCAAAAGTCTGAGTATGGAGAACAAGACAACACCTACTGCTTATATAACACGGAATGATTTAAAATTATTTTCATCTAACATCCGACTAAACGAGCAATTTTTGTTTCATTTTCTATCCTGGAAATAAAAGGCATGCACTGTTATTTCAAGTGTTCTTTCTCTTTGCGTGTAGATAGATCATAGATGCATTTTGACACTTGGTGCTAAGTAGAACACATACTCTAATACTCACACTGCACACTCATTTCAGTCATTTGTCATTCACAAATTTATAGTAGAACACTCTTTATTCATGAATAAAGGGGAATAAAGTGTATCAAACGAAAAATGGCTACATTTTATGTAATTATCAAGCATGCAACATCAGAAATTATTCTTACAAAAGTTTTGGATTACGGCTCACTGTAAATATCTTCTGGAGCCACAATACCTGGAAACGGAGTACAAATATCTATGTGCCGTGCAAAAGCATAAGCTAGCACAATTTCTCACATAACTGAATTTGGAGAAGAAAATTGCTTCAACCCAAACCACGTAGTTAATCTTCATCATCATCTGCGATCACAATGCAAAAAAAAATGATGATGATTTACTACACATGATCTAGCAAAAATGGCTCTCATAACGTGTAGAGCCCAATGTGTACAGATGTTATAGAAAACTATTTTAACAAAGGCATGAAAATACTGATTACTGAGCAAAAAGAAATAAGAAAGTAATCAAACAAGACAAAGAAAAGTTATAAAAAGCTTTTGAGATTTTGGCATGCAAATTGTGGCAGGGAGAAAAACGAAGTTCTACCTATATTTACATATGTTACATATTATTATCCCAACATAATAGTCAAAACAAAATCAGTCGTTACATATATAGTTCAACATACAAATAATTTGCAACACCTTCCTGGTTTCCCCAATAATAATAAAAACTCGCAGAGAGCTATTAGTGTTGGATCATTGC